>BROG01000093.1:172500-792500 GCA_030159075.1 Atrina japonica | reverse complement strand
TACTGTGCATAGATCTATCATCTGTGCAGTGGGTCAACTTATTCAAAAATAGAAACAGAAAGGGAGCTGGTGAATTAGATTGGTACCAATGTTCCACAAAAAAAAAATTCTACATTTCTTGTATATGTGGTCGATTGTAATCTCGACATATTGTCAATTATAACTTCTGTATGCAACAACAAAAAATGTGTGGAATCTACACATACTGCTACGGGAGTATGATGTTACATGTAGATGGTTGATCCTAGATCTCTCTTACTCAACACACCCAAGGATGATATGTGTCTGACTGACAGGAAAAGAAGGTCAAGGAATATCATCCAAGGGTCAATGGTCAATATGACAGAATTTTCAAATCTAAGGTCAGTAGCTGCTACTACATGGAGGTCATCCAGGTGAAAGCTTATCTGTTTCAATTTTATTTCACATCTTGCCAAAAAAAAATCACTTGTAAGGCAATATCAAGACCAACAAATGAAGTGCAAAAAATTTTGACACTATGCTAAGGACTGACATGAGTACTTTGGGGGTTCTAGGATATACCAAGCCTACCACGACACCAAATATTGATTTCCAAAAGACATTTGACTGTCACTTATCATGCAAAATTCTTGGTGAGGAAAATTAGTCAGTACTGGCACTTTATTTATAGGTTTCTGTCAAGGCCTCCTCTACCTACAGCCTATGGGAGCTTAGATGTTACTTAAGTCTTGACTTTTCTTACCCACAATACTTTATTTCTGTTGGGACTACTACTTAAACCATATGAAAAACTACACAATTCCTTTAACCCCTGGGCAATCATGCCTATAACATTATATCCCTTATAATGCCTATCAGGTCCTTTGTCTATAAACCTACAAAGAAATAAGCTGTCCCTTGATCATTGGTCAATGATATGCACACCTTCTTATACTGGACCAAATGGGCAGCTATGTTCCTAGGTACAGGTCACCAGTGATTTAAGCCTGAGAACAAAGGCAGCTATGCCCCTGGGCCCCTGGTCACCAGTGAGCTAAGACTGAGAACACAGGCAGCTATGCCCCTTGGTACAGACCGTCAGCAGTGATTTAAGACCAATGACACAGGCAGCTCTGTCCCTGGGTATAGGAGGTCACCAGTGAGCTAAGTCTGAGGACATAGGCAGCTCTGTCCCTGGGTATAGGAGGTCACCAGTGAGCTAAGTCTGAGGGACATTAAATACTGATGGACACTATTGTTCTAAAGCTCTGGTTATTTCTAAAGCTGCAAGCATAACCAATACTTTTGACACTGACCCTAAAACTATTAAGATTCTCTGAACTTTGGAGAACTCTCTGGCATAACATACATGTATTAAATATCGCTCCAGTAATTTGTAGTGATGTATGAAACAGATCATCTCTGACAGACAACACAGAAGAGAAATAAGGTTGCAAAAAAATCTTCTGACACGTTAAAGTAATGGATCAATAATACGCCCCGAAGAGATGGAACTACGAAGCATTAAAACATAAATAAGAGCACCAAAAAACTAAAAAGCACCAGTCAAAAAAAAAAAAAAAAAAATATGAAAGTCAAAATTACGTGTTTCTGCAATTCCCGTTCACTTCCTTGTCAAATAAATCAGGAAATGAATGGCACTGTATACATCAGATAATGTACTGCATCTTCTACTTGTACAGACTCATGTGCCACACGAAAAAGCGATAAAAAAAAATAAATGCCATATGGTAGAAGAATATAATGTGTAAGTCAGTATGTATGGAATCTTGCCTTGCACATTAAATTTTTATGGTACTTTACTTGTAATGGCCGATCTGTGTATGTTACATGATATAAATAACATTTGATTGCAGTATCTTCGTTTTTTCAGATCCCAAAAGTTCAACATGAATCATTTGGATCTTGACCTTTATTAAAAAAAAAAAACAAAAAAAAAAACGAGGCTCTGGAAATTTGAAGATAAACTTAGTAAAAACTTATTGATGAATCAAATGAAAAATGACGTCTTAATTGTGGAATAATAGAATGAGAGAGGGAGAGTTCAGCTTCTGTCATTAATCCTGTAATGGGAGCATAACATGTTATCTACAAAATTTGTATCTCTGGGTCTACAAACATACCAGTCACCAAATCATTTATTGATGAAAAAGCTGTAACAACAATAACCTGAGAAAAAGAAAATTAAAAATCGCCAAAAACACAACTTACGATTCACTGTCTGCACCACTGGAGGCCACTCTTTTCCGACTATCCAATTTTGTCACACTTTTTGTTCTTTTGAGGTTCGATTTGAATCCTTTCCTCAAAAAGAAGTGCTGTTAAAATAAAACATAATTAACTAAAGTTCTTCATTAACTCACTAACCCCAGTCCAAATGTGTCTGTAGGGTAATTGGGTAAAGTAAAAATAAGAGGTAGGAAGAAATGGATGTAATCATACCTGCCAACTCATCTGTTTTCAACAAGTCATACACACAAAATTTAAATACCCCCCACCCCACCCCCATAGTACCATTTGAAATCACTGACCATTTGGACTGCACACAAATTCTAACTCATTGACTCCTGTGGTCAAATGTGAACTCACCCATTTCAAACAATGATAAAGTCCACTGGCAGATTCAAGAGTTTTTGATTAAACATCCAGATTTTACGATGATTTAATATGCATTATTAACTTTTTTTTTTTTCTGATATGTGAGAGTAGACCGTACATATTGTTGATTTGGGAGAGTCTAAATCTGAACGCAGCTTAAAAAAATTATACCAAAACTTTTAATGTACTCATTTCATCATCATTTCAATGGATGTGAAAATATTCCAGATAAATGTGAGAAGCCATTTGGTATGCATCTACATATAATGACCTAAAGATCTCATTTCCATGGCAGACATTTCTATACATGTAGAAGTAAAGATGACCTGATGTAAAACAGAACTGGTCAATTCATTTCTGCTTCCCCCTCCCCCTCAAATAGCTTTGCCCCTTAAATTACTCATTCAACACGAATTAATAAAATTACGAGATTGATTGGTATATTCATTGAGGAGATCATAATCCCTCAAGTGTAGTGTCTCATGAATATGGTAAGCATGTTGTAGTTATCTCCCTTTGAACACAACTTTATCACACAAGGAAATGTGTATGGTTTTAATACAAGTATTAGCAGTAAGAAATTGAAGTTTTGGCAGGGTTGATATACAAACAGAGACTGAAAATTATACAGGTCAGATAGCGAAAAAAAATCTTTTATGTTTACAAGATACAGTGAAACCTGTCTTGTGTGACCACTCTCATAAAAGACCTTTCGAGACCACATGTTGTAAACCACATGGTTAAAAAATCCTTCAGATAAAACCTCTTTTGAGAGACCACCTGTCTTAAGAGACCACATTTCAGTGGCAGATCGGGTGATCTCGCAAGACAGGTTATACTGTACAAATTTCAAATTCTAACTAGAATCCTAGTTCTCAACTCGTTCACCCCTAAAGACACATATGAATTGGTTTAGGTCATTGATTTACAGAAGTCGATGAGTTCAGGAAACAACATTTTCTGTACTTTTCAGTTGTAAAATCGATTACTTATTGCTGGTCAAATAAAAATTTTTTTTTAAACAAACATTTGACAGAATCAAACAAACTGACTTCAGACTTGGTGAGAGATTACACCATATAAATAGATACAGTGAAACCTGCTTTAGCAACCACCTGTGTATAAAGACCACCTGGTCACAAAGACCATTTTCTGATGTCCCTAATCGTACCATCTGTGAACAAATCAACCTCTATACAAAGACCAACTCCCTATAAAAATAAATTTTCTTGTGTAACTGAGGAGGCTGTTACATGTATATACAAATTCACGGTAAATGTCATATAAAATTTAGTCTCTGTTTAAGAATTATGCATCACCTTTTCAAAACTCAAATACATGTACAGTCCAACCCTCTTATATTGAACCCTAAAACAAAGTATTCCTGCTTTATTTTAAATTATTTTGATTCCCCAGTCAACTTTCTTTATTACTGTTATAACCCAGTTATTCTGTAACCCCTGTTTATATGAAAGAAAAATTCATCCCCCCCTCAATTTCAATATATGTGTATCCAGTTTCAACTGTAGATGGAACTTCATACTTTATACATGGAAATTTTCCCTCTTGTTTAATTTTTGCCATTTTACCCTTAGATAAGAGGGCGAATTTAAAATGAAAGCAAAATTATCATGCTAAATAATTTAAGAACGGATGTACACATCATCCAGGAGATTATAGTGATTAAGGGTGAATTTAAGACAGGGTGAACATATTTTCTGTCGTAAGAGGGCGAATAAACCGTATATACATAAAACACTTATCTACATGTATGTCATTGTTTATCAAGGCTTTGAAATACATATATACAATTCCACCAAAATAATAAATAACAAAAGGCCCCAGAGGGCCTCAACCGCTCACCTGAAAACCATCTACAAATGTGGAAAGAAGACCAAGAAGAATATGTACATGTAGGCTGATCTGGCCAAGAACATAAATATTGCTGTTTTAAGAAATTCATTAAAAATTCTAGAAATCAAACTTTGGCAAAATTCTTGCACAAAAACATTTCTTCAACTATATACAAGTAAAGACTTTAATGCATCATTGTGAATGCAAGGGGAGATAATTGAGGAAATCATGCAAAAATGAATGAAAATGACAAAGTCTGAAAAGACCTCGAAACCGCGTCAAAAATTAATATTCCAATTTCTATGAAAAATACAAACTGGAATCATACATCCATGTAGATCACACAGAAACAATCCATTTTTCAATTCATTCAGTGGTTCTGGATAAGAAATTTTTCAAAGAGGGTACCTTTTTGGGACCTATTTTGCCCCGCCCTGGATCCATCCCTGGCCCAATCTGGCTGAAAACTACAAACTTTGTAAAGGACTTTGAGCAATTGCTTCCTGTAAAGTTTCGTCAAAATTCCTTCAGTAGTTTTGAAACAAAAGCTGATAGTGTGATAAATGCACCCCCATCTTTTTTTGCGGTCTTAAAAAATTCATAAAAAATTCTAGAAATTAAATTTCTGCAAAATTCTTGCACAAAAACATTTCTTCACCTAATTACAAGTAAAACACATTAAATGAATGCATCAAAGTGAATGCAAGGGAGATTCACCTAATTACAAGTAAAACACATTAAATGAATGCATCAAAGTGAATGCAAGGGAGATAATTGAGGAAATCATGCAAAAATGAATGAAAATGACAAAGTCTGAAAAGACCTCAAAAACGTGTCAAAAATTAATATTCCGATCTCTATGAAAAATACAAACTGGAATCATACATCCATTTAGATCACTCAGAAACAATCCATTTTTCAGTTCATGTAGTGGTTCTGGACAAGAAGATTTTTATAGAGGGTACCTTTTGGGACTTATTCCGTCCCGCCCTGGATCCACCCCTGGGCCAATCTGGCTGAAAACTACAAACTTGGTAAAGGACCTTGAGCACTTGCTTCCTGTCAAGTTTCGTCAAAATCCCTTCAGTGGTTTCAGAGAAGAAGTCGAAAATATGAAAAGTTTACGGACGGATGCCAGACAATGGAAGGGGAGTGAACACAAAAGCTCACTTTAGCCTTCGGCTCAGGTGAGCTAAAAATTTACATATCGGAAATTAAGCTCAAGATATTTAAATCAAAATTTTGGTACCAGTAATTGCTTTTCTGTTTTTGTGAAATCATAAAGAAATGAAATCACAGTGAATTTCTTTTTTTCTCAACTTACCGCGATTCTCGAAGGCGTGGAACTTGTATCCATTTCGTCGTCCCGGTCATCCAGTGTTGAGGACACCAAAGGGACACTTCCTCTTCGTTCATGAAATTTCTCATATGAAGAATCTGAAAGTAGAGAAACAGATGACCATTAAGTTAAAGTCAAAGGTCCTGACTACACGTACAGTGGAACCTGTCTTGAGAAACCACTCTCATAAAATACCACCAATCCTCTGAGGCCAAATTCTGAAAACCGCTAAGTTAAATCATTATAGTGGAACATCGCCAGAAAACCACCTCACATTTCAGTCTCTTGACAATATATTTAATATGTACAGAACCTCACTTAAGAGAACATCTCACTAATCGGACCACTTTGAGTCAGTCAGTTAAGTGGTCTTAATAGCGAGATTCCACTGATTTGAATAAAATCTCTTTCGAGTGACCAGTCAATACTTCAGTAGCAGATGTGGTGGTCACTCAAGACTGTATTAACAAGAATGAATAAACACCTATGAAACCATTATTAAATGAATGACAAAACTTAAAATACAATCCTAACTCATAACTGTATGGACTTGGGGGGAGGGGAGAAGGAGGAACAGACACATCACATTTCACTCTTCAGTGATCATTACTTACATAAATCAAAAAGTTTTACAAATTATTACTGAGAATTATCAGTCTCCTACCCATCAACAAAACGTCTAAAACATCTTGGCACAGATTATTGGCACCTATATATATCAAGCCACTCCCACACCCCATCAACAAAACCCCTAAAACATCATGGCACAGATTATTGGCACCTATACATATCAAGCCACTCCCATGCCCCATCAACAAAACCTCTAAAACATCATGGCACAGATTATTGGCACCTATACATATCAAGCCACTCCCACACCCCATCAACAAAACCGTCTAAAACATCTTACTGTGTACAGATTATTATTGGCACCTATACATATCAAGCCACTCCCACACCCCCATCAACAAAACATCTAAAACATCTTAGTACAGATTATTATTGGTACATATACATATCAAACCACTCCCACACCCCATCAACAAAACATCTAAAACACCTTGGTACAGATTATTATTGGTACATATACATATCAAGCCACTCCCACACCCCATCAACAAAACATCTAAAACATCTAAGTACAGATTATTATTGGTACATACACATATCAAGCCACTCCCATGCCCCATCAACAAAACGTCTAAAACATCTTGGTACAGATTATTATTGGTACATATACATATCAAGCCACTCCCACGCCCCATCAACAAAACGTCTAAAACATCTTGGTACAGATTATCATTGGTACATATACATATCAAGCCACTCCCATGCCCATAAAAAAAACCTGAAACCATAATGGCACAGATCTGGATTATTTTTCTTTGTTAACCCAGAGATCTGAAGAGAATAAATCAAGATGTTTTTTTTTTTTAAATGTTACTTGAAACTTTATAGATTTTTCAACCTTAATATAAGGGGTTTAAAAAAATTGTTTTCTCCAGTTTCTAGGAAATTCATTTATATAAAATTTAAATAAATCTTTCCAGGAAATTCGTTTATATAAAATTTTAACAATACATGTAGATACATAAATTATATATAAATGTTTCCAGGAAATTCATTTACATGAAATTTTAACAATACATGTAGATACATACGATGAACCAAACAATCATTACACAACAGAATTTCTAAGTCACGAATGGGTCTATTATCATATAAACCTGTACAGCTTGATCTAATATTTTCTAACCAAAATTATATGAAGAGCAGGATTTTTCTTCCCGTTTTTTAAGCTCAGAATAATATCTTTATTGGTTTATATATATAAACAACAGTTTATAAACATCAGCGTCAAAGCTCTCTGTAAGCTCCACATCACCCCCGTGCCTTTTCATCTTGATTCTTAATGTAATGCCAACCACGAAAGAAAAAAAAATTCACAAAAAACAATAAATAGCACATGACTCAATGTTTATATCATGATCTACTTCAAAAAGCATTCAAATCCTCTCCCAGTATTGTATCTACAAACAAAAACAACCACTTGCCAAATAGGTGATCATAGGCAAAGGTTCAGTGTGTCTCAAGTGTGGAGCTCTTCAGATTTGAAGAGCAGATTTAGTGGTCAGACTTCGAGTCTGTAGAATAGCACTCTTATGGACACTTAACTTCAATGACAGCCATAGCTTCTGTCTGCTGAACCACTTTGTAATGCCAAATAAAAATATATATAAATAACACTTTATAACGATAATTTGACTGTAATGTGATGCTCCAATGTATTGATATTGGTTGTCCAAAACATATTTTTTCTGTTTGATTGTTGTTGGAAAGGTACCTTCCATTACATGAGAAATAATATGAACTAATGCAATGCCTTGAAAGAAAATGCAACTCATTGTATTACACATGCGGAAAAGCATTCATCTAGAATCTATCTGACCTCAGTAGGGCAAAAACCTTCCTGTAAAATGACAAAACAGTTTAATTATGACGTCAAATATTTAGAACATTATTAGCAGTTATGGTGTTTCCTTGAACTTAATCTGCAAAACGTTTGGTAGTACAGTAGTTAAGTACCTCGTTGTTAAACTTATTTTTAGAAAATTACTTTTTTAGTGTCCATGGAGAAAGTAAATGAGACTATAGTATAGTATTACATTTTGGGTAATTTCTAATCATTAAGTTTGCTTCGCGAATGACCTTTGGCTGTTTGAGCCGCGCTGTGTAGTAGTACAGTGTAACCTGTCTTAAGAGACCACCTGATCTGTCACATGGTCTCTTAAGACAGGTGGTCTCTCAAAAGAGGTTTTATCTAAAGGATTTTTTAACCCAAGTGGTTTTCAACATGTGGTCTCAAAAGGCAGGTGGTCTTTTATAAGAGTGGTCTCACAAGACAGGTTTCGCTGTATTTGAATGTATACGTGTACACAAGCCTGGTGAAAACAGACAAGAGAATTGATTATAAACCATCTTTTGAGTACAACAATGATGTACTGTTGTACACCCAACTGTATGAACAAAAGGGTGCGGATGTGGAAGTAGGCATGTATATGCATGTAAGTGCACTGTAAATAAACATGTAAATAATCTAAACCAAACAAAGTCCCCAGAAATACACACGTAAATAATCAACACTACAAACTATGATAGATAAGTCTCAGAAAATAGAGGAGAGAATCCCAGTTAGGTAATCGGGGGCAGAAAAGGTCAAGATAAAAGCTTAATTAATTCAAACCACTGTCAAACAAAAATAGGTGACCGATACTTAGGAGCCACCATATCATGACCGCAAGACAGCCACAAGCAAGTGTCAATGAATACCGCCACAGCCAACCAAAACATGTACACATATATATCAACTAAAGACTGAATGACAAGCTTTAAATGAGGGTCAATATATCAGTCAATTTGTCAGTCTCAAAGGAATATTTCAAAGCGCTTTTTGGCAGATTGAATGATACAAGTGAGTCACTATTCTCCCTAAGTGAGTCCAAGATATCGGAAAAAATGTTCCATCGTGTGCTGCTATTAACAGGTTTCTACTGAGTCACACAATTACCACTATTTCAATGTAGAATATACTATAGTTTCTGTGCACTAACTTAAACAGAAGAAGAAAAAAAAAACATTGATTGCCTCTAATCAAAATACTCAACTGATTTTATGTTTCACACCAAACAAACAAGAAACTGGTGAAAGAATGACAGCCAGATTTTAATGGTGCTACTATAGTAAGATCCATATAACCTGGTGGGCAGGAATTTTGTGAACCCCTTTTTTGACCTGGACTGGTTAAACTTTCAGGTAATAAAGCATAATATTGAAATTACACTGACTAGAGTAATCATTCCTAATTGTCACCATACACAAGGGAGTAACCCAAAAGGGAGTAGACTCATCTGTATGGCAATCAAGAGGTTACTCCATCCCGCCATCTTATGTGAATCAGACAACCCTTTAACACCCAAGTAAATAGATGGTATGCACGTTTTTATTCTTCAGAGGGGTCGTGGGGTTGAAAGGTTTATTAACTGGGTCACACATTTATTGTATTACTATAAAAACTGTGCTAACATTTCCTAGTTCTAAGTTACCAGAAAAAAACAGTTTATTGTTCTCATAATGAATTAATGTTGATATTCATGAATTGCTGTAATGGTGCTTTATGCCACATTTCATTTAACACAATTTTTAGTCCTGCAGTGGTGGTATATTTCTGGTGGTGCAGTGGAACACTTTGTCAAAATGTAAAAAAAAATTAGTAAAATTGTGCCTTCAGGAAATAACAATGACAACAGATTAAATAAATAATATAGATAGTTGTCAGGTTTTTGGTGTGTGGTTTATACCTCACACTTGATAATTTTTCAGTTATACCAATGCGACCATTCTGTATGGTTTAGAGAAAATCCAAGTTGTCTCTCAAGACAGTTGGTCTGTCAAAAGAGCATTTCCTTAATTCATTCACCCCTAGAGACACATTTGGACTTGCCTAAGTCATTGATTTCTAGATGAGTTCATTATTTCTCAGGGGTTTTTGAGTTACAGGATCATTTAACCAAGTGTTTTTCAGAATGTGGTCTTTAAAGACAGGTGGTCTTTCATGAGAGGGATCTTTCAAGACAGGTTCTGCTGTACCAGGAGTTACCACTGTGGAGCAGGAGAACAAAATTAATGGCAACAACTATAATGTAGGGCAATAACAACTTAGAGTCAATTATGATGTAGGGCAATAACAACTTGTCAATTATAATATGGGGCAATAACAACTAGTCAATTATGATTTGGGCAATAACAACTAGTCAATTATGATTTGGGCAATAATAACTAGTCAATTATGATGTAGGGCAGTAACAACTAGTCAGTTATAATGTAGGGCAATAACAACTACCATAGTCAATTATGATGTAGGGCAGTAACAACTAGTCAATTATGATGTAGGGCAATAACAACTTGTCAATTATAACGTAGAGCAATAACAACTAGTCAATTACAATGTAGGGCAATAACAACTAGTCAATTACAATGTAGGGCAATAACAACTAGTCAATTACAATGTAGGGCAATAACAACTAGTCAATTATAATGTAGGGCAATAACAACTAGTCATTTATTATGTAGGGCAGTAACAACTTGTCATTTATGATGTAGGGCAGTAACAACTTGTCAATTATAATGTAGGGCAATAACAACTTGTTAACTATGATGTAGGACAATAACAAATTGTCAGTTATGATGTAAGGCAATAACAAGTTTTCATTTATGATGTAGGGCAATAACAAGTTTTCATTTATGCATTACACTTGCTGTACTGGTCATAACCCTGCTTCTGTAATCAGTACAAGATTCCAAGACTCTCCACAAAATTCCCTGTGATTACAAAAGTGATAAGAAATAATTCCAGATGAAAGTTCTCTAGATGCCCATAATATTTAGGCAATATTGCAATATTGGAAATATTGTTAAATATAGCTAAATATTGTTATCCGTTGCATTACATGGACAATTATTTCCATACACTTTTAATTTAGAAATCAGTTCTTTATTGCCTGAAGCTGTCTTGGTGCACAAGTTTTTAAATGAAAATATTATTACAACATGGTGTTGGAAGCCAAAAGTATCAACCATGTGATATTATGACCTGGGAAATGTTTACTTTACATTTAAATGTACAGACCGTTACACTGATACCAATTTTGTTGTTGATGTTGTTGTTGTTTTACCTCTGGTCTGCCCCAAGATTTAAACATTTAATCTGTATTTAAGTAATGCAAAGTAAGTGAGAATATCAAACTGCACACTGTTTATGTTTCTATCAAAACAAACAACACATGTTCATTGGCGTAGTTTTACCTTATCTTAGCATTACGCTAGCCCTAACACCTAACAACAGCTAAGTACAATTATGGTATTAACCTTGACGGTGTTTACTTTCAAGAATGAGACTACACTAAACTGATGAGAACATACAGTAGTAAGGACAAGATTAAAATTATAAATAGCAGTCATCAATAACCGGAAAAATGGTCTTTAACCCATGTGGCCCAAGGCTGAAAACACCCCCACCCTAGACTCCATCCTAGGGTCATTACGCCCAAAATATGAAAAGCATATGAATTTAATTCTATGATTTTGATAACAACTGGTAGATCCGTTATGAACATTATACACTTTCGCTTTCCATATTTTTAGTGTCATTTTCTGACTCAAAGTCCAATCAATTCCCTTCCCCTTGTGCGAGCACCCATTCACCAATTTCAGGTGATACAAAATATCTAAGCACTCCAGTTATTGGTTATTTGCTTGTTTATCTATGCGATGTCAACAGAGACAATGTGTTGGCTGGTTTACCAATTGCCAAACTTCTATATATTGTCCCGTTTATTAGCCACCAGGGTTCAAAGGGTTAAACCTATTAATACGGGTATCTCTGGTGAGGCAGGCCTAGATCAATGACTAGGAAATGCACATCATGTTGTTGTATTGTTGTTTAACGTCCCACTCAAGAATCAAAGACAGGAAAAGCCGATCGACTCTACCGAGGCTCAAACCTGTGACCCTCTGGTTGTGATCCAAGGGGAACTCATACATGTATGTAAAAGAAATACATATAAAACGATCTTATATTTCACATTAATGTAACCGATAATGGAATGGGCTAAAATACACATAAACATTGATATTTACATTACCAGCCTTTCACAACAGGCAAAATTCTACACACTAACAGTCTCTAGGCTCCAACAAGGCTTGACGCCATGCCAACTAGACATGACAGCAAGAGGCTACAACATCAGGTAAAATACTCTTAACCACACAGCCTTAGAGACACCCATACATTTATAACAATTATACATGTATCATTTATTAAATTTTCAAAATTTTCTGTGTATATTTGGACACCATGTACTAGAGATGAAAAACATTAACTCATTCACCCCTAAAGACACATTTGGACTGGCCTAAGTCATTGATTCACAGAAGAGTCCATTGTTTTTTTAGGGGTTGATGAGTTAAAGATCTACTCAATAGATCTTTAACAACATGCCACACCTGCAATTAAGTGGGTTCTTTCAAAAAAATCTTTAGAATTGTGACCATTACATTTAAGCTTAACATTTGGTTAAAGACCAGTCCATACCTGTGATATAAAAAATCAGACTCAGCCACAGTTCAAAATTGAAACTCGCCTGAGCACTCAACCACTTTGCAACCAAAGATAGTATGCAGAGATACAACAATGTGGAGGTGAAAAACTAGGCCCAAAGTCACCAAATTTTCTCGATACTCAAGCTCAATTAACTCTTTTATGATTTTGCAATGAAAACACAAAATCTATGGTCATTTTTTGAAATTTATTGCTCAACTGAAGAAATCTTTAGAAACACACCCCCATCCCCCAAACAAAAAAAAAATGTTTAAGTGCAAACAGTTAAACAGTTTTAAAAAATGAAATAAAAAGTTGGTATATTAAGTAAATTTGATGCCTTCTGGCCCAATTACAATATGCTCCAAAAAGACACCCATCCCCTTTCTATATGTAAACTAGCAAACTCTCGAACACAATTAGCATAGGTACAAAGATGGCTGAAACCTGTGGTGACTAGAGGTAAGCGACATCACAGTATAAAGAACGATGCTCTAACCAGTCAACCACAACCACCCACAAACTGCACCAAATATTAATAAGGCTGCAATACTGACATATTTGAAGACTATATCTCACCTGTAATATACCTGTGTATAAATCATATGATTTGACATTACAAAATCACAGGTATGCCAGGTAAGTTATTGATAATCACCAAAACATTTCACACACCTACCCACAAACAAATATACATCTATATATATATACAAGGCAACCTGTCTTGAGAGATCACTTGACTTTTGACACCACATTTTGTAAACCACATGGTTAAATAATCATTGAAATATACATGTAACCTCTTTTGAGACCACCTGCCTTGAGAGACCCCATATCAGTAGTAGAAGAGATGGTCTCACAAGATAGGTTCAATTGTGTGTGTATGCCTGTGTGTGTATGTGTGTGTGTGTGTGTGTCTGTATGTATGTGCATGTGTGTCTGTGTGTGTGTGTGTGTGTGTGTGTGTGTGTGTGTGTGTGTGTGTGTGTGTGTGTGTGTGTGTGTGTGTGTGTGCATGCATGTGTGTGTGCCCCTGTGTGTTTGTACATTTTTGTACCTATATATACGCTTCTATCCTTTTAAATATTTCTATAAATAAAAAGAATTCACAGGTACAGCAAAGGAATGAACAGTAAATAAAGGATTGATTGAAATGAACAAGGTTTTGCTTTCATGAGATTATGTAATAGATTTGTACTTGTTTACCCATTTCACATGTCACATGTATAGATGTTAATTATTTATATCAACCCAGCTACCACTGTATGAATTTTGACACTGGCACTTTAGCATAAATTTATAACTTAATAACCAAACTACAATGTATATTACTTAAAATATATCTGTTATCTATAAGTATATGTATGTAAAAATAAATATTGAACATCATATTGCCCCTTTCAAAAACTTAGGTACCATATCAATGTCCTTGCTTTCTTAACTGAAAAAAAATTGCTACGCATGAAAATATATATTCTACAAAATTTGGAAATTATACTTAAATCTGGGGAAAATAAGACTAATAAATTACTATGGTAAACGACCTTTAACCAACTTTATATTCCATCTTAAAAATCAGTGTACATATCTGTTTATAATTTACAATGTATGTACAGAAAAAATAATGAATGTAAAAAAAAAAGCTAGATAAATAAAATGATAAATAAATAAATCTAAAACAATACACAGAGTATACCTTCTCTAAATCAGACTTAGAAGTTTACCTACATAGCAACAGGTACTGAAGTTATTTCCAGAATGCCTATGAATTTTTACCTGTGGTTGGGGAACTCCCTGATGGACAGATCGTACCAGTGGTGCTACTAAAAGATGCATCTTGGCAATCCGGAGACAAATCTCCTTGAAACTTGATATACTTTTTAGTGAAAAAACTAAAACGTTTGGAATCATCCTTTTCTACCGTAAAATGAGACTTTCGGCAGCAACAGCACAATAAATCCATTTTCTTTTTTACAAAGTTTACCGATCTATCATTTATCGATGTCCATTTCATCTGCAGCATCAGTTACGTATTTAAACCAGGAACTAAAGATCAATGTCCCGAACAATCCTTTCCTTCCTTTTTTTTTAAGTAATTGTACATTTTAAACACTTCCATGATTTAACATCTTTCTATGCTAACTGGGTCTAAAATCTTGTTACTATCAAATTCTATTTTTTCCTTCAATCAACGGAAGTGAACATCCTGTACTCAATAAAATATTCCAACGGTGAAATAAATAACGAGACATGCATCATAATATCCCATGTATTACTAACGAAAGTATCTAAAAGTAAACATATCCGGTGATCCCATTCATGAGCATTATAGTATAGGAATCTCAGGTGTATTTCTTGGTGGTAAATTAAAACTCAGGTAATCACTAAAACCGCAAATGTACAGGTAAAAACGAGAAAGTATTTTTAAACCGACAGGAAAAAAAAAAAACCTATGCATCATGTTGATAGGTTTAATGAACTTGTTATCTATGCAAGTGCAGGATGAGCCGCTCTCTTCTGGCCAGTTATTACTAAGCCATTATAAGTTACGGACTGAGTATATAGTAGTACATTTTGTACACTAACTGCCGATACATATCCATGTTGTGTGTCGCTGGTTGGTATATTGATCCATCAGTTAAAATGACATCACCCAGTCACTGGTCTTCTATTTGACGCTTAATTACATGTCAATTGATGTTAAGTCCGCATCAATATTAGGGCTATTGATACGTGTCCATATGTTTGTATAGCGACTTTTAATTATCAAAACATGTTTACACTGTGTGACAAAAAAAGAACAGCAAAATGGCTAAACTTTTTTTAAAAAATGTATCCATCAGGAAATTTTATTTCAAATAACTGAAATTTTTAACTACAGTATCTCCAGGATAATTAAAAATCTCACTTTTCTCCCTAAATCACTCTTGATTTTCATTTATTATATACTTTTATATCACATTGTATATACACATTCTTGTTAAAAAATGGCAACTGATTGTTTTTTCTTTGACTAAATTTGACCAGAAATACCATTGGTACAAAAATGTCAGATGTGGAGATACGTAGTTTTTGGTACATAGAAACAATCGTCTTGTGTATAGCCACAGATGCTGAAAGTTCAACCTATGACATCTGGGAATATAATGATACTTGTAAAATGCTGAAATGCTGTATAGAATGGATGCAACTCTTAACCCATTTACCCCTAAACACACATTTTGACTGGTCTAAGTCACTGATTTGGAGAAGAGTCCACTGTTTTTCAGGGGTTGATAAGTAACTAACAAACAGTTGATATCAACTGACTGAGCAAAATGCTGGCTTAAGGTGTAAGGATAAGTTGAATGATTTACTGGAAGATATTTCTGTAAAATTGTTGTCAACTGTATCCTGAGGAGAAATTTCATAATGCATCCTGTTATTTTTGTTTTTGTAAAAAATAAAAATATAAAAAATGTTTTTTAAACAGTTTGCTGATAAGAATATGACACACAAGTTTCCCTTTTCCTCTTTTGAAAAGAAAAAAAAATATCTTCATGATATAATTCAATTTCTGTCCTTCCCTTATTGCATTTAAGTATCATAAAAAGAGAGGAAGAGAAAGAAAGTGAAAGGAAGGGAGAGAGAGAGAGAGAGAGAGAGAGAGAGAGAGAGAGAGAGAGAGAGAGAGAGGAGAGAGAGAGAGAGAGAGAGAGAGAGAGAGAGAGGAGAGAGAGAGAGAGAGAGAGAGAGAGAGAGAGAGAGAGAGAGAGAGAGAGAGAGAGAGAGAGAGATCACAAATTACAATTTGACACATGATACAGAGGTAAAGTATTTGCCTCCCTTATGTCACAGTTGATCTAGGGACCTCAAAAATTACAATTTGACACATGATACAGAGGTAAAGTATTTGCCTCTCTTATGTCACAGTTGATCTGGGGACCTCAAAAATTACAATTTGATGATACAGAGGTAAAGTATTTGCCTCCCTTATGTCACAGTTGATCTGGGGACCTCAAAAATTACAATTTGACACATGATACAGAGGTAAAGTATTTGCCTCTCTTATGTCACAGTTGATCTGGGGACCTCAAAAATTACAATTTGACACATGATACAGAGGTAAAGTATTTGCCTCTCTTATGTCACAGTTGATCTGGGGACCTCAAAAATTACAATTTGACACATGATACAGAGGTAAAGTATTTGCCTCCCTTGTGTCACAGTTGATCTGGGGACCTCTACAATTTTGACACATGATACAGAGGTAAAGTATTTGCCTCCCTTGTGTCACAGTTGATCTGGGGACCTCAAAAATTACAATTTGACACATGATACAGAGGTAAAGTATTTGCCTCCCTTGTGTCACAGTTGATCTGGGGACCTCAAAAATTACAATTTGACACATGATCCTGAGGTAAAGTATTTGCCTCCCTTGTGTCACAGTTGATCTGGGGACCTCAAAAAAACAATTTGACACATGATACAGAGGTAAAGTATTTGCCTGCCTTATGTCACAGTTGATCTGGGGACCTCAAAAATTACAATTTTGACACATGATACAGAGGTAAAGTATTTGCCTCTCTTATGTCACAGTTGATCTGGGGACCTCAAAAATTACAATTTGACACATGATCCTGAGGTAAAGTATTTGCCTCCCTTGTGTCACAGTTGATCTGGGGACCTCAAAAATTACAATTTGACACATGATACAGAGGTAAAGTATTTGCCTCCCTTGTGTCACAGTTGATCTGGGGACCTCAAAAATTACAATTTGACACATGATCCTGAGGTAAAGTATTTGCCTCCCTTGTGTCACAGTTGATCTGGGGACCTCAATATTAAGTTTCATCCTAAAGAACCGTGACACAGAGTCTTGACGGAAAATTAAATCATAAAAAAAAAGATGTCTGCTAAATATGCAGAAATCTGATCTTAAATGAACACCAAATAGTAAATCAAGATAAAATGAAATTTACACAAAATCAATTCTTTAATGAATATGACAAAGTAAATGCTATTTTCCAACAAAGCTCAATTTTGTAGTGAGTCAATTAGATTACTTTCTGGTGATTTTGTCAAGTGAAAAAAAAATCCTTGCATGACTAACACAAATATCTTTCTCATCAATGCATTCAAGAGAATTTCCATAATTTTGTGTTTTTATATCCATCAGTTTGGTAAAAATTACAATACAAACTATCATTACATTCATTTTTTTCTCTTCTATCTTGGCAATGCTACCAGTATTATATGTAATTATTTGAATATTTTTTTTGGGGGGGGAGGAGGAGGGGAACTGGGTGTAAGTATTTCAAACTGAAAAAAAATAACAACAAATATTTGTTGTCTGAATAAGTTGCAAAATGGTTTCATAAAAACATGTTGTTACACCACATAGATATACATGTATTTCTAGGTTTGAATTCAAAATCCAAAAGAATACACTGAGCACTGGCATCTACAAATATATACATATGTGTAAGTGTGTGTGTTTGTTTGTGTGGGTGTATATGTGTGTGTGGCTGTGTGCTTGTGTCGGTGTCTCTCTCTGTGTCCATGTATATCTGTGTGTGTGTCTCTGTGTCTGTGTCTATCTGTGTGTCTATGTGTGTCTGTCTATCTCTGTGTCTTTATGTGTGTGTCTGTCTCCATGTCTGTCTGTCTATGTCTTTGTGTATGTGTCTGTCTCTGTGTGTCCATCTGTCTCTGTGTCTTTGTGTATATGCCTGTCTCTGTGTGTCTTTGTATATGTGTCTGTCTCTGTATGTCCATGTGTGTCTGTGTGTCATGACTGACTTGTTACTGTACAAAATACAATGTAAATAGATTTCTATATCAAATTTTCATTTCAAATACTTGTACACTCTTTACCAAAATGTTACACAATTACTGTCTTAGTATTTATCTAAAAATTAGGAAAAGGAAGTTACTTTTGAATAAAAATACTTGATTTCTGTCTTTCAAAATGGTTATAAACCTGTATGTCAGAAAACACTGTGCTGTTATCTGTCATAGTGACCCAGTGGGGATGATGGTCAAGGGGGAAATTAGCAATAAATGCTATCTTGACCATCTGATGTCCATCTTATGTTAATTAGTTTTATCAGTAACCAATCAAAATGGAGAATCTGATGGTTCTGAATACCATTTCAATCATCTCACCACCAATAAACTTCTTATGTAAACAACAATTAACATACAAAATAAAACTATTTATACAAACTGGAAACTGAAGAATTTTGTAAACATTTTATGTCTTTAATTGACTCAAATGGAATATATGTATTTCTCCAGATCAGATTACTATGATAATCAATAATATTGCTGTCACTGATACAATTAGTATATGATTTCAGATGGGGAAACTGATTAGGGTGATGTAGGAGAGAACAACTGTATACACATCAGTGCAGATATTGTTGTTCTGTTTGTTTTTCTCTGATATGACAAATGAGAATAACAGTGGCCTGATATCCCCTCTCTCTCTCTCTCTCTCTCTCTCTCTCTCTCTCTCTCCTGCCTCCATATCTCAATCTATGTATCCATCTAACTCTCTTCCTCTATTCTCTCTCTACCCTTCTTTGTCTCTCTCCTTCTCCATATTTCTCTACATTTCCCTCTTCTCCTCCCTACCCCCTCTCTCTACCTCCCTCCCTCTCTTGCTCTCCCTCTCTCAATTTTCTTTCTCTTTCATTTCCCTTCTTCTTCCCTCCTCTTTCTCAATCCTCTCTCTCTCTCTCTCTCATACAAAAGAAATACATGTGTTTCTATATAACACCAAATTTTAAAATAAGGGAGGTTTAAACTTTTTTTCTTTGGGGACAAGGGTAATAAACTGGGCTTCTTATTTTCAATACAACCAAACAACAACAAAAAAGTTTGAAGTCATCAATACAAAAATTTTAATCACTAAAGTAAATTTAGTATTGTATGGTATGTTTTAGAATATCTCCCTAATTATCATTATGATTTTTTTTTGTAAATAAGATGAAAGATTTTTCTATGGTTTATTTTGATATTTGCATTTACAGCAGATGATGTTTAAAGTACAAGCAACTGATATTTAACTAGACTAGACCACAGACACCACACAATTTATCTAACTTAATTTTCTGCTTCATTTAAATAACATCTATTTTCCATTGCTAATCTTACATGTGGTTTAATTTACTTATCCAAGGTAGATAACTCTGGAATTCCTTTTTTCCCCTCAGACCTAGTACTTGTATGAGTACATGTACATGTATATATGATTTAAATAAATCTTTCACCCCTAAATATCAAAATGATATGCTCTTTTCTGTTGTTTGTTGATCAGGTTGAATGGGTTTGTTTTGTTCTCTATTGTCAACAAGCCGGCCTGGCTCAATCGGTAGCACGCTCGACTCTTGATCGTAAGGTCAAGGGTTCAAGTCCAGCTGGCGGCAGGTTGGTTTCCTGTCTGTCGGATGAGACAGTAAAAAACCGAGGTCCCATGTCACAGTAGGTGTCGGCACGTTAAAGAACCCTCACTGCTCAATGGCCATAAGTGCTGAGCATAGGCCAAAATTTGAAGCCCTTCACCGGCATTTGGTGACATCTCCATATGAGTGAAATATTCTTGAGTGGGACGTTAAACAACAATAAACAAATAAATTAACTCTATTGTCAACAGAAAATATCACTTTGTTAACTCATCAACCCCTCCCCCTAAAAAACAATGGACTCTTCTATAAATCA
The DNA here is from genome assembly GCA_030159075.1 of Atrina japonica. Classification (NCBI taxonomy): domain Eukaryota; kingdom Metazoa; phylum Mollusca; class Bivalvia; order Pterioida; family Pinnidae; genus Atrina; species Atrina japonica. The sequence continues at coordinate 771,867 of BROG01000093.1, read as the reverse complement.
ACAGCTTAGATCAGTCCATATGTGTCTCTAGGGGGGAAGGAGTTAATCACTGTTATTATGAGTATGTCAAAAACAAATCTTCTCATTTTATTTACATCATATCATTCAAATAAATCCAAACAGAAACCGCCAAAAGGATATTGTAAATCATATTTGCATTTATGTGGAAAAATAAACAAACGAAACTGGATTTCCAATAGTACATGTACAGACAAACCTGTCTATAACAGCCACTCAATTGTCTAGGCAAAAGTAGCTGTTATAGACAGGTGGCCTTTATAAAGAGGTTTATTCATTATAAAAAAAGTTAACAAAGGTTATGTTTTTAATAGCCTTTATACGTGAAGGCAGGTGCTCTTTATACAGAGGTGGCCTTTGTGCAAGTTTTACTCTATACAAAGTGGAATCTTGTTATGTCAAAATTGGATGAGTGGAAATTTTGGTGATGTCGAACTTGAATTGTCAGTCCCAATTTTTTACATTTTTTATTTTCGTATTTCTCTCAAAATTTCGCTTATGTCAAAGTATATTTGTAGTCTGAAGTATTGTAATATTAGTGAAAAAAAAACACTTTTTATCTCAAAATAAACATCTTGTCGTGGAAGTTTTACTTTTTGTGAGCAAAAGCATGGTATTTAATTACCTATTTACTTGCAAAACACAAGCAATTTACTTATTTTGAGGTAAAATGGTAATAAATAAACGTTGTTAACAAATTTTAATTAAGCAATAACATGAAGAATATTATTCATTATCCAATAGAGACAGAAATATTTGATTTGAAAATTTCTGTTATCTCGAATTCTGGATATCTCAGATATCTGGATATCTCCAAGTAATATGAGAGGTCGCATGAATTTAGAGATAACAAGATTCCACTGAATTTATCTCAAATGATCTTTAGCAACACTTGTTGAAAATGTCATGACATTGTAATTATGTCTTACCGAAAATTAAATCAACATGGAAAGGAAGCTGATTTTAATCGCCATCAAAGGCTTAAACATTTTCTGGTGCAATTGTCTGGGGACAATCTATAAATCAAAGAATTCTAGTGAACATGACTTCTATGTTAAAGATTATGAGTTCAAATGCCAATACTGACTAAAGTGTCTTAAGGATCCTTTACCATGTGCATTTGTAATTATGCTAATTAGCAAATTGGAGAGTCCAGCTACACTTCTGATTGGTCATATCTGATTCAAGGAGCATCCATATAAAAATAAAGGTTTTATTAAATAATTTCCAAGTTAAAAGTTTCAAGTTCAAAATCAGATATTGACAAAAGCATGTGTCTTTAAGACCGTATACAATGTATGTCACTAATTAGCATAATCAAATTGTTCTAAGCTTCTGATTGGTCAATGCTGCTTCAATTGACATCTGGATATCAAGACTATTAGGTGAACTCGACTTGCAAGTTAAAGGTTAAGAGTACAAATACGGACATGTATTGTGACAAAGCTGGTGTCTTCAGGTCGATATACTTTGTGTTCACCTACATGTAGCAATGAAAGTGTGCACAAAGCTTCTGACTGCTGAAATCAGATTTGTTTGCTGAAAACTGTTGTACTTTCAAATTGCAAACAAGTGGAAAACAAATACAACTACAGTAAAACCTGTATATAGGGGCCACCCAAGGGACCAGAGAATATTGACCTTTATGTGCAGGTGACCCTTATACACAGGTTCAATTTAGTTAAAGTATGCAGTCAAGGGACTTTTCATAACTGGCCTTTATAGACAGGTGATCCTTATATAGAGGTGGCCACTATAGCAGGTTTTACTGTATTCCATTTTGGGGTTATTAGAGGCAAAAAATTATTGGCTTACACATTCAATAGCAAATTTTTATATGGTTTCATCTTTAGCATGATCATTTTTAATATTCTTGAATTAAACAACTGAAAAAAAAAACAACAACAACATCAATGCTTATAGGTACATAGGGGCCTGCATTGCCCCATCCCTTACCTCTCCTCTCCCATCCAATCCTCCACACTACCTCGGATTTTAGGCTTAAAAATTACAAAGCACAACATGTGCAGATCAATTGACCATCCCAGAATCACTTTAGGCCAATCATCAAAGATTGACATCTTGTATTAACCAGCCAAAACACACATCTGATTGACGTATGTATACAATGTAGAAGACCAACACACATGTAAACAACATACATCTTACTCTTTATAGGGAGAAGCAGCTGGGAGCATGCTGTGCCAATTATATTATAGCTAGACACACATGTAGTGTAAAGTTTGTTTGAATCTTCCATCATACTTACTCCTGGTCAATATCAGGATTTATTGCAGGTGTATATATCAATATATCAACAACTGGGCAGATGCCTGTAAGGCCGATGAACTGATCATGAGCATGTTCAAAGTTTGAGAACTCTTGTTAGTTTCTGATTTTCTTGATTACCTCCATCTAACAAACCCAGATACCATATTTATTAATAAACTGATAATTCAAAGGGGCATTTACGCAGAACTTAACGAAAAAAATCTATTTACTAATATTTTTACGGAGTGGTTGGCGTTAAGTACTTGACTCCGAACTTGGCAGTTCCCAACACATATTTTCTCAATAGTTTCTTCAGCCCATTAACCCCTAAAGACACATTTGGACTGGACTAAGTCAATGATTTACAGAGGAGTCCATTTTTATTCAGGGTTTGATAAGTTAACTATGGTTGAAAACAATAATAAATCACTATGATGACTATATTTAATGAACAAGATATTTTTGATATAAATATTTGATGACACCATAATATCACATTCATGACGCAGTGTTTTGGCAGGAGTATATATTCCCCTGTGGTATGAATGCTAAATGAGGAATCAATTTTTGAAAATTTTTTAACACAGTTAAATAAATATGGGACATGGAATAAATACAAAACCACACAAATATTTCTATCCATATCATCAGACTGCACAGGATGGCTGTAGTGGAAGTTTTTTTTTTTTTTTTTTTTTTTACAAAATAATAGAGACTGAGTACTATGATTTATAGTATCACTGATTTAATCCAATAATATTGGCCTTGCCACCCCCAAAGAGGTTCTACTGCTCTAACTGCCACCTTCCTCAGGGGCTCCAATGGCCCTGCCATCCTCTATAGAGACCTATAGTATCACCGATTTAATCCAATAATATTGGCCTTCCCACCCCCATAGAGGTCCTACTGCTCTAACTGCCACCTTCCCCGGGGGCTCCAATGGCCCTGCCATCCTCTATAGAGACCTATAGTATCACTGATTTAATCCAATAATATTGGCCTTGCCACCCCCAAAAGAGGTTCTACTGCTCTAACTGCCACCTTCCTCAGGGGCTCCAATGGCCCTGCCATCCTCTATAGAGACCTTTGTTGCCTTGTAAACCTCTACAGAGGCCCATATTGCCCTGCCACCTTCCTCAGAGGCACTATTGGCCATGCCAACCTCCATAGAACTTAGAAACCCCTGTTGCATTGTCAACCTCTACAGAGGCCCATATTGCTGTGTCACCTTCCTCATAGGCACCACTGGCCCTGCCACCCTCTACAGAGACCCAACTGGCTCTGTCACTCTCCACAGATACCCCTATTGACCTTTAACCATCTGTAGATGTCCTGTGACTCTCCCAACCTCCATAGAGGTCCCTCTGACCTTCCACTTTTCCTCAGAGACCTCTCTGGTCATAGAAACTCTGGGTACATGGGGAAAATTCTAAACTAAATAACTTTAAATCCTAACATAGCCAGAATTCCATTTAGATATTTTACTTGTTTTTTATTTACAAAATTATATCTTTAGAGCACTTCTGATTCGATATCATGACATCTGTGATCCAACTGACAGAAAACAAACTATTTCATTTAAGACTTAAAACTGACTTAGAATTCAGAATTGTTTCAATTTCCATGTGACCATAAATTTTACACATCACTGATTATTCATGACATTTACTTCAAGGGAAGGAATAACATACTGCTCACTTTAATCTATTGGTAGAGCATTTGACTTCCCAAGCCGAGATTCCCAGATTTGATTCCTCAGATGCAGTCATCTAGCTAAGACTTTGAAAATGAACAGAGACAATTCCTTTGACATAAAGTGAAACTCACAGATCACAGTTGGAAATACCAAATAACCCACTACCTTAAATTATGATGCTAAAATTTGTGATGCAAAAAGATTCCAATGAAATAATATATAACACGATGGATCAAATCTTTGAAATATTCCAAGGAATAATTTTGAAGGATTTAAGTTTTTGTTTTCTTGTTTTATTTTTGTTGTTGTTGTTGTTTTTTTTCATACATGTATGAAGTCATGAGGAAAAAAATGTAGAAAAAACACAACATTTGCTCCAGTAACCCATTTACTTATTGGTCGTTACAGATACATGTATAAACTAACAAGCCCAAATACATATCTTTTAAACAGAAAAATAAATTCTTACCCCAAAGTCTTCTGAAAAAGTTCAAAAGCAACATCCTGACGGATGGGCGCATACAAACTATAGCAACTTTTGGTGCTGCACTACGATGTGTATATATATTATATCCTCCCACTAAATGTTGCACTTTAGAACTTAATGCCAACTCTTCGTTATTCCGTATTGTAATCCATAGATCAATAATTCCATGTATAAATATATACAGAATTTGTACGCGACATATAAACAGGCACCGTTAGAATACTAATAAGTTTTTACGTCTGTGTAGTTTCTCATTCTTTCAAAATGAAGAAATTAAAATGTCACATCTAACAAATCATTTCATCAATAATTCTTGCATCACAGACCTCTGTCAGTCCGCAAACTTTTCTTAAGATTGACAAGCACTTTTTTAACCATGATTATGTCACATTGCTCCGTTATTGAATTTACTTTTCACAAAGAAAATCAAGAACTGCTTATTTACCAGAGTACGGCTGCATTTGTCTTTCGAGTTCTGACAAGAAACTTAATTTCTTTGTCAATAAGAAGCAAATTGTTACTTTTTTTTATTCAAATTTGTCATCACTAAAGGACTTAAAGACTCTTATTTCTTTCTAAAAATAGCCAACCATTGAATAATGCAGCAATTCTACATAACATATTCAGTGGTGTAGGCGAGTACGGGCAAAAGTCGTACCATTTCCTTTCCCAGTAATCTACCAAGTGACAGAAAAACATACAATCAATTACTTCATTTGTTTTACGCTGACAAACGAAGTTACAATCCAACCAAATAAATCAGATCAGACGTTTTCCAAATTCTAAATGTAAATCCTGTGGAAAAGAAATTCTGCAATTAAAATAGGGAATATACTGCCATTATCCAGAGGTATGGATCCCTAAATATCACTATATATCTCCATAAACATCCAGTCGCACAGTCCGTCCTGCACCATCACATGTTTGAGATCAGTTTCACACTGACAGCAGTAGATCACTCCGGACTGAGAGACACACCGATACCTCTCCATCTATAAGCTTATCTAATTTGTCTATTTACCTTATCTGCTCAGCTTGTGACCAGCGTAATTTCTGGATAAGAAATGCTTGCATGAGAGAAATTTGCATACCTTTGAATGTGTTATGAGCTAGTTGTATTATTAAGTTGATTATCAAAGCTTCACTGGAGATGGGCATTTAGGATTTAGCATATGTACACATCTAATTACTTGTATGTTGTATCTGTTTGTTTATACATATACCTGAAGTTGAATCAAGTTTCAGATGCTACAATGTGTACACCATGAAACAAACGAAACAACCATAACAAACTCAGGGAAGATTCTGATTATATATCAACATTTAAAAAAAAAAAAGAATTATATTACAGATGAATTTTAAAAAGATTTAAGGGGAAATATCAATTTGTTGTATGTCAATATCATTCTATCTATAGATAGGCAGGAAGGATAATCTAAAATGAAAATACAATAATGAACCCTCACTGTAATGTGTCAGTCCATAGCACAGGTCAAAATTTGTGGCATTTCACCTACAGTTGCTGACATCTTCATATAAATTGGAAATTTTTGGTCAGAATACAATACAAAAATTCAAACAGGAAATCATTAAAGAGAAAGGTTTATTAAAGCATGGCAAATGTTACATACAAAAAAATAAAACTATGGTTAAGAGATATGCATCAAAGAGCTCTTTTGTGAATCAGATTGCAATCAGATTCAGCTTGATGTTTGACAGCAATACAGAAGCAGATGTCCTGTATTTATTACACACTTAAAGATAAGGATAAAAGAGAAAGAACTGTTGAGTAACAGAAGAGTTACAAGATTATATCAGTTTGTGTTACGTATGAGGCATCTACACAACATCACTCCAATCTGTAGCAAAAAGTGACTGGTAAACAAGTCAAATTGTGTGGTGGATTTTTTTTCTTACTGATGTCAATTCTATTGGTTTCAAGTTGATGACCTCTGTGGCTTCACTCATCTAAACCTAAAGACACATTTAGACTGGTCAAAGTCATGGATTTACAGAAGAGTCCATTGTTTTTAGGGGTTGATGAGTAAATGGTTAGAGCATCTAACTTTACAGTCTCTCTTTTCCAGTCAGAGTGGGTTCAAACCCAACTGGAAGCCGAACTGGTGTTGTGAGAAAGTTTGGCAGTGGTCTTTTCCCTGATACATTGTAACCAGGTTCCCCCCTCCACCATTAAAATCTTGGCCTCACATGATGAAACTAAAAATTGCTCAAGTCTAAAAAATTTCTCCAATTTGGCTTATCCTGAGCCCAGGACCATAAAACTATTCTCAGTCAAATTTTTCACTCAACTTCAAGATTTTACTCAAATCTTAGGAATTTTCTCAACTTGGGTAAAGTTGTGGACCAAAAAGAAATTCTTAGACAAATTTCTTTTGCAAGTGATAAAATAGTTCAGTGCGGTATGTAGATGACTTTTAAAGTCATTTTTAACAGGGAAAATGGCTGTACTTATACTAATTAACTTGTATCTTTAATATCGCTTATTATATGCTTTATACATATATTATGCATAAATTACTGACTTCGGTCATGTGTTGGCATTTTACAAGACGTTTTTAATGTTTTCAAAAAGATGTTCCCCTTTTTATTCCACAAAACGTGCTGCCTGCTTGATTTTTAAGGCGTTTTATACCTCTTGGTTGGTTATTAAATAATTAATCATAGATTATGGTAAGAATAATGTTCAAACATGGAAGTTAAGTGAATCAGGAATACATTGGGACATATATCCTAGATGAGATTTACCCTGTCCCTTGACAATCTTATCTCAGATGAGAAAATTCGAAAGTCGTTTTATGGTCAACGAGTTTTCACTTTTTACTCAGATGAGTAAATTCTTAACTTTTGAGAAAAAAATTTGTCTCATAATTTTCCTTGTTTATGGTCTCGAGCTCTGAAATATGATTAGCTAAGCAGGCTAGTTGAGAATAATCTCTGACTTAACTAAATTCTCGGGCTTCATGGTGCTGGGCTCTGGCTGCCATATCATATAAGGAACATTAAAAAAATGTTATCAATCACCATGCATGATGCAATGATTTGAAATTTTTTCAATACACATAAACATTTTATGATCGAAAAAAAAAAAATGTGATAGATAAATTTTAACAATTTTATTTAAAAGAACACCATAAAAAGTTGTGATCTGTATGATGCATTATTCCCACATCTCAACAGGATGACCAGATATGATTTAACATTTGGCATGACTACTCAAACACCTTGCTACATGCTTCAGCAGGGATGACTCCTTCATTAGGTAAAGGACCCATTAGTTTGTGATTTTTATTTTTTTTTATAGGTCAGACCTAGATTTCAACCTAACACTTTCTATAAATATTTTCCAAGAATTACAAGGAACAGGGGAGTTATTATACACATTTTAGAAAAATAAAGGATGATTTTTGTACAGGTAAGATTTAAAGCTGTTCTTTCAAAGAATTTCCAGAAATTCTGTTAATCATTAAAAATGGAATTTTTTATCATAAAATCATTATATTAAAAATCAACAACATTTAATATCATATTGAAAAAAAAAATTCCAATCCAAAAGAGGTTTTGGGTAAGGATTAAATGTTTTTGTTTTTATTGCAGTTTCCTTTCAAACGCAATGTACTCTAGTAGTATGTGATGTATTGAAACTCGCAACAACTGCTTCTTATATCCATGATCAATTCTATGAAGAGCCAACAAAACCCTATAATTACTGACAATTGTGAGCCATTAGTGTCCACTCTATGAAAATATGATTGACTATTTACTACAACATCTACCTTAGATACAGGTGCTTCCTCGTAAAAAAAAAAAATGCTGCATTTTCAATCAATGCCTGCCACACAGAATAATTAAATACATTCAGAGATCCATACACAATAACAAACAGATGTAAACAAGACGTTAATAAGATTGAAAACTTCCCTTCTGGACTCAGAAGTTTGTAGGAAATTTATTGTAAACAGAAAATCAAAAATATATTATTTTCAACATATATTGGTTTCACCTGAAATTGATTCCAATGAAATCAACATGTTTGGTACCACACACACACACAAACACACATGGTATAAATATGAGTGAGAATAGTTACAGTTATCAGAGAGCCAAGCATTGTAAAACTATAGTGATAAGCACAACGATACATTTCAACTCTTATCACAACGATACATTTCAACTATCTCCCTAGAGAAAATATCTACCAATATTTGTAATACCATAAATGTTTACACTTGCCGTTTCTCCATTCACACCCATTGCTAACAGTTACGGTATCTAGGGACTCTTCCTCAGATTTATCATTAGAAATTTTTTTATGAAATGCTCATGGAAGATCATTCATGCACGCTGATTGTTTTGATGAACTGTCATCTATCGGAGGGGTCAATTACATGTTTAAATCCCATGAGCAGGCTCACAAAACATTCCTAGATCTGACTGCCATGGTTTCAAGAAAATTTATATTGGGTTTGAACCCTGCTGGAACCTAAGCTGACTTTGTGGTAAAATATGCCAGTTTACTTAGATAAAACCTGGTTACAACTTAGCCAGGTGATCTCTTCCTGTGTAAGTTTTAACCAGGTTTTGTCCTCCATAGTAAAAAACTGGCTGCAATCCAAATATGGTAACTGAAAATTTCCGAATGTGACATAAAACACTATTTAAACAAACAAAACAAATACATGGCAGAAATAAAATATTGTAAAATGTAAACAGAGAAACTGACTGGGATCCATTGCAAAATGCCCGATTCTACTTACAATGTATAGTCTAGAAATTATCTTGAGGGGACAAATGGACAGACACACACTCAAACCCAGACAAGGTGAATCCTACATGTATGTACCCCTTTCTTCAGAAAGACGGGGTATTGAAAACATATCATGTAACTTCAAAATTACTGTTTCCAATTAAAAGTTTCGAATATTTTTTTTTTTTAAGAGGAGTATCAGGAAGAAGTATGATGTTGCATGAGCATACTCATTTGTGTTTACAGATAGACATGTAACACATGTCTTACTCTCTCCTACACCATCCTTTAACATGGCAGAAATTAGCATCAATTACATGCAAACACACACGCTGGTTGTAATTTGTTGAATGCAACTTTTGTTTACCTGTCTGAGTAAGGAAAACCAACAAACAGCTGCAAAAGATATAATACACATTACAATTCCATAACATGATTATGATCTTGTAAGAGGGTCATATATCTCTATACAGACTCCTACTGAGTGTCATGTATCTCTATACAGACTGCTAGTTAGGGTCGCATATATATATATGTACATATATATTATAAATATATTCTGGGCCTGGCACCATAAAACTTAAGAATTATGTAAGTCTATATATTTTACTCAACTCTGGCTAATCAAGAAATCTGACTGGCTAAGCATTGAGAATATTCTCAAACTTAAGGTAATTCTCAAGTGTACAGTGCAGAAAATTAGAAAAACATGGCAAATTTTGCAACATTCACTTTGGGAATGGCCGAATAGGTCCCATGTATAACTGAACCAAAATGGCTATTGGAAAACCGCTGAATTCATTCCTATATTTGGTCTCTGTTTTAAAGGATTAGCAATGAAAGAGCTCTGAATGATTTGAATTCACTCTAAAATTTTGGGAGAAAAAGTAAATGTTTGAACTGGTTCTGAATAGTCTCTTAGTATACAGCATGTAACAACAAACTTAAACAAGCACTTACCTCCGTCAAACTCCATTAACAGTATTTCAAGTGTAAGCCATTCACTTAGATAAATGGATTATTCTTGTTTTAAAATAATTCAACTAATTTTCTTTTTAGTGATAAAAATATAAAAAATTATTTATCTGTAGTATTTGCATGTAACTGAATTTGCATCACATTTTCTACTACAAAAATAATTGTCCATACGTGTCTTAACCCATCAACTGCTGAAAAACAATGGATTCTTCCATAAGTCAACATAAGTCAATGACTTTGGCCAGTCCAAATGTGTCTTTAGGGGTGAATGAGATAATGTTGGCAAAAATGAAGTTGGAACTGTTACACTTATCTGATTTTATTTTGTTAAAGTGATATTTTACATCCCACTAACTATTAATTTTTTCCCTCACTTTTTGGTGAAGTGCCACACATTTTGATTTATGCTATGGACAGATGACAAGGTAGTGAGGGTTCTTGTACATGTCGCGCCTAACAGGACTTCAGTTTTGAGTCTCATTCTAAAGACCTGTGACATTCACTTGGTATGCTGAACACTTGTCGAAGGGACGGTGACAATCAAGTTTAAAGTCTTTTATATGATCCAGTAATGGTTATAATACCGGAGCTTGCTGCTTGCGAGGCAAACGCTCTATCACTGTATCCCACCAAACAGTTTTTCCTGATCTTAAATCTGGATCTTCTGACTTTACTGACATTATGTAGCAGGTGCTCTTTATTTGCAGGTACATGTACCTGTACTGAGGTCATCCAAGATAAAGTGGCACGTCTGGATCCTGTCAAAAACACAGGGGTGTACAGGTAATAAATTTTGCCTTGCTCTGATTCCATGCAATACTGTAGCTCAGTATTGCTAGTATATTTCTGTGTGGAAAACTAGCCTGTCAACCCTAATATCAATTTATGATTTACTTTAGACTCAGCAGTTTTGGTAAACACGTGCCAATTTATCTCAGGTAGATCTATACAGTTTTTATATGCAGTACATGGGGAACCTATCTTGTGAGATCACCCATCAGCCACTGAAATGTGGTCTGTCAAGACAGGTGGCCTCTCAAAAGAGGTTTTATCTAAACTTATTTAACCGAGTAGTTTTCAGAATGTGGTCTTAAAAGACAGGTGGTCATTCATGACAGTGGTCTCTCAAGACAGGTAATTCTGGTACTGTATTATAGTCTTGTAAAAATAAAATACTGTAAAATAGATAATTATTTTTACACATCTACTAAACAATACCAGAATTATACTACCAGGGTGCTTACCATTCACAAGGACCTGGCCGGTACTAACCACGAACATACATTGTAAACATGACTGACAAGTTGAAAAATATTTTCATCATTAATAAAATATTCATTTTTTATCCTGAAAATTCGTTACTTTTTGTTTCTGATCAATTTTAGAGCCAACATATGAAAACGCTGTTTCTTGAGAAAATCAAAAGCTTAAATTCAGTTTTAGGCAGTGTCTGTAACTTTAATACTTTTGGATCATGGGAAGGAACCCAACTCAGAGCAGGTGCCATAGTGGCCGCAGAGCAGGTGCCATTGTGGCCACATAGCAGGTGCCATTGTGGCCGTGGTCGCACATATTACCATTGGTGGATACCGTAGGCTGGTCTAACTGGCCTATTCCACTTGTATAATGTATCCAGTCTATGGAAACACATAATTGACATAAACTCTGACAGTCACTGTATATCAACTTGATGAGGTCATGCTACATTGTATGTATAATATGCATGTACTAAGCACATGGAGCAATAGGGATCACATTTCACTCTCTACAATAACAGACATGTATGTATATCTGTAATAGTATTGACCGGAGAGATCAGAAACTGATGCCAGGGATAACAATCCTAGATGAATAATGAAAGTCTATTAGCTACCAAAGATCCTCTAAAGAGATAAAGTTATCACAGATACACGCACACATAATGGAACAACTCTTATCTACCCTATATCTTCTAATGAGCCATTGCCTGGATGTAGATTCTCCTAGAAGATAGTCCAAACAAACATGGATAATGGAAACTCTATTATCTTTCGTAGAACAATTTGTTGGTTTGTTTTAGAAATGTTTTTTTTTTCTCCATGCTCAACATTTTTTCAATTATACAGTGCTCCATCAGTTTGCATGTTACCCCAACAGTTTCTCCGATTATGGAGAAAAATAATTTTAGAATGCTTGATTGACATCCTCCACAACTCCAAAATAAACATCAGCTCATTAAAAGATGGAAAAAAAACTAACACCATGATGGTTTTTCACAGCAGGATGCAACACTTACATGGTGAGTCAAAATTTACATTTTCTCTGATAATGGAGAGAAATGACTATATGACGTAAGTATCCAAAATAGACATCAGATCAGAACATAAAGAAGATTGGATCAGATCAGAAAATAAATCAAGTTTATTACAGGATGAAAAAAATAATATGGAGTCAGGAAATTAATTGGAGTCAGCTTCTACATGTATCCCACAGTTCTCTACGCATAAACTATTTGTATAGTGTATACATGTATGTTCATATCGTTGTGCCAACATATTCTCCAATTATGGAGACAATTTATAGGTTTACAAACTAATCAACATCCTCCACAACTCAAAATAAACATTAGATCATTGGAAGATGAGGAAATGAACATGGTCGATGGCTTTATTTTGACAGCAGAACTCAAAACATAAATATATATCCTGAGAAAATTGACACTTCCGTCAATTATAAAGGAAAACAACATTTGTTTACTTACTACATGTAAATATCAACAACAACAACAAAGAAAATAAATTAAGTTCATTATACATCTAAGATGGAGAAACTTATATTATATAGAGTCAGCTTCTACACTGCAGATCTTAACACAGAAACTGTGTTGTGCCAACACTTTCTCCGATTATGGAGAGAAACAATTACGTTTATATTAAATTAAAACCACTCATAATCAAAAATAAAGAAATTAAGTTCGTTATACATGTATATGGAGAAACTAAAATGCTGATAGCTTATGTAGAGAAGGTCTAAATACATATACATTTATGATACATGAACAGTTAAAGAACATTCATTTTAACATTTATTCCTTATGCATTATTTTTTCTAACATTTATACTCTCTGATCATGATAATTCAGTGATGATAACTGCTAATTCAGAATTTTTTTTAGTTTTCTCTCTGAGGAATATATAACTTTTGACCTTGCAATACAACACACTCCCATGTTTATCATATCAGGAATGCACTATCTTGAACAAAAAGCATTTACTGTTAACCACAAAAAAAAATGTGTGTAGTTAAAGTAGAGTTATCTCCTCTGGAACGGTTAAGCAATGGCTAATCCATACCCTTGAGTTACATGTACATGTACTGTTCCACTAAAGGTACAAATTTCTAGATTTAGATTATTAAGGCCACTGTTAAAAAATTGTTTGTTTGATGTTGCCTATCCATGCCTTCCAGGTATGCAAATTATTATTTTTAAGAACAGGAAATCAAACAAAGGAAGAAAGGTATGCTTTAATAATTGCCTTATTCACTGTAAACATTTTTAATACAATGTAAATTCTGACACACACATTAAATGTGCAGAAAGGTTGATATGTGTATCCAGGTATATATCGTTAGCTCACCTGGTCTAGGAAGGAGCTTCAAGTTTGTGATTGATGCTTGTAAACAATATTTTAAAGAAACAAGTAAATAAGGATTGGTTGATGGAACTGGACCCCCCCCCCCAAAAAAAAAAAATCTGGATACAAAAAATGTGAAAAAAAATAATTTGGACGGCAGCATTTTGGGTGGGTAGGCCGGCAACATCAAACAATTAAAATTTTATTTTAGGCCTAATATATCACATGATTAAATTACAGACAATTAAAATGCAATGAGGGTAACGAGTATTATTTTGATTACATGAGTTAAGAGTAATACACAGTGAGGGTACAGAGGGTAACACAACAACATTTAAAACACAATACAAACAATTACGATGATCTATGTGTGAGTAAGATTACAAATAAAAAGAAAAAAAATTATCTGACAGATCTATTTTTATTTTGTGATTTACTTTGCTCAAGGTCACGCTCTGGTGTAATAATACACCTACAGAAGTACTTATTTACCAACAGTCAAAATGTATTACATATATATCAACCAGATTTTTTTTTTTTTTTTTTTTTTTTTTTGCAGAGATCTGAAAAACATCAGATGGATTATTCTGGCAGAGATCTGAGAAACATGGGTCGTCTGATGTCTTAGCAATAAGATATGCAAGTTTTCTTTTCTATATGTAATCGTACATGGTTTTTTCCTCTTCTAGACAATATGACTTAGATTTGGTCAAATTTCATCACGATTTACCAAATTAAAAACGTGAATTAAAATTGTGCCAGAATTTAAGGACAGACTTGGGTGATCTTTTTGTAAGTACGGGGTAACTTACATATATGTTAAGATTTGGCTAGGCACATTGTATCAGGCACAGGTTCAAATTGATTTTTGTGAGAAAGTTTGCCACTTGACTTGCGGAAAGCCAGTGGTCTTTTCCTGGGTACAATGTACATTGTAACCAGATTTCCTCCTACACCAAAAAAAAAAAAAAAAAGTAATAATGATAAAATAAATTAAACAAAACAAAACAAAGTGAGTGATGTCACCTTGTAAAAATCAAATTATCGTGCTGATTTTAGATCACCAGGTACATCAAAATGTAGTGCATTTATATCTCCTCATTAATAAAAGTACAATAAAATGTGCTTTACTTTTTGTTTTCACAACAAGTGCTGTATTAGTATGAAAAACATGTAAATATTATTAACATGCATAAATATGAGTATAATCAAATGTATTGATATTTATAAACTTGTTAGCGAGAGCATTATGTAAAAGCCATGTACACAACACAGGATGGAATACATACGGAAAAATTTGCGAAACAACATATGTCTTCTCCGACTGTGGTCCACCTGGTCAAACCCGTGACTTAAATCTAAAATGAAATTTGATTGGTCAGCAAGATGCACAAGATTAACAGAAAACGAGAGAATGTACCAAGATTAGTAAAGTACAGAATTGTTATAAAGTCAAGAAAATCTTGAGACATGCATAGTTTTGAAGTCTATACATGTTGGAAGAGGAAAGAAATGGTAACCGTTTTGTTAATAATACATGTAATGTTTTCTTGTAAAACAAAACCAACCAGCAACCTGTAAAAGTAGATGGTATCTTTATATTAGTTAATTTTAGCATTAGTAATTTTCAAAATGGAAACACATGTATCACTTTGATTAATGCTATCATAATGATATTCAGTATTACATGTATTTGTTTGGGTTTCTTCATTTGTTTTGTTCATTTTTTTTTTAAGGAGAGGGTGGGTGGGTCTGATATTTTACTACGGTATATGGTTTTGTTTTATGTACATGAAATTACTTTCTTTACATTATTTTTGGTTAAAATAGTTCTGTTTTAACAACTTTTTGCATTAGTACTGCATCTTTTTTTCTTCTTGGTTTTTTTTTTTCACTATTATTATTTTTTAATTTTTTAAAATTTTCTTTTTAATACATGTAGTTGCTTTTTTTTTTCTTATTAAAATCATGACAGAGAAATATACAATATTCAGTGACCAATCCTCAGACAAATCATAAAACATGGAAAACAGCAACAAATCAAAAATGGGCAGGACTTTGACAAGATACACAAATGTATAAAAAAAATTCTGGTAAAATGCATTATGAATTATGTCAATCTTTCATAGGAATATCATTTATCTGATCTGGAAGGCAAACACTCCTGTAAAAAGATTGATAAAATTTTGCTGTGCCAATTACACTGATTTATTTCTCATTTTTTGTGATTTATCTCCAAAACATCTGGTGTTTAGCTTTTCCTACATTTTTTTTCAAACATTTATCTTTTAGTTGTACATAAAGACACCTTGAAGGTCAAAGTCATTTAGAAGATGCGAAAAAAATGGGAGATAATAAAGACGGGAAACATTCAGTGAAAAATGAATCAGGAAAAAAAAAAGTGATGAGTGAGGAATAGCGATAACAGAAGAGGCATACATCAAATTAACATTATCAGAGTTATCTCCCTTGAACAGAGCATGCCATGCTGTTAAGACAATAAGCATGTTTCATTTGATATCAACAATGAATCAGGCGTCAAACAACATGCTTCCGTTAACTCATCGAACCCTATAGCTACAATTGGACTCTCCCATTTCAAAAAATGATCAAGTCCACTGTCAGAATTCAAGAGTGTATGATTTAAATCCAAATTTTGTAATAATTTTACATGCAATGTTAACTTGTTCACTCCCCAATTATGACAATAAACCATATACTACTTATTGATTTGGGCGAGCCTGATTGTTAACACAGGGGTTGTTGAGTTAAAATGGTAGTCTTCACACTTTCATATCTAATATATTTCATTTCTTTTATCACAGTTGTAATCAGAATTATATTACGAAGTTTTTTTTTTTTTATTGTTTTATTCTTGTTTTACATTCTGCCAGGAATTTGTCACTTATATTGAGATGTCACTGGCTTTAGGTGAAGTGCTACAAATTATGACCTGCACTATGGACTGATGCCACTGCAGTGAGGGTTCTTTTATGTGACATGTCAGAAAAGACCTGTTACATGTACTTTCACTTTGCATGCCAAACGCTTGGCAAGAGAACAGTCACTACCATTTATTAAAGTCAAACCTAGTACCTTCCGCTTGCAAGGCCAACACTGTACCACTAGACCAATACCAGCGGTGTAATATAAAGTGTAACTCGCATTGTTAATTCTAAATTCAAGGGGGGGGAAAAGAATAAGCAGTTGTGTATTTGATGGTTTCAATTTGTTTAAGCCCAAGAATGGCAAACTGAATTAAATTTCAAATCAGATCAAATCTAATACAATTATTGTACATGTTAGTTATAATTGGTATTGATTGAGATCAAAGAAGACTGGAGCTTAACAAATGTTTTATAATAATCAGATGTACATGTCATACATCACAAATGTGCAAATACTCAAATGTTGCATGACTTGACAAAGTGATCATATATCCTATATTTGCTTAATATTATACAAGAACACTGCTTTTATTTACAAAGAATATTGACCTATACTTGGGGAGAAAGCAAAACATTTATGATAATTGGTGTTTTTTCTTCTTCTACAAAATGTCTCTTGTTATATTTGACAAGTCTATTATGCAATAATTTGAGTATTAAATTCGTATTTTGGTATAAGCAGGCATCAACTCTCAGAAATAAGACATGGGCAATTTGAAATCATTTCAATATAGACAGGTTTTCAATATAACCAATTAAAAGACATTCATTTGAGGAAAATGAACAAAAATTGCAATTTTTATCAAAGGGTGGAATTGACAAACAATTATTGCGATTATATCTGAATTTTTCAGTACATAATAGTTCAATTACCACTAGGTCAGAATATGTGCATGGAAAATAAAACTTTACATATCACAATGTTTTCTGTGGAAAATTTAATCGACAAATTCAACAGAATTTTGAAAAATTCAACATTTCTCTATTGCAAGATTCACCCAAATTATTTATACACAGTCTGCCCTGGTTTGACTTACACAAATTATGTGTGTGTAATTTTACTTTCAATTTTTTTTTTCAAAATAATTAATGCAGTAACTTGATGCAGTAACTTTCACAAAAGGTCGGACACAGCACCTTCTGGCAAACTTTTCTATTATGACATCACAATTAAAAATAAAATGGCCTGTCAAACACTTTGTTTGAATCGAATGACATCAAAGGTGCACATGTATATCTGACATTTGGTGATATGTCAATTTTAATTAATACATGAAGTCAAGTCACATTGGCTCAATATGCAAGCAGAAGGGAAGAAATCAAAGGGGAATTAATTGGGTTTTTTTTTTCAAATGAACAGGGTTTTAGATATCAATCCAGTTTTAATAGTAATTAATTTGGCCCGGATCAAAATGATTTCAAATAAAGCAGGATTTTGATGTTTTCACAGGGTTTGACTGTTCCTAAATCTTCATCTAAACCTTGTATAGTCTATATTATAAGTTAAAACAAACTAACCCTGGGTGTCTCTGACTGGATAAATCGTATCTATAGTCTAGAATCTTTATTATTATTACAGTGGAACCTGTCTTGAGAGACCACCAGAACTGCCACCGAAATGTGGTCTCTCAAAAGATGCTATATTAACAATTATTTGATCAAGTCTTTCAAAATGTGGTCTCTCAAAAGATGTTATATTTTAACAATTATTTGATCAAGTCTTTCAAAATGTGGTCTCAGAAGACAGGTGATTTTTCATGAGAGTGGTCTCAGAAGACAGGTGGTCT
Organism: Atrina japonica; assembly: GCA_030159075.1. Classification (NCBI taxonomy): domain Eukaryota; kingdom Metazoa; phylum Mollusca; class Bivalvia; order Pterioida; family Pinnidae; genus Atrina; species Atrina japonica. The sequence goes on along the minus strand of BROG01000093.1, from coordinate 753,303 downwards.
TTCATGAGAGTGGTCTCAGAAGACAGGTGGACCTTCATGAGAGTGGTCTCAGAGACAGGTCATCTTTCATGAGAGTGGTCTCAGAAGACAGGTGGTTTTTCATGAGAGTGGTCTTTCAAGATAAGTTCCACTGTAATACTATCATCATTGCATCCCATGATCTCAATGTTCTGATAATTAAAAAAATATTTAGTGTCATCACTTATAAACATACCTTTAACTTTCTTGATTTTTTCTTGGAAAAATATCATTTCTGTTATCAAATACTGTTAAATATTTTTTTATCAATAAAACAAAAGCAGTAAAATTCCTAACAGCTCTTTCAGTATGACTGTTCTATTACACTTTAACTATGTTATCAAATGTACGTACATGTGTGAGATTTTAATTTTTCGGCTAATTGAATCAACCGACATTAATATTAATTCTGTACACTCACCTTTTACAAACGTAAAGTTTTGATAGTAAATGTTCATCATTTTTGCTAATTCCTATTTGTAAACAAATACATCAGTCATCCGGCAATAAAATTCAAATTTCAACCCCAGGAAATGACATAATAAGTTCCGAATCATTCATAATTCCAACATGAAAATGAAATTTTATCCTTGGGCAATCTGTTGGTAAAGATTTTATATTCACCTCAAGATGGATGTGAACCAATGACAGAGCGAAGTGTCATTTGGTACAAACCCAAGTAAAATGAAACCAGTGCATCACTCTCTTTAAATAAAAGACACAGATATAAAAACAGGCAATGCCATAAAGGTAAAACGTATAATTACAATTTTACCTGTGGCGAAAGCTTCGGTAAATATGTACTTTCACTCGACAGTTCTGTTCATACTTGAGAGAATTTCAATGCTTATTTACATAAGAAATGAACCAATGAGATTGCTGACCTTGTAATAAGCATTGTCCATTTCCATGTAAATCAATGACTTTATTGGAGTCCTTCTATTTTTTTTCTCTCTCATTTTTCTATAATAGCTTTTCAACAATTTTTATGTTAAACTTTTTGAAGGACTGTCAGGTCTGTATTATTTATACGGTAATTCATGTCAATAATATGTTGTATTTTTTACCAATCTATTTATTTACTTATCTATTTATCAAGTTTATTTCTGTAAGTATATTGTTAGGAAAAGGCTACATAAAAAATATCTCATTATAATTCTATGTGTATTCGTTTTTTAAATCAATTTTTTTTTTTTTCGTTCTTTAAAAACTGTTAATTTATTTTATTTTATGAAATTCTGTGAAATGGTACTCTTCAGCTTAACTCACCCCTAGAAAAACATTTGGTCGGGTCTAAGTAATTGATTTATTGCAGAGTTCATTGTTTTTCAGGGGGTTGATGAGTTACATATAAGAATAGAGAAATTATGTCTGTTTCAATGGAAAACTCCCCTTTTATTCTTGCTAACCCACAGAGACCTGTACAGCTCTACCAAGATAAAGTGGCACATCCAGGTTCTGTCAGAAACCAAAACAATATGGTACAGTCCATTTTCCAAACGTAGGGGTGTTCAGGTAAAATAGTTTGCTTTGCAGGGCATAGGACATTTGAGTGAAAATAAAAAATGCACATAGGGTCATTTGAGCGCCGACATCATAGGACATTTGAGCGCTGGAATATTAACCTTAGCTGGATTTTCAATAGGACGTTTGAACGAAATTTACCTGTGATACTTTTTAAAATGAATTTAGAAAATATCTTTAAAGAGTAAGTTTTTTAAATAAATATGTTTTATTTGATTTTACACCTGAGTAATTTGACCGCTTCTGGCTAGTTCATGGTAGTGTAGTCCTGAGTCAATCTTTACTTTCCAGTCAATTTTACTATAATTCATTGGCTATGCAAATTTTCTCTGTTCTTTGTTCCACCTCCCCGTGGTGAGCAGGGCTAACAGATTATATCTGGATAATGGAAGAGGTACATGTACTTCATTCTTAATTTTTTCACTCAAATGTCCTATGCTAATTTTTATTTTCGTTCAAATGTCCTATACTTTGGCGCTCAAACATCCTTTTTTTTCGGTCAAATGTCCTGCCAATTCGCTCAAATGTCCATTGTCGGCTCTGCACTGATTTGACGAATTACTGTAGCTCCGATGTTTTAATGCGAGTAAGTAGGCTTCGCCTCCGTTATGATCTAATTTAGACTTGTGTTTGTAAACATGTGCCAATTTACCTTGCTAGACCTCTAGCTACTTCAGGTGAGTAACTTCCCACATTGTATAATTGTTATCATGTATAGCCGACACCTGTAATGTCAATTTCACGATTATTTCTGCAGGTGCAAAACTGTTTCTTTAATCTGTATCGATACACTAAAAAAGCAGACTTATATAATTTTCGGCAATAACAACGTTAATTATTAGCATTGTTATAACCTTTAATTCTTTCATCTTTAAATCCCCAATTTAATAATTACACCTATTATGTAAATTATAAAGACATTTGGGTGGGGGAGGTGGAACTAACAGCATTAATCTACATGTGGTTTTTGATGTTAAAACTCAAAATACAGTTTAATTGTGACAAAGCCATAAAAAACATTTTAATTTTTTTTTTCATCGAGTTTAATTCTATTATAAATGTGCATGAACTAAAAATATGTCAGGTGGAAAAACGGTGAGAAAAACATTAAATCATACATGTTGCAGTTAAAAATAGCTTTAAGATATTCTGAAGCTAAGGTGATTGTACTATTCTTAGTAACCTGATGTCAGGGTACCGTAGAACATATTCGCATTATGATAACCGATTATCCTAAAGTATGGTATCTCAATTTGGCTATGAGGAGGTTGACAACATCACTGACCATCAGTAACAATGATGTCAATGCTGACAATAAACTTTGTGACAATTATCTTGTCAGTACTAGTTGTCATGGAGTTCAACTGAGGTAGAACAACAGCAATACATTGAAGATTTATTTATTTTAAGCGGATCAACAAACAAGTTTATTCAACTTTCAAAAAACGACTTTCGTTGGCTCTGATGTTGGCTTGCTTGCTTTGGCTCAATATGAGGAGTGGCGTGACTATTTAGAGCCCTTGCCACTTGCCCCTGACTTGTCCCTGTGAGACAGGGAGATAGATGTATAGTGTGCGTGTGTGTGTTCATGTCCTTGCTTGAGTGGTTTGTATTTGGAACGTTTTTTTTAAATGCCACTGCACTTGTACAATCTGACAAAGGTAATCAAACTACACATACTAAACCATTTACCCTCTATCTAGACATAGAGCTGTGTGGACAGGAGATGAAATTTCACCTCTGCAAATTTGACACGACCAGGGATCAAACCAGGGACCTTCGTGTTGAAGATTTGACAGTCTACTGACTGAGCTACTCTGTCCTAAAAGTGATGTTGGCATGAGGGATACTCACTGTGGGAGGAAACATGGCAAAACCTCACATGTCTAAGATGGTGTCCTCCGTACCATCTCACATACTCCTGTTTTAATTTTAGGATAGAACCAGTCTAGTCAATTCTTTTCCTGCAGAATCTTTCAGAAAAACAAAGAAATGGCTACTGCACTGGTTTGCATTAGTGAGAATCGAACATACTAACTAGTGACCCTTTGGACATTAGCAAATTTCTTGACTATACTGAAAAACATACTGTTTGTTCTTTTTCTTCAATTTATTAGTTGCTACAGTCGCCATAGTAACACACTTGTTTACATCACAAAGATGTGAATTTGTTGTTGTCTTTTTTTCATAAAGCTCGTAGTTTAAATATAAAAGCGAAAGTTCAACATATTTTAGGCTATAATGAGCTTATAAAACAACAAATAAAATGATCTGTGACTTTGTCATGTGTCATTTTAAGTTAAGACGTTGTACATGTGCTATCCAAATATCACGGGAGAGCTTGTTTTGTTGACCAAAATTCTCACCACATCGTACATCTCAGCCCGAGGGTACATGTAGGTACGACATTTCAAGCTTTGGTGCCATTTAAAATTAGAAATCTGATTTGACCCTTTGCCAAAATTTCTTATGTTGATTCTAAAATGAGTAATTTAAGTTTTATGCTTGATTAAATTTTTTTTTTTTTCAAATCAAATATAGAGTAGAATCTTATTTTTTTCCTACACTACATACGTAATTAAAATCTACTTTGAAGTTTTGGTGAAGAAAAAATATCTAATGTTGTATCTGATACACTGCTATATAATAAGTATTAAAACTATTTCTTTTATTCAAAGAAAAATAATTGCCATCCATGTTAGCAGAAAGTTTAATGACCGCTATTCATTTTGATGAAATCTTGTCTTCTTTTTAAATCAAAATCATAATTAAACATTTTTAAATTTCTAATTATCTCTCATGGGATATCTCGACTATTACTTTCTTTAATTACAAGTAGAAATTATAACGCTTCACTAGTAAACATATTTTGATTTGTAAATTAAACAAATGTCTTAAGTAATATACAATGTATATACATGTACATTGGTAACAAGGGCAAATTCAAAGAATTTCAGTCCCCTACCAGGATATTTAACTAGGACAAATGAAATTGATTGAGTTCACATTGACTCACAAGTGTTTGTTGCAGTACAATGGAACCTCCCTATTCAGACCACCTGCAGGCTGTCTTCTGTCGATACTGGGAAAATGCCATTGGCGACATAACTGGAAATTTTATTGTAAATTTGTGTCAAACTGGGAAAAATAGTTTGCACAATGTAAATCTAACTGTGGTGGAGTTTCCTTTTAAATGCAATTTCCCCTGCATTGATTGATTTTTTAATTATGGATAAAATATGTTAATCAAATTAGTAATTTTTTTCATCAAATTGGGAACTGCCTCACCTGAATTTTTGTCAATTTCTTTTATATATAAATAATACAATGTATGTCATGGAAATGTTTGGAAACAGTGTTATTTTTATCTAAATGTTCAATTTTCTCCACAGGGAGGCTTCACTCCTGCATCCCCCAATTTAGGGGACGTTAGTCGGCGGCCCCCAACCCTTGCTTCATCTGTTTTTGGGCCCTAGTTACGGCCCTGTATTTTGCACTGGGAATGAGCCGATATTCGGCCCCTATGGAGAATATAGAAGAACGTCTGACCTATACATGCACATCAAAATCAAAGTGTCAGTCAATCTCTGAGTCTAGAGTGTTACTTATTGATTGTTTATTATGAAACTGACATTAAAAAGACAAATCGTTGTACATGTACTTTTGTATACAAGATATTTCTCACTAATTTCTTTACCCAATTTGTTTACATTTAAATTGTACCTGCAGTTAAATCTACCTAACGTCCCTATGTCACTGGAAATAAAATTCTTGTCAGATAAAAAGACAATTATTAAAACAAAATAAAATAATCAAAAATACATAAATGAACAATAAATACAATATGTGTGATATACATACCCCATTGTGGTTTTATAAACAAATCCAATAAACAAACAACAAAATTCAAAAGTGAAAACACACTTAGAGCCTCGTGACGGAATTATCTCCTGTCGTAAACATAACCTTTACCACCATTTACACAAACAAACGGCACCTTTGATAGTATGTTAATCTCCTAAGACTGGAGAGTAAGGTAGACCGAATATATAAGTATAAATGTTAATAGAATATGTGTACCCCAAAAATATTGTGTATCCCGTAAATACTGGAAGTCAGCTGATAAAGCAACATTGGGTACGGAAGTTACACAAAAGCCGAACTGTTATAAGTCATAGCGGGTTAATGTAGCCTTTGATGATAAACTTTGATAAAGTTCTACGTAGGTGGATATACCCCAAATTCCAAGTCACACAAAAGTTTGTACAAAACTTTAACAAAGCTGATTGATAGATAGATGTAAGAATATATATTTAGATAACAAACTACCTGTACATGAATACCTGTGGTTTACTGTATTAATGGCTCACTTTAATCTTCTCTCCGTCTTATATATGTAGAAATATTGTATGTGCGTGTTTATGTCTGTGGTATATTTTCTGCTTTCTGCAATATTACAGGACTGATCGCTGGTAAACCTACGTTAATTCGAAACCATAAGAACCTTTTATACCTTCTAATTTGGAGGCAGGAATGTTATCGAATCCATAATGCTCCCCTTATGATCTTTACCAATTAGCAACTAAAGGGAGATTAATCCTACTGGCTCAAGGGGGGATTACTTAGACTTGATATTACTTAGGAACTGCTAGTGTCTGACGAAAACTTCAAAAAAGAGGTACCAATAGGGTAATTTTAGATATTTCAACTGATTCTCTTCCTTTATATTTTCAGATATGGTAAAGCCACATTAAGACAAAATATAAATTACCAAGTCAGTCCCTTGCTATGGTAATGGAATATCCTTTTGGTTTGTCAAGAAGAGTCCAAAATGGTCTTTTAGGGATGAAAAATTCTGTCTATGATGAATATGGATTTATTGGAAAAATAAATGTTGGGGAGACTTAATGTATGTCATTAAGGGGGGATTTAAGGTTTAGATTATAATTAATGTTCAAGAATTACAGAAATATCTTTAACACCCTCAATTATTTCCTTGCGGTCAAAGACAGATTTACTCCCAGTAAATCTCACAAACTATTCTCAGACTTTCTGTGACAAAATTAAGATCTAGACCGGGGAATTAAATGCAAGAGAATGAAAGCGTAAATAAATGCAAAGTGTAAAGTGCATAATATCTTCAACAAATTCCGCCTGAATGCGACAGGAATTTCACAAATGACCACTAAAATTAAACACAAGAGATTACAGTTTAAAGCCCTCTCACACTCAATTCTTTTTATGTTCAAGTTATGGTAAACTCTGATTGTCTAATTATTCTCCGATAACTCTGATTTTATTTACATCCAATCACTCGAGTGCTTTTATTGAACACCAAATTTCTGTAACCCCCGTCATTTGTCTGGGTGACCAAAAAATTTTTTTTTCAAGTGACCAATTCAAACACCGTGGTATGAAAAAATTCAAAATTGATTGTCAAATTGCTTTGATTTTGAACTAGCAGGAGATGAAGTAGGATTTGCCAGGTGAAAAAGTTTGTATCAACAGGTGAGAAAGTTTGTATCGACAGGTGAGAAAAAGCCTCTTCTCCTGTTGAGAATCTGATTTTCCGAATTCACTAGGAATACGTTGCTTTTCAGGTTCAATCATCAAAAGTTGACAAAATAAACACTTTGATAAGTTAATATTGACAGTATAAATGAAACAACAAACTATTCCCATTGAAGTATAGTCGAAGTAAATCTTTAGAGTACATCCGAACTTGTAGTTGTTGTCATATTCATTTTCCTGCCATCGGAGTCAAATAGTTATACAATGTATCAACTGATACTAATTTCAACATTTCTTCAATTTTATTTTTATTTTCATTCAAAGTGACCATTGTCCAAAAAGTCAAAAAATTCCTTTAGCAAATCAGTAAGACTTATGTTCAATTTTGGGAGAAAAGGAGAGATAAATGAATCTGATGAGTAAAAATTTGTTTAAACCCAAGAAAGAAATCAGGGTTTTTTCCTCGGGTCATATTTAAGCAAGTCCCTGTTACCTACATTTTTGTACAAGATAAACATTTCTGAGGCCTAAGTTAAATATATATTGAGTCCCAATAACTCATTCACCCTTAAAGACACATGTGGACTGGCCTAAATCATTGATTCTAAGTACACTCCATTGCTTTTCAGGTGAAATTATCATTTTACATACATGTATTTCAAATAAGATACTGCAGCAAAATCAAATGCAGACAGTCTACATAAACAGAGTTTGAAATTAGCAGTAGTCCACCAATCCAAGACTAGTAACTTTGGCACCAAACTAGTCAAGACTGTGTGCTTCAGCTAGTCCAATTGACTAGTAGAAAATTAGTATAAACTTTACAATATGAACATAAGCAATGATTGATGAAAGTGTATAATGTACATTGTCTGTACATTGAACACCTTGTCTAAATATTTTACTCAAGTGTTGCAAATCCTGAAATCTGATTGGCTAAGCAGGCCAATTTGAGAATATTCTCAGACTTGAGTAAATTCTCAAGTTTTATGGTGCTGGGCCCTGAACTACACCTCAATTTTTTTTCTCAACTCAAACTAAGAAAATAATAGTTGCTAATGACTCATGAGAATATAAAAACACATAACCAGATAGCTTTGGTAATTCTGGTACCGATTCCGTAAATACATATATGTGTCGAAATGGTAATTCATCAGAACATTTTAAGGGACTAGTAAATTTGCCATAGGACTAGCAAAATTTGTTTCCTACTACAATGTACATGTAGTCCTACTGACTAGTGAGACAGAAATGCTAAATTCAACCGCTGATAAAGGAAGTGAAACACATTGCTTTGCAATTGATTACTATAAATCATCATTCAAACTTGAAAGTCAACAAATTTCATGAAAACAAGAGCACCCATTTTTAGTCTCAAGAGTCAAAACCAATTCAAACATCCATCCCAATATCCAACTACAATCAAAGTCCAATGATGGAAATGGATAGACCACATTCTCCGTAGATAAGCCAATAGTAACATAAGAGAGGCACTGACATGGGCCCCAGAAGGGAAAAGATAGCAAAGAAGACCTAAGAACACCTGGAGGTGAAATGTTGAGAAAGAATAAAACAATCTTACATGGAATAAATAGTTCAGGAGAGATCAAGTTGTTGCCAGCGATAGACATAAGTGGCGACATTTGTTGAACAGCCTCATGCGTCCTCAGGAGCACGGAGAGGGTAAGTAAGTAAGTAAGACTTAAAGTGTGTCCTTAGGGACTCAACTTTATTCATTCTGTGCATCTAAAAAGAATTTATGTTTCAGAGGTGCAGAAATCTTTAATCTTGGGAAATCATGAGTACGGAAAACCTCAGAGATAGTGTATACTGACTAACCAATTGACAAAGACTATGAACTCAAGTTACTAAGACCACATGCAACAATTAATATGTAAAATGTCAAACTGAAGATGAAAAAATCCACAAACTCTTCATCATTTGGATTCTATTTACAACTCATATTCCCACAAATTTTCTAGTATACATTGTAAATAACACGAATTCAAGAAGTTATAAAAATGTGAAACTTCAGAATGCTACTTTAACTTTAGTTTGCCAGATTCTGATCTCCAATATCATCTATGTTAAAACAACAATTTTTTTTTAAAAATTACCTGTCTGGTAAGTTTTGCAGACAACGCCATGACAGGGTATGACAAATCTGACCTCAATATTCAAGAACACCTCATCATCTAAAAATTTGTAACTTACATCTGATTCTAACTAGGTCATGACTAATTTTACTTTTATAAATCATATTAAAATACTCTTTTCCCCTGTGTCATTTAAATTTCTCTCCATATGATATGGAAATAAATGACATACCAGGCAATAATTTGATTTGTATCTATTAATCTTAACTGAAGTCAACTTTCAACTTTTTTTCTGTAATTTGATAAATACAGGTAAGCAAGCAATTGATAATTTAAGTTGATTGATCTTTCCTGATCTGCAATTTTGTGATTTTTAAAAATGTTGATATGATCGCTAAAATACAGAGCTCTGATATAACTGAAAGAAATTCACACAGGCGTGATAAAAAGATCAATAACTAGATAGATCAATAACTTAAAGGGGCATTAGCTGTGTTTACCATATAAAAAAATTATTTCATTAGCTGTGTTTACCTATATAGCAAAAATTATTTCAGAGCTCACTTTTTTTTTTTACTTTTACTACATGGACATAAAAAAATCTTATACATGTAGCTACATGGGAATAAAAAATCTTATATCCCTACAAAATGTACATATAAAAATCTTATATCCCCTGTATTTGTACAAAATGTACATAAAAAAATAGGAGCTACATGGGAATAAAAAATCTTATATTCCTATATTTGATGTACAAAATAGGAGCTACATGGACATAAAAAATCTTATATCCCTATAAACAAATCTTATATCCCTTTTGTGAAAATAAGAGTCAGGTCCAGTCCTAATATTTGATGTACAAAAATAGGGTATGGTAATAAAAAATCTTATACTAAAAATAAGTACAAAGTTGAGTACACGGACCATAACAAATCAATTTCCAATTTGAAAAAGTACATATCCAAACCTGGGTTTCTCCTATAGCAATTTTCACAAAATATACAGGAGTATAAGAATGTTTATGCCTGTGTAAGGTATATCTCTATTTTGTTATTGTATATCAAATTAAATAGTGAAAAAGAAAAAAGAATTAAAAAAAAAAAAAGAAAAACAAACACAAACAGCTAATGCCACTTTAAGATATTTTCAGGGTTTTAAAGCTTCATAACATGTAACGGTATGCAGTGAACTAGAGTTATTCATCCCTCCCCTAACATGCAACGTCTTCTAAAGAGGCAAAATAATGACAAATATCTTTAGACAACAAAAGCCTTCTTTTTCTGTCTTACAATGAGATCAAAAGGCCGAGTGTTTGTAGAACATTTATCTAGCAACATATCAACAAAACAAGGCTTATCTCCCTTTAATAGATGGCTTAGATAGCAGATTGGATCACAAATTGGGAAAGTACCAGTACTTGGTTGTATGGCTCAGTTGATGTGTAAAATGTCTTGAGAAATATAAATGTTGCTATTGTCTGCAGACTGACAGGTTTTATTTTTACAATTCACAGGAAAAGAACAAAGAAAGTGGACGACAAACCACCTACAGGTCTGCCAGGACAAAGTGGTACATCCAGGCTCTGTCAGAAAACCAAAACAATATGGTCTATTTTCCAAAGTGGGGGTGATCAGGAAAAGCATTCGCGTTGATTCCACACATCACTGTATATAGGTCTTCCATGGTAAATTGACACATGCTTACAAACATAAATCTAAATTAACCTATTCAACCCTGAAGACACATATGGACTGACCTGTGTCATTGATTTTAAGTCAAGTCCATTGTTTCTCAGGGTAGATGAGTTAAATCATGACTTGGGTGAGTCAGGCTTCTTACTGATACAAAAAAAATAGAAAACCCCCAAAAATAAAGCTTCAATAATGCAAGGAATCCATGTAAGGCAATAAGTTTTATCTGTACAACCTATTTTCTTTGGAAACTCGACCATATTATTTTGGTTTTTTGACAGAACCTGGATATGCAACATTACTTAGGTAGACCTGTAAGGCTAATATTTTTATGCCGACAAGAGGCCTGTCACCCCTGATATAATTTGATTTGAGCCGGCGGCAGGTTGGTTTCCTGTTCTTTGGACGAGACAGTAAAAATCGAGGTCCCGTGTTGCAGTGGGTGTTGGCACGTTAAAGAACTCTCACTGCTCAATGGCCGTAAGTGCCAAGCATAGGCCAAAATTTAAAAGCCCTACACCAGCATTTGGTGACATCTCCATATGAGTGAAAGATTCTTGAGTGAGACGTTAAACAACAATAAACAAACAAACAAACATTTATACCAAATGAAGAATAATTGAATGGAGAAAAATATATAATTACTCACTTGCTTGAAGTGCATTCTAAAAGATATTTTGCCAAACAGAAGCTAATGTTTATTTAACACTTGTTTATGTTAACAATATCCCAAAATTTAACGGAATATAAACAAAATGTGAATGCCACCAAAATTAGGACCCTGATGAATGTAGGACATTGGACGGTACTGTCCAAACAATACAATTTTGTGGGGGTGAGTACTTCACCATTTCACCCCTACATACCTAATTGGTATGTTCTTTTCTATTCTCCTGGACTCGTCTATTACAGTCTGTAATGTTAACAGGGTTCATTTTGGTAAGGACTGTATTTATATTCCTTTTTTATACAATAACTATCTGGGGGGGCCTCCGTGGCCGAATGCTTAGAGCATCGCACTTTGAACCATGAAGGCTCTTCATTCTGGTCAGCAAAGGCTCAAGCCCCACTGGAACCTGAGCTGATTTTTGTCACAGGCGGCCACCATATAGCTGAAAAATTGTTGAGTGTGGCGTAAAACAAATCAATGACTATCTAAAACACCATATGTGAATCATTACACCATTCATTCAAACAGGACAATCTACTACTTTTTCTGGTAACAACTCAATTTGTTCGTATTCAGTTGATATACAATTCTGTAAAACAATATCCTATATACTCGTTCACCTTTTATAATTTTTTAACATTTATATTGGTTCAGTTGATGTAATCTTATATGCTGACATTTACATAACTTTCAACAGAAACTTATTACAGATTCAATTAATGCACTTTTTGTAAAACAGTTCACTCAAGTGATGTATAATAATGGCAGTGCATTTCCATTGATCAATTTTATAAACATGCCATATTTTTACACCATGGTATTTACTTTAAATTCATTCATTAGTGAATGACTTTCTGCAGCTACATGTATATCTGTATGCTGTAAGTGCATCATAGTACAAATTAACCTACTTTGGGGCCTCTATGGCCGAATGGTTAGAGCATTGCACTCTTAAACAGAGCATCTCTCACTCAGCGCGGGTTTGTCAGAACCAATGGAACCTAAATGCAATACAGTATTGCTACGGAGTTTGCCAGTTTTGTTTAGAGGAAGGCCAGTGGTCAATTCCCAGGTACATGTACATTATAACCAGATTTTTCTTCTCCACCTATAAAAACTGGCCGTCACCGCATTACTATAAAGTTGTTAAATGTGCAATAAAATATAAAATCAAACACACACCTAAATCTTGATTAATGAAAGTTGTGACTATCGAGTATGGCAAGAGACAGACTCAACAAAACAAGAGGTCAGTTGGCCTTAAGAGTCACTTGAGAGACATGATACCCAGAGTTGGCCCCTTTTTGGAGCCCCTATGATTACCAGCCCCTTCTCAATTGCAAACATAACATGGCATCCCATGGAACTGTTTCCACAAAGTTTGGTTAAAATTGAACCATTGATTCTTCAGATGAAGGAAAAATGTATTCAGTTTCTCTCTACAATTCATAGATGTAGAAAAGAAGATTTTCTAAGACCTTGTACATGTATACATAATGTACAATCACTATATGGCTATATCAGCCCCACGTAAGACCCTCAACCCCTGCTCCCTGGATAATAAATTTCACAATATTGGCAAAGTGCTTTAAACACATGTATGCTCTTTATAAAAATTAATTCAATTTTTCCTTACAATGTATATTAAAGAAAGATTTTCTAGATTTGGGCCTTTTTTATGCCTATTAGCCCACCCAAAACCCTGTACCCCTACCCTCAGGGCAATCAATTTCACAAATGGGGTAGAAGGCATCATTTTATGTATTCTGTTTTTCCATATAATTCACAGAGGTAAAAAGAAGATTTTCTCAGACTTAGTGCATAATCACCATATGTCCATATTGGCCCTGCCCCAGATCCTAAACCCTTGCTCCCAGGGTCATGAATTTCATAATTACTGTTGATGACTTTATCCTCTTTCTAACCATGTAGTCATGGTTCGGATAGTTCAAATGATTACTTAAGAGAGGAAGGTTTTAAAGTTTTGGGCTAATTGTAAGTGTTTTAAGTGTACATGTACATGTACCAGATTATATATTCAATTTTGTCAATTGCACATTCAAATATTTTATTTAACAATTTATGTTTTAAAGAAAAAACAAACTTGATTTTTTAAATTTATTTTCCAGACAGGTTACCAGATGTATAGAAGATGGACTTTGGTGTTGTTGTAAATATGGCACTACATACAAGAGGAGACCTACATGTACATGTATAGACAAATCTCACATTTTGAGCAGTGGCACCCCCAAATCAACTTAGAGACTTTTATTCGACCCATTAAGCACCCATGTTCCTATAAGTACCCTTCCCCCGTTTTTTTTTACATACGATCAAGAATCTTTCTAGCTGACTGAAAAGGAGATATTGACCTGAAAAACTGTAAGTGATAGTTTATCTGTATCTCCCAGGTAACAGAATTATATTGATGTATCCTTGGTAACAACAACAACAACAACTTTAACACTGTGCCATATAAAAATTAACTGTTGAACGTCAATTTCACTATTGACTGGTCCCACTATGCCCCCACTCCTTTTTCCTGATTTTTGAAGCACCCTGGGAGCTTAATGGGTCGAATACTCCTTCTCCAAATTAGGCAAATGAGGCATTACCATGAGAGGAGACTACAATACCTAGACAAGAACCCACATTCTGAGCGGTGGCATTATTTACTAAACTAACTTACATACATGTATTTGACAAATGACCCTGCTTCCAGGACATCTTAGCTATCAAGTTGAATTTGGCAAATTATCCAAATATGCTAAATATTTTATCAAAATTTGAAACAGACACAAGTCAATAGTTTGTCAAAATCAAAACCATGTGGTAAGGCTAAATGTAATAGGTTACAAATGTAAGTGTAGTAAATGTTTACAATATACGTGTAGTAATGGTTTACACCAATAAGTATGGTTAATTTGCCTACTGATAATAAAGCTTCCAAGATAATTGTTTTTATCACTATTTATAGGATATCTACATTGTAACTTGTAGATTTCATAACAATCAGTTATCACCTATCACTCTCTGTAAGCATACATATGTAAACAGATTTTGTAGGGGCATTACCTGTGTGTTTACCAAAACAATATTTTTGGATTTTTTCTAATTTTACTACATTTGTACTTGTATTTGATGTACAATAACAAATAAGAGCTATACACGGGCATAAAAAATCTTATATTCCTATGGTATATGTTTTGTGAAAATAAGGTCAGGTCCAGGGTGGCATGCATATACAAATAGTAAGGATGAATTAATCAATTCTACATGTAAGTGAAAAATTGCCAAATCTGGGTGTCTAAAGAAATTTTCACAAAATAACTAGGAATTTAAGAATTTCTATTCCTGTGTATATCTCTTTTCTGTTATTGTATATGTGTATCAATCCAAGTAGTAAACAAGAAACCACTAAAGGCAGTATGGCCGGATTACGGGGGCTTTGACAGAAATTGAAAATAAGATGCAAGGTTGTGGGGCACAACAACCATATTCAAAATCCTAAATATGTCTCTCCATTAGAAACAAGAATATAAATATATATATATATATATAAATTATATATACTAATATATATATATATGATATATATATATATATATATAGATAATATATATATATTATATATTGTAAGTTTAGGGGTGGGGATGTGAACAGTTCTCAAGTTATAAGTAAAAAACATAAATTGCAGGGGGTGGGACATGACCCTTATATATCATTAAATGTGCCTTTCCATAAGGAACAAGAATATATATGGTTAAGGGTGGGGATATGAATGGTATTCAAGTCATTAGCAAAAAATGACTTGTGGGGTGGGGCAGTATATCCAAAGACCCCAAAGATTGTGTCCTCCAAAAGGAACAAGAATATATATGGTTTTGGGGTGGGGATATGAATGGTTTTTAAGTTATGAGCAAAAAAAAAAAAAAATTATTTGTGGGCATGGGGGCAGAACATCCAAAGATCCCATATACACCACAGAATGTATGTCTCTATGAGGATCAAGAACATATATGATTTTGGGGATGTGAACAGTTTTTATGTTAAAAGTAAAAAAAAAAAAAACATATTTCAGAGTGTGGGTCAAGACCCCCAAGGAGCCCCATATACACCATTGAATGTGTCTCTCAATAGATGAAGAAGAATATATATGGTTTAAGGGTATGGATGTGAATGGTTTCTAAAAAATGTTCATTCCTTTATGCTGGATTGTGAAAGAATGTGCATCAATAAATATTACTTCCCATGTGGAGCAAGTAAATATATTGTTAAATTGTTTTAAACTGTACTATTTTCAAGTTATAATTTCACTACCAATGTTCATCCATTTAATGAATCACTTTTAGAAGAGCTTGCCTTCAATGTTATTTCATGTACATCTATGTTGTGTACAACTCAACTACCGCAGCTGATTTATATTAAAACTAATTAAACTCCTTGTTGCTGGGATGCTTCCAAACTTTTTATTGAAAGACAGAAAATCACCAAAAAAAAAAACCCAAATTGTAACGTTTCACAGTATGTGCTGCAAAATTATGTAACCGTGAATACGTTATCGCCAAACCATTCTTACATACATACAGTATATACAATGTACATGCTAAATACTCTGTTTACCCCGGTTAACTGATGGAACACCAGGTAAAAAAAATTGCCGTACACCATTAAATGATATATTCATGCACAAATAGTTGCATTTTGATTTTTTGCGGATGTTAATCAGTTCATTTAATATTACTTCCCATACAGAGCAAGTAAATATAATGTTAAATTGTTTTAAACTGTACTATTTTCAAGTTATAATTTCACTACCAATGTTCATCCATTTAATGAATCACTTTTAGAAGAGCTTGCCTTCAATGTTATTTCATGTACATCTATGTCGTGTACAACTCAACTACCCGCAGCTGATTTTATATTAAAACTAATTAAACTCCTTGTTGCTGGGATGCTTCCAAACTTTTTATTGAAAGACAGAAAATCACCAAAAAAACAAAACAAATTGTAACGTTTCACAGTATGTGCTGCAAAATTCTGTAACCGTGAATACGTTATCGCCAAACCATTCTTACATACATACAGTATATATAATGTACATGCTAAATACTCTGTTTACCCTGGTTAACTGATGGAACACCAGGTAAAAAAATTGCCGTACACCATTAAATGATAAATATATTCATGCACAAATAGTTGTATTTTGATTTTTTGCGGATGTCAATCAGTTCATTAAATCAGAAAATACAATGTAAGAGAACTTACCAGGAAGACTTTCGTTGCATGTGTCTAGTAGCCGAGACCTGCAAAATCTGTCAGGAGTTCCAGCCACTGAAACATGACAAAGAGTATTATATATATATATATATATATATAGGTCAGTAAAGATGTCAATTATCAAGTGAGATATAAAATCCATACATAATGTATCTATCTATATATTACTATCTACATTTACATGTATCCTTGTGTGTGTGTGTATCTTTAAAAATACATGTATATGCAGTGAAATTTGCATATTAAAAGGTCCCCATTGGGACACAAGAAAACTGGTCTTTATAAGGAGGTGGTCTTTATACAGAGGTTGATTTGTACAAAATTGGTACTATTGGGGACAGCAAAAAACAGTCTTTGTGACCAGGTGGTCTTTATACACAGGTAATCACTACAGCTGGTTTTACTGTATACATGTATATATATATATATATGATATAATCTGTATACCTGGAAAACTTTGCCCCTGGTTATTTTCGCCCTTTAATGACAGAAAACATATTCACCTTGTCTTAAATTCGCCCTTAATCACCGCAGTCTCATGGATGGAATGTCTGTCTATGCTTCAGTTATTTAACTTAAAAATTTTGTTTCTATTTTAAAAAATTAAAAGGGGCAAAAACTTCCAGGTACACAATATACCTTTCTTAAGACGATGATATGGAAATTGTCTCCCTGCGAAAAAACAATGTCTGACAATGATTCGGGATGATTTCCATTAGCAACACCTCAGGAATATTATATACAATGTATATATCATATTTTACCACTTAAACGTATTAAAAAAATATTCTTCATTTAGTTATTTTAATAAGTAACTCAACAACGCCATGAAAAAAAAATGAACTCTTCTATAAAAATCAATGACTTAGACTAGTCCAAATGTGTCTTTAAGGGTATCTGGGTTAACAACAATGGTAAAATGCATAGATATAATGTCAATTTGACCACAAACATTTCAGACAGCATTCAAATGTGTACCAGTAGTCTATCTCAACAGAGCTACACTTGTCTAACTTTTAGTGAACATGAAGGACAATTATAAAGTTGTCCCTCATGTTCACTAAAAGTTAGAAATGACATCCTATAAACAGTACATTGTCTCCTTTTTCTTTTCTTCTTTTCTTTCTCCCCCCCCCACCCCCCCCCCCACCCCACCCCCCCCCCCCCCCCCCCCCCCACCCCCCCCCCCCCCCCCCCCCCCCCCCCCCCCCCCCCCCCCCCCCCGTCCTCAGCCCGCCCCGTACTCCCCCCCCCCCCCCCCTATTCTTTTTACTACAGCAATTAGAATATTGAAGGGTGAAATGGGCAGGAAATAGTATTTTTAAAATCTTTTGATCGGAAGATAAAAATAACTTAACAGCAAAACTTCAAAAAAGTACAAAAAATGTTTCGTTTACAGGAAAAATAACAATTCTGTTATAAAGTTTCTCATGTTGAAAAATGAAAGCTACAGGAACATTATACCTGACGAAAAAAGAGAAAAAAGATCTGTGAAAAAGCTGTAGATGATACTGTAAAACACATGCACATCAGCTGCATAAACCATATATATAATAGACACAGTTTTCATAGATTTCGAAACTGTACGGGAATTTCTCCCTGACCACATCCTAGTGTTACCATTTGAACAAACATGATTTTCATACAATTTGATTTAATTCCTATACTAATTGCTGTCCAACCCTAAAAAGATCGCTTACATGTAGTTACCTCTCAATGAAAAATATTCAATCTGTCATTCCTGTGTCTAAGTATGTAGGTTAGATACTGACAAAGAAGAGAGAGAGAGAGAGAGAGAGAGAGAGAGAGAGAGAGAGAGAGAGAGAGAGAGAGAGAGAGAGAGAGAGAGAGAGAGAGAGAGAGAGAGAGAGAGAGAGAGAGAGAGAGACAGAGACAGAGAGACAGAGAGACAGTGACAGAGAGAGAAAGAGACAGACACATAGAGAGAGACAGAGAGTGACAGAGAGAGAAAGAGATAGACACATAGAGAGAGTGACAGAGAGAGAGAAATGAGACAGAGACAGAAACAAAGACACTGACAGAGAAAGACAACATAGGAACGTGGGAGAGAGAGAAACAGAGAGAGGTTTGAGCTGGAAGAGCAGAGGAGGAGTGAAAGACGGAGGAGCGAAAATTTAATTCATATCTATTTTACATTATGGTGATATAAAAGCCTGAATAAAGAGCAATATGCGATTTCGACTCTGATTATGTAATTTGTGTATAAGACATCAACTTGTGACATTTTAGTTTTTTTTAAGTGTGAAATCATTACATAATGAAAAAAACATCAGTTACTAAATCCATGAAACAGGTTAAAACCAGATTGTACTGCACAAACATTTCTTTATATCCAGATCTGCAAATTACATTTCTCAAGTGAAACTAATTTTTCATTAACATCAAATGCATTTTGGTTTTACCCTCATAAATTTTTATTTTAATTACACTTTACTGCATGCATGCACGTGGACAATTAATTACATGTACATGTATGTCTATAAATGGAAGGGAAATCAAAGACTGCCAAGAAAATATGCTTATGTCATTGCTAGTGTAGCAATTTGTCATAACTACATGCATCAGTCAATTGTTAACTTATTACCTAACTATATTGTATCTGAATTTATCACCGCTTCATAAGACTGCCGGTCTTGTGAGACCACATTCCTAGAAAACCACTCAGTTACCGTAAATAATTCATGTACAGTGAAATCTATCTTGAGAGACCCCTTTTACGAGAAACCACCTGTTTTGTGGGACCACATTCTGAGAACCACTCAGTTATGGTTAATAATTTGTGTACAGTGAAATTTGTCATGAGAGACCACCTGTCTTGTGGAACATCACTGATTGTGAAAATCACTCAGTTAAAAAATCTTACAAATAAACTTTTACAGAACCACCTGTCTTGAGAGACCACATTTGAGTGGCAAATGGATTTCCAAAAACAGGTTCCAATGTCTTTATCTACCGGTATACATCTCTCATCCAAATCACAGTAAAATTGCTAAAATTCGGTGATATCTGTAACAGGATATTTTAAAATTACTATATTCCAGGCTTTCTTTGACTTAAAATGCACATTTGTTCTGAATCTGCACTGTCAATTTGGGAAGCTTTAAATTCTGTCAATCGACAGTTAATAACATGATGCATATTATTATCCGGAAGACATTGTCCATACATGTAGGTACATTTGTCGGTATGGCCATGATGATCGTAGTACAATATACGGCAGTACTAGTCTTACTGTATTACATGTACTTGTAACTCTGTGTGCAGCAGAGCTTCTTGACAGATATTAACATCTTCAGACTAATTAAGATATTTTTTCCCCTGTAAATGTCTCCGATTTTACTGTTTGGCATCAGAAACTCATTTGCATATTTTTATTTATTTTTTCTGTCTTAGTTTGCTTTTTATGTAAACCTGCCAACTTGAAAAAAAAAAATGTTGCTGCATGTTACAATAACATTTTAAAGTTCTCGATAAGTTAAATGCAAGAGTTTTCAAGAGCAAACAGATGTGCATCCACTCAGGTAATTGCTTAATGACCTTAAAAGTCAAACTCATACCTGTCTAACAGCCACTGATATTTAAGCTACTTTCAGTTTTTACTTTGAAATATGATGTTAACACTTTCTTAACTGCCGTTTTATTGCAGTTGTACTAATTCTGTTTTAACTAGAGCATGGAAAAGTTCCAAACAAAAGTTTCCATACCCTAAGCTCACCTATCTGTTAAAATTCACAGGTTTATAGGCTTTGTTTGGGATTACATCATGTCCTATAATTAATATTCAAGGTGACCTCATCTCCTTGAAATTGATACGAGTCATAGTTATACACATATAGAGACAAAGTTTCAGGAGATCTAAGCTACATACATGTTTAGGCCTAGCTAGCTAGCAAGCGAGCCAGCGAGCGAGAGAGAGAGAGAGAGAGAGACAGAGAGAGAGAGAGAGAGAGAGAGAGAGAGACAGAGAGAGAGAGGCAGAGACAGAGAGAGAGAGAGAGAAATCATGTACTGGTTTAATGTTTTAGGAGATTAAATAAGCTTTATGAGACAGCTACCTACATGTTTAGGCCTATCTACCATTCTTTAATATCAAACTTTTCACCTTAGATACATGTAGTTAAAAGAGATGAAAGGGAGAAAGACAGACAGAGAGACAGACAGACAGAGAGAGGGACAGAAAGAGAGTATTAGGGACACAAAAATGTAGAGAGATGCATGTAGTAAGTTGTGCTGTGTATGCACTGCCTAGTATATGGTTCCATCAAATATATCCCGAGCTTGTCAGGATATGAGCCTAGAATCCTGTCAGGATATGAGCCTAGAATCTTGTCAGGATATGAGCCTAGAATCTTGTTTTAGACATTACCATTCGGTAAAGATCTGACCTCCCCTCAAGGCAATTTTTTTCTAACTTATTCCATCGATTTTAAATTTATGCTCAACTGATGAAGACTTACTGACAGATATGATTTGTCTTCAGCAATTATTTTGCCCTTTTATTTTTTGGTGAACTCTGCCTCAGACTAAATCTTCTGTTCGCAAAATGACCTCTCTGGTAAAAAGTGTTTTCACAAAATATCAAGAACAACATTCATGCACCTGAATTAATAATGATCTGATGAGGGGAGATATATATTGTTTTTTATCTTTGGAAAACACTCCAAAATCATGAAAATGTCATCAACAAAACTCTATTTGTTTTAAATCAGCTTACCATCAAATTTAACAAAAAGATTGTATCACCATGCCTACAGAAAGCTGCCAAATAGCCATCATAAAGCAGCCCCTTACAACATCCAGCATAAACATTTGAATAATTATCAGAGTTTACCTGAGGAGATGGCAAGACAAAATTACATAATTTTTCGGCACCTGCCAAAAACATTCATTCATCAATTTCCCTGTCTGTCAGTGATAATTCCAAACAAGATGTTATAACTTGTGCCAAGAAAAAACAAAATAAATAGAGGATGAAATGAGTAAAACCTTCAGAGAGTGTTTAAACAGATGACACATGAACATTTGGTTTCTGTTTAAAAAGCGTAGTGAATATGCACATACTTCCAGGATGTGTTATGGCTTTCATCAGATTAATGGTTCCTAATTAAGTGAAACAATTTAAAATTTCTAGTTTGAAAATGAAAGAAGAAATTTCTAACTTAACTAAATTATGGTCTATTGGTAGACAGATTTAACTGCAAATGAATGGTCCCCAGTTTGATTCCCAGTATGGAGTTATACAGAGATGTTCTCTACCTGTAGCACAAGTCAAAATTTATGGCACTTTACCTCTATCTGGTTACCTCTCAGTGATAAAATTTATGCACAACTCATTAAACCTTGTTTATAATCATAGGTAAAAAAAAAAAATTAACGACGATTTTAAATCCTGAGTCCATATTATACAATATCCATTCAAGTAACTTTTTGTTTATCATATACATGTAGTTGTTTCTACCCACTTTTCCGTTTTGACAGGCTAAAAAAGAAATGTGTTTTATTACCAGCTGGATAACCGTACATATAACAAGTAGGAATGACTAGGTCTTCAACCTAAATTACACCCCCTTCCTGTTCTGGAAAACAAAATTGTTTCGGTTAAATTAGATTGAAGTGGTGCTAGTGCATGATGATGCCCTTCCTGTTATAGGGACCAAAACCAAAAAATTGTTTCTGTTACATGTTCAATTTAGTTGTTGAAGTGGTGTCTAGTGCATGAAAAATGCATTTACATCTATCCTTTTTTGAAGGGTGGCCCCTATAGCAGGTTTTACTGTACATGTATGTATTTTTGAATAATTAAGTAACTAATTAACTAATTACAGCTGGGTATATTTATCAATAAGTGTTCTCTCTAGTAAATCTTTGACTGTAAATGACAGTTACTGTAATTAGATGCAGTTTTACTGATCATATTGGGGCCTCCGTTACCAATGGGCTAGAGCATCACACTTTAAACCATGAAGTCTCTCCCGTGTGATCAGCGTTGGTTCCAGGCCCCGCTGGAACCTAAGCAGATTTTGTGGGAAATTTGCCAGTTTACTTGCGGAAGGCCACTGGTCTCTTCCCGGGTACATTGTAACCAGGTTCTCTCCTCCATCATTACAAACTAGCCGTCACCATGTAACTGAAAAATTGTTGAATGTGCTGTAAAATGCCAATAAAAACAAACAAATCGTATTTATTTGCAAGATTAATATTTTCCATTCTTTCAATTTTATGATATGTGGGAAGATGTCATCTGTTTCTGTTTGTTTATTGTTGTTTAACGTCCCACTCAAGAATATTTCACTTATATGGAGACGTCACCAAATGCCGGTGAAGGGCTTCAAATTTTGGCCTATGCTCGGCACTTACAGCCATTGAGCAGTGAGGGTTCTTTAACGTGCCGACACTTACTGTGGACCTCCAGTTTTTACTGTCTCATCCGAAAGACAGGAAACCAACCTGTCGGCAGCGGGACTCGAACTCACGACCTCACGATCCAGAGTCGAGCGCGCTACCGACTGAGCCAGGGCGGCTCGGGAAGATGTCATAATGCACATGTAGATATACAGGTACATGTATAATGAAAGCCTTCTTAAAAATGTATTTTATCATACAGAAACCAAATGTACATGTATGTGTAACCATTCACAAAATTATAAATTAATTCATTCGTCCCTAAGACACATTTGGACTGCTCTCAGTCATTGATTGATAGAATAGTCCATTTTTTTTTCAGGGGTTAATAAGTTAACAGACAAAAACTCCTGTAGAAAATGAGATGAGGAAAATGTCAAAAACTGTTTTTGGTGCCACAATTTTAGACCAATCACAACAGCTGATAAATTATCCTTACAAAAGCTTGGGGACACCACACTTTATATAATAGCATAAAAGAGAACATCTGCTCATACCATCAAGGTTAAGGTGACACTTGGACACTGGGATATTTTAAAAAGAAGCCAAACAGATGTAATTTACTGCATGTTACAAACTCACCCATCTATTCTATTCTAAACATACAATGGTCCCTTTATTGGTTAAACATTCCAAACAAACTAACCTCAAATCTTATGAAAAGCATCAACATAATTCTGCTACAAAGAATCATAAAATTTTGGAACTCCCTCTGACAGGTAAACAGATATAAGTTACATGTATAGTTATACAAACCATAAAAAATTTGTCCATATGACACCTTAAGAATTTAAAATAACATCCTAACAATCACATACATATAGCCCACTCTGGACAAAAAAGAAATTAAGGACATCTGCTACAACAAAGAACTTTATTTTGAACAATGATACAATGCACACATTCTTTTTCTATTTCTATCTCGCAACAGCACTCTCTCTCTCTCTCTCTCTCTCTCTCTCTCTCTCTCTCTCTCTCTCTCTCTCTCTCTCTCTCTCTCTCTCTCTCTGAGACATTTTCATATAAATGTAAAATTAGTTTTAACCCTTGAGGTATTGACTATACATTTATGTGCACCATCAGATTTGATAATTTACATGACTGGCCCGGAAAGCTAATCAGATTTCAGGATATTGTGAAATGAAAATGTTCTCAAACATATGTAATTTTTAAGTGTTATGATAATGCTGCAATAAAAATAAATAGTACCTCTATTAACAAAATTATCCATGTAGAAAATTTATCAATACAAATGTATCCATATACAAAATTTGCCCATATAAAAAGTACCTTGGAACAAAAGAAAAATAGCAATAACAATTACCCCTAGTGGCCATCATAGAAACTTTCGGTGGTTCCCGCTGAGATTATCTACCGGTAATCGAAAAATTACAAATACCACCGAACTGATGTGTACCGAATAAATAGCATACCAGACTGCCGAAACCAAATAAAAAAATTACTAAAAACTACTTATAGCTATCCGCATGTCACTATAAAAGGTTTAAATATTTCCGGACATAAGAACTACAGAATGGATATGACATATAATCATCAGGGACAGCTCATGACCCATATATATTAATACAATTACGTGTATTGTACAAATGGAATGCACAGGGCATTGACTGACCCTGCATTCTGTTGTGTCAACATCACAAAAATGATGATGAAGATGACCAGTGGTATGCTCTGTGACCTCCGAACAATGACAAGACAGAATATAAATATTTACATAATTACCGCACTAGTGGTTTGTTCCTGCGCGATTGTATTGTGTGTGGTATAGAGCTGTGCAGTGGTGATTTGTACACTAATTGCAGTGGTGACTTGCACACTAATTGCAGTGGTGACTTGTACACTAATTGTGGCAATTGACTGGGTCCCTGGGAGTCAGTATGACATTTATATCTAATTTTGTCATTGATACTGTCATGATTTGCATATGAAGAGCCTCAAATTTCAACCTGCTAACTCATTCACCTTTAAAGACACATTTGGACTGGTCTAAGTCAATGATTTACAGAAGAGTCCATTGTTTTTCAGGGGTTGTAAGTTAAATAGATTCCAGTTAAAAAAATGAATTTCTCTCATTGTTTTTTTTTTTGTTTTTGTTTAACACATTTTTCTTTTCTCCGGCAATAACGATTCAACAGATTTTCTAAAAAAAAAAAAAACACAGCGCCTTCACATGGCTTTGACACATTGCAAACTGAGCCTGTTTTTGTGAGAAAGTTTATCAGTTCACTTGCAGAAGGCCGTTGATATCTCCCAGGGTACATTATATCCATGTTCTCGCCTCCATCATTAAAAAGTGGCTACCACGATATAAATAAATGCATAACTGAAAAATTGTTGAGTGTGGTGTGAAACACAATTTGAACTAAACAAACAAACAAACAAAACTTTGTTATAAGATAAGCTCTAATTTGAAAGACTCATCAAATTCCGTTTAGAAATAATGTGATGTCTTATTATTTAGACATTTTTTTAATTTAATTTTCTTGTTTGTTTTTTTCTTTTCCTTATCTCTCAGTTTGCACATTCGGAATCTCGGTGCAATAAAAGCCATCACTATTTATGATGATGCACTTTTGTTTTTTCGTTACACTTTGTACTTCTCGGTACTCAGTCAATCCTGTATTCTTTAATTTCGCAATGCTATTGGTAAACACACACACACACATGCTACATTATATCATTCTGAGAAGTCTGCTTTATTTTTCTCTGATAAGCAATGTGTATATATTACACAACCGCTAAATTCTCTTTATAATATACCAGTAATTCACTCTTGGCAAATGTTTCATACAAGATCTATCCTTTAGCTGTAATCTGATGTATGAGTTGAAAGCCACATGTGAACTACTTATGCGGCAGTCTGTCTAGTGTTTTCCACGTTATTACTTTTTCTTTAGGTATACCTGGTTATCGTCCCGTGGTACTCTTTGATGAAACACTCGCTCGGCTTGACTAAGTAACACAGTAATTGTATTTGCTCATATGCTTGGTCTAAATCCACTGTGTGTATACATGTATATTATTCAATATCTCAGGACTTACACTGGCACTAAGTATATTACAGTGCTCACCTCACAAGTAAGGGGTCCTTGGTTTGATTAACAGTACCAAGTCATATACATAAATGCAACTACCAGTACTATAAGTACTTGATGGTATGAAGAACTGGACATCATATCCTCCTTAAAAAGAGACAAAAGAAAGGAAGCCCGATGTCTGAACCAGATTTGAACTAAAAATGTCACACTTGTGAGGCAAATGCTCCTATAATTACAATATGCCCTTTTTACAATAACCCCCCCCTACCCCCCCCCCCCCCCCCCCCCGACAGGGAGTCCTGAAAGTCACAATATTTGTTGCAATTGTCTTGAAACTGCTACATACAAAATAAAAGGAGAAGTTTAAAAATTTCAAAAATGTATGAAATATACATACGACAACCACACCACGAACATCACATGACAACCAATGAGACAAATCGCAACAAGGTGACCAAATATGCTACAAGTACATACACATGTTGCCATGTAACTGATCAATTTCCAAGGTTACAGGGATTTACATGTACAATGTACATCTGTTTTTCAATTCAAGAGTCCTTGGCACTGCCACTCAAAAAGTTTTAAGGATACACCAATGCAACACCTGACCTGTACCATCAAATATTTTGATTGTGTACGGGTATTTTCTCTATACACATGTAGTTGTCTGATTGAATTTTCCTGATTACTGAACAGAAATGCTGCCCACATTGTAGATGTATGTTTTCATAATCAATTTAAGTTGTTAAATTGTTTAAAGGGACATTAGCCATGTTTTTGTTTTTTTTCAAAAAGATTTTTTTCTTTTTTTACTACGGTACTTAGTTTGATATTCAATAACAAGAAAGATATATACACAGGCATAAAAGTTCTTAAATTTCTATATATTTTGGGAAAATTGCTTGAGAAACCAAGGTCTGACACTTTTTCAATTGCAACTGATTAACCCAACCTTACTAATTGTATATGCATACCACACTGGACCTGCCCTTATTTTCACAAAATATATCTAGGAATATATGCCTTCATGTAGAAAGCTCTTATTTGTTAATGTACATCAAGTACAAGTAGCAAAAGTAGAACAACTGAAATTCGGTAAACACAGCTAATGCCCCTTTAAGTTGAAAATACCAGAATAGCACCCAGACAGATAGGAATAAACTGACTGAACTGTGAGTCCTGGTGGATGCAGGCTTGGATTATTTGAGAGTCAAGACAAAATTTTTTTTTTTTTTAGAAATAAACTCAGGATTTTGCGCTTAAGCACCAAATGTTATACAAGTCATCTTGACTGTGACCGCCATATTTACTAGCTAACCACAATAGACATTCAAGTAAGTATGTTTTCCTATAAACAATAAAACAATCTTCAAGTAACCCAATCTGTATCAGATTTTAAACTTTTCACTTCACAGTTTAGATGTCTAAACCTCCTCTGCATTTTTTCAATTTTTCTCACATTCACAAAGTTTCAGTGACGATTTAAAAGTTTTTACACACAATTAGATGCCTATATCTTCACAGACAGCGTTTTTCAAAATCACTGGACCGAGTTCACATCAAATCTTACACAACATGAGTAAATAGAGCTATTCTTATATAAATACACAAAAATTTTGTTGTTAATAAAGTTATATGAACATAACAAGCTATGATAGGTACAAAATCTAACTAGTACAGAGAGATCAACAACATCTACTTTGACACTGTTTCAGGATACTTTGGGTAGACATATTAGATTTCTGAGTTTGGCAGAGTAAGATACATGTACTGTAAATCCAGTTTCATATGAGAAAAATTTATTTACACCTAATTTCAGGAGGGCTTTTGCTCGCGAAAATGTATTTATTGCGTAATGAAATATGATAATAGTATGAAGAAATGGGCATATGAAAATATTATTCGCAAATGTATCGCAAAAATAAAGTCCTGCCAGAAAAAAGTCCAATAGATTGCTAGATGTGTGTTTAACCAGAGAATCACTGGGACAATTCTAGATCTTCTATCACAGATCTGCATCAAACACTTTTCTACATGTAGCAGAGATCAACCTTGAACCTCGAACACTCTTCTACCAGAGATCAACCTCACCCTTCTATCCGAGATCTACTTTGAGTGCTTTTCCATGAGAAATCACCTTAAACACTCTTCTATCGTGACACCACCTAAAACACTCATCTATCATGACACCACCTAAAACACTCTTCTATCATGACACCACCTAAAACACTCATCTATTCAAGATGTGCATTAAGTATTTTTCTATGAGAAATCATCTTAAACATTTTTCTACCAGAGATCTAACTCAAACATTCTTCTACCATAGATCTAACTCAAACATTCTTCTACCAGAGATCTAACTCAAACATTCTTCTACCAGAGATCTAACTCAAACATTCTTCTACCAGAGATCTAACTCAAACATTCTTCTACCAGAGATCTAAGTCAAACATTCTTCTACCAGAAATCTAACTCAAACATTCTTCTACCAGAGATCTAACCCCAACACTTTTCTACCAGAGATCTAAGTCAAACATTCTTCTACCAGAGATCTAACCCCAACATTTTTCTACCAGAGATCTAATTCAAACATTTTTCTATCAGAGATCTAACCCCAACATTCCTCTACCAGAGATCTAACCCCAATATTTTTCTACCAGAGATCTACATATAGTCAAACATTCTTCTACCAGAGACATAACCCCAACATTTTTCTACCAGAGATATAATGAATAATTACCTAACTTTTTACCAAAGATCTACCTCAAACTTCTCTACCAATAATTACCTTTGATGAAATGACCCACTAATGAATATGTTTACATACAATGTACATCTTTTAAACAATCATCAATTAACAAATTCATTAGAAACATGTGACTAGTATTTTGTTTGGACTCTCTGCCTCATTTTAATTTAAAATTCTGATAAGACATATACCTCTTAATTTAAAATTCTGATAAGACAAAGACTTTCATTAGAAAGTTTTTTAACCTTTAATCAAATTTCTTCAATACCGTGAATTTGTTGATGCAAATATTGAGCTCTTCTTTAAATACTGAGCTTTAATATTCATATTTTGACACTATTACTTCATAAGCATCAATTAATCCACTACACCTTAATTAGCACATTTTGAGGTACTAACAGGAAATGTTTTACAGCAATTTACAGCTTTAGCTAAGGTATACACTATATAGGTCATCTACTTTATAACGGTAACTGACCGTTGTAGCACAGGTACATGTACATTGTACATGTCACCTTGTTTTTTAGCAATTGACAACCTTTGCTTCATATACATGTATAAAGGTACATATAATATCACCTGGATTTTTAGCAACTTACAACCATTAACTACATATACATGTATAAAGGTACATATAATATCACCTGGATTTTTAGCAACTTACAACCTTAGCTACATATACATGTATAAAGGTACATATAATATCACCTGGATTTTTAGAAACTTACAACCTTAGCTTCATATACATGTATAAAGGTACATATAATATCACCTGGATTTTTAGCAACTTACAACCTTAGCTACATATACATGTATAAAGGTACATATAATATCACCTGGATTTTTAGCAACTTACAACCTTAGCTACATATACATGTATAAAGGTACATATAATATCACCTGGATTTTTAGAAACTTACAACCTTAGCTACATATACTTGTATAAAGTACAGGTAAATATCACCTGTGGTTTTTTTCACAACTGGTTTATTGGTATTGAATCTATGGACCAAGTTTCATCAAATTTGGTGAAGGAATGACAGCGTTCGAGTAATGATAAGGACAATTAATGGACAGATGGACAACCTGACTGACAGACAACCAGATGAACATACAACTGGACATACATGTACAGACAGATGGATTTCAATTGATTCATAATCATATGTTCTTCATCAAAACAGGACCTGGGGCCAGTTTTATGAAAGATCCTAAGTCCTAAATCCTAAGTATTAGTCTTAATTGTCATGGCACTGACCAATCGACTATGCGTTGCCATGGTAGTTAGGACTAAACGTTAAGATTTCGGACTTAGAACCTTTCATAATACGGGCCCCTGTATTTTATCCTGAGGGTTCATGCTTGAAATAATTACCGTACTCTAAATGTAATCAATTTCATTTACTACATTGTACACACCGTATAATCACCTTCGTAATCATTATTATGATTAGCATAAAATGTCAAAGAAAAAAGTTTTAAAAGTGCATGTATATTCATCAAGCTACCAAGCCTTTGCCAAGCCATCAAGAACAATAATTATCCAAAACAAATATTCATGTTAAAAAAATGGCACAGGAAAATTTTTTTAAAAACAAATAGAATTGCATAAAAAATCTACTCCTGAAAAATATTGTGAAGCACTTGTACATGTTCTTTATAAAAAACACAAAAAAAAAATGTATAAAAACTGTAAAGATAAACATACCAATATCCTGTGACTGGGTCAAAGTGTACTTTTTCGACCGTATTAAAAACATTGTAAAATGTTGGCTGTATTCCTGGTCTTCTCTTTTTTATTATTATTACTTTTTTTAATATAAATGTATCCAAAACACAGAACTATGGATATTTATTCAGACTAGGTAAAAAGTCACTTGCATTCACTGCTGATTTCCATGGTTCGATGCATGTGTTATAGAAGATTTAAATATCGGCATCTTGATGAGGAATAGGCAAGACAATACACATATCTATGATATAGCTCTCTCGTAATCCCGGCACATCTATAAAACAACTCAGGTATCACACAATCGCAGCACATCTATACGCGACTCTGGTATCACACAGCATTGATAAGAAGATAGTACATTCACAGATAGATAAGAAAAGTTATGAATTGCCATACAGCAGAATTAAATAGTACCAACACAGGTGTAAACAAAGATATTTACTTAAACATTCTGACAGCTAACAATCAGTTGCTGTATTATAAAATTATAATGGTGTGAGGAAATTCACCGGAAAAAGCTCGCAAATAAAACATTCAAAAGATTCAGGTCATATTCCTGGTCAACATCAGCTTAGTAATCGTTTCCTTTCAAGTCGGTTTTAAAAGTGTATGCAATGACCAAATCCGGTTTAAAGTGTGAATGCTTTC
Organism: Atrina japonica; assembly: GCA_030159075.1. NCBI lineage: Eukaryota > Metazoa > Mollusca > Bivalvia > Pterioida > Pinnidae > Atrina > Atrina japonica. The sequence continues at coordinate 721,899 of BROG01000093.1, read as the reverse complement.
CAACTGTGGTGTGAAATATCTGAGCTATGAAATTCTCTTCCAGCCTTGACGATATGAAATTATATATGTACATGTACATATATACATACACACCAATATCATAAAAATCCTCAGAAATCTTCTAACAAAATCAGTTTCTGTCACCTAGGATTTACATTTCACCATGTGAAACTAGACGATCTACAAAACTGAACATCAAAGTCAATTGCTTATCATGTCTGTGTAAGAATGCATAAAATCGTTGTCTGTTAAAATAATTTGTCAGAAGCTGGGGGAAAAAATTGCTGCCTTACACATCTGGAGCACTGTATCATCCATCATCTGGGTCTGATTTCAAGTCAAGGAAAGAAAACTACAAAATGAAACCACGAATAAAACACTAAATGCACTGCCTTTTTAAGACTATAGTCTAAACAATATCTAATTTTTCTTTGTCATACATTAATTTTTTAATTTAAAATGAAAAATTTTTTCTTTTGCACTTTTTGCTTTATATGTTGAAGTCAGTGTATGAATAGAACATCAGTTTAGCATTATACTTTCCACTACTCATTTCATCGTCAGCTAGAATAAATACTTCGTTGGTAGAGACTCTGATGGCAACTCTATAACTATCTCTTATTTTCTCTGTTCACACGATGTAAACAAGAGATTTCATCATATCTATATCATTTAAGTACACTTTCAGGTTACAATTTAAAATAAAAAAAAATATTATGCTATCAACAACAACGATAGACGGAAAGAAGTGATTAAGCGTGTTGTTGAAATGTTAAATACTGCAGCTGATGCTATCAAGGTAAAATAATAAATGCCGATTATAAAATCCCTGTTGGGTTACATATCCCACTGAGATGTTGCATATCCATGTCAAGTTCATCGACTTCTGAAACTACAATGTCACTTTCAGAGTCTTTTTAATCTGTATGGTCGTCCCTTTCAGAGTCTTTTTAATCTACAATGTCCCTTGCATCAGCTTTGGGTATACATATACCTATACTGCTGGTCAGATCAATCAAAATCAATACGTATTATATATGATGTCAGTTTCATACACTGTATCATCTATGATGTCGATTTCATCAAACTGATAAGCTATGATTTCAGTTTCATCAAATCCTTGGTGTTCTTTTCATCCAATCTATGATCTTCAGTGTCAGCTTCATCAAGTCAATAATTCAAAATGTCAGTTTCAATCAAGGATGATATATATGATCAATAATGTCGGATCATCAACTCTGTACTCCACAATGATATCTTTATAATGTCAATTTTCTCAAATCCATCACCTATGCATCCATGAAGTTGGTTTAATTCACTTTATATCTACAATGTCAGCTTCATCAACTCTATGATAAATGTCAGTTTGGGAAAAATCATATTATTATGATATCCATTTCATAAAATGTATGATTTATAAAGTCGCTTCTGTCAACTGTTCAACCCACAATGTCAGTTTTGAAATCCACCGATAATTTGCAACTCTAAATATCCATCAAAACAAATTACACCGAATCTGTCCTACAGACCCACGATTTTAACTGAAATGAACATTAGAGCACATTAGACTAGTGAACAGTGCGACCTCTGACATTCAAGCCCTCAGTCAACATGTAACAGAGAACAATCTACCGGTAGATTCACACGTAAGAGCTAAAATGGTAGATATAAGGTTAGATAAATATTAAACCACAACCTCCGAGCTTTTGGATTGTTTCAGATCTAAACTAGATATGACTATCTTTATCGCAAAACTTTTGAGAAAGTTCACCCGTCCATCATGTAGATTATAATTGAGAAATGTATAAAACAGTCCTGTGTTTGTTTATATAACGAAATACAACACTTTTTCACTCTGTTCTGATGCCTCATTCAACATTAAATTTCCAGTTTCATTTTTATTTTTTTCTGGTTCACTTAGTTCTAAATGTCAGCTCACTTTGTAAAAATACAGGTAAATATGAAAGTAGTTTGATATTTCCGGACATGCATGTAAAATGTATTATTCCATAATAGAAGTGATAATGAGAACCCAACACAGATACTGAAAATATTGAATTGACAGAATAAACTTCAAGTGAGTCACCTTTCCTTTGAAAACATCCAAATTTAGCTGTGTATTTTCGGTGTCATCACATGGTCTTATTCTTTACATACTAATGTACACAATTGCCAGTTATCAAATTACAAATCCTATTTCAGTTCTCCTGAATGTAATGCTGGATCATCGATAACCGAGGTTGAAAAATATATCTAGTCTAAATGTTTACATCTGTTTTCAGTTCTTTCATACTTTCTTCTTTCACTAAAATCCTGTTAACACATGAATCTCTGATAAAGAGAGTAAACCTTACATAATTACTAACGCTGGCTAGTTAAAAGGCCTTGAAATTCTGACCATGAAGAAAAGGTGTCACCAAGAGAAAATGATGAAATGGAAACTTGTTTAGAACACATAAAACGCTCCAGCAAGCAGAGAATCACACCTACACAAAGTGAGAGAAAATTCATAAATCCGTCAGGTTTTAGCTTAACAAAATGAACTTAAAAAAACTCCAATTTAGTGTGTGACAAAATGCTTGTATAATATCTACACTGATAGCAGACAACAGGTGCCCCTTGTGTATGTATATACATGTAATTGACAGATTAACTGGGGCATCAGTTAATATAGAAATGGATGTGACATCTTGTATACTTAAATATATAATATGTATCATTTAAATGTGAAGCAAGGAAATGTGCAAGTACTAGTATAATTTGCTGTACAAACCAAGGTATATGGGGTATCACCCTAGGTATATGGTGTACCTACCATCTTAGGTATCTAATGTGCCAGTATTGGTATCTGGGGTATAATGTACCACTCTGGGTATTTGCCAGACAGATTCAGGTATTTGTACCACCTTAAGTATGTAGTGCATCAGTATTGGTATCTGGATTACCACCCTAGGTATTTGGTGTACCACCTTAGGTATATACAGTATCAGTATTAGTATCAGGATATCACCCTTGGTGTTTGGTATATATTTTGTATCACCTTATGTATCTAGTATACCAGTACTGGTATCTGGGGTGTAATGTACCACCCTAGGTATTTGGTGTATCACCTTAGGTAGCTAGTGTACCAGTATTGGTATCTGGGATACCCCCCTAGGTATTTTGGTGTACCACCTTAGGTAGCTAGTGTACCAGTATTGGTATCTGGGTACCACCCTAGGTATTTGGTGTACCACCTTAGGTATCTAGTGAACCAGTATTGGTATCTGGGTACCACCCTAGGTATTTGGTGTACCACCTTAGGTAGCTAGTGTACCAGTATTGGTATCTGGGATACCACCCTAGGTATTTGGTGTACCACCTTAGGTATCTAGTGAACCAGTATTGGTATCTGGGTACCACCCTAGGTATTTGGTGTATCACCTTAGGTAGCTAGTGTACCAGTATTGGTATCTGGGATACCACCCTAGGTATTTGGTGTACCACCTTAGGTATCTAGTGAACCAATATTGGTATCTGGGGTACCTACCACCCTAGGTATTTGCTGGAAAGTTTCAGGTATTTGGGTATACCACCTTCAGTATCTAGTGAACCAGTATTGGTATACGTATTTGCTGGACTGATTAAGCTACATGTACATTGTATTTGGTATACCACCTTAAATATCTAGTGTACCAGTATTTGTATCTAGAGTACCACTCTAGGTATTGGTATACCACCTTAGGTATATACAGTAAAACCTGCTTTAGCAGCCACCTCCATATAAAGATTACCTGTTTATAAAGGCCAGTTTTTTCAAGTCCCTTGACTGCATACTTCAATTAAATTGAACCTGTGTATAAGGGTCACCTGCACATAGAGGTCAATATTTTCTTGTCCCTTTGGTGGCCCCTTTATACAGGTTCCACTGTACATTGTAAAGTACAAGTATTGGTATCTAGGGTACCACCCTAGGTATTTGCTAAACAGATTCAGGTATTTGTACCATCTTTGGTATCTAGTGTACTAGTATTCATATCTGGGGCACCACCCTAGTTATTTGTTGCAACAGCTTAGGTATCATTTTTTTTCTTCATATTATCCTATATCTTTGGTAAAATGAACATAACCAGACCAATGTATGGTACTCGCAAAGCGTAGTAGACTCAAGGGGCCCGTTTTACGAAAGGTCATAAGTCCTAAATCCTAACTTTTAGTGCTAACTACCATGACAATGCATCACTGATTGGTCTGTCTCATGATAATTAGGACTAAGATTTAGGATTTAGGACTTACAACCTTTCGTAAAACAGGGCCCCTGGTCTTCATCACTTTACTGCATCTGAATTGCAATTGCAATTTTGAAACAATGCAATGTACAACTAATTCTGACTTGTGTTATGGGTTAATGTCAATGCAATGACAAATTGTTTTGTATGTAACACCTATCATGACAAATTGTTTTGTATGTAACACCTATCAAGACAAATTGTTTTGTATGTAACACCTATCATGACAAATTGTTTTGTATGTAACACCTATCAAGACAAATTGTTTTGTATGTAACACCTAACATGACAAATTGTTTTGTATGTAACACCTATCATGACAAATTGTTTTGTATGTAACACCTATCATGACAAATTGTTTTGTATGTAACACCTATCATGACAAATTGTTTTGTATGTAACACCTATCATGACAAATTGTTTTGTATGTAACACCTATCATGACAAATTGTTTTGTATGTAACACCTATCATGACAAATTGTTTTGTATGTAACACCTATCATGACAAATTGTTTTGTATGTAACACCTATCATGACAAATTGTTTTATATGTAACACCTAACATGACAAATTGTTTTGTATGTAACACCTATCATGACAAATTGTTTTGTATGTAACACCTATCATGACAAGGAACCTTAGTTTTAAGTATCATTACTTCTCAAAAGCTAAGATATTCATGTTTTACAGTGGGTACTCTTAGACCGATTTGGCAATACATCATGATACATTATTTGGCCCTGTATGACACCATTTATCTTGAGGAAACTTATTAAATTCAAGCTCAACTGATGAAGTTTTACTGAGAGAAACAATCATCTTGGGCATTTGTTTTGGCCACTTTTGTATTGTTAATAAAATCAAAACAATTTTGACTATAATGTTGTATACCGAGTGCTTGGCAAAGGAGCAATCACTTCCTTTTTTTGAACAATTAATGGCCTGGCACCATAATATAATATAGAATATATTGGTACTCAAGTCTGAGAATATTTTCAAACTGACCTGCTTATCCAATCAGATTTCAGGATTAGCCGAAGTTGAGTAAACTTTTTATTAGACTTTAGTAATTTTAAAGTTTTATGAAGCCATGCCCAGGAATCCATCCCTGGAGCTTCTGCTTGCATGTCAAATTCTCTACCTCTACCACTGGACCACTGCAAGTGGTCTAGCAAGTGGTTTATTTTTTACAGTAAAAAGAAGCAGTTTACTGTAGAAAAACTGATAAGAAAGAGTTTTAAGAAATCCTGTGAAAAAAAAAATGCTTTTAATATGGTCATTATCTTTCAATTGTGTGTTTCCAAATTGAATATAACTGATATAAGTAAACATATACATGTAGATCTATATACGGCAGACTGAATGAAATCACATAACTGATATAAGTAAACATATACATGTAGATCTATATATGGCAGACTGAATGAAATCACATAACTGATATAAGTAGACATATACATGTAGATCTATATACGGCAGACTGAATGAAATCACATAACTGATATACATGTAAGTAAACATATACATGTAGATCTATATACGGCAGACTGAATGAAATCACATTTCAAGGAATACAATGTCAATTTCATACCAGTACTCAATGGTTTGAATTTAAACAAACAATTTCAGTCAGCAGGTAAACCTTGTTTACCTCAATAAGTAGATCAGGTAAAAACACCAATTATCTGGATATTATATTTACATCATCATATTTACCTGCACACACACACACCCATTCTATAGGCATACCGGTATGTAATATTTGTTTTTGTACTGATGGATGGGTTATGAATGCTGTGAAAATAAGCCAGATTTTGTATTACAAAACAATATGTCAACTCGTCAAATTACTTAAATAGGTACATGTACTATAAATATGATTACTAACACAGGTAAAATGGAATTTAAATGTTTCAGCTAAAACTGGTGATTTTACGTTGTAAATCTAAATTTCTCATTATCGTCATCAATCACAGTTTGTCATTATTCCCATCATGAACTGAAATCAATCATACTTTTAACAGGATACAGGTACAACCCAGGTAAATGTTCAGGTATGTCTTTATTTGGTGCACATGATATAATATTCTTAGTATCTGAATGTCACTTAGACTCATCATAACTATATGTACAATAATTTTACAAATATACAGCAGTGAAATTTATTATATAGTGGATGGGATGGGTTTTGAATCCTGAATTTTGTGTAAAACATTTCAGCTTAAAGCTGGCAAAGCTGGTGAAACAAAAAGGTTCATTTCATATCAAGATTACACAACATACATGTATGTCAGCTTTAAGAATATTGTTAATCTACTCTAGTTGGCCTTCAATTATAATACAACAAAAGTTTAACATTACATCATAATGTAACATCAAAGAAATTGCTGAAACTTGAAGGCGACACAAATCACATGTACAAACAAACTTCTACTAGGAAGTGCAAAGGGTAAAAATTTATACATAAATGTAAGTCAATGAGTTTTGTCCTTCAGATCAAACAGTAAAAACTGAGGTCCCGTGTCACAGTAGGTGTCAGCACATTAAAGACCCCTCACTGCTCTATGGCCATAAGTGCCGAGTATAGGCCAAAATTTGAAGCCCTTCACCAGCATTTGACGACATCTCCATATGAGTGAAAGATTCTTGAGTGGGGCGTTAAACAACAATACAATAACGAGTTTTGTCCTCCTGTCTTTGAATTGAGCTCATTTTTAAAATTCAAAAATACAGTCGAGTCTTGTTACATCGAAATCGGTTGAGTAAAAATTCCGGATATGTCAAAGTTGAAAGCCTGGTTCAGATTTTTTTAGATATAATAATTAAAGTTTTGGTTATCTCGAATTCTGGATATCTCGAAGTATTAGGGGTGGTCCCCGAGTTGGTTTCGAGAAATTTGTTTAGAAAAAATATTTGAAATGATAGTTATATGTGCAAACTGTTCCATCTTCTATTTTTACCAAAATGCCAGGCCAGATTATGTTGGTAAGCTTGCTTTTCTTTGTATTGTTTTTTTGTTGTTTTACATCTGCTTACATTTTTTCACTTATATGAAGACGTCACCGGCTTTAGATGAACTGCCATAAATTTTGACCTGTTCTTTCCCTCCTTATGACAAGCCGGTCAACAAGATGATCAACAGTCACTACCTTGTTTACACTGTACAATCTGATGTAACCTCAGGGTCAAATTACCATAGAATATCTGCACTGTAAATAACATGGGGACCTTTCACTTGCTGGTCAAATTTACCACTGCACCACTGCACTTCTACCACTTGACCACTTTAAGTCTACAAATAAACCACTTCTAATCTACCACTAAACCACTTCTAGTCTACCACTAAACCACTTCAAGTCTACCACTTAACTACTTCAAGTATACAACTTCACCACTTCAAGTCTACCACTAAATCACTTTAAGTTTACTACTTGACCACTTCAAATCTACCACTTGACTACTTCAAGTGTACCACTAGACTACTTCAAGTCTACCACTAAACCACTTAAAGTCTACAACTAAACCACTTCAAGTTTACCACTTGACCATTTCAAGTCTACCACTAGACCACTTCAAGTTTACCATTTAACAACTTTAAGTCTACCACTTGACCATTTCAAGTCTACCAATAGACCACTTAAAGTTTATCATTTAACCACTTTAAGTCTACCACTTGACTACTTCAAGTCTACCACTTGACAACTTCAAGTCTGCTACTTGACCACTTCAAGTCTACCACTTGACTACTTCAAGTTGACCACTAGTTTACTTCAAGTCTACCACTAAACCACTTCAAGTCTACCACTTGACCACTTCAAACCTACCATTTTATCACTTCAAGTCTACATCTTGACCACTTAACTATAAGACTACTACTTGACTTCAAGTCTACCACTTGATTACTTCAAGTCTACCACTTGACCACTTCAAGGCTACATCTAGACCATTGCAAGTTAAGTGTCACTTAATCACCACAAATACACATGAGAGCTTGTTAATTTACTTGCAGAAAGTCTGCGGTGTAACCAAATTAACTTCTCCACCATTTAAAACTGGTTGCCACCATATAAACTTTTAAATATAGTGGAAAAACGGGTAAAGTAATCACAAAAATGTGCTATTTGTACAAAGAAGAAAATTAAATGAATATACAAAATGTAATAATATCCTTTAATGAAAGCGTACAAAGTACTTTCAGTCATTCATGTTTTATACAAGTTTTTGAACGAAAAGATATAACTTATTTTTCATCTCTGGGAACAGAAGTAAAAAACAAATAAAGAATCACGCATGCATACAAAGCAAAAGAATAAAACAAACATAACAAAACAAAAATTTCCAATAAAACAGACGGTATTAAAGAAATAATTCTAACATAAACTTAAGATTTTAAACTCATCAAATACAAATCAGATTTACAGTAAAAATGGCTGAGTGGGATACCAGTTAAAAATTTGAAATATTTCATTTGAAATATGCCACCTACTGATTTGTAATGTAATGTCAAGACAGGGTATTAGTACTAATAAAACAAAATTTTTGTACATTAAACATTTCAAGTGATTACGATCTACCTAACCTATCAAATACAATAGCTTATTTACCAATACTTGATCCATATCACTCTTAGTATTTAAATCGTAAATTATGATTACAGACCCCTGCTAATTCATATCAAAATAAAAACTTCGCCTTGTAATTATTGTTTCCGGACATAAATGGTCATATTACGATTGTAGTCATTTCTTCAGAAATATCGAATGTCATAAAATAAATGTTTTTCCTCGTTTCGCACACTACCTAATACCCTCTCGGTGGTCCGGTATTATCAAATTTAAGAATTTGTATCAACACTAAAAGGCTCAGTGCTTAATGATGTAAAAGGACAATGAAATCTAATCATAATTGAAAGTAAACAGAATAAGGTTTCTAAACACAATTATCAGAGTTGAATGCATTGGTCTTTGTTGGTCAATACCCCCTTCATTGTCATTGAAATTCCTGTACACCACAGAAGTGAGAATAAATTCAAAAGTGAAAATAAAATCGAAAGAGAGAGAGCCAGACAATGTGAGTGTGTTTGTGTGCGAGAGAGAGAGAGAGAGAGAGAGAGAGAGAGAGAGAGAGAGAGAGAGAGAGTAACATATTTGATACATTTACATTACCATGACCTTTACAGTTAGATAAGATTAAATTTGACAAAATATTCATATTATCCTGTGACCTTTAAAGGAGCTGTTCTAGCAGAGATCGACTGGATTTATTATGACGTAAAAAAAAAACCTTGCTGATCAGACCATTGTAAGTCAGCCATATAAGTGATCTTAATAGCAAGTTTACATTACCATGACCTTATACATAAATATATAATATAAATAATATATTGACAAACATGTATTCTGCTATTAAAAATATTAATTGATATTAGAGTATATGTTTTGAAGATACATGTGCAATGTGTATATAACAGATAAGAAATTAATATTATATACTGTTGATAAACTATTGCACTCTCCCCACATTAACCGACCTCGACTAATCTTCTTAACCAAAGCACTGAAAATAAACTGGGCACTAAAAATAAACTGGGCCATTTTTGTTAAAAATAAAAAAACCAGGACTAATCCAACATCTAAAACATATGATGTGTTAAGAATAAAAAAAGAAACATGTAAGTAATCTTAACCACCTAGAAAGACTACCAAGTTTTTTGCTGTCCCAAGAGTACCATTTGTACAAATCAACCTTATATATAAAAGATTGGTTTAGTTGTGTCCGAAAATTCTGACAAGTTTCATGTAAAAATGTATATGTCATACAAATTTGATAATGAGCAGTAGGACAGACACCACCAAATATTTTCCCATAGGCCTCAATGCTAATTTACAAAACTGGTGCAATCCCATGTGTATAACTAAGCGAGAATAAGACCCTGTTGGAAGATCAATATTTTTGATAACAAAATTGTCAGTACCGTGCATTTTTAAACTTTTCATTGTTTACAACTCGTAGTATTCCGCACCAAAGGAAAATATCCTCCCCCTCATTTCAATTTCAACCGTCAACCCCTATAATTTCCAAAGTACTACTATTCATGTATCTTTTTTTATCACCTTTATTTCACTTAAATGCAAAACTGATTTCTTCATTTAATGACCAATCAGATCGCTGGGCTCATTTTACCCTCCGCAAAAAAATGTCTGCGCCATTTTGTTTGTTCCTAAGAAAAAAACATTGCCAAAAATAGTCATTTTGCATTTTTTGGATCTCACTAACTGTACACCAAGCCCCCTTAATAATGAGGATAACCCAACATGAGAGAAAACACAGTCTATAATGTGTCACACCCCTACCTCAAAAATTCATTGATATTAACAAATAAATGCATTATATGAAGAAGTTGTCTTTTTTTCTTTCATGATTTTCATTCAGAATTGTTGTACCACATATACTTCATTAGAATGATTTCATACCACCAATATTTGATATCAAATAAGGGTGAAGGTACCCCTTAATAATGTAAAATATACCATTTTCTTCACAAAAACAAAATTTGGATCATTACTCTGCCAATGGCACCATAAGTAAGGAAGACCTAAAGCTCACCCATATCATTTTTTATATTCAAATTGCTTTTATGCTGAAGTGTCACCCTTAGTGTAAAACTTCTGGGAGGGGATACCCTTACATACAACACAAGACTTTTGTGTTCATTTATATAAAATGTTATAATCATTTTCAGACATGTCCATGTTTTGTTTCATCCCTTAATTACAGTCTCATGATGTAACTAATAGAGGGCAGATAACAGTCTGACTTTTAAATGACTGACACTCTAATGGTGCAAAATGATAGTCAAATTGCTCTTAAAAAGACAACATAGTATAGTTCTAGGTGAAAAATTATCACATATTACCCCCACCCTTTTGAAACCAGTAAAAGTCCAATATCAGGTGTTTAATTTTTGTCTGGTATAAACCCAAGAGAGTGTTTAAGTGACATTTGCTAGAGGGTGAAAAAATGTGATTCACTAAAAAAAGCATGAAAAATTTAGAAAACTTATAAAACATGCAACTTGAATGAATATTAGATGCTTAATACAGAAAAATATATAATTGATACTTTAAAATTTCTTTACAGGTAAAAAAATAATTAGATACTCTTATTGGACAATACTGGATTTAAAAAATTGAAATATTCCTTCTACAGAAAAAATGTTGATAGATTATGACAAAAAATGTTAAAACGCCCTATAACAGAAATTTTTTATTTAAAATTTTTATTACCCAAAATAACACCAGTTGACCTAACCACAATATGGAAATTCTTGTGTACAGATCAGCATAAGGGGGGGGGGGGGGGGGGGGGTATTTAAATTAATTTTTATACTGTTTTCAGTGTTTAATGGCATGATTATTCATGAGACTTAAATGCTGAATGCAGTTTAATACAATTTTCTTAAAAATGAGATGGTTTTTACAGACCAGTACATATTACAACTAAAGGTACAAAATACACTGAAAATCACACCAATATGTAGACCCTTAAAAAAAAGAAAATCAACCAGTCTTTCAAAAAGGTCTGATTTTAATTCAAAATGAAAAATTTACAATAGAAACATCATTTCCAAAATATCTCGCTACAAATGTCACTGTAACCATACTATATGATTAAAAAGAAACATGTGCATGTTTGTAGGAAGGGTGGGGGTATACTGATAAGAACAGATGAAATTTTGCCAAAAATGAAAAATATTAGTTCTAGGTGTAATATAAAACATAATTACAGGATCTCAATATGCAACAAATGCATTAATGTGTAGAGGCAGCACACCTATTAAATGCCTTGTGGACCCCCAACAGGTGCCCCATTATAAACCCTCAGCTGTTAAAAGTATGTTAAAAGTGAATGAATTGCAATTTGGTCTAAAAATGAAATGGCTTAAAAAGCTTCAACCAGCCTACATGTGTCAAATGGAATTTCTCTATAGGACAGACACCACCAAATATTTTCCCATAGGCCGCCAATGCTAATTTACAAAACTTCAGGTCAGTCACTGTTTGTTTATAAAAAATAGTAGTGGTGGAAGATGTATTTTTGATCGCCAAATTTGCAAAAAGTATAGGTTGCCGTTGCAACTTTTTTCACTTGTTTACAACTCGTAGTATTCCGCACCAAAGGAAAATATCTATATATGTCCCTTTCACAACCGTCAACCCTATAATTTCCAAAGTACTACCAATATTCGTGTATCTTTTTTATCACCTTTATTTCACTTATTAATGGCAAAAACTAATTTCTCACTTAATGACCAATGATCGCTGGGCTCAGTCCCTCCCGCACAACTTTGGGTGTCCAAAAAGTGTCTGCGCCCATGTTGTAAACAAAGCCGGTTTTTTTCCAGTAGAGGCACATGTAAACACCTGAACTACTAACCAGCAACAAGGCTGAATCACATACCCCCCCCCCCTTCCCTCTCCCTTAAAGGGACAAAAGCTGTGTTTTCTTTTTTCACAAAAAAATTTACTACTTAGATTGATATACAATAACGGAGATTATAATAGGCGTACAATTCAGTATATAGTTTTAATTTAAAAATGCTGAAAACCCAGGATTTGGCAATATTCACTTGCAATAAATTAATTCAACCTTACTATTTGTATATGAATATCACACTGGACTTGACCTTCTTTTGAGTCTCTAAAACAAATGCAACCTACATTGTCATGTAGTGTAGTAAAAGGGGAGAGAACTGCCAAAAATGAAAACTTCAAATTACAGGTACAAGTTGAATTCATGCCTGCATCCTTATAAAAGCTTATTGTTGTAGATGTCTAATGGTAAAGCATAGGACTGGCAAGTGGGAGGTCACTAAAGACTGTTAAAAAATGGTAGTGAATGTTCCATCGCCAAGCAAAAAGATACCAAGTTTTTCAGATGAGACTTAAAAACTTAAGTTCAGTGTTATACTGGCAAGCTAAATTTTTACGTCAGTTCATAGCACAGGCCAAAATTTGTAGCACTTCACCTAAAGCCGGTGACATCTCCATATAAGTGAAAGATTCTTGAGGGGATGTAAAACAACAGTATAAAATATATCTGAACTACAATGTATAGTGAAACTTGTATATAAAGACCCCCTTAGGGACACAACAAAACCAGTCTTTATAGGGAGGTGGTATTTATATAGAGATTGATTTGTACACAAATGGTACTATTGGGGACAGCAAAAAACAGTCTTTGTGACCAGGTGGTCTTTATACAAAGGAGGTCACTGAAGCAATTTTTACTGTATACAAATGTATCATGTGTGCTCTCAGGTGTCAACTCATTTACCCCTGAAAATAATGGATTCTACTAAAAATCAATCACACAGACCAGTCCAAATGTGTCTTTAGGGATGTTTGTTAGAATTTAACTAGTTAATTAATGGTACTGTCTCACAGATTCACAAGTAGTAAGTTCAAAATTTTATTTTCATGAAATCGTATGTTATTGGTAAGAAGTACATATGTACGGTACTTGATAATAATAATGTAATAATTAATAACAATAACTGAGGTCCCGTGTCACAGTAGGTGTCAGCACGTTAAAGAACCCTCACTGCTCCATGGACGTAAGTGCCAAGCACAGGCCAAAATATGAAGCCCTTCACCGGCATTTGGTGACTTCTCCATGTGAGTGAAAGATTCTTGAGTGGGACATTAAACAACAATAAAAAAAGATAAAAAAAATTTTAAAAAAAACGGTACTTCATAATTTGACCTAATGTACAAATTAAGATAAAAAAAAAACCTTAAAAGTCTATCAGTAATCGGTTATCTTCTGTTGTTATTGTTTTATTTTTTTCTAATATGTTATTCCACCATAAACTAATTATTTCTTTTTTGTGTCTTTTTGGTATGTTGGTAAATACTTTATCCTCTTGCCCCTCCAGCTTCACCCACCCCTTCCCCACTACCATTCCACTTTTAGTCAAAATTGGACTTTACTCCTTAACACCAATCAATTTCCCAATTTTTAAATCTTTTGATAAAATGTGTGACAAATTAGTCCAAAAACAAATGTATCAATCAATTCTTACCAAATCCTCATTTTGTAGCTTAAAAAATCTGTCCTGAAGTACTACTGCTTTTTCAATCTATAGTTAAATGCTTACAGCTACCTGTGTATCTATATGTATATAATTATATAATACCGATATATATGTAAAGCAATTAAGTGGCAAATATATTTAAATAAGCTCGCAAGAGTTACCTCTCTTGGATCACATGGCTATAGAAAGAAAAATTTATGGATTACATTTACATGTTTGCAAAGGTAGAGAAAATATCATGCTATTTTTAAGTCTGATGCTGAGTACATAGATATTTAGGATTTAAGGATGATAGGAGTTTATAATATTGCTCCCAAACCTTGGAGAAAAAACTCGCTGATACGTCTACGAGTGCTACGAGGAGACGATGAACACAAGTTCTCTGCACTTTTACAATGTCGCACTAAAAATAAATATTTATATAAAAAATTGTAATACTTCTGTATCAAATAATTACAGTATACTGCAACAGAATTTAAAAAAAGGTTTCGTTACTCAGTAACTTAAATGCCTAAACCATCTTGCAAAATGAATTTGCTAATTTTATGACCTAAGTTGGCGAAATATTGTCTGGACTATTTTTAAGATTGGACGATGAAAATAGAAACTGCAGGTCCAAGGACATAAATCCTATTTTTAGTGTCAAGATAAAAATTATGACCACCAATTTGGATTTTTATTGTGGTAAAAATCATCAATTTTATTTTTTTTACATTTCAGGTATTGACATGAATAAGCCACAAAAACACAAAATATAAACCCACCCAAAAAAAAAAAGAGAGAAAAAAAACAAATCAGGAGATCAATGAAGCAAAAGCAAGCCTTGGTAATCTCAAATGTTCCCCTTGGCCAAGTCTGAAACAAAAGGTTGGCATACGTAAACAAAATGTTTATCGAAATTGAATTGTTTCAAAAATGTTTTTATTTTATTTTGATGACCTCCTTTAAAAAGCACCTCAGGGTTACTATTTTTGAATCCTTTTTTTAAAAAATCCCTAAAGTACATGTATAGAAAATATTCCCTATACCCTGCTGAAGACTGATGGCTCTGTAGATTGACACTGACAGACACATTCTGATTCATGGAAATATAAATCTACTGTAACAGAACTCTGATCTAATAGCCATGACATTATAAAATTTTTAGTGACCTTTACATACTTATCATCTCATTACAGTAAGTATCTTTTCTCAATTATCAGAAGTTAAAAATGTATTTAACACATCAACCCCTGAAAAACAATGGACTATTTTGTAAATCAATGAGTTAGGCCAGCCCAAATGTGTCGATAAGGGGTGAATGAGTTAAGTATTGTATTTTCATTATATTATCAATATAGTTCCATCCCCAAAGCAAAATTTCTAACACTGGGGTCATGTTCACAATTTATGTTAAAGGCTTCCATATGCACTGCATAATCTCTAACCCCTGGGGCCAAGGTCACAATTTCTGTTCAAAGCTTCCATATACACGTACATGTACACAGCATAATCTCTAACCCAAGAGTCATGTTCACAATATCTGTTTATGGTGGAGTTTTGCTTCATTTTTCCATTCACAAAATTCTTATAAATTTTTCTCTTTTTTTGTAATATTTTCCGAGTATTACTTACTTCCAGACGTAGGTGGGCGGAGACTAAGCTGATATTCCTGCTCATGTTGAAGGGCATTCTCTTTTATGCTCTGCAAAGTATCGTAGCCCCATCTTTTATCAAATTCAGCCTTTCCATCATCCAGCCTGATTCTCTGCAATTCTCTCAATCCAGGCTGATCATCAGCATCCTAGTAAAAAAGATAATTAAGATGAGGTCTTAAATTCTGAGGTCTTCAGTCTGTACCAATATCTTGAACACAAATTATTTTTTGTAAAAATGTAACCTGTCTTTAGAGACCACCACCATCTGCCACTGAAATGTGGTCTACAAGACAGGTGCTCCCTCAAAAGAAGTTCAGTTTAAGGATAATGTTTTTAGCCAAATGGTTTTCAGACTATGGTCTCACAAGACAGGTGGTATGAGGGTGATCTTTTCCACTATATATAATTTTAATAGTGGAGGAAAAAACCTGGTTACAATGTACCAAGGAAGAAACCACCAGCCATCTGCAAGTAAACTGGCAAACTTTTTTTTTATAAAATCAGCTTTGGTT
Organism: Atrina japonica; assembly: GCA_030159075.1. Classification (NCBI taxonomy): domain Eukaryota; kingdom Metazoa; phylum Mollusca; class Bivalvia; order Pterioida; family Pinnidae; genus Atrina; species Atrina japonica. Next base: position 705,385 of record BROG01000093.1, on the reverse strand, counting down.
CCAGCCGCACCTGAACCCACCCTGACTAGAGGTGAGAGACTTCATGGTTTAATGCGTGATGCTCTAATTATAACCATTCAGCCGTGATGGTCTAATTATAACCATTCAGCCGTGATGATCTAATTATAACCATTCAGGCAACGGATAATCCTTTCTCTTTTCAAGAAAAAGATGTGATTTGCATATTAATTAACACATAAACAAATATCACATGCAGATGGTACATGTACATCTAAATATATCAGTTTGCTCCACAATGTAGTGTTGTACACTAAGGGGAAGCAACTCTGGTTACCTTGTTTTAATGATAAAAGAGCATATGGAATATTTGTAAAAATAATTAACATGTACATAAAATGAAATCATTCATCATAAATAAAAAAACAAATCTGTTTAATTTTTTTGTATTTGTTTTACTCATGCTAGTGAATTGTTTTCATTTTTATATATGTATATACATTGTCTATAAGTAAGTTTGATTCTACACACTAAAAGTATACACTCAATGATTTTTTTTTATATTTTTTTTTTAGCGGTGTTCTATGCCACACTCAATAACTTTTTCATCTATAAAGTGGCAGCCACTTTTTAATGGTAGAGAAGAGAACCTGGTTACACTGTACCCCGGAAAGAGAACACCAGGTGTCCGATAGTAAACTGACATACATGTAGTTCCTCACATAATCAGCTTAGATTCCAGTGGAATTTGAGGTGAGAGACGTCGTGTTGGAGTCACAGTTTAAAGTGCTATGCTTTAACTGTTGGACACAGAGGGCCCCCCCTATCTATCAGGACAGATGTTCACTCACAAGGGTAGTCCCTTAACATAGGTTTCACTGTATTAAAATTTACAAAACTGAATTACAAGGATTTACCTCCTCATGATAATGACAAGTCAACGTCTTCAAATCCTGTCGCAAGATACAGAAGAAAGGCTCCCATGGGGGTTCCGGAGGATCCTTCCCGTCGCCAAATACTTTTCCCTCTACATCATGATCAGTATCTGAAAGTACATTTAAGAAACAAATTAATTAAAAACATTTCTAGTCAGGCATAAATTATAAAATGATATATTTTGGAAATGAGTACCACTAAGAGTAAGTCATTTCTTAAAAAATACCTTAAAGGGGTATGAGCTGTGTTTTCCACAAAAATTTATTTCGGCTTTTACTATTTAAGATTTATGTACAATAACAAATAAAAGATATACAATGTACAATGTCATAAATGATAAAATTCTTAAATTCCTATATATTTTGTGAATATAATGTCAGGTCCGGTGTCATATGCATATACAAATAGTGAGGTCAAGTTAATCATTTGCAAACGAATAATTACCAAACTGGGTTTGTCAAGCATTTTTCACAAAATATATGGGAATAAAAGAACTTTCATGCCTGTGTATATGTATATCTCTTTTTTTGTAATTGTACATTAACCTAAGTAGTAAAAGAAAAAAGAACAATTTTTGGAAAAAAACACAGCTAATGTCCCTTTCAAGTCCCATAACTCTTGCAAATATTGTCCATAATACATGTTATTGACATTAAGAGATATCCATACAAAATTTGCAAGAAGGAAACTCAGAATGTCGACAAAAGACACATCAAAAACAACAGTATGGCATCTGAATTTATATGTAGGCAATACAAAAATCACCAAGCACTTACATGTAAGTAACAATTGGCAATCAGGGCTTACCCTGGCCAAGAACTCAGAAAACTGTGCGCCAAAAAATTAGTCAACTACGATTTTGTTATACAATGTAATTATAGCCAATTTTGATTAACAAGAAATAATTTTGGTGATTGAATACAGCATGGGGGCAAGTGTAAACTCATAGGGGTGAGTGTAACCGTATAGGGTCAACTAAAATCTACATACATGTACAAGTGTCATACAAGTACATGTAACACACTATTTGCAAGTCTGGACTGGAGGTTCAATTCACTTGACAAGGAGATTTTTCACTCTTTTGAGAGCCGGCCTGGCTCAGTCAATAGCCCCTGTGGTCGTGACGATTTTGACTCTTTCCAAATCAATAAAGCTGGAGGTCCCGTGTCAATAGTGGTCGGCACTATCAAAACTGCTCAGGCCGTAAGTGTGAGCAAGTTCAAAATTTGAATTGCATATGGTGAATTACTATGAGTGAAATATTTTGATTCGTTAAATCAATATACAAAACACCCTGACTTCTGACAGTGGTCACATTTTGAATCCAAATTCTTTGAAATGGGCAGGGGTGGTGCATATTAAATTATTATAAAATTTGTGACTAAATTCAGGGAATTTGAGTGGGTTAAAATGAGTCCAAATGTATATAAGTGAGTTATATCCGGCCATGGTCTTCCTCTGACAGAGAACTTCAGCTAAATAGTACAAATATTGTCAACTTTGAACATTTTTATTCCATACGCCTGTACATTCTAAGCATCAGATTTTGTCTATCAATATGGTTTTATCTTTATATTCAATAGTGTTCCACTCCAAACTCAACAATTTTCCGCTTATATGGTGGTGCCCATTTGTTTTTTTTTTATGGAGGAGGAGAGAACACAGTTACGCTGAACAAACAAAGTATACAGTCATTCCACAAGTATTTTCAAAAATTTTGCCATGTAGATTCCGGCGAGGCAATTACCTGTCCTGACCAGAGGTAAGAGAGTTTATGGTTTAAATTTTGATGCACAAACCACTCAGCCACATAGCAAATCTTTTTCTCCTCATTTAGATAATCTATGTTCTATCCCCCACAAAGACCAATAATTTAAAAAAAATAAATCTTCATCATAAAATGAATGAAGTCTTTCCCAAAGAGATTTTCTTTAATCAATGAACTCTTTATACATTACTTTCAAAATGTAAATATTTTCTCTGTGATACAAGTTATATCCAATTTTCAGTACAGTTTAATTTTGATCTCGACAAAAAAGGTTGGAAGGTTGTCTCACAGAATACAAATTGTACAACCAGTATCCCAAATGTCGCAATACATCATTTTATTGAGCTTCTCTACACGTACGTTTAATTTGTCTTTTTTACATGTATGTCTGCAGGAAAAAAAACAGAACAAAATCTTATCAATTTTCCTGTCAGAAATAGTGACGAAAGTCATTTAAATTCCCACAAGTTCATCAGAAGATTATTCGATATTTCTTGTTATGAAACTGACAACGGCAGACATATACAATGTATATATCATGAAGATATCTTCTTATTTCTGCCAACTTCAAACAAGTCCTCTTATAATCTCTTTCACAGCAAAATTCATTTGAACTTTGGCTAACAGGGAAATGATCAGTAAGAGATTAGGCTAGCTGAAAAGCAGCTGTGTAATGCTTAAAGTCATAGATATAATCTTTAAATAGGTCTTTGTCACACAAATCTCTACAGTGTACTTATCTCCGACTCCAGAATCCTTAATCAACAGATTCGAAAGGATCTTAAATCGTATGTTACAGAAACACATGCACCGAACATCAGTGGGACATACACATAATTCTTTTTTACATGAACAGTGAAACCTGTCTAGACAAAACTTCTCAACATAAAAATATGGCCTTTTAAAAGATGATCTTGATGAGCCCTTTCAATAAAGTGAACCTATCTAAATGAGAGACCACCCCATCTGCCATTGAAATATATGTGGCCTCTCAAAACAGGTGGTCTCTCAAAAGAGGCTTTATTTAAAGGATTATTTAACCAAATGGTTTTCAGAATGTGGTCTCAAAAGACAGGTGATCTTTAATGAGAGTGGTCTCTCAAGACAGGTTCAACTAAATGGGTAGTTTTTGGAATAAGAGACAACGACATATCAAGGGTCACTAACTTCATGTGAATGAGTGGTATTCTGCCTGGATGTAGTTTTTGGCGACAGATGATACATATTTCTATCTATTCACAAATATTAAATATTCAACTATTACATCTTCTAAATTAATTAATAAATGAATGTGAAAAAAACACACCATTTGAGTGTCTTGAGTGTCGTGAAAAAAAAACTGTTTACAGTGAAACTTGTATATAACAACCTCCTTAGGGACACAAGAAAACCAGTCTATATAGGGAGATGGTTTTTATATAGAGGTTGATTTGTACACAAAAAGTACTATTGGGGACGGCAAAAAAACAGTCTTTGTGACCAGGTGGTCTTTGAACACAGGTGGTTGCTAAAGCAGGTTTGACTGTAGATGATGTACAATGTACAGTGGAACCTGCCTTGATATACAATGTAATTTTACAACAAAAGGAGTTTGATTTAAAAGATTACATGTAATTATTACAGTAGTTTCAGAAAGTGGTCTAAAAATTTTGCATTCTAAATCATACAACTAAAAAATTTTGTACTCTAAATCATACATCCCTGAATTCTGACAGTGGACTTAACCATTTTTGGAAATGGGCAGGTCCAAATGTGACTTCAGGGGTTGATGAGTATATGGATTTAATACATGCACAGTAAATTACTTACACATACATATCACCTGTATATACCGGTAACACCCATAACAGATTGTCATTTTTTTTTTCATACTCGGCAATGTTGCATGGAAAACTCAATCAATCAATTACAGAATTTTGTAATTGACAAATGGATTTGGAAATGGTAAACTGGTTGATTTCCTATCATAATCAATTATCATCCTATCACTAATCTACATGTACATATGTATGCTGGTAATGTAGAAAGTCTGTCAGCTTGAAAACCTGATTTTTTGTTTGTTTTTTCATGTCAGTTACAGGAGTTCTTCAAGTCATGGTTTCTTTGAACATGTAGCTTAGTTAGCACCTATCAAAGTACATTATTTAAAACCAAGGGCCATATTAATTTTATTGTCTTCTTTAATTTTATCAGTCCATATGCATCTCTGCAATATTCAGAAAAAAAAAACGGGAAACCGGAGCAAAGGAAGCTAACAAACACTAATTCCGAAAATAACACCTGCACGAATATAAAGTGAATACTTAATCCGTGATCATGGAAAGTTACGAGGCCAATATTACAATTACGGCAGGTGTATCATCAAAGGAAATGGACGTTATTGCTGTTTTAAGTTATGACTTTAAATATTTCATGTAATTTTATAACATCTGAACTAATATATGCTAAAGCTATTCTTCTTTTTATTATCTCATGACTAGTGCGAGAATTAATGAGAATTAACAGTTTTTTTATGAGCTTAATTCTCAGCTAGGAAATTACCATAGCGAAATTGACATTAACAGAAATATCGTAAATCAAGGTATAAATAAACACTTTACTCTTTATCATTCCGTTTATTCATCTTTACAGAGAGGTCTCCGTGGCCAAATGGTTAATGCATCACACTTTGAACCATGAAGACTCTTATTAACTTCTGGTCTGCACAGGTTCAAGCCCTGCTGGAACCCTAAGCTGATTTTTGTGAAAAAAATTTACCAGTTTACTTGCAGAAGGCCGGTGGTCTCTTTCCAGGTACATTGCAACCGTGTTCTCTCCTCCACCATTAAAAACTTGTCGCTACCATATACATGTGCATTTGTAACTGAAAAATTGTTGAGTGTGGCGTGAAACACTTCAAAATTCTTAGCAGAGAAATTGTACTCTCTTGTTTGAAAGACTTCTGGGTTTGGTACCATAAAATTTAAAAAGTCAAAAATATTTACTCTCATTTGGGTACCGGTAATCCTAAAATCTGATTGACTGATTATGAACAGGCCAAGTTGAGAATATTCTTATTCTTGAGTAAAATCTAAAGTTTTATGGTAGTGGGATCTGAATGTGACGGACTAGGAAAAACATTTTTACATGTACATGTATCTCTTTCATTCACATCAAAAACATTCAGTTTTTATGATTTTCTCACAAAAAATAAAAAAATGTTGAATTTGAGTTTGCAATCAACTATTTTTTATTTTCATGATAGTTTCAGATGATGATCAATGCTTTTCATCCTTATTTACAATTGTACATGTATGTCATAAGATACAAGTACATGTATATGGAATATCCAGTTGCAGTATAAATTTGGTGTTTTTATTGCAAAATCCAGAAAAATTAGTCGAGCTTGAGTATTATGTAATTAGGTGATTTCGGATCTTTATTGACAAAGTTACTTTTAGCACAATGCATTGAATAATAATTCTTCAGCCAAAAATAAAAAAATGTTTGATGTCATCTGAATGACTCACCTAAAAACTCTGAATCCCATTTTTCTTTTATTTCAGGCAGGTTTGCCCATGTTTAATTATTTTTTTGTGTAAAAGAAAAAAGAAATTTTGTCCAATTAACATATCAACTACTACAGCACTGTCCACTAATGTGTGACCCACCTCTAAAACTACGTGTGTACTCGTCAAACAAACCACTATCAGTGGTCTAGTGGCAGAGTGTTCAACTGGCATGCAGAAGATCCCAGGTTCGATTCCCAGCATAGGACACCCGGTCATACCAAAGACTTTAAAAAATGGTAGTTCCTGTTCCAATGCATAGCACTGGACATACAAAGTGAAAGTAACTGGTATTTAGGATTAATCTTAAGACCAATGCCATCATGTGGTGGCAGGCGTGGCACGTTAAAGAACCCTCACTGGATTGGGATCAGTCCATAGCACAGGCCAAAATTTGTAGCACTCTGTTGCTGGTGACATATCCATATACATGTAAATGTAAAATTCTTGATGGGGTGTAAAACAAAAATCAAACAAATACAGTGAAACTTGTATATAAAGACACCCTTAGGGACACAACAAAACCAGTCTTTATAGGGAGGTGGTCATTATACAGAGGTTGATTTGTACACAATTGGTACTATTGGGGACAGCAAAAAATGGTCTTTGTGATCAGGTAGTCTTCATACACAGGTGGTCACTAAAGCAGGCTTTTTTACTGTAATGTTTAAATGACATCCTTACTGTTGATAAAAATATCTTAATCTATATATTAAAAAATAATTTCATTAAATTTTGTGACAGAGCATCTTTTTACAACTATCAGAGACTGTGCAGACTGTATGATGCTATCTTGGGAGCATTTTCATTTGTACATGTAACATTCCACAGAATTTATTAAATGTTATTAGAAATACATTTGTACTTGCAGGAAATTCATAAACATCTTTACATGGTTCTGCTAGGTGCAAATTTTATAACTTAACGTAAGCAAGTTTTCTTTTATATCAAAAAGGATATCAGGGGAACCTTTCAGAAACTTGGAAGTGATTAAAATGAGACAGATATATTGGCCATAAGAATTAACCTGAAAAACATGGTTCATCAAACGCTATGATGCCAACAATATTACGAATAATTATGCAAGCTACAAACTGCTACTTGTCATGCAACTGTCTGACTTTAATGATCAGATCTCTAGATCATGTAATTTAACGATCATTTTCTTTTATATAAATTCTCTATCTATTGATCCTGTGAGAGATAAAATCGAGCTCATACATGTACATTTACATGTATGAAGATCAGTCCATGATATTTTACTAGCTATCCTGGATAATCCCAATACATAAAATACAATTTTTGTTACTTGCTTTCGGATTTCTTTAAAAAAAAAAATTTCCTGTTGCATCACGCGAGATAATTAAATCAAGATTTGAACAGGGGCTGGGGCTGTATACAGGAAGTGATGCAATACTTGTGAACTAATAGTCAATACATATAAATGTACATGTATATATATATGGTATACAAAGTAGAACCTTGCTTAAAGACCACCTTAATTACTTAGGAGACCACCTCAAATTTAAGACCATCTAGTGTCTTGAAAACGAATACTTGGTACAAAAATGTATTTGATAAGTCAAGACATCCGAGACCACCTCACTAATCAGACCACTCAGACCACTGCACTTATCAGACCACCTCACTAATCAGACCACTCAGACCACTGCACTTATCAGACCACCTCACTTATGCACTTATCAGACAGACCACCTCAGACCACCTCACTAATCAGACCACTCAGACCACTGCACTTATCAGACCACCTCACTAATCTCACTAATCAGACCACTCAGACCACTGCACTTATCAGACCACCTCACTAATCAGACCACCTCACTTAAATCAGACCACATTGCTAATCAGACCACACTGAGTCAGTCAGATTGTCTTGAAGTGGTGGTTCTACTGTTAATACATGTACATGGTTTTATGTGAATACCAAATTTTTGGCCCTACATATGTAAGTCACACAATATATGAAAGAGCACCTTTAACAGTCAGTTTTAACCCTTATACCTATGTATCTAAATGGTATGCTCTTTTCTACATTGTATTGTCCCTTAGACCAGTCTATTATGGTCTGTAGGGTTGAAAGGGTTAAATTAGGAAAATTTCAACACACAATTTAGACACATTACATGTACATGTATATACATTGTATACATTTGCACAAAGATACACATGTATAAATACATGAGCATTTTAATTTTCAGCAAAACTTGGAAACTAGGTATAAATTTGAATAATCACTAAATACACCTACAAAAATCACTATAAACAGACATGTATTATAGATGTACTTATGTACCTCCAACATGTATCCTTATAAATAAAACATCATTACAAAACACAATACCCGCTCAACTCCGCCATTGTGTTTGATGTGCAGACTATACACAATACATCTATAGCTCTTAATTCATTATTTACATTGTACATTGTTGGTACAACACAAATTTGTACATCATTATAATACATGTAATTTGTCATATGTATAATTTATACAGCCTGTTTACCCAGGGAATTCACACCTACATTATTTGTACAAGTTCCATGTTTCTTGTATGAATATACAATGTATATCAATAATGAACATGTACAAATGTACTTGTCTATTTGCAATACAGTAAAACCTGCTATAGCAGCCACCTCTATATAAGGATTACCTGTATATAAAGGCCAGTTTTTTCAAGTCCCTTGACTGTATACTTCAACTAAATTGAACCTGTATATAAGGGTCACCTGCACATAAAGTTCAATATTTTCTGGTCCCTTGGGTGGCCCCTATATACAGGTTTTACTGTATATGCAGTTAGTTGATTTTGGAGTAGTCACATTTGAAAATGAAAAAAATAACCTATTAAATTTTGTTTTAAAAAAACTTAATACACACCTGCCAGTAAAAAAACTTAATACACACCTGCCAGGAAGGTTGTACAAAGTACATATAGTAGGGAATAAATAGGATAAGAGCACAATAGATTTATTATTATCAGACTATATTTATTTATATGATGTGTGCAGGTACCTTGTAAATATCAGGTCTCATACAAAATTTTCGACATGTTATATGTAAATAACTTCAAACTTCTTAGGTCCCATATGTCACAGCAGACGTGGTAAGTAAACTGAACCCCCTCACTGCATTAGCATCAGTCCAAGGCAGAGGTTGAAATTTTTGGCACTTCACCTAAAGCTGGTGACATCTTTTAAAAATACATGTACAACAGAAAAATTCTTGGCAGAATGTGAAATACTACCAAGGCAAATTATAAAGCCTGCTGCTGCATAAATGTGAATCATTTAACACGATTGTACATGTAGTATTGAAATATTACAAATGTAGTTAACTCCCCTGTTGTGCGTCTGTCAAATTGATTTTCATTTGTTTACATAGCATACGAGTATCTGTCAGTTCAAAATGAAATCAAAATATTTGGCATACCTGCTGCAAATATGCACAATATTGAATAAATGACAATGAGATAAAACGTCAATATCAGGCAGGTAAATTGTAGGTTTTAACACAGGTATGTACATGTACAAAGTATATTATCGGTGTCTTATTAATATAATCACATACACGTGTATATAGGTCTGTCTACCTAGATAAATTGGTACATATTTACTTTTTGTTTGTTTGTTAATTGTTGTTTAACGTCCCACTCAAGAATTTTTCACTCATATAGAGACGTCACCAAATGCCGGTGAAGGGCTTCAAATTTTGGCCTATGTTTGGCACTTACAGCCATTGAGCAATGAGGGCTCTTTAACATGCCGACACCTACTGCGACACGAGACCTCGATTTTTACTGTCTCATTCGAAGGACAGGAAACCAACATGCCACCAGCTGGACTCGAACTCACGATCTCACTATCAAGAGTCGAGCGTGCTACCGACTGAGCCAGGCCGGCTTGGTACATATTTACAAACACAATAACTACATGGCATTTCCTTGATATACATGTATAAGGTAAATCTCTGATTTGAGGAAAACTCAGGAACTGAGACATTTTTGCAAGCAAAATCTGTTGTGTGGCCATTACCTGTATCAGGGATGTTCCTCCATAATGGTGAAAAAGGAAGAAAATGGCTCATTTGTAGCCTGGGATTAATGGGGAAAATAAAGATTTAACAATGCAGCAAAATTTTGAAAAAGTAGGAATTCCTTATTTTCTAACCACTGATCACAGAATTTAATTCAATACATGTATGGTTCATAGAGCATTCAACTTGCAAATACAGTAAAACCTGTATATAGGGGCCACCCAAGGGACCAGAGAATATTGACCTTTATGTGCAGGTGACCCTTATATACAGGTTCAATTTAGTTGAAGTGTGCAGTCATAGGGACTTTTCAAAACTGACCTTTATAGACAGGTGATCCTTATATAGAGGTGGCCGCTATAGCAGGTTTTACTGTATATGTAGGAAGTTCCAACTCAGGCAGAGGGTCATATCAATTGATTGACAATTGACCTATCGCCAAATGTCCGACACGACACCTTTTGGCAAACTTTTCAATTATGACATCACAATTACATGTAAATGGCCCGTCAAACACTTATGTAATAATGACATCACAACTGAATGACATAAAAAAAGCACATGGATAGCCATGTGCCTGACACTTGACGACAGGTCAATTAATCATGTGATTGGACTGTTCCATCACTGAGTACTATGGAAGTAAAAGTCAAAGGTCTTTCAGATTTGGTCCCAAAGTCCCATGTCATGGCAGACATGGGATGTAAAAGAAACCTCACTGCATCAGCATCAATCCATAGCACACGTAAAACTTGGTGGCAGTTTACCTAAATCTGGGGATTAATACATTCTAACATCACATTGAGTGAGGGATGGCGAAATCACAATCCGAGTGCACAAATATTTTTTGTCCAGGACGAGGCTTGCAGAGTCATGGATAAACCAAATTTGTACTCAAGTGACTGTTTTTCTCCCACACTGAAATAGTATAAAATAGCGAATGCATCCATCTTTGTTTACAAACAAACGACAAGAAAGTAGTTCCAGTGTCCCATATGACATCTCCATTGTAAATTCGCGGACAAATTGGTATCAGGTGATACAAAACTCCATGTCAGCCAAATGTTCTTACGTGTAGCTGGATGTGAAACAAGATTACAACAAACAATATAAAAAATATCTTTTTTGCTCTTTACGAGTTCAATTAACTAATACATGTAATTGACCCCTACAAAATAACATACTTTACTTCCGATCAATGGCATTGGCCAAACCAACTGTATCTTTTGGGGTTACTGTGTTAATTATTTCATACTAAAGTACAAATTACAAAGATGACTCAATCATTACTAAATGTATAAGTGATATATTGAAATAGCAGAAAATTCATTAATCATTTATATAAAGTACATGTACAAATGAGTCACTTTATGAATGCCTGAGATAAGGTTGTTATGTAACGTCTTATAGTACCTGTGTAACTGTATTTAATTATAATATCACATGTACAATGTACATGTACATGTACATGTAATTAATGATTGAAAAATCTCAAATTCAAAGGAAAATATTACAATTTACAAGTACATCATTGTACATGTAAGTCCAGTACATGTGCATGTACAAATGTAAGCTCTTAGGTAGAGCATTTTGATATAGAAAGTATATGGACATGTATACAGTAAAACCTCTTTATAATGCTCCTCCTTTCATCTGCCACCTCGCTTTATGTCACAATTTTTGAAATTCCACTCTTCCAATTTTCCCTATAATCCCATTTCAAGTTTTCGTCAACCTATCGCCAAACCCCTTTATAATGCCAAACTTGGGCTGAACAAATGGTGGCAGTAGAACAGGGTTTTACTGCATATAAAAAAGTATTAACCATTGAGACCAGTGCATAAAACAACACATGAATCCAAAAATAAGAGGACAAACATGGAACTTTGGGAAATATAGAGGTGGGATCAGGAACCACAGAGGAGTGAGCTCCCCCTGGTCACGGTTTGTACATGTAAATGGTCTGGAAAGATTTGATTTTTGTTTTAAGCCACAATCAACAATTTTTCAGTTATATAGTGGTGGCCAGTTTTTAACAATGGAGGATAGAACCAGGTTACAGTGTACCAAGTAAGGAACCACCGGCACTCTACAAGTAAACTGGCAGATGCCCATGTAACAGTACATGTATATAAGCACTGAAACCTGGACAAATGAAAAGCAGTTCTCAGATGTGCCATCCCCTTTATTAATTGATTTCTAGCTGTAACATTGTTACAGTAGTGCTTCAGTACTTGGCCGAAAAATGGTAACTTCCTGTGCCCAGCGAGTTAAAGGTTCGAAGGCTCTAACACTAAGCCTCTACATTTGAATATACTACACTGTACATGTAGTTGTAAATTGAACATTTAGGTATTTATAAGTGTAACTGCTGTGGTCTCTCATATAGTATTCATTTTTTGTCCACTCAGTTTTTAACATGTACATGTTTAAATAAATCTATCATTCGTGGTCGAAAATTTATAAAATTTAAATTCTAACAAGCATTTACAAGTACATGTACATTGAATTTATGGTAAAAATCGAGCCTGATGGCTGATACGTTAAAGTAAGAAGATTACATTAGACCACATTACATCAAAACTAACATTTAAACAGTACATGTATTTATCACTTGGAAGCATTGATAAAGAACCAATAAATTCCTTGCTGATTTTATCATTTTCTGCGTTTTTCCGCATTTAAAAGTGATAAACAAGTTAAAAGTCACACGATCAAATCACTGAACTTTATCTTGCACATGTAATTTGTCAAGATCAGATATGAAAGACTTGTCAAACTTTATCATGACCCAGACTATGTTATAATGACTTCATGACTTTAAAATGGTGTCAACGACATCTCTTGATGATAAATAATATTTCATTTACACACAGCCCTGAGATTATCCGCAGTGAAACCTGCCTTGGGAGACCACCCCATCTGCCAATGAAATGTGGTCTCTCAAGTCAGGTGGTCTCTTAAAAGAGGTTTAATTTAGAGAGTTATCTAACCAACTGGATTTTAGAATGAAGTCTCAGAAGACAGGTGATCTTTCATGAGAGTGGTCTATTAAGACAGCTTCTACTGTATCAACAATAAAGATATGTACGATACGAGCCCAACATGAACGTGTAATATACAAGCCCAACATGCAATTAGTTAACGACAGCAATATTTTATGGAAAAATCTCAGATACCAAAATATATATCTTCAGGATGTCTAATTCACAATAGGTAACCAGAGTAAAACACAAAAATTGTTTTTAACAAATAACTCTTTTTTACCACAAAAAAGAATCATCTTTGCTACCATTTAAATCATTATGCCACCGATATGAGAGACCCAAACAGCTGTGACAGTGTGAACATGCATAGAACATGCAATATACGCTACATGTATGTCTCTAATGTGAAAAGAGCACTGTTGTGAAATCAACAAATTATTAATATTATACTTTATGATAATGCAGTCACAATTTTAACTTTTTGTGCAAGTTGGGTTTGGTTATAAACCAGATGTCACATCATGCTTAAAACAGCTTGATAAAAGAGCATTAAAGAACATACATGTAGGTTTCTATATTCATCATGTACAGTCAAACCTACATGTATTGTTAAGGTTTTATTATATTCTTTTTATTATCATTTTACACGTACAAAGTACATCCCACAATTTTTCACAAATATGGAGATGTCACTTGTTTTAGGTGAAGTGCCACAATTTTTTACCTGTGCTTTGGACACCAATGCAGTGAGAGTTCTTTTACACCTGCTGTGTCACAATTGACCTCAGGGACTCATCTGAAAGACTTTCACTTTGTACTTGCATGTCAAGCACTTGGTGAAGGTACAGCCACTACCATTTTAAAGTCTTTGCTCTGACCCTATGGAAATACATGTACACTGTACATACAAGTACATATACATGTACATGTATCATTATCTAGGGTGGGGGGGGGAGAGAGAGAGAGAGAGAGAGAGAGAGAGAGAGAGAAAGAGAGAGAGAGAGAGAGAAAGAGAGAGAGTATGTTATAAAAAGAATGAAGAAAGAAAGTAGAAAAGAAAATATACAGAAGATACATGCACTACAATTACGTGATGATCCTTCCAGTAATAAGATGATAACGGGGGGAGGTTTATACTTAAATCATATACATGTAACTTACATATGTGTGTGGTTGTTTGTATGTGTGCATGATGAGATGTGTGGCTTGTGAGAGATATTGACAATGAGCTAACAGAGAGTAGTTATACTTGAGAGAGAGAGAGAGAGAGAGAGAGAGAGAGAGAGAGAGAGAGAGAGAGAGAGAGAGAGAGAGAGAGAGAGAGAGAGAGAGACAGAGAGAGAGAGAGAGAGAGGGAGAGAGTATGAGTATGTTATAAAAAGAATGATGAAAAGACAAAGAAAGCATGAGAAGAGTATGAGAACAGAGTGTATGAGAAAATATAGTATGGGAAGAGGGGGTAGGTTATGGGAACAGAGAGTATGAGAAAATAGAGTATGAGAACAAAAAGTATGAGAAGAAAGGATAGGCTATGAGAAAAGAGAAGTGCCACAATTTTTTACCTGTGCTTTGAACACCAATGCAGTGAGAGTTCTTTTACACCCGCTGTGTCACATGACCTTGGGGACTCATCTGAAAGACTTTCACTTTGTACTTGCATGTCAAGCACTTGGTGAAGGAACAGCCACTACCATTTTAAAGTCTTTGCTCTGACCCTATGGAAATACATGTACAATGTACATACAAGTACATATACATGTACATGTATCATTATCTAGGGTGGGGGGGGAGAGAGAGAGAGAGAGAAAGAGAGAGAGAGAGAGAGATGGAGAGAGGGGAGAGAGAGAGAGAGAGAGAGAGAGAAAGAGAGAGTATGAGTATGTTATAAAAAGAATGAAGAAAGAAAGTAGAAAAGAAAATATACAGAAGATACATGCACTACAATTACGTGATGATCCTTCCAGTAATAAGATGATAACTGTTTATACTTAAATCATATACATGTACTTACATATGTGTGTGGTTGTTTGTATGTGTGCATGCATGCATGTGTGTGTGTGTGTATGTGTGGCTTGTGAGAGATATTGACAATGTGCTAACAGAGATACTGTCAGATAATGTAGTTATACTTGAGAGAGAGAGAGAGAGAGAGAGAGAGAGAGAGAGAGAGAGAGAGAGAGAGAGAGAGAGAGAGAGAGAGAGAGAGAGAGAGAGAGAGAGAGAGAGAGAGACAGAGAGAGAGACGGAGAGAGAAAGAGAGTATGAGTATGTTATAAAAAGAATGATGAAAAGACAAAGAAAGCATGAGAAGAGTATGAGAACAGAGTGTATGAGAAAAGATAGTATGGGAAGAGGAGGTAGGTTATGGGAACAGAGAGTATGAGAAAATAGAGTATGAGAACAAAAAGTATGAGAAGAAAGGATAGGCTATGAGAAAAGAGAGTATGAGAAAAGAGAGTATGAGAACAAAAAGTATGAGAATAGAGTGAACATGAGAAGAGAGAGTATGAGAAAAGAGTGTGATATAAAGAGAAAGAAAATGAAAACATGGAAAGCATGAGAAGAGATAGAGGGGAAATACATGTATGAAAATTAATTTAGCATACGAGAAGGAAAATAGTGCAAGAAAAAACAAACAAAATATGAAAATTGAAAGAAAAGAGCGAAACAAAAAGGAGATGGAGAAGAGTTAGAGGGAGCATGAAAGGTACATAAAGCAATTAAGGGAGGATGAGAAAGAAGAGAGAAGAAGAAATGCATGTAGGATAAAGAGAGCAGATCATAGAGAGACTAAGGCAGAAACAGACAGAAACACACAGAGTTGATTTCATACTTCTGTACATATATTTTTACATTTCCAGCTATGATTCTATTATCTAAGGATGTGAATATTCACTTTTTTTGTGGTTTTACATTTTGTGGTAAAACCTACACCACAATGACACAGTATGTATAATGTTATCTGCAGATTCATTACAACACCATCTAGTTCTTTTCCGTGGGGTCATTAGTGCAGTTCATCATTTATGATACTGTATTTGGGAATTTGGAAATTCACAACAGAAACGAAGGAATACATACAGCAGTCTTTCAATGAAAGTTAATGGACAAAAAATTATGTCAGCTATTTTCATGAAAAATAGTACATGTACTCAAGTGTAGGCAGATATTGAATTTAGCATTTCTGTCTCCCTAGTCAGATGGACTAGTTGGAAACAAATTTTAATAGTCCTATGACAAATTCATTAGTGGAGCCAAAGTGGTACGTACGATGAATTACCAAATTGGCAAGTATTTACTGAATCGGTACCAGATTTACCAAATTGGAAGTTTTAGTAGGTTACATGTACCTTTTTTGTTTTTTTATATTCTAATGAGTCAAAGTGACTACATGTATATGATTATTTTAGTTTCAGCTGAGAATAAAAACTTAAGCAAAGAAGCTGATCAGGTCATTCTGGTGTCCAATGTACATCATGCACGTGTACACATTACACCACACTTTCTTTGGTCACTTCTTGTTTATAGTTATACATATTTTCTACTAGTCAACCTGACTAGCTGAATTACAACCTTGACTAGTCCACTACAAAATTTACTAGTCTCGGACTGGCGGACTACTGCTAATTTTGAACCCTGGTAAGTTTTCAATAAATGAAAAATGATGAAGGCTATTTTCGTGTAAACTATTTTCGTGTAAAGCTCAGTGCAAGTTGTCAGTTACTTTATCTACTATTCCAAGAAAAATTTTGCCGATTTCTATATACAAACAAATAAGTACAGCTTCACATTTGTGCTGGCGACTCTACATAATTTGCCTCCTACTCCAAAACAACTCCAAGGACTGTACATTTAGCACATGTACACCATGTCATAAAATTTTGTAGGTCATTTTTCATAGACCATCAGTTTAGGTAAAAATTTTATTTACCCATGAACTTCCATTTCTGATCTTTACTAGAGAAACTGAAAATTATACTACACTGATAAAAAATCATACAGGGAAAAAAAAATAACTAAAAATTATTATTTTTTAAATAACACCGTGTGGGACGTCCTGAATGTTTAACACAACAAGATCGAGATCTGATGGTAGGCCAAATCTAAATATGATATAAACATAAATGGCCAAATTTTAACTGACCAAAAAATAACCCTTCATTTTATGGCCAAAGTGACCAAATTTTAGCAATGCCAAAATATCCCAATTTATGGTAACTAAAAAGCATTTATCCATAAACCCATAAAGACACATTTGGACTGCTCTACATGTAAGTCATTGATTTACAGAAGAGTCCATTGTTTTTCAGGGGTAGATGAGTTACATGTACATGTAATATACAATTAATCTGCATTTCCTTTTACATGGATTTATATACCGTTATACATGTATGCAATGTACATACATGTATATATATTAGATTGTATAACAAATTTACTAATCATCTTGGAAGCCGTACTCTGTACATCTTAACTGTGGAGGTATTGTTTTTAAACAATGTTTTGAATGATATCTTCGATTAAATTTTATTGATACATTTTATGGGAAATAATGATGAAATTCTGTAAAAAGATACCTTTAATTCAAAACAAAGTTTAACTTTCTATTGCACTGTTTACTTTCAGCGTCATAGCTTCCAAAACGATCAGTAAAATCTTTATTAACTATACGTCCCCACAATGTCTCACTTCCTGTGCTTTTCACAAAACAGAAGCTAAACAAATAACTTAAGGTATGACAGAAGAAAGAAACTGCAGATTGAAATATCTTGAAATAACGACAACTAAATTTCGAAATTAAGGGTGGGGTTCAAGTGAGTCTACAAACAAATCGGACGCCTTGTTTGTTTTGAGCTAATATTTGCCGATATACTCAAACACAGGATTCACTATAAAAATATATCATGTTGTAAATGGAGAAATAACATGTCATGCCATTATCTCCTGATGAAAAAAAATCAGCTTAAAAGTAATCTTCGGTTTCAATAATTTCATTTCACTTCCTCCATAGCAGCATCACTTAAAGAGTTACAAACTTTTGTAATCTATATCCTGCACCTAGTTACGGGATGTACTTAATTAATAACCCACAGTATATATATATATATATATATATATATATATATATATATATATATATATATATATATATATATTTAAGAGCTAAACACACAATTATGAACATATAACTTGCAACAACAAAAATATCAAGTTTTTTGTTTTACTGTATTCTTAATTAAACCTGTTGAATGCGGCTTTTTTGGGGGGAAGGGGGGTTGGTGTTGGGACGGGACCTGGTTACTTTGTACATGTATTTGAGAAAACACCATCATCCTCCTACATAAAAACTGGTGAACTTTTTCATGTGATATATTTTGGCCTCTTGACACCAGATAAAGACTCCACTGGATTCTCCAAAACCATGATACAATATTACAATACATTTACCTTATACATACATGTATAATATATGTAATGTAAAAATCAGGATCATCAGCACAACCCTTAGTTCTAAGCCACAACAGCCTGTAGTTTTAACCCACACCCTATCAGTATCACTCACAACAGCCTGTAGTTCTAACCCACACCCTATCAGTATCACTCACAGCAGCCTGTAGTTCTACCCACACCCTATCAGTATCACTCACAACAGCCTGTAGTTCTAACCCACACCCTATCTATCAGTATCACTCACAACAGCCTGTAGTTTTAACCCACATCCTATGAGTATCACCTACAATAGCCTATAGATTTAACCCAAACCTTATCAGTATCACTCACAACAGCCTATAGTTCTAGCCCACACATTATCAGTATCACTCACAACAGCCTGTAGTTTTAACCCATACCCTATCAGTATCACTCACAACAGCCTGTAGTTCTAACCCACACATTATCAGTATCACTCACAACAGCCTGTAGTTTTACAATGTAACTCACACCCTATCAGTATCACTCACAACAGCCTGTAGATCTAACCCACACCCTATTAGTATCACTCACAACAGCCTGTAGATCTAACCCACACCATATCAGTATCACTCACGACAACCTATAGTTCTAACCCACACCCTATCAGTATCACTCACAACGGCCTGTAGTTCTAACCGACACAAGTGTACATGTACATTTAACATCTGTGTCACAAGTGTACATGTACATTTAACATCTGTGTCACAAGTGTACATGTCACCCAAAACATCCAGTGTCATAAGTCAGAGACTTACATTTAAACATCTGTGTCATAAGTGTACATGTTACATTTGACATCTGTGTCACAAGTGTACATGTACATTTAAAATTAATGTGGTCACAATGTGTATCTTTAATATGTAACATCTGTGTCAAAGGAGTATACATGTACATTTTAACATCTGTGTCACAATCTTTCATGTACATTTAACATCTGTGTCACAAGTGTACATGTAGAAACATTTAACATCTGTGTCATAAGTGTACATGTACATTTAACATCTGTGTCACAAGTGTACATGTACATTTAACATCTGTGTCACAAGTGTACATGTACATTTAACATCTGTGTCACAAGTGTACATGTACATTTAACATCTGTGTCACAAGTGTACATGTACATTTAACATCTGTGTCACAAGTGTACATGTACATTTAACATCTGTGTCACAAGTGTACATGTACATTTGACATCTGTGTCACAAGTGTACATGTACAACATACATTTAACATTTGGGTCACAAGAGTACATGTACATTTGAACCCATGTACCCAGTGAACATTTGTGTACATTTGTACACATGTACCCAGTGAACATTTGACATCTGTGTCATGAGTGTACATGTACATTTGACATCTGTGTCTCAAGTGTGCAGTACCCAGTTTGCAATGACAAAATCCTTCAATTCTGATTCGAAGTAAACACTTCTAATAAAGTATAAACTTCCTGTTTACTGTATCAACATTTTTCTAAGTGATTACATTTTCAGAGGAACATAGACAATTGATTCTCTGTTGTAATGACATGTGTTTTACAATGTAGTTCCGAAGATATGCATGTACATGTTTACATTCAAAATCTGGGTCCTAGTGTATCAATTTTAAGTCTAAGAACTTTACGAATCTTTGGCTAATCCTGGAATCTGATTGGCTGAGAAGGTCAAATTGAAAATATTCTCAGACTTGAATAAATTTTCTAGTTTTATGGTACCGAGCCCTAGAACATTTTATATGTATAGTACATCCTCAACATATGCAAAACAGCATGCATAATAAAGTCCTACTTCAGACGGCAGCAGTAAACCAATATGAACCCCACCTCCATATTTTGTCACAGGTCATCGAAAAAACTCTAGTTTTCTAAAAAAATCCTGTGGATGAGATCCTTCAACCCTTTCCCCCTAAGTACAGTGAAAATTGTCTTGAAAAACCCCTCTCATTACAGATCACCTGTCTTGTGAGACCTCATTTTGAAAAACACCTGATTTGATAATCTTTTTAATAAAACCTCTCTTGGGAGACCACCTGTCTTGAGAGATCACCTTCCAGTGGCAGATCTAGATGAGGTGGTCTATCAAGATAGGTTCTACTGTGTCTAAATGGTAGGCTTTATTCTGCCCAGTCTATTATGGTCTGTAGTGTTAAAGGCATTAACTTATCAACCCCTGAAAAACAATGGACTCTTCTGTAAATCACAAAATCCAGTCCATTCTGTCTTCGAGGGTAATGACTTAAATACGATAGAGTACAAACACTTCCTGTTTATATATAACAAACATCACCATTTAGACAATTAATATACTGTATCCAACATTTACGATATGTTAACTTTGGTGTGTGTGTATATATATGTTTTATTTCAAGAATCATTTAGAAATCTCTACGTTCTCCAGATAACAAAGTTTGTGTATACAACGTACTTGAGAAGTTTGAATTTCAATTGATTGAGATGTTTACAAACTCCTTACGAAACCTGTCCTGTCCATCATGGACTCCTGATACAGAATCCCACTGATAGTAAAGCTATACATTTATACTGTAGTGCTAAAGAAATCTAACTATGAAAAACAAAAGTTCAAAGGGCCTTATGAGTTACTGGTTGTCAGATCCCCTGCACCATCTACAAAAAGCTCTATTTTTCATTTTTAACCCTAGAGGTGCAAGACATTATATTTCCAATCTTAAGATACATGTAATTGGCTGATTGGATTTTGAGAAATTTAAAACATTTAAAATGTATACATACATGTATGTATGACACATGGACCAAATATACAAACAGAAGACCTCCCAAATGTGTTGGCCTATACCTCGGCAATACGGCCTTTACATGTAGCATGAGGGTTCATTTAAACGTATACACCTACATATGGACACGGGACCTCAAACAGAATTAAGATGGCTCAAATTAAATCAGTCAGCTAGCCTACAAAAATAACTCACAAAAATCGTAGACATCCGTTTCTCTTGAAACTGACCAAGATGATATGATTGTGGCGCTTCCGACTGAAGTGAAGGCTGGAATATTTTGTAACAGGTCATGTCGAAAAGAACTCTCCAGTATATTTATCCTAAAATCTGGGAGTTATGATTATCCTTCAACCAGGATCCCCCTAAGTCAATGAAATTGTCTTGAAAAACTCGGAGTTTACAGATCACCTAACTGGTGGTCAAACTTTTATCCTAACTGAAAGTCAATGTATTATCCTAACTGGGAGTCAATGTATCATCCTAACTCAAACTGGGTGTCAATGTATTATCCTAACTGGGAGTCAATGTATTATCCTAACTGGAGTCAATGTATCATCCTAACTCAAACTGGGTGTCAAGATAGGTCCTAACTGGGTCTAAATGTATTATCCTAACTGGAGTCAATGTATCATCCTAACTCAAACTGGGTGTCAATGTATTATCCTAACTGGGAGTCAATGTATTATCCTAACTGGAGTCAATTCTGTAAATCTAGTGACTTAGCAAACTGGGTCCAAATGTATCTTCCCTAACTGGGAGTCAATGTAGTATCCTACGATGGAGTCAAACACTATCATCCTAATATATATATCAAACATCACCATTGTCAATTAATATATCCCCATACATTGGGAGTCATGTTAATTTTGGTCTGTGGGAGTCAATGTTTTATTTCTAACTGGATCAATTAGAATCTTCCTTCTCCAGATAACAAAGTTTGGTGTATCTACAATCCTAACTGGGAGTCAGTTTGAATTTCCTTGATGGGAGGTGTTTATACATTGTACTTGTATCGAAACCAGTGGTAAACCATCATTACTCCTAATTGATACAGAATCCCACTGATAGTAAATGTACATGTATTATCTATACTGGGGAGTCAGTCAAAGATTATCTAACTGGGAGTGATCTATCAAAGTTAAAAAGGGCCTTAACCTAGTTACTGTATCATCCTAACCCCTGGTCAACCATCATCCTAACTGGTGGTCAATTTTTTATCCCTAACTGGTGCAAGTCACATTAATATTTCCAATCTGGAAGTTACATGTATCATTGGCCTTACCTGGATGGTCAGAAATTATCCTAACTGGTGTAAAATGTTATACATACATGGTGTATGAGCCTACATATGGACCCAACTGGTACAAACAGATTATCCCAAATGGTGTTCAGCCTACCTCTAAATGGGAGTTTACATATCCTAATACCGGGAGTCAATTATATCTATTTTGACCACAATACACAAACAGAGTCAAGATGGCTTAAATGGGAATCAGTGTATTATCCTACATTTGTAACTGGGAAAAATCGTAGTATCCTACATTTGCCCAAGATGATATGAGTTGTGTAGTATCCTACATTTGAAACTGGAAATGTCAGTAATTATCCTACATTTGTCTAACTGGGATCTCCAGTATAGTATCCTATCATTTGTAACTGGGAGTCAATTTATTATCCTAACATTTGTAACTGGGAGTCAGTGTATTATCCTACAACTAACTGGGAGTCAGTGTATCATCCTAACATTTGTAACTGGGAGTCAAACTTTTATCCTACAACTGTAACTGGGAATGTACAGTGTATTATCCTACATTTGTAACTGGGAGTCAGTTGTATCATCCTACATTTGTAACTGGGAGTCAATGTAGTATCCTATTTGTAACTGGGAGTCAGTGTGATTATCCATTTGTAACTGGGAGTCAGTGTATTAACCTACATTTGGGTGAGTCCAACCTGTGTAGTTATCCTACATTTGTAACTGGGAGTCAATGTAGTATCCTACATTTGTAAACTGGGAGTCAATATCTACATTGTACATTTCTAACTGGGAGTCAATGTATTATCCTAACTGGGAGTCAATGTATTATCCTACATATCCTAACTGGGAGTCAGTGTATTATCCTACATTTGTAACTTGGAGTCAGTGTATTATCCTACCTAACTGGGAGTTTTATGTATTATCCTACATTTGTAACTGGGAGTCAGTGTATTATCCTACATTTGTAACTGTGGAGTCAATTTATTATCCTAACATTTGTAAACTATTAGTCAATAACTGTATTATCCTCACATTTGTAACTGGGAGTCAGTGTATTATCCTACATTTGTAACTGGGAGTCAGTGTATTATATCATCTTAACTGGTGGTCATCCTACAAATGTATTACAAAAAAAAAAAAAAAAAAAAAAAAAATTTGTAACTGGGAGTCAGTGTAGTATCCTACATTTGTAACTTGGAGTCAGTGTATTATCCTACATTTCTAATTGGTGGTCAAGTGTATTATCCTAACTTGTAACTGGGAGTCAGTGTATTATCCTATTATTTGTAACTGGTGGTCAATTTATTATCCTACATTTGTAACTGGGAGTCAGTGTATGTCCTCATTTGTAACTGTCAGTGTTATTTATACATTTTGTAACTGGGAGTCAGTGTATTACAAATGTACATTTGTAACTGGGAGTCAGTGTATTATACATACATTTGTAACTGGGAGTCAGTGGTCAACCTATCATTGTAACTGGGAGTCAGGTAAATCCTATCATTTCTAACTGGGAGGTCAACCTATTATCCTACATTTGTAACTGGGAGTCAGTGTAGAATCCTACATTTGTAACTGGAAGTTTAATGTATTTACCCTACCTTTGTAACTGGGAGTCAGTGTATTATCCTACATTTGTAACTGGGAGTCAGTGTATTATCCTACATTTGTAACTGGGAGTTTATGTATCACCCTACCTGGTAACTGGGAGTCAGTGTATTATCCTAACATTTGTAAAAAAAAAAAATGGGAGTCAGTGTATTATCCTACATTTGTAACTGGAAGTCAATATGTATCACATTTGTAACTGGGAGTTCAGTGTATTATCCTACATTTGTAACTGGGAGTCAGCCTATTATCCTACATTTGTAACTGGAAGTTTATAGTATCCTACCCTTGTAACCTGGGAGTCAGTGTATTATCCTATTATGTAACTGGGAGTTCAGTGTAGTATCCTACATTTGTAACTGGGAGTCAGTTTATGTATCACATTTGTAACTGGGAGTCAGTGTAGTATCCTACATTTGTAACTGGGAGTCAGTGTATTATCCATTTGTAAACTGGGAAGTTTATGTATCACCCTACCTGGTGTTCAACCTATTATCCTAACTGGTGTTCAGCCTATTATCCTAACTGGAAGTAGTGTATATCCTACATACCTGGGAGTCAATGTATTATCCTACATTTGTACTGGGAGTCAAGCCTATTATCCATTTGTAACTGGGAAGTCAGTGTATGTATCCTACATTTGTACCTGGGAGTCAGCCTAGTATCCTAACATTTGTAACTCAGTCAGTGTATTATCCTACATTTGTTTATTATCACCCTACCTGGTATTCATCCTATTATTTGTAACTGGTGTCAGTGTATTATCCTACATTTGTAACTGGGAGTCAGTTTATGTATCCTACATTAACTGGGAGTCAATTATATTATCCTATCCTAACTGGAGTCAGTGTATTAGCCTATTATTTGTAACTGGAAGAATCAGTGTATATCCTACATTTGTAACTGGTCAGTGTATTATCCTACATTTGTAAAAAAAAAAAAAAAAAAAAATAACTGGAGAAAAAAAAAAAAAAAAACAGTGTTCAGTACCTACATATCCAACTGGGAAGTTTATGTATTATCCTACATTTGTAACTTGGAGTCAGTGTATTATCCTACATTTCTAACTGGTGTCAGTGTATTATCCTACATTTCTAACTGGGAGTCAGTTTATGTATCCCTACCTGGTGGTGGGAGTCAATTTATTATCCTAACTGTAACTGGGGTCAGTGTATTATCCTACATTTGTAACTGGGAGTCAGCCTATTATCCTACATTTGTAACTGGAGTCAGTGTATTAATACATTTGTAACTGGGAGTCAATACTATTTTCCAAACTGAGAGTCAAAATATCATCTTAACTGGGAGTCAGTGTATTATCCTACATTTCTAACTGGGAGTCAGTGTATTATCCTACATTTGTAACTGGGAGTCAGTGTAGTATCCTACATTTGTAACTGGGAGTCAATTTATTATCCTACATTTGTAACTGGGAGTCAGTGTATTATCCTACATTTGTAACTGGGAGTCAGTGTATTATCCTACATTTGTAACTGGGAGTCAATGTATTATCCTACATTTGTAACTGGGAGTCAGTGTATTATCCTACATTTGTAACTGGGAGTCAGTGTATTATCCTACATTTGTAACTGGGAGTCAATGTATTATCCTACATTTGTAACTGGGAGTCAGTGTATTATCCTACATTTGTAACTGGAAGTCAGTGTATTATCCTACATTTGTAACTGGGAGTCAGTGTATTATCCTACATTTGTAACTGGGAGTCAATGTATTATCCTACATTTGTAACTGGGAGTCAGTGTATTATCCTACATTTGTAACTGGGAGTCAATGTATTATCCTACATTTGTAACTGGGAGTCAGTGTATTATCCTACATTTGTAACTGGGAGTCAGTGTATTATCCTACATTTGTAACTGGGAGTCAGTGTATTATCCTACATTTGTAACTGGGAGTCAGTGTAGTATCCTACATTTGTAACTGGGAGTCAGTGTAGTATCCTACATTTGTAACTGGGAGTCAGTGTATTATCCTACATTTGTAACTGGGAGTCATTTATATGGCCATGCACTTGGCAAGCACTATAACCAATGAAACATGAGTTGGCTATAAACCCAATTCAACTAGGTACTACATGTTCCTATAAAGCATCAAACAATACAAATGTTGCTGTATCTATACCTTGTGATTTTGAGCATATTTATATAAGATAAGTACATATACATGTACATATCTTATTAACGACTGAACGTAAAACATTTACATTTTGTATATAGAGACACCCAACAATGTAATAATGTAATAATGTAATAATGTGTCGTTACAGCTGACATTGCTGAACATTATTACCGATTTCAACATAAAACGGACATAAAACTGAACTTAATGCACAAATAACATTCCAAGAGAATCAATAGGATAAAACAGTAGCCATTTTGTCAAACATAACTCATCTCCAGGACAAAAATACGAACAAGGCTCAGAAGATTGCATAAATAAGCAGAGCAAAACTGTTAAAAACAAGGCCATAGGGTTTGTTGATATATATATATATGTGTACATGTATATACAGTAAAACCTCCTTGAGCGACCACCTGTGTATAAAGACCGTTTTTTGCTGTCCCCAATAGCACCCTTTGTGTGTGTACAAATCAACCTCTATGTAAAGACCACCTCCCTATAAAGACTGGCTTTCTTGTGTCCCTAAAGAGGTCATTATATACAAGTTTCACTGTAGCTGATTTTTGTGAGAAAATTTGCCTGTTTACTTGCAGAAGGCCAGCGGTCTCTTCCCAGGTACATTTTAACCAGGTTTATCCTCCACTAATAAAACCTGACCACTGAAATTGTTGAGTGTGGTGTAAAACGCTATTCAAAATTCAAATTAAATCAATCATTAGTTTGACACTTAAAAAACTGGAGGCCATGTGTAATACTTGGTCTGAAATTTAGTCAGACCAAGTGAAAATTCCCTAAGGGTTCAATCCTAGGCCATTATATGGGCATCCTTTGGGAATTATATGTATTTGTTTTGGATCCATGACCATCGAGTATCCGTTGGAAACTGTATGAATATATCTTCCGGTTCAAGTATGTGGTTTTAATTCGAACACATCTTGATCACATTTCCTGTTTACACATTGTTCTGGCTTAAGTGTGGATGTGTACACAAGATATGTTGATAAAACAACGGAAATTTTCACTTTTCTGCATTATCCTGATACTATCAATATGACTTATTTTCCAGTCAGGCAGGAAATCGTTGGTAAGCACATTCATATTTAGTAAACACCAAAATTATAAAATTAAATGTACACATTGTCATGTGTACAGAGGTACAATACGTAACCTTCAATAATATGCCAAATTTCTAAACAACTACACAAAAAATAAAAATAAAAAACATATTTATATAACATAACATACACCTACATGTACATGTAAGCTGTGTGCAATGGCATCATGAGATTTAAATTTTTTAAATTAATGTTAATTTTCCCCCAAGTGGCTCACAGAGCAAGTTACATAAGAAATCTACCAGTCCCATCAAACTTCTACTGGATCACAAATAACTTCAAAGAAATAATTTCATGGTGGTATATGCAGTATTTAGAGGACAAGACAGGATATTTTCAGTTTGTATTAAAGATCAGATAGATCATTATTATTTTGATTTACATCTGTGTAACAATTGTTGAAACATGCACTAGCTTACACTAGTACATGTACATGTACTGACTATTTTTATTTCTTTTACTAGACAGCAGGGTCAGTACAGATTGAGAAATCTACATTGTATTGGCCCAGATCCTATTATATTCTAGTCATGGGGCAGCGGACCAGTGCTAATTTCAAGGCCTGGTTTATAACTGATGTTGAATTTTTGTTTCCATATCATTGCAATCTCTGTACTACTTGTTTTTATATTGGTGTTTCACACCACACTCACAAAATTAGCTGAGGTTCCAGTAGAGCACAAACCTGCACTGACAAGGACATATAAGCTAGTTGTTCATCTACTGGTTAAATTTTAACCCTCAGTTAAATATCATAACCAAGGATTAAAGCAATATAAGCTGTCACAATAATGATTTTTGTCATCTCGTAAGGCAGGAGAATACAATATTGAACACCTCGTGCTCCGCACTCATGTTAAATATGTATTCTCCTGCCTCACTCGATGTAATAAACATGTTATTCAAAAACAATTGTCCAATATCCTCTATATATTTCCAAAAGTTAATTTGCAATGCTCAGAGTAATGGCCGACAGATTTGAACGGTTATCAAAATTAAATCCCTGAGGTAATGTAACCCTCGGTTACCATATCTAAACTAGGGTTCTATTTAACCAGTAGTTAAATTTAACCAACAGATGAAAAACTGAGTCCAGAAGTGCGAGACTTCATGGTTCAAAGTGCAATGCTCTAACCACTCGGCCATTGTGGCCCCTCCCCTCTGTACTATACAGAAAATTAAGAAATTTTAATAGTCAACCTGGTTACATGTAAATAATCACCTGTTATTAGCTGAAAATTTCACTTCAATATCACTGGAGACAGATGGTCTTTGACAGCATTGGCCATACAATACAGACTCTAATGGAACTGATTATGGGAAACAATAAACATCCAACACTGATAAATCAATTTAATTATTTATTTTACACTTTAAAATTGAAATAAAACAAATCTTTCTGGTAGTACTGATGAATCAATACATGTCCCCTACCTGTGAAACATTATAAAGTGAATGGGGAGCAATTATAACAAAACTTTAACAAAATCCTTAAATGTACTGACAGATGAATTGACGGACAGATACAGTTTCACCAGTAAAAACTGTTGACCTAATTCTAGATTCTGGGTCAAGGATTTGGGTCAAGGCACACATGACAAATGATTTCTAATCATGGCCATACATGTTCTTCATGTCAATTTCAATAAGATTAGTTACACATTGAACACAAAAATGGAAATTGTAACTTTTCCCTATCCATCGTTGTAAACACTATGCTCTTTCCTACATGTACCTGTGGTTTCATGTGCCCAAAATCATTTGTGTATATCTTTTTTATTCATGAAGCTTCAGCCAATGCAAGTACATGTAAACAGTGCTTGCATTCGTCAACCAATCTGATTGAAGCTTTTAAACAATTTCAGAATTGTATTATATCAACCGACGACACGATAACTTCCATTCCATAGCCAATCACAAATTCTGTGATTGGATCAATTGGACACACCTACTCTATATAAATATTCGCTACCAATGATTTTGGGCACATGAAACCACAGGTAAGAGTATAGAAATTCTGGATCGTGGTTTTGTGATGATTGTTCCCTATCAGACATGTACATTGTACATGTACAAAGACTAACTCGCTAAGGAGACCATCTCACATGTAATACTGTGAAAATTCGGTTGGTTGTATTGTTGTTTAACATCCCACTCAATAATCTTTCACTCGTATGGAGACGTCACCATTGCCAGTGAAGGGCTTCAAAGTTTGGGCTACACTCGGCACTTCGTCCATTCAGCAGTGAGGGTTCTTTAACATGCTGACACTTACTGTAACATGGGACCTCGGTTTTTATTGTCTCATCCGAAAGACAGGCTGGCTGGACTTGAACTCACGATCAAGAGCTGAGCATGCTCCCAACTGAGCCAGGTTGACTCTGTAATATTCGATCCAGGCCCTTACTTACATATTGTAAGAGACCACCTAAATGATCACTGACCGCTTTAAATTTGTGTTGGTCATTTGGTCTTATTATTTTATCCAGGCCCTTATCATCTAACTGTCGGTCATTTTGTTTCATCATTTTGTTTATTGTTATTGTTTTACATGTACATCCAGCTGAGAATTTTTCACTTACCAGAGTATGGAGATCTGTCACCAGCTTTAGGTGAGGTGTCACAATTTTGACTTGTGCTATGGACTGACACCAATGCAGTGAGGGTTCTTTTAACTTCCATTATGCCAGCCGTGACAAGGGACCTCGGTTTTCAGTCTCGTTCAAAAGACGTGTGACTTTCATTTTGTATGCCGAGTGCTTGGCTAAGGAACAGTCACTACCATATTTTAAAGTCTTAGGTACATGAGTGACCTGGTTATGGGAATTGAACCAGGAACCCTTTGCTTGTGAGTGTAGAGTGGTAGAGCTGGTCTTACCAGCAAGGTAACCCATTGTACATGTAAGCTAAAGTACAACTGATGTAAATCATACAGGCTGCCTGTCAAAACACTATAATTACATGTACGTGTATGTGTCCATCGTACACAATTAATCTTTGTCTCAGTATTAGCACATTCCGACCAACATGTGACCTTTTGCATGCATATCACTTCACAGAATTAGCACATGATTACCAGGGTGATAAGATATAATTGCTTATATTGACGCAAATTACTACAAATTTGATATAATTTGCATTAGATATATAAGTACAAATGCATTTAATTACATGTATATGAAAGTACATGCATGTACATGTGCATCCAATAATACAATGACCCTCAGAGACTCAGAATATGTGGGCATTTTATTTTTTGGGGTGGGGTGGAGGGTAACTTTTACTTCCTCCAACAGACAGCATCACCTTGTATCATTCAAACATTAGTAGCAATAAAAGATATTACATGTAGCTCATCAACCCATGAAAAACAATGGATTCTTCTGTAAATATATGACTTAGACCAGTCCAAATGTGTGTTTTTTGGGGTGAATGAGTTACATGTATGTTGCATTTGTGTGTTTTAAAATTGTTATAAAGTAAAATATGTAATCACACATCTTGAAAAAAAAAGTCTTTAAGATCTTGTTCCTACAGTACTAAAAAATGCCCCATTTTGATACATGTGTACATGTGTGCATGTGTACATGTATCTACATTACTTATAGGGCTCATGATGTTTCAGTGATTTGAGTGTTTGCCTCACAAGTTTATGGTCAGGGGTTTGATCCCAACTCAGATCATGCAAGAGAATTCTTTACCAAGAAGAGAATTTGCAAAAGAATTATTGCTATTGTCCTATTCACATGATGTGGCAGGGCAGAGTAACCTTTAGATTATCATGCCAACGATTCTGTTCACTTTTCAGTAATGATACATGTAGGACACAGGAAATGCCGTTTTATTCCACACTGGACATGTAGGTATGCTGACAAAACTTAGAAGAGGACTTGAGTATTTGCTTCCTGTAAAGTTTCATTATGATCTCTTCAGTGGTATCAGAGAAGAGGTCGATAATATGAAAATTTTACAGTCGGACGGACAGACGACAGACATGGAGTGATCACAATAGCTCACTTGAGCCTTCACCTCAGGTGAGCTAAAAAACTGAAACAGATACATTTAAAATACATAATAAAATAATGATACATGTAATTAATGTATATGTGCATATTTAATCAACTTCACCATCTGTGATTGTCATCGCTTAATCATCACCAACATTTAATTGCGCTTACTTTTTTTTTTTTGTTACATTTCATATACCTTTTTATTTTTCGCAATTTTATTTTCTAAGTGTATCACTTAGATAGTGACACGATTTAAGGAGGTTGAAGGACCAGCACTTGTAGTTTAGTGTTATTATGGGGAAAAGATAATAAACTGATATAAAAAGCAAAGATAAGTACAAATGTACATGTATGTACAAATGTACAATGTTTAAATCTAATTTAAATCTGCTGGTTACACATTGTACATACACATTTATAAATGTACTTTTATGGAAAATAATGAAACATTTCTGTACATGTCCAAACGTTTACTTTTTTTAAATACATGTACCGGTACATGTATGCCATATGTAAACTTCTTCAATTTGTTAATTTTAATAGAGAGGGAAGAAAAACCTGGTTACATCTACAATGTGGATCTATATATATATCAAAGAGAAAAGATCACCAATCTTCAAAACATTTAAGAGAAAATCTTTGGATAAAGAAAGGTGAAAGTATTTTGAAATCTCTCTCTCTCTCAAGTATAACTACATTATCTGACAGTATCTCTGTTAGCACATTATCAATATCTCTCACAAGCCACACATACACACACATGCATGCATGCACACATACAAACAACCACACACATATGTAAGTACATGTATATGATTTAAGTATAAACAGTTATCATCTTATTACAGGAAGGACAATCACATACATGTAATTGTAGTACATGTATCTTCTGTATACATTGTACAACGTATCACATAACTTGTCCTGACATCAGATCATGAAAATGTTCTTAAAATTAGAGGTTATTGTTATAACATAATAATGTACAATGAATCTACTTCAGAGAACACGTTTTACATTTCAATATGGTTCTTAGGTTAAAGAGTACTGAAGGTTGAACACATTATCAAAACGGCAATTACGAACCGTAAGATGTAATGACAACGAATCAAGTCGACTGTGTATCCTGTTTATTATATATAGAAAACAGAGAAACCGTTAACTAACTCACAGAGGTAAAAACCATATACCTGGACCACACAACAGATTATGTCAGTGCAATCAAAATGCATTTACTTGGGTGAATACTGAACCGTATTTAATACCTGTATTAATTATCAGTTTCGAAGACCCTGAGTCCGACACAACTGGAATATCAGGTGTAAAGACTCGGTGTCAAATATCTCGTTATTATTTTGTAATGATTTTAATGACCTTCATCACAAATTTATACATCTGATTACACATCCCTTTGAAATTGATCGCTTCATGTAGATTAATCATAACCGACACGGAGTGCAAAGATGTCACTCTAGCAAGATGAAGAATGATTTTAACACTCATACCCTGTAAGTAAAACCCAGATATTATACAGGAAACTTAATTATCGTTAGATACACAGAGTACAAATGTACTAGTACTAGTGTGCAAAACAATTTTTTTTTTTTTTTGAGGGGGGGAGGTGTCTTTGACCCTTGGGCTAGAATTTTGTGCTTTAATCCACGACATCTTATGTACAGCCTACAGGTACTGGATTGTGAGGAAGTTCTGAATGTAAATTGTACATATAAAAAGCAGGAAACAGATTCCAATGTATATTTCCTATGCACAAGTTAGGCCACCCTCCTTTTTTTTATAATGTACATGTATGAATATATACTGAAAAAGTTATATACATGTACATGTAGTAACTTACACAGCATCTCAATTTCAATAATATCTGCAAAGCAAACTCTGTTGATCTGAAATTAAAGAACTAATGAATATAACACAAGGGATCAGAGGTGAAAGTTCATATCAGGCCAGATTATACCCGAAATTTTATTTTACACAGGGCTTGACTGTGTCATCTCCAGGTGCTTAACAAAGGAGTCCAAAGTCATACAACACTTAACTCATCAACCCCTGAAAAACAATGGACCCTTCTGTAAATCAATGACTTAGACCAGTCCAAATGTGTCTTTAGAGGTAAATGAGTTAAAACCAAGGTCCCACTACATGTATGTCACAGAAAGCAATACAAGAACTTTAAAAAAAGTCAAACACCCGATCATCAGACAAAGTACCCATAAAAAAACTTCCAATTCCTACACACGTGTGTGTGCGTGCATGTGTGAATATGTAGGCATAACAGCCAGTTTAAAATACACATGTATGTTCATGTGCATATAATTTTGTGATCTAGATACATTGTACATTGTATATGTAATTACTACAATCAATCATTTGTGTCTGGGAAAACGTGTACCTATAGAATATCAATGCCGAAGGCAGATTGGAAGAACTTCACAAGAACTGTTTGTACCGTAGTTGTTTTTGTTATTGGTTTTTGGTTTTCAACACATCAACTATCAACGTCATCTGCAGGTAATCAGTTACCACCGATTTGACTGTTTAGGTACATTTAAGTCATCTGTAAGTGTGAACACAGAACCCTCATTATAACACGAAATCAACCATATTCCATTCTTATCAATTCTCTCCGGTATTAAAAGATATGTTTATCAGTAAATTACCATCTGAAACTGTCAAGAGATAATGTCCAGGATAAAAAGGTGAAAGGTCAATGGTGTAACATTATTTTCTCTCTCTCAACCAAATGAACACCACAAGATAAAACAAATTCTAAGATCTGTTAAAAAGAATAGCCAAGCGTTTATCTTTGTACTGTACATTTAATCTGAAGTCATTTTTTACAAGTATTTTATTACAAGATACAAATGGATAAGAAAACCGATACTTTGAATGATTTTGTCTTTTCACTGCATGCATTTTACATGTTCATGCCTTTAAAGGATTTTTTTGGTTTGTATTAAAAGCACTATGCGAAGGAACATGTTGTTGTTGTTGTTGTATTGTTGTTTAACATCCCACTCAAGAATCTTTTACTCATATGAGACGTCGCCAAATCCTGGTGAAGGGCTTCAAATTTTGGCCTTTGCTCGGCACTAAAGGCCATTGAGCAGTGAGGGTTCTTTAACATGCCGACACCTTCTGTGACACAGGACCTCAGTTTTTACTATCTCATCCGAAGGACAGAAAAAGCCAGCCACCTCCATCAAGGCTCGAACCTGCAATCCCCCAGTTGCGAATCAAGCACTCTACCAGTCAGAGCCATGAAGAAACATGTACAGTCACTATCTTTTTAAAGGTCTAATGGTCTGACTGAGTACCAGGAATCAAACTTGGGACCTCCTGCATGTGAATGCAACGCTCTACCAGTAGACCATCACAAGCGGTCTGTGCAGTTAACATGACATGTACACGAGGCCTCAATGAAATGTCATAAGCATTACAAAGGTCAAATGTTATGGCTCTCCACTACAACATGGCATCATCTTCATATCAGCGTATGAGTGAAATGTAGAATGTCAGGATATCATAAACAGACTTTTAAATATTGTTTTTTAATATTTTTTTGGTTTTTGTACAATATTCAACAATTTTTCTGCTACATGTACATGGTAATGGCAATGGAGAAGAAAAGAGCAAACTTCCTACTATATTCACCTACAATACACGTACATGTACCAATGTAGGTTCTTTTGAGACTCAAACTAACACAGACAACAAATAAAGGGTCCATCACCATAAAACTAATGAATTTGATAAAATCTGAGAATACAT
Source organism: Atrina japonica (assembly GCA_030159075.1). Classification (NCBI taxonomy): domain Eukaryota; kingdom Metazoa; phylum Mollusca; class Bivalvia; order Pterioida; family Pinnidae; genus Atrina; species Atrina japonica. The sequence goes on along the minus strand of BROG01000093.1, from coordinate 669,992 downwards.
TTGTATCTACAACTGCCCAGTCAATCAGATTTCAGGATACGCTGAATTTAAGTAAATTTTATAGTGTTAGAGAACTATTCAACTACTGGATTGGTTAAATGTTTGTTGTATTAGTGCTGTGTGCTAATTGCCACTTGAACAATTTTTCAGTTACATGGTGGCAGCCAATTTTAAATGGTGGAGAAGATCAAGTCGGTTACAAGGTATCCAGGAACAAACCACCAAAAATGCTTGATCACTGAAAGCTTGTTACATTACCATGATTACAATAAAGCAAAAACCAGAAACTAACAGTTCAGAGTAAATGAAAGCCAACAAACCACAACTTTAAACAAAAAAATCACAAAGCCCGGATATTTGGATCTTAACTCCAGCAGCTGTTGATTTACTGTTGTCTAACATATTGGTCAATACTAATCAATACATAGGAAATAAATGTGAATATAATATATAGTAGCACCTGCATATAAATCACATAACAGCAATTTCTGCTGAATTAACCTGTACTAATGTATAGGTACATGTACATCACACATTTTTGTATTTCAACGTAGTTTCTCTATATACATCATGATCTGTACATGTACTTACGTATAAGTACATGTACATCACACATTTTTGTATTTCAACGTAGATTCTCTATATACATCATGACCTGTACATGTACTAACGTATAAGTACATGTACATCACACATTTTTGTATTTCAACGTAGATTCTCTATACACATCATGATCTGTATATGTATATGTACTAACGTATAGGTACATTTACATCACACATTTTTGTATTTCAACGTAGATTCTCTATATACATCATGACCTGTACATGTACTTTTGAATTCTGAATCTGAAGCTTTGTCTTGCACCACACTTGACATTTTTTTAAGTCTTATGGTGGTGGCCAGGTTTTAGTGGCAGAGGAGAGATGCATTCTCTATACTCAGATACACTTCTACAGTCTCAGGACAAAAGACAAATGAATAGAACTAATGTTACCTTAGTACTTTGCACTTTTTCATAAACTCTTTTAGACTTTGTCCATTATCCAATTTTAACAAAACTTCCTCCACAGAACATTGAGGTTTTGGTACACATTTAGTAGAAATTCTATTGCAATCTATTAATTATTTCAGGGGAAATAAATTATTCTCTGTGAGGGTAAAATTCTGGCAAAGTCATTCAGATTTTGTTACAAAGATAATGAATGGATCTGTACTTCTGATGTAATTCATAAACACCAAAATCAAACCATCAATACATTGTACCCAAGTAATCTATGGATGTAAACTAACAAAAATATTATCAAAATAATTACGTCCATGTTTCAAGGATTAAACATACCATTTATGATTTTTCTTAAATTTTGGATGTCTACCAAATTGAGAGGGAAAAATCAAACAAAAGCAGAATTGCTACATTGTATATGGTTGTATAAATAAATTCATTTTTGAGGACTGGCTTTTGTCCATTTATGGTACATTAAATGTACATGTACATGCATTTGACATACATGTATATCAATCAGGACTCAAATTTAACACATTTTCCCAAGTGCCCACATGTACAGGGCCAGTAGCATAAAAAATCCACTATCCCCATCAAACTTCTACTGGCCCACAGATAACTCCAAAGAAATACAGTGTACATGTAATTTCATGGCCACATCTTTAGATAAAAAATAACCAAAAAATCAGGATATTTTCAGTTTGTATTATAGGTGAGATAGATTATTTAGTGATATTTATATACACATGAAACATGTACATGTAACAATTATTGAAAGAACACACACTGTCTTTATTTCTTTTACTGGACAATAGGGCCGGTACAGATGAGAAATCTACTGGCCCGTCCTATTACAATATATCTACTGGCCACTGGGCAAGTGGACCAGTGCTAATTTCGAGCCCTGTATATATTACAATGTACAATGTATGTACACTGCGTGCATTCCAAAACATTGTCAATATCATAAGAGATATAATTCAGGTGAGATACAAATAACTGTCAACAATAATGTTCCGACAGTCAATGTTTGATTGGTAATCCTTGCGACATCTGTGTTTTACTGTCAACAAGATGGGGGGGTCACACACATTTGTACATGTCGCATAATTTGTGGGACATATCAGAGAATTTCTTGGGCCATTTTAGGGGTCTGGTTACAGGACCCATTCCCAACACAAAATGGTTGTATTTTCTAAAAAGTCTACAAAAAATTCTCAATTTGGATTTTCAAAATAAAGAACTAAGTACATGTATCATATTATCAAACAAATGTCTCAAATTTAAGTTTTTCCTGTTTTGGTTAAAATGTTGAACCATATATTTTCCCAATTTTTCTGAACTCTGAACAAAGAATTTTGGAGTAGAAAAGTAGTGTTGCATTTTCATGAAGTACAATGTAGTTTCTCAAGACATGTTCCACTGTACAATGCACATGTAGGCTACCAACCCCAATCTTAAATGATAGATTCATTTTTTTTCATTCAAAATGCTTAAATTTTTCTTGGACATTCACTGTTATACACATAAATGTACAAATGATTGTTTTTAACTGATTCACCCCTACATGTAAAGACACATTTGGACTAGCCTAAGTCATTTATTAACAGAAGAGTCCATTGTTTTTCAGGGGTTGCAATTGGTAAGATAACAAACACACGATCTTCTTTCTTGGACACAATCACCAAATGACTAAATCTTCCAGACATAAAAGAACCTTCACTGCAATAGTGTCAGTCCATAGCACAGGCCAAAATTTGTTGCACTTCACCTAAAGCCGGTGACATCTCAATATAAGTGAACAATTTTTGACGGGATGTAAAACAACAAACAAATTGAATCTTCCGATTTTAAGCATCTCCTCCTGGAGGAACAATTTCTGACACATCCCTCGTTGTTCCAAACTGACATTTCTTGGAAGGTACAAGTGCCATATGCTCTGATCACACAACCAAATGCCCCCGATATTTTAAGATCGTAATCATTCCCATACTTTTCTGCAGCAAGTTACCTGCGCTTATCACTAATTGAAGAGCTGTGTAATCGTAAAATGTTGTTTTGTGGCAAAGAAATCAATTATGTACACATCTCAGGATTATTAAATCGAGTCTTATCTCGGTTTGCCTCTGAGGAAAAATTCTCTTCAATTCAATAATTTTGTTATCAATTAAAAAGGTGCACTTGTCTACAAATGAAATTCACAGCTTCAGTGCTTAATTAAAAATATCAAAATCATTATCAGACTTGAGACTTATCAATTATGTAAATATATAATGGCTTCCAAAGTTTATGATTAATGATTCTAGACCTGTGAATATGAATCAGACGTTCTGTTCCCGGCATACATGTACATGTACATTTTGTACATGTGTAAGTTACCTGCAAACTACATCTATCAGATAGATCGAGACATCAACTGCTTGTGGTACATGTAGTCTAGGCCTAGTGATGGGGAATTCAAATTATGCAAGCTGAGGGTCCTGGGTTCAGATCCCAGATCATATTACCTACATTAAGACTTACATGTAAATAAAAAAAGATGGTGACTGTTCCCAAAGTGCAAAGAAGTCAAGGTCAAGGGTCCATTGGATAAGAATCAAAACTGTGGTCTCATGTCGGATCCATCACAGAACATTCAAGAACCCACATTTCCATTGTCAAATTATTGTCTAAGTTTGGCCATACATGTATATATACAGTATATATACATGTAACTAGATCTATACTCATCCAAGATTTTACTTACATGTACATATCTACGTACCAGTATATATAAATGTACATGTACATGTAGATCTACACATTAAGCAACATACAAACATTATAATGCATATCTATAGCTCATTTGGTTAAAATCTGTGGAAAGGAACTTTGATGGAAATGATGCAAATAGACAAACAAAATGCAATATGTAAACTCAAAACACACACACACCATTATCCCCCATCTTCAACCTACATGTAAACGATACGCAAATAACAACAAAAAACAACATTATGAATTCCTGTCAGTATACAGATATATTAATTATAAACATATCAAATATCAAACTCTGGTGGGATAAAAAGTCTCAATATCTACAGGTATAATATAACTGAATTCCTATCATTTACAGCTCCAAGATAATTCCAGATATAAATTTCCAAACCTTCATCTAATTTATGATTTTACCAATCTTATCAGCTTTAATACACACACTGGATGTTTTGATGTCAACATTGGGAACTCTTTAATCTCCCTGACCTAATACATGCCTGAAGCACATAGCCATGTATATGTATATGATAGCTGTGTGTGTATCTTGAAGACGTAAAACATGTAGGTGATATAGGGTCCAATATCCTGTCTGGAATCTCTGCCTCCAATTGAAATTTATTTGTACATGTATCATCAACCATTACACCCGTGACATACCACAAATTAAGACATACTGCTATAGATTGGAGCCAAGTTGATAAGAGTGTATTTGGTTTGTTGTTTTGTTTTGGGGTGGTTTTTTTGGGGTTTTTTTTTTGGGGGGGGGATCAATTGGTGCCAATACTGTAATTCTGTCTGAAAGAACAATTGACATGTTTTCTGAATTTTCATTGGAGTCTTATGTTTAACAAGAAGTTTTGAGAAATAATATGCCTCCCCCTTCCTCCTCCTCCTACCCCAGCCCAAGAAAATAAATCCATTTATGATCATTTTAAAGTGCAATAACTCTGGCAAAAACTGCTGAATGTTGACCTCATGTTAACTCAACCCCTGATCATGAAAAGCAATGGATTCATCTGTAAAACACTGACTTAGACCAGTCCAATGGTTTCTTTAGGGGTAAATGGGTTACAAATGCATATATCATTGATATGATTATGAAGTAAGCTACTAGATTTATTTAAAATTTATGTAAGCAAACTAGAGTTACAATGTACAAATGTATTTGATGGGAATCGAAATGTTTCTATCACAAGGGCAAGCAATATGCCTCTTGACCCCAAAATTTAGGCTGGACGTGGGGGGCAGTAAACATTATACATGTATTAGCATTTAAGCCTATTTTACATTCATATCCAAACAAATGCAAATACTGGTACTACAACAATGTGTGTGTATATATATATATATATATATATATATATATATATATATATATATATATATATATATATATATATATATATATATATATATATATATATATATATAAGTTGGTAAGCGCGCTCGACTCTTGATTGTGAGGTCGTGAGTTCGAGTCCAGCCAGCGGCAGGTTGGTTTCCTGTCCTTCGGATGAGACAGTAAAAACCGAGGTCCCGTGTCACAGTAGGTGTCGGCACATTAAAGAACCCTCACTGCTCAATGGTCGTAAGTGCCAAGCATAAGCCAAAATTTGAAGCCTTTCACCGGCATTTGGTGACATCACGTCTCCATATGAGTGAAAGATTCTTGAGTGGGATGTTAAACTATAAACAAACATATATAAATATATTCATTTATTTGTTTTATTTATTTGTGAAATGATTTAAAGTCTCTCTCACACATCTAGTTTTATACATATGTATATACATGTCAACATTGTTGGAAGCAAATTGAAAGTGGGGGGGGGGGCTAAACCAACTTAAAACACACACACGCCAGAAACATCTAGGCGCTAAGCCTTAATTTTCAACACTTATTTCTATCTTTCCATCCTTATTAATTTGAATTTTGATTCCACTATACATGTAGAACTGACATTGATCTATAAATGCTTAATACAAACAAATACCTCAATATTTTACACATAAATATTCAAGAATTATATAAAAAAAAAAAACAAAAACAGACCACAAAAGTAAGCTCAGGTGAAATCCAAACTTGGCATTAATCTCAGAACATGTGAAAAATCTGATGAAAACAGAAAAAATCAATTCTACAATTCAGATTACAATGCAGTATCATCATAACAATGAAACAAAAAAAGTAAATTACAAAGAGCTGGCCTATAATTATCTTTTGACTCGAGATACTATCAGAGCATAATAGCTAACGCAGAGGTGCCGACCTTACTTCTTTTTTTTTTTCCTTTTAACATGTAAAGGTCCCCGTGTTGTTTAGTGCAAAAAGCAAAAGAATTTACAATCACGGAATCAATGACTCATCACGGATTTATAGATATTCGCATGCTTCGATGAAAGTTTTACTCCGATTTCCCGTAACATTTCCATATTGTCACTTAGGAATGAAAAATACATTGTAGGTACACAACATAGGACTGCAGATGAGTCAGGTGTCTTTTTATAGATCAAGGTTGAAACCGACATCTAGAAATGATTGATTAATTACTGATTGTTATGATTCTCCTGTTTTAGTTCGCAGTGCTGATAATTTGCAATAAACTACAACAGGTGCTGGTCAGGTGAGTCCAACATATAAGGCCAAATTACATAAAATTATAAATATACATACATGTACATGTAATGTATATATGTGTTTGTTTCTTGTGTCTTGGCCAGCCCACTAACAAAGCCCCAATCAAAAGTCTTTTCAACATATTTTTGATACAGTAGAAACCGCTCTGAGAGACCACCTCATCTGCCATCATGTGATCTCTCTAGACAGGTGGTCTCTCCAGAGAGGTCAGAACAAATGCAATACAGTGGAACCTGTCTTGAAAGACCACTCTTGTAAAAGAAGATTTGTCTTCTGAGACCACATTCTGAAAACCACTTGGTGCCTCTTATGAGAGACCACTTGTCTTCAGAGACCATATTTCAGTGGCAGATGGGTTGGTATCTCAAGACAGGTACATGTATTTGACAAGAGAATTTTCTGAATATGGACTCTCATCACAGATGGTCTCTCAGGACAGTGGTCTCTCATGACAGGTGGTCTCTCATGACATTGGACCCTTAGGACAGTGGTCTCATGACTGGTCTCTCATGACAGTGGTATCTCATGACATTGGACCCTTAATACAGTGGTCTCTCATGAAAGTGGTCTCTCAGGACAGTGGCCTCTCATGACAGTGGTCTCTCAGGATAGATGGTCTCTCATGACAAGTCATCTCTCATGACAGTGGTCTCTCATGACATTGAACCCTTAATACAGTGGTCTCTCATGACAGTGGTCTCTCAGGACAGTGGCCTCTCATGACAGTGGTCTCTCAGGACAGTGGTCTCAGCACAGGTTCTACTGTACTGTGTAGCATTGTAACAGAAACATAACTTTTACTAACACTGTATCATAACTACATGTACATGTACATGTAAAAAGGAATTCTGTCACTATTTTATTACATGTAGGTTACTATTTTTTCAGGTAAAACTGTATAGAATTCCAAACTATATCATTACAAGATTAAAAATAATTTTGTGAGTTCATAAATAGATAATCGATCAAAGCTCAACAATCACATATGTCCTATTGTCCAGGAAAAGTCCATTTTGCAGTCGGACAGGTACAAAATAAAACAGTTACATGTATATGATCGTTAAATGTTGCACTTGATTTTGAGATAAGTGATTTTTGCGTTTGGGCAAGTTTATTTCAATATACTACTTGTCCTACAGGACAAGTGGAAATTTTCAGAATTGTTGACCCTTAGCCAAGAGGAGATAGAAAAATCACATGCCTACATTACATGATGAACACACTGTACATGTGTGTATATATATTATATACAGTGGTTAGGACGTCGTGCATGAGGGCCAGGCGATTGGTGCCGTAGGTCGAGTGTTTGAACCCAAGCCGGGGCATGGTGAGTTTATAGGTGCCTTGTTATTTCTGTATTTGTGCTGTTTGTATGATATATTTTCACAGAATAGTATCATTTCTGATCCAAGGTCCATAGTAAATGTTCAGTGTTGTAGTGATATTTGTGCTTTATATATATATATATATATATATATATATATATATATATAATATATATATATATATATATATATATATATATATATATATATATATATATATATATATATATTACATTCATGAGAGGGTGATATTGCATATTTTCACCCCTTGGAAAGCATTGTTAACCTACCCTCTTATGAATGTAATATATTTATTTTATTACACTAGTGTCATACTGTACATGTATTTGTTGCCTTAACATATTACCAAAATTTAGATATTTTACATCTCAACGATTAACCAGCAAGCTAAAAATACAAAACAAATAACCTACAAACGTTTCGGCTACAATGAAAACATCTCACTGGGACGAACTGTACGCGCATAATGTTGGCACAAGTGACATTTTTTGGAATGTCACCCTGGCTCACTGGGACGAACCGTACGCGTATAACGTTGGTGCATGTGATATTTTTTGGAATGTCACTCTGGCTTCTTTATCTTTGTTAAATGAGCAGGTGACATTGAAAATTTTCACGTCTCTCTCAACCAATCAGTTTACATGTACGAGATTTTAACAGAAGGTATAATATATATATATATATATATATATATATACAATGGAACCTGTCTTGAAAGACCATCCCTACTGCCACTGAAATGTGGTCTTAAAAGACAGGTGGTCTCTCAAAACAGGTTTTATTTAAAGGATTACTGAACCAAGTGGTTTTCAGAAAGTGGTCTCAATAGACAGGTGGTCTTCTACGACAGTGGTCTCTCAAGACAGGTTCCACTATATATATATATATATATACATGTATATATACAAAACAAAAACAGTGTACATTTACAAGATTGGCTTCATGACTAAAGTACAGAAATTCTATAACCTCCGACAGAAATTTCACAGAGAGAAATAAGATACACGTAAGATGGATAAAATTCACTTTGAACAGAAGCATTACAAGGTCATCAAAATGATTTTGAGAAGTGACTCTAATCACCAATCCCAGAAGTGACCAGCAGAATAACCAGTGTAATAACAATTACCAATAATAGTTTCATGTCCAAGAAGAAACAATGGTCATTTGCATGCGAATCAATCACAAAAATGGAACCTATCAACTTTACAATGAGACAGGGGCTGAAACTGAAATAAATGGGTTAATACATTTCAGAGAATCTGGTTAAATACGTTCCATGGTGAATTGGATTGTCTTTGCTGTCACTGAAGCTGACAGCGTACGTCATTTTGGGGACTAGTGACAAAAGACAGGTCTCACTAGCTAAATTTCATTCCCATAGGAATAATGACAAAGTCCGAGGTGATACCTCATCCTGTATCCATACTCATTAGCTAAAACCGAGATCTCATGAGCTACACATTAAATCTTGATTTTAAATTTCCATTGAGAGGTGTTCTAGATAAACTGCTTTTTTTTATGGCTGTTCTTTCACTTCCATTTTTAGGAGAAGTGCCAAACACTTTCACCTGTGTTCAGTTTTGGCCATTTTTGTCCTTAGATGACTCAGAGAGGGCAAATTTAAAACGAAAGCAAAATATTTCAGCTAAAAACATCTAAGCAAAGATACATGTACACTGTTTAATAAGAAATATTTTGTTGTTTTTGTGTATCATTAAAATTTAAACAATGACAAAATTTTGAAAAAAAATATACACATAGTAATTGTAATACATGTACATGTAGGTTCCTTTGGAAACAGGCTCTTTATTTCAACAAAATTTAATGTCAACGAATTAGTTTTATCTTTAAAACAACGAAAATTTCAACCCCATGAAATTTTCTGATTTTACAGTAGCGGTAATCGTATACGCTACCCATGAGGCTATGGTGATTTAGGTTAAATTTAACTTTCAAGACCAGGTGAATATACTATCTGTCATAAAAGAGGGAAAATAACCAGAGTGATAAAATTCCAAATACCTTGGAACCTGTCTTGAGAGACCAGCCAATCTGGTCCCTTAAGACAGGCGGCAAGTGGTCTCTCAGAAGAGGTTTTAGTTAACTTTAATTAAGATTATTAACCAAGTGGTTTTCAGAATTCGGTCTTAAAAGACAGGTGGTCTTTCAGGAGAGTGGTCTCTCAAGACAGGTTCTAGCTACAGTATACACGTATAATAAATGTACCGGGTGTAGCCTATCCTTATACCATGTAGAGATGCTATTGAACAGATACATGTACATGTATTGTGAAACTTGTATAAAAAGGCCTCCATAGGGACACAAGAAAACCGGTCCTTATAGGGAGGTGGTATTTATATAGAGGTTGATTTGTACACAAGAGGTACTATTGGGACAACAAAATATAGTCTTTGTGACCAGGTGGTCTTTATACACAGGTGATCGTTAAAGCAGGTTTTACTTGATATATCTCTACATTGTGTAAATATATTCATATCAACCTGACATTTTTGAAAACAAAGATTGAAAGTACAAACATAGATGGCTATTGCTTCTTTCAATATTTATCCATTTACAATATCATTTTTCTTCTCTCCGTCATTCAAAAGTGACAGCAAACCTGATAGAAATGTAAACACGATTTATTTTGTAAGTAATGATTTTTTTCTCCTTTAGACATTGTTGTAACAGCTGTCCTTTGTAAAGATTTTACTGGTCTAGGCTAAAAGCTTTAGAATATTACATGTACATATACATACACTTGTAACTACAATGTACATATACATATACATACACTTGTAACTACATTGTACATGTACATATACATACACTTGTAACTACATTGTACATGTACCTATACATACACTTGTAACTACATTGTACATGTATTTATACATACACTTGTAACTACATTGTACATGTAAGCATCATCAATAATGATAACAATACTTGTAACTCTTACAGGGCAAACAATACTGTTACACTTACCGCGTACTTTTTGTATTATATAAGTACATGTGCAGTGGAACCTCGCCTAGAAGACCATCTCACATTTAAGACCACCAAAAAAAAAATTCAATCTTTAAATGCAAGGTGGTCTTCCTAAGTGAGGTGGTCTTCCTAAGCGAGGTGGTCTTCCTAAGTGAGGTGGCCTTCCTAAGTGAGGTGGCCTTCCTAAGTGAGGTGGTCTTCCTAAGTGAGGTGGTCTTCCTAAGTGAGGTGGTCTTCCTAAGCGAGGTGGTCTTCCTAAGTGAGGTGGTCTTCCTAAGCGAGGTGGTCTTCCTAAGCGAGGTGGTCTTCCTAAGTGAGGTGGTCTTCCTAAGCGAGGTGGTCTTCCTAAGTGAGGTGGTCTTCCTAAGTGAGGTGGTCTTCCTAAGTGAGGTGGTCTTCCTAAGCGAGGTGGTCTTCCTAAGTGAGGTGGCCTTCCTAAGTGAGGTGGTCTTCCTAAGTGAGGTGGTCTTCCTAAGTGAGGTGGTCTTCCTAAGTGAGGTGGTCTTCCTAAGTGAGGTGGTCTTCCTAAGTGAGGTGGTCTTCCTAAGCGAGGTGGCCTTCCTAAGTGAGGTGGTCTTCCTAAGTGAGGTGGTCTTCCTAAGTGAGGTGGTCTTCCTAAGTGAGGTGGTCTTCCTAAGTGAGGTGGTCTTCCTAAGCGAGGTGGTCTTCCTAAGTGAGGTGGCCTTCCTAAGTGAGGTGGTCTTCCTAAGTGAGGTGGTCTTCCTAAGTGAGGTGGTCTTCCTAAGTGAGGTGGTCTTCCTAAGTGAGGTGGTCTTCCTAAGTGAGGTGGTCTTCCTAAGCGAGGTGGTCTTCCTAAGTGAGGTGGTCTTCCTAAGCGAGGTGGTCTTCCTAAGCGAAGTGGTCTTTAGACAAGGTTCCACTATATATTACAGTTTCTGTACATGTTGAAAATTTATCTATACACTGTACATGTGCAAGATGATTTTTTCATCCTTTTGGGAAGATAAGCCATATATATATATATATATATATATATATATATAAATTAAATTTGGAATATATATACATGTACATGTATGAATCATGAATTTTTTATTGTGCTACATGTATATTTATATGAACTGAATTGAACACTATTAGATCTATACAAATTTAGATATATGTAGATACATAATAAAATTTTTATATATAAGTAGATGTTAATTTTACATTAGATAATACATGTAGATGGTCAATTAGTGCCAGTATTACTAATAGATTTAACAATACAATACTTATAGCCAATATGAATCATGACTTAAACCAGCTAAATTCTAATTTCTTGCAGCGACAGATGTTCTCAAGGAATGTTCTTCAAATAAATACAAGGTAATCCCATCAAATCTTCAGGACTTTGTGACCAAGATATTAATACATAATATATATACATGTACTTTAAACAATAAAATTATAATTCAATGACTTTATTTTGATTTTCTCTTTGATGAACCTCCTCATCTAGTCAGACTCTGTTGATATATACTGGCCATTGTTAGCTCTTTCACACTCCAAATATTACTAGTACAGTGGAACCCTGCTAATAAAACCACCTAATTATAACTACACGTGTACTTGTAGTTTTGTACATGTACATGTATGTAAGTGAAGCCATGTTCTTATTACAATGTACAGTACATGTACATGGCAACATGGAATCGTCCTCATTAGAATTTACAAAGACTCCATCTGGAATAGTTCTAGAGTTAACAGGAATGTACCTGCATGTAACCCCACAAAAATTATTAACCCCCCCCCCTCCCCTTATCGGCTTCTCTTTGACCTTAAGTTTGGTGATATACAATGCAGAAAATCCAGCAACCTTTACAGCTATTACATGTACCTGCAAATTTTGATTCAATGTCACATTTCTAAATTGCAGTTTATCTAAATTACAAGCAATAATGATGATGTAGCTTTATGGTGACTAACAGTGAAATTGATATTTACATGTACAAAGTACATTGTATAAATGTCGCAACCAGAACACTCAAAGGTCAATTGGAAAGAGTAAAAATTATCTTCATGATGATAAAGATGTGCCCAGAATTTGTGCCACTCAAAGTTAGGTTGGTTGGTTGTATTGTTGTTTAACGTCCCACACAAGAATCTTTCGCTCGAAGGGCTTCAAAGTTTGGCCTATGCTCGGCACTTGCAACCATTGAGTAGTGAGGGTTCTTTAACGTGCCAATATATACTTACTGTACATGTATCATCTGTGACTGAGGTGAAATGTTCTACCTGCAAACAGGTTTTCAGGATTTAATTAAATCTGAGTCAGGTCTTGGACTTTTTAACATGGTACATTGTACATGTATTAAGATTTTCTTTGCTTTAGGAATTCCCTAATTGCATTTGCTTATGGCCATAGCACAAGTCAAAATTTGTAGAATTTGGGACACTTCATTTACATGTATACATGTACATGCAGAAATACAATAAAGTAACCTCTACGTACATGTAAAAGGATGTACCAAGAACTTGGTAAATGTACAATGAATAAGGTACATGTATATATAAAAATGTACATGTACATGTACATGTAGTTCAGTTACATACATATGAATGGTTTTTTTGTTTGTTTTTTTTATTTGTCCTAATTTGTTTGCCCTACATTCATGTACATGTACTCACAAATTGACTCACATTTAGAGATCTACATTTGTTCTGTGACACACACATACATGTATGTGTGTGTGTGATTAATATGATCTATATATATATATATGGGGTTATATCATTTCATGTAATTACTATTAGTATATTACATAAAATGATATAATGATCAATCCCACCTGATTCTGAAATATCTTATTAAACACACTAAAACAGGATCTGAAGTCATATACATGTACATGTATTAAAGCTTCCTTATTCATCTCTCTCTCTCTCTCTCTCTCTCTCTCTCTCTCTCTCTCTCTCTCTCTCTCTCTCTCTCTCTCTCTCTCTCTCTCTCCCACATTCACATCTTGGTGAAGTTATTAATTGAACTTTTGGCAAATGAAATTCACAGAAACATTTATGTACTACAGGTACATACACATGTACAATGTACAGTAATGTGTTATTAACCCTAATAACCCCATACTGCAAAATGTGCTTTGACTTGATCCCAATTAACAACTTACCATAACATTACTCAGTTGTCAGTTGATCAGATCGAACTCGTAAAAATAATTTGGCTGATAAAAGGCACATTTTTTCATTTATTCTTTTTATATTCTGCCTTGAAAATTAGACAAAATTCATGATTTTTAATAAGAAAAAAATACAGTCAAGGGGCATAAATATTTGCCACTTATGTTATTTTTTCTTTGTTTTATATAAAACCAACAATTTTTAAATGCTCGTAAAATCCACAAATCATACCAGAATTTGCGGATGAGACAGTAAAAACCGAGGTCCCGTGTCACAGTAGGTGTTGGCACGTTAAAGAACCCTCACTGCTCAATGGCCGTAAGTGCCAAGCATAGGCCAAAATTTAAAGCCCTTCACCGGCATTTGGTGACGTCTCCATATGAGAGAAAGATTCTTGAGTGGGATGTTAAACAACAATAAACAAACAAACAAACATATTTCTAAAATATATGCATTTTTAAATTATCAAGTTTATTTACAGAAATGACAGTATTTTTCTCAGAGTAATTTTGTAAATTCTGTAATTATTCTTTCAGTCTAATGTCAATATGTCAAAATTTATCTGAAATAGTTTTATCCTCCACAGAATCATTATTTTCTCAAAATAAACAAAGAGTATATACATGTACATGTAATTCCATACTTCTAAAATATATGCATTTTTAAATTATTATGATTATTTACAGAAATAACAGTTTTTTTCTTAGACAGTAATTATATCTAAATTTCTAGAATGTAAAAATAAAATGTTTAAAATATTGCTTTAATTAGTGTATTCTGTGGGCATTTAAAAGTTGTTGGTTTAACATGTATACATGTATAAAACAAAGAAGAAAATAACATACATGTAAGTGGTGAATATTTATGTTCCCTGACTGTATAATATCAAGCAAACCTATTTTTACTTTTGGCTTTTTTTTTTTAATATAATGAATTAATAAAATATCTTTCTTAGGCACAATAAATAAATTTGTACAACTACATATAGGTAGCTTCAAATCTTATTACAAAACATTCAGTAAAAATGGACGTTTAATCATTATCTTGGATACATGTACGCTGTACGTACATGTATGTAGATATACATGTAACAAGCTAAACTTATAACAACATGACATAAAACAAGTAAATCCTATAGCTTGGCCTCAAAATGTAATATTCTGGGAGAAAATTTCTTCTCAATATTGATGTAGAATAAATATTGAACTGCTTAAAAATCTATAAACATTACAGTTTTTAGATTTAAATCACCGAATCTGAAAGATCTAAAGGAATAATGTATGATAAGCACAATTATTAAAGAAAACTGACGACTTGCATTTAAAATGAGCTGATGATATCTAGAGATAAGCTAAATGTGGGTCATTTTCAAATTTTGAAAATGATAACAGCCCAACAGGGAAGCCCACTTCTTTTAATGTATATCACACTGTATACACAAAAAAATGGTATAAAAAAAGAGAAGGAGAATCCAGTTCTAGCCTAGATTGAGGTGTGTGTGTGTGTATATATATATATATATATATATATATATATATATATATATATATATATATATATATATATATATATATATATATATATATATATTGTGGCCTTATAATTATATCCCAAACGCTTTTAAGCAATAACTGTCTAATATATTTTTTAAGTAGGCTATTGTATTAATGTAAATTTATTCAACATGGAAATGAAAATTAAAGTTTCAAATACACTTTTTAGGTTACATGTATTTTCTTTTTATACTTAATCTTAATCTACGCACACGTATGTCATTTACATGAATATAATTTATGTTTGCGTGCTGTTGTTTTTTTGTTGTTGTTTTGTTTTTTGTTTTCTAAAACTGTCCTTAAAATTTGAGTGCCTGATTTCCTTTTCAATGACTGACTTAAACATTCCGAACAGACTTACATTTACTGAAATATTATATAAGCGATAGCTGATTCTCAGGTTTCTTTCAGTCGCATGTGGTTTGTATTTGTCATGGGACCTTTAAAAAGTCGAGACAATATCAGCACTTACCCCAAACATTAAGCCATCCTTCAACTCGACAAGGCAAATCATCTTCATCAGAAAAATCCTTGGACGCCATTTTCAAATTTTTGTATAATTATTCCAATTAAAATTGCATAACCAAGTCAGTTAGATATGACAGAAAAGCTAACACTAGATAACTCTAGTTTCACATTCAACTATCTTCCTTACGTACTGAAACGAAACGCTTGCTACCGCGTAGGAATACAGCTTTCGTCTGTGTATTGGAAGTGATGGTCTAGATCCCGACAATGTGGTCGGCTTCTGTTATTTCGTCAACAAACTAGATATTATTGATGTGTATTAGGACCTATTGATAGCTGTATGGAGACGGGCGTAAATATCGCTTAACATATTATACCATAAACTATTATATCTGCGAATTTCGCGCCCCGAGCTGTCAATACAAGTCAGGCCTATTTCGCCTCGAGGAATGACCTAGATTTGGAAACTTGTAGGACGTCTAATTTTAGAAACCCGGAAGCACGTGCTTGTTGTAAACAAAGAATATATCAGCATTATCAATGTACATATCTTTAACAGGGTGAATTAAATTAATAAATATGTTTTAATTTAATTCGTTTAGGCGAAAGAAAAAATGTGTTTATTTTATCATATATTGTTTCATTTTGTCATCATCTTCATCTCTATCATCCTCATCCCTTTGGGGTATTACCGATTCATCTTCATATAAACTTAACACATATTGCCCCGCAATTCCATACATCATCTATATTGGGTTTGAAACGCCCGTTAGACACCTTACTGTGGACTCATTGTTTTATCTTAAACTTTGGTGACCTCTATAGTACCGACTGACCATGGTCAATACTAAGTCACCCTCACTTTGGTTTCCAATTTGAATTTCTTTATATAAGACATAGAGACAGACATCTTGAGACAGGCACTCCTGTTGTAAATATATATCAGCAGAGAAATTGAGTGTAAGTTCCTACTAACTCAATTTATAACCCTTCCATACTAACATGTCTTTATTTATAATTTCTTCGCGTCGAATTTATTCGCGATCGATTTCTTAGTTCTAAATTCTGAATTTCTAAAACTATAGACTATCGTAGTACTATTGAGAAATATACACTCATTATTTTCCTTACAAACTGATATGAAATAATTTCCCTTTTTGCATTTTTATATTATTCAAGGATCTGTATATATTATATTGTTTGTTTAAACAGATCCAGATCACATTACATGTATATCATTGGTGTTTGATTCCATTGATACGGCTCATCAGCCATACTGAGGTATAAATATTTCTTGTTCTCTAAATAGATAATGTTTTACATATCTAATTATTGTGTATATTATATTTATTAATATCATTTATACTAGCGATTCTGATAATGCTAAGTATTATTTATAAAGTTATTTCGAGATCTAAATCTTATATTTTATTATCGTAATTTATTATATGACATATTGTCTATATATTCTATTCATATCTGTTCATTATATTCACGTCTATTCTTAGTTTTATATATGTATTATATATTATACTTATGAAAGTACCTGTATATTTTACAGGGCCAAATTCAGACGAACCATTCAATAAATATATTCATACAAATCGAACACCCCCGCCTTTGTTGTGAATAAAACATAGGACGGTTACATTGGAGCCCCCCAGTGATTGATTCAAGGTTCACCTATTCATACACCAGTGATTCATTGTGATTCTATAGAGGACGTGTCGTCTTTATTATTTTCTCAGTTGTATTGACATTTTATACTGTGAAATTGATTGAACTCTAATTATTCTACGAGACCTGACTCAGTGCGCGAATTTGTATAGATAACTTGTGTAAAACTCACGTGTGATTCAGATTTCTGTGTTGTGCATGTAAAATTTCAAGCGCTTCCGGAGACAGCGATTCAAATCGGGAGGAAAATGGCTGCGCCCATGCTTTAAGCATGTAAACACATGAATGGACATTTGTGACAGTCAGTAAACTATGTAAGACATTTCAGTGTTATTTGAAGTTATTTATTCTGTCTATTCGATCATTGAGTTACTGTGTTGTCAATCTGTTCTATATTTTTATGACATATTTGAGTTTTGAGTGTTGCGAACAATTTCTGAAGTTATATGGTATAACCGTACTTAGTAGTAGTACAGAGACTCAATGATTTACTACTACTGACTGTGTTTGGAAGTCCAGAATTTATGTGAATGAATTACAGCTTCTATCTGAAATTGATACATTTATGTAGATCTACAAATGTACACTAGGTTTGTTGGTAAAAATATCTGGGTTTTGTGAAAACATTACATATTTTGGTAGTATTTCGTTGATCAACAAATGTAAACAAAGTGTTGGTAAGAATCAGCTGTGCACAGGGTCGGTGTACCGGTACTTTATTATAAACATGTGTTGAGTAGAAAAGAGCTCTTGGTTAAGTTCTAAACTAAATAATCACATATCAGAGTGTGTACTAGTACTGCTAAACTGTGTTATTGTGTATACAGGTTTACATTTAAAAGCAACTGAATAATTTTTCGGATTTTGTTGCACGACTTTCGTGAACTCAATATACTTACCTGTATCCCAAACATTGATATACTAACACTAATAGTTGGTGTGTGAAAATAATTGAGAGAGTGAGATTTGACATTTCACATATGACTTTATGACATAGACTAGCCGTTGTGCTTTATTGTTTACATTTAGTTGACTACTTTGTATTTCAGGTGTTTTGTTGCATACATCATTATCCTTCTTCAGCCCACATACATGTACATAGGCACACATTCATTTTGCATGTAATATCATTCATTAATCATCCATCATCATTAATTAATATTTCCTGATCATTCATACACGACTCATTTTATGCAATCCAGGAAGAATATCACATTGTGTTTGTGTACATTATTATAGACACTTGTGTAGATCAATACTTCAACTTTAAGGTGATAAATGAATTAACTCCCCTTGTATTGTGACAAATTTTGTTGTTGTATTTACCTCCCTTTTTTAAAAAAAAATTGTAAATATTTACTTCAACTATATTACATACGTTTGTAGTGATCTCATTTAATTCAACAATTCTCATTTAATTTTGTTTATTTTTCAGCTAAATTGAACTTAATTGATATTTTCAAACTCTAATTATCTTAATCATATCACAAATTCTTTCTTCATCAATCATATTTATTTAATTGATATCATTATAATTTTTCAATTTTCAGGAGTACTGGTATCTATTTATTATTATATGTTTTGAATTCTGATACACATTATCATCTTATTTGAAATTAAATCCATATTTCCATTTCAGATAGACTGTTAATTTTTCATTTAATTCCATTTTCAATTTTCAGCTACTTAATAAATTTTGTGCAATAATCGAATTATTATATTAGACTAAACCTCATTGAATATTATCTACCATTTAGTGATTGCATAATTTTATCTGTTTTCATCAATATTTTCAATTCAGTCACTGTCACTGAAGATTAATTTTCACATACTTTTCAAATTTCTTTCAGGTATTTTAAATTCATAACATTCTCTTTTCATCTTTTCAATTCAGAATTATTTTGAAAATTTTCTTTTGTTGACATTGTTGATTTTAAAATATTTGTAATATAGTTGCATTACATTTGAAATATTTATCATCATGGAAGATTTAACAGAGGATGAAGTAAAGAAAATGATTAGTCATTTTAAGTCAATGGGAGTTAGACCTAAATTAGATACGCTAGAGGATTTTCAGACATGGATGACTCAACAGAGTATGCACATAAAATCTGAAGAGAAATACACACCTCCCACAACCTTTGCTGCTAGTGTACATCATTTTCCTAAGATACCTCATTTTTCAGGGGATAAATCTAAGGATGTAGCTTATGATGTTTGGAAGCATGAGGTTGAATGTATCATAAAAGAGGGACATTCTAACCAGACCATTCAACAGTCTATCCGCAGTTCACTCAGAGGTGAAGCACTACTACGAGTCCACACACGATTGGGACCATCACCTACTGTCGGCCAAATATTAGAGAAGTTTGATAGTTTATATGGCACAGTGGATCCACCAGAAGCCATGTTAGCCAAATTTTACAGCGCTCGTCAGGAAGAAGATGAAGATGTTTCAACATGGAGCTGCAGGCTTGAGGATCTACTTGCCAAGGCGACTGACATGAAGCCCATTGACCCAGTACAAGCCAACAACATGATGTGTTCCATCTTTTATGGAGGACTACGTCAGCAGTTGAAGGATGCCACTGGATATATTTTTGAGAAAGAGAAAGACTTTGACAGACTCAGAGTGGCGATACGACGTATTGAGAGTGACAGGAAACAGCGGGAAGACAGAAGAGAAAGAAAAGACAAAGACAGTACCAGCTAAAGCCGCAGTAACACTCAACCTTCACAAACAATCTGAGATGTTGGAATTGAAAGGAATGGTCCAACAGTTAGCTGCTGAAGTAAAGAGGCATGAGAGAAAGTTCAACACAACAAAACCCAACCATCACATTACCCCAGAAACACATGGCAGTCAGGAAGACAACATAACAGGGGTAGAGGAAGACGGCATGGGGGTATCCTCCGAAGGATAGGACAGGAGATGTTGACAATTTTCAACAACTACCACCTCAACAATCGAGACAGCATCCACAGTCCAACAAATACAAAGCAGCAAGAGATCATTTGCTGGAGATGTGGACGTGAGGGCCATGTAGAATCAGGATGTAGAGCTATCCTAGACCATGTCCGTCATCCGGGAAAACTATTCTCGACCTACGCCAAGGGGCAGACGTCAGGCCGGCACAGATTACGCCCCTCATTGGATGATACACTGATAGGCACACCAAATGAGGTTGAGGTTGACATTAATGGAGTCCACTGCAAGGCATTGATTGACACAGGATCTACTGTATCATCTGTTAACAGAAATTTTGTTGACACACATTTTCCCTGGGATAGAATTAGATCTCTTTCAACTGTATTATCTATTGAGTGTGCAGATGGACAGTTACTTCCATATGATGGTTGTGTAGAACTAGAACTACAAGTTCCAGGACTCAAGAACATCAACTCCAAAATTACAAAAGGATTATTTCTTGTGGTACCTGAGAGCCAGTACAATAGTAAAGTACCCATAACTCATGAGGCACCAACATCCTAGCCATATTACTGGACAGAACAAGAGACAAACATGGATGCAACTTTCTACAGACAGCACATCTTCACACTCCAATGTATCTGGCCTTCCGAGCAATGCATTTACGAGACAAGCTCTTGGAGAGGAACAAACACAGATTAGCAGTAGTGAAGTTTGCTGACTTACATCCTATAATCATTCGTCCAAAACACTGATGTGGTTCTACGAGGGTATCTAGATAAGAAGTTACAGTACCCAGATGTTTGTGCCATGTTACAACCCGACTTCAAGTTCAGCCATCCCAGATGATATGGACATAACATCTACCATCGTACCATATAGTTGCAACAATTCTAAAATGATACACGTCAAAGTAAGCAACATGTCAACCCGCACTATAGCCATACAACCTCGAGCAGTACTGTGTGAAATTCAGCCCATCAATGTAGAAGATATTACACAGATAGAAGACCATGACAACACTGATACTACACATCCAGATGATGTGGATTTATGCACAGACAGATTGTCCGAGTCAGAGATTAAGAGAGCCAGATGTCTTATTAGTAAACACAGGGATATCTTTGCCAAAGGAGACAAACATAGGGCATACAACTTTAGTTCGTCACCGAATAGAGCTTGTTGACACCACCCCATTCAAGCAGAGGTACCGCAGGATACCACCAACAATGATTGAGGAAGTACGTACTCACCTTTATCAACTACTGGCAGCAGGTGTCATCCAACGGTCACATTCACCATGGGCATCAAATGTGGTGTTAGTAAGGAAAAAGGATAACAGTTTGCGACTGTGTGTAGACTACCGTCAAGCTCAACAGTCGAACTGTTAAGGATGCTTATGCCTTACCTCGAGTTGATGAAATCCTGGATAGCCTTGCTGGGAATAGATTCTTCTCCGTCATAGATAATGAAGAGTGGCTACCACCAAGTTGAGATAAAAGAGGATCACAAAGAACGTACTGCCTTTACTGTAGGGACCGTTAGGGTTCTATGAGTATAGGCGTATGCCCATTTGGACTTGCAAACAGCCCAGCTACATTACCAGCGCCTCATGGAAGAGTGTCTAGGAGAGCTGCACACCAGAATTTGCTACATCTACCTTGATGATGTCATTATTTTTGCAAAGACTTTCGTGGAACATATAGAGAACCTGGATATGGTACTTACCAGACTGAAGGAATGTGGCCCTCAAGCTCTCCTCCAAGAAGTGTTCTTTGTTCCATCAAAAGGTCAAATACGTTGGACACATTGTTTCCGAGGAAGGAATTGAGCCAGACCCTGCCAAAGATCGAGAAAGTTGCCAACTGGCCCAGACCTGAGAACCCCCAAGATGTTCGCCGCTTTTTAGGCTTTGTAGGATATTACAGAAGGTTCATTGAGAGGATTTTCCAGAATAGCGAGACCACTCAATATCCTAATGCCAGCACCTAGACAAAGCCAAAGAAGGGTAAAAGTGGATTCTGACCACTTCTAAGTGCGGATGACCAACAAGATCAGAAGTGGGTATGAATAATGAGCAGGAACAGGCTTTTCAGACCCTACGGCAACGCTTGATGACACCACCTATCCTTGGCTACCCAGACTTCAAGAGCCCATTTGAACTCCACACAGATGCCTCCAGTGTGGGACTTGGAGCAATATTATACCAGGAGCAGCAAGGTGTGAAGCGGGTCATAGCATATGCTAGCAGAGGTGTCACCAAATCAGAAAGTCGATATGCAGCCCATAAACTTGAGTTCCTGGCATTGAAAATGGAGCATATGTGACAAGTTCAATGACTATTTGGCAGGTCAACATTTTACAGTGATTAACGGACAACAATAACCCCCTGACCTATGTTTTATCTACAGCCAAACTTGATGCCATGTCACATAGATGGATAGCCGCACTAGCATCTTTTGACTTCGACATCAAATATAGGCCAGGGCTGAAGAATGCTGATGCTGATTCATGTCACGACATCCTACACTTGACAAAGTCACAGAGGAATGCTCAATTATTTCAGCTGACACTCTCAAAGCACTGAACCAGTCCATTACCTTACCAAACAGTTATGTGGAATCACTATGCTTGTCAACACACTGTAACAGATAGTTTTGGATGTCAGCAGAGGGTCATTACAGTTTTTCTATGGCTGACCATCAGCGTCAGGATCCAGTTATCAGTTACTGGATTAGACAAGTAAAGTCTGGATCTAAACCACTTCGCAGTCAGTTACCATCATCAACCATTCATACCATGATATGGAAGGAATTTGATAGATATTACATCAAAGATGACGTATTGCACAGACGATCCACAGTCAGAGAAGAAGAAAGAGATCAACTGTACTGTACCCAAGTCGTTAGTACCTACAGTCTTGACCATGTTACATGACGACATGGGGTCATATGGGTAGAGACAGGACTCTCTCCCTTGTGCAAGAACCGTTTTCACTGGTACGGAATGACTAGGGATGTAGAGGCCAAGATCAAGACTTGTGGCAGATGTGTGCGCAGGAAAACCCCAGAATCCAGAGCACCACTAGTCACCATTAATACATACCAGCCACTTGAACTTGTGTGCATGGACTTCCTCTCTCTTGAGAATGCAAAAGGCGGATTTAGTAATATCTTGGTGATAACAGACCATTTTACGAGGTATGCAGTTGCAGTCCCAACACGCAACACAACTAGCTAAGACCACTGCAGAGGCATTCTTTCAGCATTTTGTTGTGTGCATTATGGATTACCTCTCGCGCGTATTCATACCGATCAAGGTCCCAACTTTGAGAGTAAGCTGCTCAAAGAGATATGTGCCATGACGGGTACAACTGACTTTAATGACCAGCAAATCTCACACAACCCCATATCACCCTCAAGGTAATGGGCTCTGTGAGAGATTCAACCGCACTCTACTGGCATGATGGGTACCTTGGAGGACAGCCAGAAACAAGACTGGAAGAACCATGTAAGCCTCTCTCGTACACGCCTATAACTGCACCAGACAAGAATCGACAGGACAATCACCATATTTCCTAATGTTTGGACGCAATCCAAATCTTACCGGTAGACATAGCATTTGGTGTAGGAAAGAAATATGGAACATGGATCAATGACAGCTTATGTTGACCGACGACTCCGAACCAAACTCAAGACAGCTTTATGACATAGCCACTTCAGCTGCATTGCCAAGGCTAAAGAGAAGCAAAGAGAGGCACTTATAACCTGAGAGCTAGAGGAGCTGTCCTAGGAGTTGGCGACAGAGTTTTAACTAAGATTGTGGCTTTTGATGGTCGACATAAACTTGCGAACAAATGGGAAGAAGACCCATATGTGGTTGTTGCTCAGCCCAACCCAGATGTTCCTGTTTATGTTATCCATAAAGAGAGCGGTGAAGGTCGAGAAAGGACATTACACCGGAACTTACTACTTCCCCATCGGTTTACTTATCCAGTGACCAGAGACCCACACCGGCACCCAGACAGAAGACTCATCGTTCAACTGTTCCAGTAGATAGGACTGATGAGATAGAGTCAGATTCTGAGGAATGTACGGGGATCATTATTCCAGGGGGTTGTGTTGCAGACAACACAGGGGTACCTGGTAAGGTGATGGGACACCGTGGAGGGAATTGTGTTAGAAGATGATATCAGTGTAGGAGACACTGACTCACATACAGGAACACATAGTGAAGGGGACGCTCTTCACCCTCTCGATAAGCCGATAGATTGTGGAGCCTGAAGACAGTCATATAGAATATAAACCGCCGGGCCCGGAAGATGATGATGGTCATGTAGAGGATGATGATGCCCCTAGAAGGTCATCCAGGATGAGATCTGCCCCTACATGGACCAAAGATTTCATATGTCATTCAGCAAACTAGACCAGAATGGGAAACGAAAAGCATTATTCCTTCAAGATCTGCTGAAAATCAGACACAATTAGAGAGTCTGACAAAGAGAGGATTACAACTTCCTTACTTCAATTACTAGCAGGAAGTATATAAACCCTAAATACACTAAAATACACTAGATATTATACTACAATTTTAATAATTATTATTGAAGAATAACAGAAAATTTCTACATTTAGATGATTATGATTTTATTTATAAATACATAAATCAATATCCATGTATAATGACCTATAACAGGATGAATTACTCTTACTCAAATTGATCAATTTATTTACAGAATTTACAGTGTCATAGAATATTGAATTGAGATGTGTATGTCTTCTGCATCATTTTTAGTCGAGGACGACATTCTCCGAAGAGGGGGAGGATGTAACAGGTGAATTAAATTAATAAATATGTTTTAATTTAAAATTAGTATGGAATGTGTTTATTTTATCATTGTTTCATTCTCTATCATCTTCATCTCTATCATCCTCATCATTATCATCTTCATATAAACTTAACACATTATATTCATACATCATCTATATTGGGTTTAAACATTAGACACCTTACTGTGGTCATTGTTTTATCTTAAACTTTGGTGACCTCTAGTACCGACTGACCATTGGTCAATACTAAGTCACCCTCACTTTGGTTTCCAATTTGAATTTCTTTATAAGACATAGAGACAGACATCTTGAGACAGGCACTCCTGTTGTAAATATATATTCAGCAGAGAAATTGAGTGTAAGTTTCCTACTAACTCAATTTATAACCCTTCCATACTAACATGTCTTTATTTATAATTTCTTCGCGTCGAATTTTATTCGCGATCGATTTCTTAGTTCTAAATTCTGAATTTCTAAAACTATAGACTATCGTAGTACTATTGAGAAATATACACTCATTATTTTCCTTACAAACTGATATGAAATAATTTCCCTTTTTGCATTTTATTATTCCAAGGATCTGTATATATTATATTGTTTTGTTTAAACAGATCCAGATCACATTACATGTATATCATTGGTGTTTGATTCCATTGATACGGCTCATCAGCCATACTGAGGTATAAATATTTCTTGTTCTCTAAATAGATAATGGTGTAAAAAGCAGAGTTTTACATATCTAATTATTGTGTATATTATATTTATTAATATCATTTATACTAGCGATTTCTGATAATGCTAAGTATTATTTATAAAGTTATTTCGAGATCTAAATCTTATATTTATTATCGTAATTTATTATATGACATATTGTCTATATATTCTATTCATATCTGTTCATTTATATTCACGTCTATTCTTAGTTTTATATGTATTATATATTATACTTATGAAAGTACCTGTATATTTTACAGGGCCAAATTCAGACGAACCATTCAATAAATATATTCATACAAATCGAACACCCCCGCCTTTGTTGTGAATAAAACATAGGACGGTTACACATATCTTTAAATAAAAAATGTTATTAAATTAGTTCCTTTTTGCATCCCAACAAATTCGTTTAGGCGAAAGAAAAATGCTGCAGTATAGCAGAGACATATATATGTCACATTTTGTCGTTCTACTACAGGACGTCAGGAGCTAATCCCTTTGGGGATTCTGTCGCGACCGTTTTATCGTATTGCCCCGCAATCCCCTAAGGGATCACCACAGGAGCCTGAAACGCCCGTCGTTGTCACAGTTTCTTGTGGACAGGACCGACTAAATTTCTGATCCTATAAATCCCCCCTTTGGCCTTTCTTTTCTGTAGGTAAGGTTTCTTTTCTGTAGGTAAGGCCAAAGGGGGGTGGGGCTTTATAGGATTAGCAATTTATAGTCGGTCCTGTCCACAATTAAGTACCTGTGGTCGCAGTAGGCTACTTGTTAGTAGTTGTCCTGTGGTTCCACAAGCTCAGTGATTACTAGACCGAACTTTCAGCCCCGATTTTACTAGGCCGAACTTTCTGCCCCGATTTTAAACAATTTTTTTTTAAGTCAAACGCTAAAAATACGTGTAAATGCAAACTTTAATATACGTCTCTGATATAACCTATGTGTAAGATCTATACATGTATATGTCTCTGGTTTTATCCAGTTAAATGGGGATCGATAGTGCCCTATGGCCCGGTATATTGGTAATTTTGGAAAGTTTGGAATTTTTCAAAATCGCCAATTTATGATAGGGCATTACATATTATGTGTGTACATTTCAATAGCGATATATCGGTCATGGGCTTTCTACCGAAGACATATATAACACATATGTGTCTGATGTTACCTAGAGCAAAATAGCATAATCTATAGAACAGACTGAATTATTACAAAGACGAATCAGTGAAAATATAAAATGGAATTGATATTTGGTTCTGATACGCAGCACTGAAAGTACGTATCTTTCACAACCGCGCGCGTGTCATTCATTACATGTTACATAAATAGCCTACACTATCACAAAACGTTGTGGAATTTAATCCCAATTTTTCAATTATAAAATCAATTTTTGGTATCTAAAAATAATTTATTTTTGCTTTGTTGTGCCTTTGATATATATAAAACTAACGTCATCAGCGATATAAAGCTAATGTTAGCTTTATATATCGCTGACGTCATATTCCGTAGTTTTGTATATTGAATGATTTTTTAAGTGACTTTCAAATTAATGCTTTTATCAATTCCTGTGATAATCCATATGTTCAGAAGAAAATAATAATCTATTTTCATCTTAACATTGTTTTAAATTTGTCATTTGAAGCTTTCTCTTTGCGAAGTAGAAATTACTTTGTTGACAACAATTTCTACAAACAACTTGTTACTTACAAATACTCAAGTTTGCATAAAAAGATGACTAAGGTAAGATAGCAATTAGAAAATAGTGTTAATTGACAATTATGACATCTCTGGATATTGAAGATAACTTTTTATATTAAGATTTATATAAAATATAAAAAATCAGCCCTTTATTAATATGATAATATTAAACACATTCTAATATAAAAAATCATTGTCTAATGTTAATGTCAAAAATATATATTTCACAATTTCCCCACGTGCTGTAACTATTCAGTGAAACATGTGTGGAAGATGCGACCATTTGAAATTCAATATTTATATAAGCTGATAGGAATCATACATTTCCTTCCCTTGTCTATTCCTATGAGAAGTACAAGGACCCAAAATCACCAAATTTACTGGGTAATTAAGCTAAACCACATATTTAAGATAAAACACACAACATTTATGTTGCAACTGGACATATTTTTGAAATTTTGAGAACATGTGTACTTATATAAAATTTTGAGTGATGTGTACTTATGAAATTTTTAGTACAATAATTTTGTATACATACATATGAAATTTTGAGTCCATTTGAGTACATTTGTTCTATGAAATTTTGAGTACACGTATACTCATGACATTTTGAGTGCATATGACATGAATATTTGATTACACGCGTATTTATTTATTTGTTTGTTTATTGTCGTTTAACGTTCCACTCAAGATTCTTTCACTCATATAGACGTCACCAAATGCCCGTGAAGGGCTTCAAATTTTGGCCATTGAGCAGTAAGGGTTCTTTAACGTGCTGGACCTCGGTTTTTACTGTCTCATCCGAAAGACGGGGAAACGACTTGCCGCCGGCCGGACTCAAACTTGAGCGCGCTACCGACTGATCATGAGCCAGGACGACTCGTTTTTGTGGACAGGACCATCTAAGTGTGCTAACCCCTTGAATTTTTAGTCTATTTTATTAATTTTTTTTACCATGTTTTGATGAAAAGAATAAATAAAATAGACTAAAAAATCAAGCGGTTATGGGCAAGGCACACTTAGATGGTCCAGTCCACAAGTACCTGTGGTTTCGAATAGGCCTACAGTTGTATAATGTACATGTGAAATTTGTTCTATGAAATGTGTACTTATGACATATGTAATGTGTACTTGTGGTACTTTGAGTGCATATGACATGAAAATTTGATTACACAGTGACACGTATTTATGAAATTCTTGGGTACATATGCACCTATGAAATTTTGAGTTCAAGTGTAATAACTCCTGATAATTAAAAATGAGAACATGATTTATGTTATACGCTTTTCTACTGGATGCGACACAGAAGTAAAATAAAATGTTAATAGTAAGTACATGTATATAACACTGTATCTTGAGTACAGATCGCTTTCTGGGAAGTGTCCCATCATCTTTGCAAGGAAATGTTGCTTCCTGATGATGAAACTACGCACGCACTTTGCTCTTCTACACGGCCAATTTGATCTATAATACTTCGTAATCAGAATAATATGCTGGAGGCGATTACTTCCGTATACCAGTAAGTGTCCAACATTATCTTTATAAGAGCTATTATCCTGTCAAATCACAATATTGGAGGTTTTTATACTCTGTGAGAAAATAAAATCAGTATGTCAGCCACAATGACTGCCAAAGACCGTTTTTTTTTTATATATCTAAATAGATTGGATACCAGAAATGGTCGTAGACTCTCTCTCTCTCTCTCTCTCTCTCTCTCTCTCTGTCTGGAATGATTTTAGATTCGAATATTCGTTGTTTAGTATTCATTTGCAAATATTCGTTTCAGCTCTTCAATTAACATCCCTGTAACCATTACCTCGTTCAGTGTACGACCTGATCCCCCCTCCTCATTGATAACTGTCCGGTATGGACAATAAATTAAATACATAGTTTAAAAGTAAACGCGAATACATATTTTCGACAAAGTTCAAGTTAACTCTTTTCTGGAGCGTACATTGTTTTCAATTTCGATTTTGAAATACGGAAAGTTGAAATATAACTGATTGCAAAACTATGGCAATTATCATGGTCACACCTTTTTTTTTTTTTTTTTTTTTTTTTGTAAAACTCCTGGTAAATAAAAAAGTGGAAACATGCTACAAATAAGAAGTTATTGGAAGAGCCAGAATTCTGGACATGTGGAAGATAACTCAAGTTTAGAAGGTTTGGATCTTTTGTAAAATGTGTTGTGCATAGGAAAATAACTGAGTGTTTGAATTGTTCCGAACCAGAAATTTTGTAACAAAAAGGCATATATGTTTCAATAAAATTATCACAACAATTTATAGCTGTTTAAAAAGGCCAAACGTTGCATGTACATCAACAAATAGAGGCGGTTACTCACTGAATTTCGTATGTAGACTCAATTTATGTATGCTAAAATTATACATGTATATTAACATAAAGTTCACACTGGCTGTACAATATACTATAGACCCTTTCACGTTAACTGCGGTCCCAGCTGTGACTTTGGGGGCAAAATGATACAGATACCAGCAAAAACATAGATGTCGATATAGTAATTGATTGTTTCTTGACGTCATTTTCCGGGAATCTGTATCGTTTTGCCACCCACAGTTATCGTGAAAGGGTCTATTGTCCGATTCACATAAGATGGCGGGGCGGAGTAACCTTTTGATTATCATACGGATGATTCTACTCGCTTTTCAGTTATGACAAGCTGCGCGGGAAAAAATTTTTGTTCCTCATTGGATATTCTCTCAGTAAATATGGTGACAAGTAGGAACGGTTACTCTAGTCAGTGCAATTTTAATCATTGGCGGATTCAAGGGGGATTGCAAAATTTTCGCTCCGCTCGGGGAATAATTTTTAATTTTACACCCACCACAAACTATAAACCGCAGTCGACTTTTGATGATGTATGCATTGCATCACAATAAGTAGAATTTTATGTCACCAGTCTAAAAAAACATCCACCTATTAAAACAATTCTAGACCACCACTGTTGTAAATATTTGTTGCATAATCAAAAGGCACATAAAACAATGAAAACGGATCGCCCGGGGGGCTCCGTGGCCGAGTGGTTAGAGCATTGCGCTTTAAATCACAAGGCCTCTCACCTCTGGTTCGAAACCCGCTAGGGTCGTTTCGAATTATGTGGGAAAGTTTGCCAGTTTACTTGCGGAAGGTCGGTGGTCTTTACCCGGGTAACCGGGGTTTCTCCCCCACCAATAAAAACTGGACGCCATCATATGATTGAAAGATTGTTGAGTATGACGTAAAACAAAAAAATCAACCTCCCCTTTCAAAAAATCCTGAATCCGCCCCTGTTAATGTTCTGCTTTATTACCTAAAATTTAAACTCGTCCAGGTCGAGGAAGGGTTCACAAGATTATAGTATGTAACTGAGTGAAAAGTCTGCTATTCGATATCTTTCTGCATGCCGGTTTTGTATAGTCTATATAAGGCACATGCTTACCAAAGGCGTAACGGGCCGTAAGTAAGTAATATATTAAGGTATTCTCAAAGTGTCTTCGACTGTCTAACCTTTTCATCCTTTCACATCTTAATTTGGATGTAATTTTCAAAAGAAAGCAAGGAATGATATTTTTTAATCGAACATTTTATGATAGAAAAAGTAAAAATTAAATTAAATTTTCATGAATTGAAGTTGCCTGAAAGACCACATTTAAGCCTAAGTTATTTAAGATAAGAAACAAGTCTTAAGTCAAAAGCTCTATCATTTCAACTACAGTAACAGCAAAAACATCAAACATATTTGACTTTTATTTCAGAATCTAACATTCAGAAGAAGAAGAAACACCAAAAATTCGACCAGCCAAAAGGGGTTGCTTATTTCAACACGGTACTCGATCTCACTTCTAAATTACCTTGAGAACCGCGTTTGCTACCGGAACCGGAAAAACGTTGAAACTGCGTGCACATCACATCGGACAAATTTCCAGTACTGCATTTGTATATAGGCTACCTATGTCAATATCATAGGCCAAAGTTTGTAGCACCTCACCTCTAGATGCCGGCATCCTTATATCAATGAAATCTTAGCGGGACACGAAATAGCAAAAAAATCAAAAACTTTTATAACATCTACTTTATGATAACGATTATAATTAAAGAAATAAATATTTTTTTTCTCGAAATACAGATTTCATAAGATATATTTATTGTATCTATGCAATTTATTATATCTTTGGATAACTGACCACATCAATGATACTTGTATATCGTGCCTTCGAATAGAACGATTAAAATAAACTAAAGCGAAGAGAAATAACTCTGTTATTGTAATCTTTGTATATTTAACCATCACTGTAGGGGTTACTTGCCGTTGACTATCGACTTCTGAGAGGCAAACTCTTTTAGATATAAATTTTGATGACAAAGGGAGAACTTTTCACAGAATCAGTGACATCAAATCAATTTAGATCCTTTGTGGCCATCACTTTTAAGATTACAAATTGTCCGACTTAAGAGGTGCCTTTTTATAAAGTTTTTTTCCCTTGCAGTATTTACTACATATTCTATAGAAATGAGAACCAAGTAAGTTTGAATAACAGATACCACAGTTACAGATGGTGATATACGTAAGACACCATATAAAGTGAGCAGGAAGGCACATTCCCCCTGTTACGTCTTCTGTCCAATTCTAATTATGTTTTATTCCAATGAATCATCATCGTCTTTGGTCACATCTTTGACGTTTTCCTTTTCACCTTATATCCCCAACTATATCATCAACTTCGTCTTCAGTGGTAATTATCATCATTTCACCTTTTGCAATGTCTTTTCAATCTCATATCATATCCTCAACGCTATCATCCGCTATGTCTTCAGTACCATTTATCATCCTGAAATCGTCTACGTTGTCTTTTCCCCTCAAATCATATTTTCAACTCTATCACCCCTTCGTCTTTAGCGCCGTTTTCATCTTCTTTCTATCTTTCACATTTCTTCTCCACTTTATTTCATATCCTCAACTCTATCACTTACTTCGATGTCATTGCCTTTTTATAATCCATCCACCTTTTACATTGTCTTCTCCACCAAAATTTCATATCCTCAGCTCAATCATCCACTTCGTCTTCAATTCCTTTTATCATATTCCAATCTTCTACTTCATCTATCTCAACTCTTATTCACTTTGTCTTCAATGCCTCTTACGCTGTCTTTTCTACATCATAATATATCCTCAACTCTATCATCCACTTCGTCTTCAACGCCTTTTACGTTATCTTTTCCATCTCATATATCCTCGAGTATATCATCCACCTCGTCTTCAACGCCTTTTACGTTATCTTTTCCATCTCGTATATCCTCAGGTATATCATCTACCTCGTCTTCAGTATAATTTATCGATCTTCCTTCATTAGTTACACCTCTTCCTATCTCATATCATATCCTCAACTCTACCACCCACTTCGTCTTCATTGCCTTTTATAATCCTTCCATCGTTTACGTTGTCTTTTCCAGCTCATATCATATCCTCAACTCTATCATTCACTTTGTCTTCAAGACCCTCTGTCTTAGTCCCATCTTACATTTTGTCTTCTCTACCTTAATATATCCTCAACTCTATGATCTACTTTGTCTTCAATACTTTTTACTTTGTCTTTTCCATCTCATATATACTCGGATATATCATCCAGACTGAGTAACATTCATCACCCTTCCATCTTCAACATATCTTTTCCACCTCGCATCATATCCTCTGTCACCTGCTTTGTCTTCAGTACAATTAATCTCAACTGTGGCTCTTATGTTAGCCTTAATTTTGGATTTCTTTGCAATTTGGCACCGTGAAAGCACCTAATATGGCTGAGCTTGTTTAAACTTTTTATTTCCAACATCCGTGGATTCTACCTGTTTATAATATACGGTACAAACCATCTTTCCTCTGTGTCTTTTCGGTTTTGTGTGAAAGCAAAACCTGTTTGATTTGTTCTCCTTGGTCTTGAACATGTTTTGGATTTATTGTTATTTTTTCTCACGCTTTCTTTGAATGTTAAATCTATCTGATTTTTTCCTACATGTAGTCATGGTATGACTTTCACCAGAGTCATAGTTTTTTAAAGCATAGTCATTTGAGTTACTTCTCTTCGACTGGAAGAATGATTTAAATCAGGATGTAAAAAATCGATCCATTACCATGTTGGGGGAGGGACAGAGGATTCTCAGCCCTCCTGCCAACGTCGATTGTATCCATGACTGGACAAGCCTCGTCAAGGATACACTCGACACGTACGCTCGGTTCGAGAGTTGTCGTGTCTCCCGTCACACGTTGATAGATCCTTTTTAAAAACTTTATAAGTTCCAGTACCGCTAGAACACTTGCCGATTTTATGTAAAAGTTTTTCATCTTACTTGCAAAGGGCTGGTGGTACATTGTAACCGGTTTCTCAACATTAAAAACTGGTTGCCACCATGAACTAAGAAAATTTCGAGTGTAGTGTAAAACAGCATTCAAACCAACTAAAATCAACCTTTATATGTATTTTTTTTCATTTTTCTGAATTGTATTTAACGCCACATTCAACAATTATTCAGTCATATGGTGAAGACCGGTTTTTACTTGTGGAAAAGAGAAAACTCGGTTACAATGTACCCGGGAAGAGTCCACCGGGCTTCTGCAAGTAAACTGTCAAACGCCGCTGTCACAAAATCAGCTTAGGTCCCAGTGGGACTGGAACGTGCGCTGACTAGAAGTGAGAGACTCCACGGTTCAAAGCGCGATGCTATAACCACTGGGCCACGGGGGCCCTACTTATGTATCTTTCCTTACCAAGTGATCAGGTGTTACAGTCATGTTTTGATTTAACTGCAGACGACTGGGTGTGACCAGTTGGCCTAGGACGTTTATGCCTCCACTAAACCTGATCTCAGCGCTGGGACCTGTTTTAACTAAAAGTCCGTAAGTTCTAAATCAGTTTCAAGATTTTTTTTTTATCTTAAATTAAATTTGAATGCCAATTTATCAAACCCTGTCAGAATTCTAGTCTTATGACATCCGATTTTCAAATAAGATATTGAAAGTTTGAGTTCATTATGTCTGCTACACATACACGGATGGATTGTGACGATTTCACAACGATAAACTAGAAATACGGTTCTTGGATTTTCCAACTTTATTTTTGGATTAAAAATATTCTTGAAAATGAACAAAATTGGAAAATTCCAACTGTGATCTCATGTTCAACTTAAATCTTGGAATTTCTAATTTCAATATTTTTACGCAATAAATCTTAGGGAAGGTTCTGGGTCCATGGTAAAATGACTGTGCCTCTTTCTTCTGCAAAGAGTCTATTATTACAGTTTTGCAATAATAATAATAATAATAATAATAATAATAATAAATATCAATGAATAGAAAAAATAAAGTAAAAAAAAAAAGCCAAAACAAGTGACTAAGACGATCGTTTCTGACTTCAACAGTTGAGCTGGAATTGAGTCCCGGACTTGAACCCCTGGTTATCGTCCAATGCCAAAAAACGTAATGGTACAATGGAACCCTACCCAAAGACCACCTCGCTAAGGACACCACTTCACATTTCAGACCATGAATTTCCAATCTCTTGATACATATTAAATGTTTACAGAACCTCAATTAAGAGACTACATCGAGGTAGTCAGTTAGGTGGTCTTAATTGCGATGTTCCACTCTATTCCCAAATCCGTCTATCACTATATAAAGGTGAATATCTTAGCGTTTGAGAAGCTTAGAATTGAAATGTTGTTATAAATGCGAACTATTACTTTAGTATATATAAAACTGATACAAGAATACCAGTTACAGGTATATGTATACCCTCGGAGATTCAAACGGTTCACCTGCAGTGTCAACGACCCAGTGGTTATAGTAAAAATCCAAATAACCTGGCGGGCGGAGTTTTATGAACCCTTTCTTGACCTGGTAGAGTTTAAATTTTATGTAATAAAGCATAACATCAAAATTACACTGACTAGATGTTTGTTTGTTTGTTTGTTTATTGTTGTTTAACGTCCCACTCAAGAATATTTCACTCATATGGAGATGTCACCAAATGCCGGTGAAGGGCTTCAAATTTTGGCCTATGCTTGGCACTTACGGCCATTGAGCAGTGAGGGTTCTTTAACGTGCCGACACCCACTGTGACACGGGACCTCGGTTTTTACTGTCTCATCCGAAGAACAGAAAACCAACCTGCTGCCGGCTGGACTCGAACTCACGACCCCACGATCAAGAGTCGAGCGCGTTACCGACTAAGCCAGGCCGGCTCTACACCGACTAGAGAAATCGTTCCTACTTGTAACCATACATAAAAGATTATCCAGTGAGGAATAAAACGTTTGATCCGTGCAGCTTGTCATAACCGAAAAGTAAGTAGAATCATCCGTATGATAATCAAAAGGTTACTCCGCCCCGCCATCTTATGTGAATGGGACAATAAATATTCAAACATAATACAAAAGCTGAAGTTTTGAAAAAAAAAGTCAAAATAATTGATACCGAGGTCTGGAATGCTTATACATCAAAGTAACTGAAGAGTTAAAACTGAGCTTTGGTGTAATGTTATTTAATTACATGTACTTCGTAAGTATACATGGTTTAACCTTGTATTGCATTGCATTTTGTCAGCGGTCAGCCTAAAAAGTACTCCAAGCTGTGGGGACCACATACACACGTCCCATCATTACAATGATGCGTAAATCCATCGACGATACCGGTGCACTTGGAACTCAAATGTTGACAGTCTGCCTTGTACTGGCAACCTGTAAATGATATGTACATCTCATTATTAATTATAGAAAACATTTACGTCATGGTATGGGAAAAAAAGGCCAATGAGTGCCTCGTAGTACCTCAAATGCGCGCCCTCTTCCTTTCAAAGTCATCTAGTTCTTGTTCACCTAAATTTATAAAGTTCTATTCAGTTTTCATCCTGAATTTTTCCCTCAGCTGAAAAATATCACCCATTGTATTTGTTACATTCCCAAGTATGATACAACCAAGGGGTGAAAAAAAGCTATTCTCGAATACACAATAACCTCCTATTTGCAACAGTTATCTTTCATTAGAGTAGATAAACTGGACGAAAAACTACTTTTTATTTTTGCTTGAAAAATCAAACAGCCTGAACCCAATGTAACTTAAAAAGATTGACACATGAGGTAAATAAATAAATAAAAGGTTGATTAAGGATTTTTTTTTTTTGGGGGGGGGGGGGGGGTGGGGAGCTACGGGGGCAGAAAAACAAAAAAAAATTGCCCACATTCGTCTTTACAAGATATCTGCTATAAAGAGGAGATAACCCAGCAAATGGGAGATAAATCCTGTAATCTCCAAAGTATGGAATAATGCTTCATGACAAATGTTGAAATATAGGAATTTGATTGTAAATACTGCTATATGTATGTAGTTATTTTCAACTCTTCAAGTAATTAACCGTATGTTTTAGGAGTTGGTTTACCACTGCCCTACACAAGCAATGTCTGGTTTAAATTGTTGTAAGGAATAGAATTACGCAGAATTTTCGGCGGCTGGTGAGATATTTTCAGAATAAACAAATAAACTACATACTCACTGTCTAGATATTCACAAGTGCATATTTTGTATGGACATGCGGGAAGGCCATCATCGCAGGAAACGCCAGCATGAGAACATAGCTGTTGGCAAGACCATGACCAAGATACATCTACCCGAAATAAAAAAGAAGTAAGTGTCGAGAGTTTGACAGTATATCAAATTAGTTTAAGTGATATAGCAATAAAATTAACAAGAGGCCCATTGGGGCCTTAACGGTCACCTGAATGAAAAAAACTATCAGAATTGGCCCCTTTTGAAGCCCCTATATATAGTAGCTCATTTTCGTTTGCAAACATTATATGGCTTCCCATAAAAGTTTCTACAAAGTTTGCTTAAAATTGAATCGAAGTAAACCAGAGACAAAACATTTTTACTTCGCACTTTTCTCTATTATACTTTTCCAAGATAATGATAAAAAATATAGGGTCAACCTGACTATATCCGCCTTGTTGAATTTTTGTAAATATTTGCATGGCAAACATTTTGCTTCTTTCACCCTCTCTCTATCTATTATACTTTTCAAGATAATCGTGAAAACATGAAACGTCACATAAAAGGGGAAATAACTCTCATAAGCTTTGTCCTGAGAATTTCCACCACGTTGACGTTTTTGTAGATTATGCATGCCGAACATTTTTGCGTCTTTCACTTTCTCTCAATGTATTATAGTTTTCAAGATAATGTCTAAAAACAGCCGAAACATGAAAAAATCCACCTAAAAGGGGAAATAACTCCCAAGAGGAACGGCCTAAAAAGATCCAGTCAAAACATGAAAATTTCACATAAAAGGGGAAGTAACTCGAATAAGGATCCAGCTGATAATTTCCGCACGCTTGACAGCTTTGTAGATCTTTGCGTGTCGAACATTCTCTCTTTATCTATTATACGTTACAATGTCCAAAAACAGCCAAAACTTGAAAAATTCACTTAAAATGCGAATTAACTCTCAAAAGGAACGACCTGACAAGTTCCACCCTGTCAACTTTACAGGATAATAGCCAAAACCAGTCAAAACATGAAATTTCACATGAAAGGGGAAGTAACTATATAAGGATCTACCTGATAATTTCCACTCTGTTGATAATTTTGTAGATCTCTGCACGCCGAACATTTTTGCTTCTTTCACTTTCTCTTTATCTATTATACTTTACAAGATAACAACCAAACACATGAAAAATCCACTTAAAAGGGGAAATAACTCCCATAAGGGTCGACCTGACAATTTCTGCTCTGTTGACATATTAG
This sequence comes from Atrina japonica, assembly GCA_030159075.1. NCBI lineage: Eukaryota > Metazoa > Mollusca > Bivalvia > Pterioida > Pinnidae > Atrina > Atrina japonica. Next base: position 631,468 of record BROG01000093.1, on the reverse strand, counting down.
TTATAGTAGATCTTTGCAAGCCGGTCAATTTAAGGTAACGGGTTTTTTTTTCTAGCTTTAGTAATACCGGTATTCGAGATACATGTATCAAGTCAAAAGTATCTACTGACTCACTTGCTCTACATGTATTTTTAGCCATGGTGGCCATGTTTGGACCTAGTCCCTTTTTAATCACAAGCTTTATGCGACTTCACATGGGGGATACTTCCTGTTAAATGTCGTTAAAACTGGCCCAGTGGTTCTTGAGTAGAGGTAAAACATGTCTAAAATTTGAACAACTTATATTTTCTGTATACTTAGGCGACTGTATCCTTGACCTTTGACCATATGACCTTGAAATCTTGTCAAAATGATCCTTAGATCATTCTTAACAACTTTCTTGTATATTTTTGTATACAAAAAGTCAATCAGTTTTTAGTTTTTAAACCATTTGTGTAACAAGAGCTGTCAGAAGGCAAGAAATCTTGCAGAGGGTGTAAATTTTCAAAATAGGTATTTGACACACAATTGTAAGTTTTAAGGTCAAGGTACGGTAAATTACAATGTATTTTGATTCCTTCAGCTCAGGTTAAAATGTTTGAAAAGTTGGTCAAAGTCCAAAGTCAAGGTCACTGGGTACCAAATGAAAGCTGTGGTCATAAGAAATTTATTATGTGAAAAATCAAAGCCCTATTCCTCTAGGTTTATAAGATATAGCAAAGGTTAATTTTTTTTTAAAAGAAGGTCAAAGTCCAAGGTCAAGGTCTCTAGCTCAAAAGTCAAGGTGCCAAATGAACGCTCTGGTCATAACGAATCTGTATGTGAAATATCAAAGCCCTGTCCCTTGCGGTTAAAAGTATATAGGACTGGTTAAAGTTTTGTCTACGGACGCCGACCACAACGACCAGGGGTATGACAGTAGCTCTCCAGACTTTCGTCCCGGCAAGCTAAAAACTGTATCCTATGTTAATGAAGCGCCCCCTAGTGGCTCGTTTATGGACATATTTCGTTTTCATTTACAAACTTTGTAGATACTGCATACAAAATTTGAAAGTCCTCTGATCATTTGACGCTATGGAATTAAATGGTCGTAACTGCAATTTTCAAACTTTTCAGTAGAAGGAAAAAAATTAATTTTAAATTAAACTAACACAGATATTGTAACAAAGTCACTTGCAAATGCATTTTTGTTCAATACTAAGTAAAACTAGATAATAAATTGCAATGGCAGATTCAAAATATTTCATGTAAAAGCTTAATTAGATGTAGATACGACCTTTCAAACCATGATACCCAAATGAAAGCCCCATGACCGGCGATTTACGCTCAGTAAGGATGTTAATCGTGATTTAAATGGCAATATGCTTAGCAAAATGTTTATATAAAGTTATTATCTTCCCATTAATTACGCTTCTGAGTGATTCTCTGTTCTCTGAGCACTTCCATGTCCGCCATACGTCAACGGAAGAGAATTGACATGTGCTGTCTGTAGTCGATAGGTCAACTTTATACTGTAGAGGTGCACATTCATAGAATTTCACAAGATGGTTGTTATTATCGTGAAAGAAAATATTCCTATAAATTCAAATAACACCAATCACTGCACTTTTTAAATTAAAATTTAATTCACTGTTAATACACACAGGTTTGTAAAAGAGTTATAGAATTTAAAACACTTGTTATCAAGTGTTGTCAATACAAAGTATGTCAATCCATTCGGAACAATGCTGAATTACAGACCTTAAAGCTATTTATATCGCTTTAAGCTGTCAAAACAAAAGTATGTCAATCCATTCAGAAAAATGCTGTATTACAGCCTCCAAAACGCTTTGAGATGTCAAAACAAAGTATGTCAATCCATTCAGAAAAATGCTGAAATACTGTCCTTAAAACACCTTTAGTTGGCAATACAAAGGATGGCAATCCATTCAGAACGATGCTGAAATACTGTCCTTAAAACACCTTTAGTTGGCAATACAAAGGATGTCAATCCATTCAGAACGATGCTGAAATACTGTCCTTAAAACACCTTTAGTTGGCAATACAAAGGATATGGCAATCCATTCAGAACGATGCTGAAATACAGGTCTTATGGCTATTTATATCGTTAATTAAGAGTTAATTAAGTGTTATTTTTAATGAGGTAAATAAGGATCATAACAGAATTTTACACAAATACAAAAAAACTGTCCTTAACTTCCTACAGTTGTGAATGAGCACCTTTAAGATAATCAGTTCACAACGATGCTGAAAATTCCTTAAGAATATTTTTTTAGTTTTGTTTTCAATCCATTCAGAACGATGCTGATTACTTCAAAACACCTTTGTGATGAAAGTGAAGTAGGTAATTGTAATTTTGATTCATGAAGATGCTGAAATCTGAAAAACACCTCATACAAAGGATGTCATCCATTCAGAACGATCCTTGAATTTACAGAGTTAGAGTTCACTTTATATTGTTAATTAAGATTTTTGTTTTTTTAATGAGGTAAATTCATAACAGAATTTTATTATTACCTACTTACAACTGTGAGAGAAAGATATTCCAGTTGACAGAATGAAAATTTTTTAAGAGCTGATTCTTCACGTTTGTGATGAAAGTGAAGTAGGTAATTGTAATCTTGAACATGATGAAATAAAGAATCTGAACTCAAAATATTTTTCCTTGAATCTTACAGAGATAGAGTTCACTTTATATTGATTTTTCGTTTTAGTATTCACTTATTATTCTACTTCAACAGATAACAGAAAACGAGATGATTAAAATAAAATAGAAACAGATCTAAGTTTTTTGACCACTGTTTTGTGACCACATTCTAAAAACCATTTAGTTAAAGGGGCATTTTGCTTTTCACGTAAAAGGAGATATACACAGGCATGACAGGTTTGGTACTTTTTAAATTGTAACTGATTAACTTAACCGTACAATTTGTATTTGAATACCACACTGGACCTGACCTTATTTCCATAAATATAAGATTTTTTATGCCTGTGTTTAGCCCCTATTTGTTATCGTTAATCAAGTACAAGTAGTAAAAGTAGAAAAAAAAATCGAAATCATATTTTTGGTAAACAGAGGTAATGCCCCTTCAAGTATTTCTTTAGATAAAATCTCTTGAGAGACCACATTTACGTGGCAAAAGGTGTGGTTTCTAAAGACATAAGATTGCCTCTATGGCCCGTAGAATCATAACTATTAATAAATATAACCTGTTTGGTTAATCCAATAAAAATTATTTATAGTACAGTTGCCATTTTGGATGAAGGGTGGGCTACAGGACATAATTTTGGAAGACGACTACCCTAAAACAATGAGGTCAAAATTTGTTCAAATTGGCCCAGTATATTTTAAGAAGATGTAGGAAGTAATTTAAAATCATTTATGCAGAATTTGGTCAAATTTTCAAGTGTATGACAAAAACCTGTAACATATGTTAGAGATCTCATAAATTTCTTGACTGAACCAAATTTGAATAAAATATGCATATACGTAAAGCAGTTCAGGACAATTTCAGAAAACCATGTGAATACGCAAGAATCAACCACATTAAAACGAACACAGGAACACAATCATATGAAGGCATTTGTAACGAAAAAGATACATGGAAACACAAGAAAGTTATATGAAAATATCCCTAACAAGAAGTCTAAGGGGCCTTATGACGCTCACATGGCAAATCTGGTCAACATTGCAGAAGAAGTAAAAATGTCTAAATGATGTTAAAAAAACCCTCTTATTTTCTTGTAAAAGATCATTTTTGGATTCCTTGCGGATTCTAGCCTCCTGTCATTTGCAAACATTATGCAGCTTTGTATTGCGGTAGCTTCTGCCAAAATTCAGACATATGATGATAGCAATAGGTCTCCCTGAGCCCTTTGCTAAAATTACAGAGAATGTAAGACGTTCACTGATTTGTTGATCATAATGCAACAATGAATATGCATTTATAATCAACCAATCAGCAAACGTCATAGATATTCTTATGATTAAAATGGAGCCAGACGACGTGAATACAAAAAACGATGGGTAGCTAGAATAAACGTCTCATAGATATGGAATTATGTCATGTCATAATTTAGTGACGATGGGTTTATAAATCTAAAAGATCAAGTAAGCATATCAACAAATATCAGACGTCAGCAATTAGAAATTGATGGTTAAAATGATCGCTAATGAAAATGTCACTGCATCTTGCTACGAAGAAAGTATATGGGAGGACTTCTTCCCCTGATTTAACCACAAAAATAATCGCTTAAAATCGAGGCAGAAAATTCGGCCTAGGTTATATCTGGAAGGTTTACGAATGGTAAAGAGATATAAACATTATAAACACACAGACATTCCTTTCATAACTATGGATTAGATGGAATCAGCAAAGATGCTTAAAATGCATTCTGCATACTGATGATTTCTTCGTTATAAAATGACTTTCATTTCTTTACCAATCGATAAGATTTCAAGATCTTGTAAGTAAGTACTAGTCGTATTTTCATTGGTTGAACAGTACACACCTATGAGAAGTCACTCGTATCAGAAAACTGGAGCGATAAGAGATCGATTTTTGATAAGATTGTAGTGATGATAAAATATTACCAAATATCCGAAATTTTATCGGTTGTTCTGCACAAGATCATTTGGAGCCGGCCTGGCTCAGTCGGTAGTGCGCTCGACTCTTGATCGTAAGGTCGTGAGTTCGAAAGCAGCCGGCGGCAGGTTGGTTTCCTGTCCTTTGGATGAGACAGTAAAAACCGAGGTCCCGCGTCACAGTATGTGTCGGCACGTTAAAGAACCCTTACTGCTCAATGGCTGTAAGTGCCGAGCATAGGCCAAAATTTGAAGCCCTTCACCGGCATTTGGTGACGTCTTCATATGTGTGAAAGATTATTGAGTAGGGCATTAAACAACAATACAACCAACAAACAAAAGCACAAGGTCATTTCATATAATTCGGTAATAAAGCAATATATTATCACATGGACATTACAAAATCGAGTTAAATTTCAAAATAATGTTTACGAATGTTAGCCGTTACCATTGTCTGAATTGTTGACAGTATACATGTAATTGTTTAATCGTTTATACCGGGTTTGAGTAGGGTATATTCCAACTTTGTTTTGTTTTGATTTGGATTTTACTGATCTCGCAGCTATTTTACATTTTGTCGTCTTTTTGGGGGGAAATGACGAAAAGACAACATCGAGGCGAAAAGACGACAAAAGAACTCGCAAACTAGCGATTTACTTCTGTCGTCTTTTCGCATGGCGTTTTGTTGTCTTTTCGCCCGCAAATTTGCGACTTTATTGTCGTCTTTTCGTCTGTTCGCCCGCAAATTATCGACCTTAAAATATCGTCTTTTCGTCTTTTTGACCCGCAAATTTGCGACCTTAACATCTTAAAATATCGTCTTATCGTCATTTGGCCCCGCAAATTTGCGACCTTAAAATGTCGTCTTATCGTCTTTTGGCCCCGCAAATTTGCGACTTTAAAGTCTTTTCGTCTTTTCGCCCCTCCAATATAGAAAAAACCCTGACCGGACAGAACGGATATTTCAGAAAAAAAAGTAAGTCGTTAATTTGTGGGTTACTTTGTCGTCTACTTGCCTTAAATTTGTCGTTTTTTTTCGCCCCGAAAAGACGACAAAATGTTAATTTGTCGTCTTTCGTTCTGTCGTCTTTTCGCCCCGAAATAACGAAAAGTCGACATGGCACAAATCAGCCACCATACGCAGCGGATGTGACAGGTCGGTAGAGGATACTTACTCCAAGGCACCTGATCCCATTTCTGTATCTTCCGGAGCAGATGAAGATGAAGTCCATCATGAAATAGAACTGGAATTTCTAATAGACAATATATTTGTAATGTTCGGAGACGTGGTCTTTCAACAAACTGTCGGCATTCCTATGGGAACCAATTGTGCTCCTTTATTGGCCGACCTGTTCCTTTATTCATACGAAGCAGACTTCATTCAGAAACTGCTGAATCAAAAGAAGAAAAAGTTAGCGGTGTCCTTTAATTTGACATTTAGATATATCGACGACGTTTTGTCAATTAATAATGACAATTTTCATACATATGTCAATGCGATATATCCCAGCGAACTAGAAATTAAAGATACAACAGAATCAAGCACACACGCTTCATACTTCATACGATAAACGCGACGATTTCGGCTTTCCCATCGTAAATTTTCCACATTTAAGTAGTAATATCCCTCAGTCACCCGCATATGGAGTTTATATTTCTCAAATGATCCGATATGCCAGGGCGTGCACAACATATGAAGATTTCATATACAGAGGTAAACTACTCACTGACAAATTATTGACACAGGGATATCGAAAACCGCGTTTAATGTCAACGTTCCGCAAATTTTTACGGTCGGTATAATAGTCTTGTTTGCGACTACTCTGTTTCACTAAGTGAAATGTTGAGTTGCCTTTTCGTTGGCGGTTGTTGAGACGTCTGTACCAATTGTGACGAGGATACACTCCTAACTTGTTTCATTGGACTTGACTGTGGACTCACGGCGGGTGTGACCGGTCGACAGGGGATGCTTACTCCTCCATGGCACCTGATCCCACCTCTTGGTTTCCAGAGGTCCGTGTTTGTCCATTTTTACCGGATTTGTATCTATGTCCTGGACATTCTATTGATTTATAGTTTGGTATCTGAAATTTTTATATCTGTATTCATGATGGAAACGTATAAATAACACAGCACTGGCGCAGCTCAACTCCAATCTGTCGCTATTTCCGCGAATACTTAAAGCATGACGTTGTAGGTAGCTTCGTTTGAAGCCGAGATATTTCGCAATTATCAATGATATCTGCTCCGGCTACCATAAAAATACGTTAAACTCAATAATTTCTCAGCTTTGACTAATCCTGAAATGTGATGGTTCAGCAGGCCATATTCTAAGACTTTATTTAATTTTGTGTTATAAGGTGCTCGAGTGTGGATTGATATACCGCTTATACCTTTAACTGTGTTCCGGGTTTAGACCAAGTGATTCATGCAACTGCCACGTGAAACATGAAATAGATCGATTTTCAGTTTCAACCTGTTTTTATCAAAATCATTTTTAAAGATGCAAAGGAAACTGAAAATATTTTCTCTGTTTTTCAGGAGAAAGTGCAAAATGATTAAAAAAAAGAAAAGAAATGTAATGGCGATCTCTCATATACCATCAGATAGGTTCAGTTGGATCAAATGCAACATATATAAAGTTCCCCATTGTTATACTCAAGATTCTAAAGACATATGATATCAATACCGAGTCTTATACAGAATCTTAGGAGCTAAACAATTCCTCGTAAAGTTCATAATTAAACTCCATCCATACTTCAGCTTCTGCAAATCAGATGAAGAAATCATTGATTATGTATTCTATTAGTGTCCTCATTATTCAACCTTATGGAAAGATATAGAGAACTGGATGATTTCAAAATGTACTTGAAACTATAAATTCACACTTATTGACATTCTGTTTGGAATACCTGGCAAACAGAACAACTCGCTTTCATAATAAGATATTCATTGATTTTAAGATTGTTGATAAAAGGGAACAATGTACCTGATATTGTTTTAAGGATTGTTTTTCATTTTTTGGACTTCATCGAGTATAAAGGCAATGAATTATGGAAAAAAATCAATGTGCAGCACTTAGTGCTGCACAGAATTTTTTTCCATAATGCATTGCCTTTATACTCGATGAAGTCCAAAAAATGAAAAACAATCCTTATATTTATATATATTACCATTTTCTTTTAATCTGTAGTCAGCTGGTTATGAAATTTATTCTATGTAATTGGCTTTGCGGTAGGAGGTTTTTCATATGATGTAACAGTTAAACAGCTGTGTGAGACGAGAAGTAGTTCCCCTTTTCTGTCCGGAAATACTAAATGGAATTAAGGTTTATTTTCTTATTTTCATATCATTTTGAAAGAAACTAGTGATATGAAAATTTTTGAATAAGTGTCAGATTTGTTTTTAAGTTATTTTAGAATATTCGTCTGCTTGGTAACCGGAAGGTTAAATGTGTCAGAAGAGAATTGAAATTGCAAATGGCTGCGCCCATGAGTATGCTGAATAATGTATTTACAACGAATTTGCGTTTGAATTCTGATATATTATTAATGGGATATACCATAGAAAGATTTAGTGTGACTTACAAGAAGTGAGACAGCTAATATTAATTTATGACAACTGAAAGTAGCCATTTTATTTGACATTTTTTACCAAGCAGCTGGGAACCACGATGACTGATTGGTACGTAACCTACGTAAGTAGGCCCATTTCACACGACCTAATTTCACACGATACGGGTGACGAATTGTTTCTGATAGGAATATCCAGTGAAGGCAAACAAATCGACTTGTTTATCAAGAGATGCTTGACAAAGTTCCACTAGGCCTTACTTTCTTTCTTTCTGTTGTAACTATGAAGCCAGACGGTGGTCTGTGGTTCTGGTCATAACATGACCTAGATATATCGCGATATGGGCCTGTAGGCTGTACAATGTGCTACAGATGTAGTCTCGTGTTTCCGATTTCTTTCTGTGATTTTTATTTGTTTTGTGGTAGGCCTAATGTATGGGTTTTAAAAAAAATATATAAGAAATAAACATGTCATATTCTATTCTTTATTGATTCGTTCATGTATTCTTACGCTGAAAAGTAAAGTGGTTAATACTCGGGGCACGCGACTGTATTTACCGGAATATGCAATATATAGCTCTATATACTTGCAATGAAGGGAATTGCAGTCGGTATGTAAATATTTCTGAAATAAACTTTTTACATAACATCAAACTACATTCAATTAATACTTACAAATACAACAGGCTAAAACATTGGCACCAAACGCTTTCATTATCGTGTCCTAATTACTGTATAGTGTACGAAATATATGTCAATGTTTGCCTTTATCATAGAAATGGGATAGGTGTTTTTAATTCGTAGTGTGCTATGTTGTCAAACAATATCTATATAATCTTGTGCTTCAAGTAGTTTTGTGTATTGTCTTGCTATGGAGAAAGTATATCCGGATGATAATCAATCTTTAAAGGGATATTTAGCAGTATTTCTTGTTTTAATTGCCTTTCCTTTTTAGCTCACCTGAACCGAACGTTCAAGTGAGCTTTTCTAATCGCCTTTTGTCCGTCGTCTGTCTGTCTGTCCGTCCGTCCGTTTGTCCGTAAACTTTTCACATTTTCGACTTCTCCTCCAAAACCGCTGAAGGGATTTTGATGAAATTTTATAGGAAGCAAGTACTCAAGATCCTCTACCAAGTTGTTCATTTCGACCCGATCGGCCAAGGGGTGGATCCAGGGTGGGGCAAAAGAGTCCTGGGGTACTCCTCTTTAGCAATCTTTCCCAGAACTGCTGCATAGATTGAAAAACTAATTGCATCAGAGTGATTTTGATGGATGAATGATTCAATTTCCTGTTTTTGGAATAAATTGGAAAACATGTTTTTGACATCTTTCCCAGCTTTGTCATTTTCATTCATATTTAAGTCTCCTTCACTCCTAAGGAGTGTTAAAATAATTTGTAAATTTGAGATTCCCATATTTGTAAGATACCAACACAGTTCAGGTGAGCGATGTGGCCCATGGACTTCTTGTTTACTATTTAGATTGATATACATTAACATAAAAGAGATATACACAGGCATAACATTTCTTAAATTCATATACATTGTACATGAATATATTTTGTGAAAATTGCTTGCAATCACTTTTATATGCATACCACACTGCACTTGACCTTATTTTCACACATATATTGGAACATATACGATTTTTATGCCTGTGTATTGCTCTTTTTTGTTATTGTACATCAAGTACAAATAGTAAAAGTAGAACAGCTAATGCTCGTTTGAATTTTACCTAATGTAACCTACAGGATATATTGATAACAAGGTTACAGAATACTAATGTCCTGGCAGCAACAAAAATACTCTTGTAAACAAAGCCATGGTCAAGGTCATAATGTCGCCAGACCTGGTATCAACCGAAGGAACTTATCAGAGGAGTATATTACAAATGCATTGCTTAGGAATGCCAATTTGTGAGTCTCATCATTTCATTACAATGATACCGTTCCTTCATTTGCTTTTTTATTTAACGGGGACAATGTTTAAAGAGTAGGGTATATGAGACAATCAGGGACCTCTGGAAACCAAGAGGTAGGATCAGGTGCCATTGAAGAGTAAGCATCCTCTGTCGACCGGTCATACCGGCCGTGAGTCCACAGTCAACTCCAAATGAAATACGTGAGGAACGAATCCTCGTCACAACTGGTACAGACGTCTCAACAACCGCGAACAAAAAGACAACTCAACATTTACCAGTCCCACAGTTTTGCTAAGAATTAGATTTTAATACAATATTTCTCACAATAAGCTGCGACATCAATAATTCTGTATATTAAATGAAGATCTGGAAAATTATTAATATTATACCTCTGAAATCTAGGGTATTTTTTCGTTTTAATGAATCTCAAAAATATTTATCTTTCACCTCTCTTCTCCATTGTCGTCAGCTTTATATAATGATGATATAAAAACAGTACAATGCAATGTCAGATCATGATCAAATAAGGGCTTTATGATTAATTTTATCCCTACTTTCAATTGGTGGGCAAGTGGGGAAAATGATCCTCTTCCTGGCACTAAATCCCATAAACTGGTTTAAAATCACCTAAAAAAATTATATCATAGAAATTCTTACTGTGCATAGATTCAAAGTGAATAAACAATATCATTTGCCTATCATTTTTCAAGAATTCTGGTACAACAATGTATAATCTCAGATACCAAAGTATATTGTTGTTGTTGTTGTTGTTGTTGTTGTTACATTGTTGTTTAACGTCCCACTCGAGAATCTTTCACTCATATGGAGACGTCACCAAATGTCGGTGAAAGGCCTAAAATTTTGGCCTATGCTCGGCACTTACGGTCATTGAGCAGTGAGGGACCTCGGTTTTTACTGTCTCATCCGAAGGACAGGAATCCGACCTGCCGCCGGCTGGACTCGAACTGATGACCTCACGATCAAGCCAGACCGGCTCTACCAAGGTATAAATCTTCAGGATGTCCCGGATAGACACACAAATCTAGTGAATATTGGACAAACACGGACCTCTGAAAATCCAGAGGTGGGATCAGGTACCATTGAGGAGTAAGCATCCTCTGTATATGGTACTACAGCAGAGGATCATGTTATGTTTCGATTGCACGAACCACATATTCCGTATAACTATATTCGGCTTGGTTTCATTTAGGATTTAAGACCAATGCAACATTTCCATCAATGTCTCTTACTTAATATGACATATAAATTGTGTCAACTTTTATAATATGCTGGACTACATAAAAATCATTAATACTGAAAATTACCTAACGTCATTATCTAAAATTAAGATTTATAACTTGAAATTTAAAATACATATCTGTACATATTTTTCAAGTATCATTTTTTATATAACCTATAAGTATATATTCCAAATCTCATTCGAATATGGTTGATAACAATGTGAACTTAAGCCTTGTTATACTGCCATTATTTGTTTAGCCAAAATTTGGCGCTATAAAGTGGTTTGGCGATAGGTTGATGGAAACCTTAAATGAAATTATAGGGAAAATTTGGGAAAAAAAATGTGGCGTTAAGCGAGATCGCAAATGAAACGGCGGGAATTATAAAAGGGTTTTACTGCATTGTCAACTTCAGATCATAATGAATTGTACTTCAAATAGCCATTCATTATGATTAATACATAGGTATTATAAGAGATGTGCCGCGTTATAATTAACCAAACCATGCTCATAAAAATATAAATGAAGAAGATCGTTACTGTACATAGTTCCACAGGTGGCAGTCGGTTTAAACTTCTGAGAAACACTACATTTAGTGCAAACACTAGTGTTGGATAGTAAAGGTTGCACACCAGTCTTAAATTCTACTAAATCTTCTTACCAAATACACAAATGTATACTCACCTTCAGGTCAAGACTATTATTTGTAAATTGACTTCTCGAATCTAATACTTACGCATCTTGTAGTGTTGTCATTACTGTCCAAGAAATGGAAAAATATATCCAGTTATTCAGTTATTTTTATTATCACAGGACCATTTTTAAAGAGGATTTTATATAACATATGGTTTTCTTGCATTAGAGGGAGAGCGACCAACAAGTCTAAAGACTCTTAAATATTTGATATTTAGTTACATGCAAGGTAAATGTATCGTCCCAGTTGACAGACAGATTGAAAATCAATAATTTTGTATATGAAATAAAAATTAAATCAATGAAAATATTAATAACATACCTCTGAAATCTGTAGTTTCTGTTTTTGTATTGAATCTCAATAATAATTTCCTTTCTGATTCACCTCTGATTTACCTCTCTTACACCATTATCGTCAGATATAGATACGTCACAGGGCTTTTATAAATGAGACTTAAAATCTAAACAAGGGGTCTTCTATAAGAAAAAAATAGTACATTTTGAAATGATATATATAATAATAATAATAATAATAATAATAATTAGATGTTCGGCTGAATAACAATAATTAGATTTCAACAAAAATCATATTTCAAATGCATGGTATGTAATAGAATAATGCAGTATAAAAATTTCAGATACCAATAAATCATTTGGATGTCCAGGATATAAGTATAAATCTGGTAAAAAAATATACAAACACGGAGCTCTTGAAATCAAGAGGTGGGATCAGGTGCCAACGAATGGTTTCCTTGCATTAGTTAAGCTACAGAGCAACAAATAAGTCTAAAAGATAGATACCCTTAAATCTTACTCCTCCGTGACACTTGATCCCACCTCTGGATTTCTAGAGTTCCGTATTGTTCAATATTCACCAGATTTGTGTATGTATCCTGGACATTCTGAAAATTTATACTTTAGTATCTGAAATCTTTATATTTACGTACCAGCTAAAAGTATTACATTAGTATATAAATATAGAAAATTATGAATATCATACCTCTGAAATCTATTGTATTTTTCTTTGGATTTAACTCATCAACCCCTGAAATCACATTTGGACCTGCCCATTTCAAAGAATGGTTATGTTCACAGTCAGAATTTAGGTGTGTATGATTTAAAATCTATATTGTATAATAATTTTACATGCAATATAACTTGTTCACCCTTGAATTATGACAGTAGACCATACTATCTTTTGATCTGGGTGAGTCTAAATGTGACTGCAAGGGTTGATGAGTTAATCTTATAACACCATTGTCGTCAACTAAAGATAATGATAATAAAAAAACAAATCAAATAAGGTCGCTATCATTGAAATAGTAATTACCTTTAATGATAGGCGGTTGAAGAATATGACCCCCTTTCTGGAAAAACAGCTGCTTTGTTTACAACACGGGCGCAGATATTTTGGACACCCCAAGTTGTGCGGAGAGTAAAATGAGCCCAGCGATCTGATTGGTCATTAAATGAAAAGATTAGTTTTGCCATTAATAAGTGAAATTAGGGTGATAAAAAATACATGGATATTAGTAGTACTTTGCAAATTATAGGGTTGACGGTTGAAAATTTAAAGGGAGGGGTCAGATGAGAATAGATATTTTCCTTTGGTGCGGAATACTACGAGTTGAAAACAAGTGAAAATTTGAAGTAGAAATGCAACGGCAAACTATACTTTTGATTGCATATTTTGTTATCAAAAATATTGATCTTTCAGCACAGGGTACTGATTTGACCCAGATTTAATAAACATGGGAGTGACAGTGACCTGAAGTTTTGTAAATTAGCATTGAGGCCTATGAAAAAATATTTGGTGGTGTTTGTCCTTTTAGTATGAAATCACACAAACTGGCTCCAATTTTATAAGAACACCGACACAGCAGTAAAATTAAAAGTGAAGACATAATTTGTTCAGCTACTCGCTATTGTAGGAGTTTTGTACCGCAATATGGCACCGCGATGGACAGTCCACATCATATCACAAGTAATGATACGAATGCATGAACCTCCTGTCCCGGGTATCATAGGACAATTGAGGTAAAATGAGATATTTGATATTTTTGAAGACAACTCAAAATAAGTTTCAACACACCGCTTTAACTCGTTCACCCCTAAATACACATTTGGACTGGTCTAAGTCATTGATTTACAGAAGAGTCCATTGTATTTCAAGGGCTGATGAGTTAAATACCAGATTCACAAAACAAATTTTCCCCATTTGAATTAAGTTTTATTTCTTTGATATTATATGTTGATTCCCTACTTACTTTTAATCAGTAATTAGCTTTCACCATTATTTTATCTTTTCCCTTTTAATTGAAATATCTACTATAAAGTTTCTTTCACAGATACATTATACCAGTGTTGCAGATGTCGACGGAACGATAATGATAAAAAATACTTTGATATAAAACTTTTAAGTATTCAACTTCAGGAGGTTTAGGGAAAAAATACAAATCTATATCATGATACTTAATATGTTAAACATCACACAAATACTCTGAAGTTGATTAATTTTTAATAGAGAATAAACATATGCGTGTTGTTCGGATGCCAGATCTTTCAGCCAATCATCAGCATTTCCATGGGAACCAATTGTGCCCCTTATGGTTCGACCTTAGCCTTTATTCAGGAGCGCCTGAATAAAAAACAGATAAAGCTAGTGGTAGCCTTTAATTTAACATTTTGATATATCGACTACGTTTTCTAAATTAATAATACCAATTTTATACGCATATGAAGGCGATATATCCTAACGAACTACAAATTAAAGACACCACAGAATCTTACACACACGCTTCCGACTTAGACATTTTATTTACTATAGATACAGACGGGATATTAACAATAAATCTATACGACAAGAGTGGTGATTTTGGCTTTCTTATCGTAAGTCATACACGTCTAAGTAGTGATATCTCCTTTTCTCCTGCATACGGTGTTTATGTCTCGCAGATGGTCCGATATGCCAAAGCGTGTTCCACATATGAACATTTCATATACAGGGGCTAACTTGTTACTGATAACTTGTTGTCACAAGGATATCAGGGATCGCACTTAATGTCAATATTTACACCCCAGTTATAATATCCAACATTTTGAAAAAAAGTCACAGGTGACATTTTTTAATCTTTCCAACCAGCAATCAATAGTTTCTGTAATATAATGAAGTAGAAATGCATGTTAAAACACTTCAAATAAAAATATTGAAGTGTTGTACTGCCGGTACTTTAAACCTACTCACCCCTTATTTTAAATTATTCAGTTTTAAGTACACTTTAAACTTATGACCTTGAAAATATTTTCCTGTCCCACCAACAACTTTCAAATGCGCGGTCTATATAAATAGCTCACAGGTGTTAACGAAATCAGGATTTTAGTTATCTTTATCTGTTGTTTTGATATCTTTTCAAGAAATCCTTCATTTTGGACTCAACACCTTATACATGAATATGTCAACACAACCAGTTGGACATTTTTATGAAAATTTTTATTTTGGAATTTTGTAAAAGTCTTATACATTCCAGTTGCTTCTAAAGTACTATGATTTTTTTTACCAAATTTCTTAAGTAGCCATATCAACTGAAGTTTCTGTGACATCTACAATTGAATTCCTAATACCAAAATAATTCTAAATACCATTTTAGCAAATTTTATAATGTCTAAATTTTGACCAATCACAGACCTTTAATTTCTTATCATGGTTCCATTATATCAAGCACTGAATTCAAAATACCATAGTACCCCTAAATTATTTTTCTTTTTTCAAAAAACAATATCAAAGTCTTCGCTAATCACTGGCATTATTTTGTTATCATGGCGATTGACACTTCTTTAACATCTACATCATAGAGATACCTCCTCTGTATATCAATTTTCATCAAAACGTTGTGATACAACAGTTATCTCCCTAATATTAACAGTTCGCAAATTCTAAGGTCGGTATTATGATCTTGTTTTCAATTAAAAATGTTGAGTGACATGTTCAACAACGGTTGTTAAATCGTCGTATCGATTGTGACGAGGATTTATTCCGCACTTATTTCATATATTTTTACTATGACTCGTTGCTGGTTTGACCGGTCAACAGGGGATGCTTACTTCCCCATGTCTGCTCAAACCCTCCTGACGTGTGATTTTTATACTACTGTTATATTAATTTTCTAAATCATTAACTCATTTAAACCAGTAAACACTTCGAACCTTTAATAACCTCGATTAAAATATTACTTTATTGATATTTTTGTTATTGTCGATTACACGGAATGCCGTGAAATGTCAACTTTGATTAACCCTTTCACCCCTTAATATCAGAGTGGTAAGCTCTTTTCTATCGTTTATTATCATTCTATAATGGTCTGTAGGACTGAAAGAAGCTTTAATTGATATTCTTGACCTGACTATACTATAAAATATAGTTGGCTACCACCAGTACAAAACATCTTTTATGGCTCATTTTCATTGCTATAACCATTCGTGAGCATCGATTTGCATTTTGTCATTTGTCACGTGACATCCTTCACGTGAATTTAATCTCTAATCAATCCCTCAGTAATGTTTAATTACAGGTATTATGATATTAACAACAGTGCAAATGAGGATGACAGACGAATCGACAGATTTCTGCGTTTGTGTTCTGTATTGTATACACGTTTGTTTGAAGACTAACGATTCACGAGGAAAAGTTTCTCTCATGTTTAAATAGCTACAATATAAACTATAATTTATGATAGTTAAAATTCCGCATCAAAAATGATGTAGATAATACTGAAACAACTATATGAACAACATCATGAAATTCCAGTACATTTATTCGGACATAACATACATGCACTATATCATATCGCGCACGCAGTTTCATTCTGACGGTAATACGGAGACTATGTTTTCTTTCTCACGCTCTATCTAGCCTCTCTGGCTTTTTGTATTCGGAAGGACAAAATCTGTTTTACATTTACTAGAATTTATAAATCACAGAAATTCTGCTTTATTAATGATTTATATAATGTTGAAACCACTGTGATAACAACAACATCAGAAATTCCAATATTAATTTATGACATAATATACATATCGCTGCACGCAGTTTAATTCTAAAGGTAACACGGAAACCAAATATACGCCAAAAGTCGATTGCGCACAAATTGACGATCGCTATAGACGGCTGTCGTCTTTGGCACTGTATCCAGCTAAAATCATAGATACCAAAATATCAGTCTCCAGAATGTCCGTGAGACTGTATAGAAATTTGGTGAACACTGGACAAACACGGACCTCTTAGAATCCAGAGTTGGGATCAAGTACCATGGAAGAGCATTCCCCCATGGAGGAGTAAGGATCCCCGTTTGACCGGTCACACCCGCTGTGAGTCCAAATCTAAACTCAAGTGAAATTAGTGAGGAAAAAGTCCACGTCACAATTGGCACAGATGAGTAAACAGCAGCTATCGAAAATTTCATTTCATAGTTATTGCTGACAAGTCTATTATAACGACCGTAAAAGTTGCGGAACTATGACAATAACATGATACCTTGTAACCTTGTGACCTTGTAACCTTGTGACAACAACTTGTCAATAAGAATACTCCGATTCACATAAACTTGGCGGGGCGTATTAACTTTTTGATTATCATACGAATGATTCTACTCACTTTTCGGTAATGACAAGAGTCAATGGGAAAAACGTTTTATTTCTCACTGGATACTCTATGGTGACATGTCGGAACGATTACTCATTTGCCCCTAAAGACACATTTGGACTGGTCTAAGTCATTGATTTAAAGAAGAGTCCATTGAATTTCAAGGGTCGACGAGTTAATACTTTGGTATGTGTGTTTACGAAATTTAGTAGATATTCAATATTAGTCCGTGTGTCAGAGACTTTAGTATTATTTTATCCTATAATGTATTTGTTTCCAATATTTTACAAAAAACAAAACAAAACAAAAAAACAAAAACAAAAACAAAAAAACAACAAAACCGTCCTCGGAATGAATTATGTTTTTAATTTTTTAATTTTTTTTAAAGAGTTGTGCCGCTAAAAGACTGTATATAATTGTATCGAATATCTACTACTTATTGAATAACATCAAGATAAAATTACTTCATTATATTGTTTGCTTCTGTTATTTGACACAAATCATTTAATTAGACTGTATGCATATCACATCTGTTAATTATGTTTGCATTGCCTGAACAAACATGATAATCAAATTTATTTTCTTGATATTAACAAGGACTGCAAAGGCAAGTACACATTATAAATCGTAGGTTGTTCATACCGAATCGATTTAGACAAATTTGTCTTCTTTGGATAGAATTAATTGCTCTATTGATCGGCCATTGGTGTCAATATAAGGAAACTATAGATACCAAAGTATTAATCTTCAGGATATGTAGAAGGCAAAATACAAGTCTGGTGAACAATGGACAAACACAGACCTCTGAATATCAAGAGGTGGGAGCAGGTGCCATGGAGGAGTGAACATCCCGTATTGATCAGTCACTCCTGTCGAGAACCCACAGTCAAATTAAAATGAAATAAATGAGAAATAAATCCTCGTCATAATTGTTACAGACCACTCAATAACCGTCAACGAATAGGTAGCTCACATTTCATTTAGTGAATTATGGAAAAACCTGTTATCAATAATTGAATCCTGTATTCACTTGAACAAAAGTTTTTGTCTAATATAAGAATCTAGATACCAAAGTATTGATCTTCCGGGGGGGGGGGGTCTTTAAAAGTTTTGTCTACTATATGAAACTAGATACCAAAGTATTAATCTTTGGGAGGTTAAAAAGTTGTCTAATATAAGAATCTGGATACCAAAGTATTAATTTTCAGGAGGTTTTGAAGACAATATACTAACCTGGACTCTGTTGCACAACAGATCTAATTTACAGTTATCCCACTGGTTTAACATTGGTTAACTTCACGTTAAATCTAACAACTTTTTGTACAACTGGGGCCCGATGAACATTGGATTTTGTCGGTTTAGTGTTTTACACCATACTCAACAATTTGTCGATCACATGGTTGCGAAAAATTTTCAGTGGTGGAGGAGAGGAACCGGTTACAACGTTCCCGGGAAGAGACCACCAGCTGTCCGCAAGTAAACTGGCAAATTGTCTCACAATATCAACTTAGGTTTCAGCGCTGACAAGAGGTGAACGACTTCATTGATTTATAATCGAGATACGATTTTATGGGAATAGGCCATGGGGGAGTACGCATCCTTTGTTGATCGGTCACACCTGTCATGAGTCCTCCATCAAATCCAAGTTAAAATAAATCCTCTAAGACTGCTTTTGGCTATACGTTTAGATCGTCGTGAGCATTATAACTTTGGTATTATGTTTATAATATTTATTTTTTATAAGTTTTACCTCATCTTTAAGAACAAATGTTGATTTCCATCAACATACAATTAGGTCATTCTAAGTTTTTACTCTGTTTAGCGTCCACTAATAGATAGGTTTTGAGATCATAAAAAGAAAAAGGAAACGCAACAACTTGGGGGAAAAATTGGAATACAGCACTAAAGTGAACAGTTAAACATGAACATTTTTTCTCTTCATTGTGAAAACTAACATTTCATAGGTTATTTATTAGTCTGTGCCAATGATATGGATACTAATGAATTAGCTTTAAAATGTCTCTCGTTGGCTCTGATGTTGGCGTAGGGGAATGCTCATTGCGAGGAGGAAACCCACGTATCCGACTTGGAGACCGCACACCTTATTACCAATGGCATTCTGACAGTCACTTTCTGTGTTTAATCGTTAAGTTATGTAAGCTGTAAGTATTACGATAATTTGTCTCGTTGACGTATCTTTGGATCCAAGGTAAGAAAATCGATAATACCTAGTTGTCACTACAAATATCTCCTTCCATACTTTAGCTGAATGCTATCTTACTGTTGGATAAACTGAAAGGTAAAGTGGTGTGGCGATTGTCTTAGATAAACTACGAGGTAAGTCTTTATTAAAGTATATATTTATGTATATAACAATGTACAGTATTGCAATTTTATGTAGACTCTATGCTCTTATGCAGTTCGGATTTGTTTTACAAAACCAGTCTGATGATAGGTGTTTACTACATGAAAATACATGTTCTGGTACCTGTGAATAAGGAACCGAAAATTCAAAATTCAGTTCGGAAAATGCTGATGTGGTAAAAACTGTGAAACTGTATGAATGGCACAGTATGTCAAAGGCTCTGTTTATTTCAAAATCGAAATATTAGTTTAAGTTAGTTTATCACTGCCTTGTTTCATTTTTACATTCACTAGTTCATTTTTGGTGGTCATTTAAATATTGGATAACCGCTGTTTCGAAGTCCCGTAGCATTACATGATATTTAAAAAAAAAAACATACAGTAGTAAGCATATTCCTGTGGGCGTGTCCGACCAACAGTGCCCGGCTCTATAAAATATAAAAATTTCAGATACCAAAGTATAAATCAATAGAATGTCCAGGACATAGATACAAATCCGATAAAAATGGACAAACACGGACCTCTGGAAACCAAGAGGTGGGGATCAGGTGCCATGGAGGAGTAAGCATCCCCTGTCGACCGGTCACACCCGCCGTGAGTCCACAGTCAAGTCCAATGAAACAAGTGAGGAGTGTATCCTCGTCACAATTGGTACAGACGTCTCAACAACCGCCAACGAAAAGGCAACTCAACATTTCACTTAGTGAAACAGAGTAGTCACAAACAAGACTATTATACCGACCGTAAAATTTGCGGAACGTTGACATCAAACGCGGTTTTCGATATGCCTGTGTTAATAATTGTCAATGAGTAGTTTACCTCTGTATATGAAATCTTCATATGTTGTACACAATCTTAGAATGACTTAAGTCTAACCTGTTTACTAACTTTGACTTATCCTTAAATGTGATTACCTAAGCTGACCATGTTGACAATATTTGTAAATTCTTTAAAGATATTTTACTTCAGATGTTGATAACCATTCTAAAAATGAAATATGTTATATTGATAACATTTAACAAAAAATGTCTGCCAGTGAAAAAATTAAATCGGGGATGATTCAAAAGCATTTTGTTTCAAAAATCAAAAATTGTTTAAAAGTTAAGATGACAGGTTTAAGTTGCCATATACACCAGCAATGGAAATATGGTACATTCACGGTTTTTCCTTTATGGCTAGACCTTGAAATACGGAGTTATGGGATAACTCATATTCCTCCTAATGTATTCCTCTACTAATTTATTAAAACAAACAAAAACGAAGAAACTGATAACCAAGGGGACATTTAAATCAATTTCTTTTCATGGGGAGAACCCGGAATGTAATTCAAATTCTGATTTACAAAATTAGATAATATAGAAAAACCTGTATCAACTTTCTTTACGTCAGTGTATATCAGAGTTCCAAAGTTTGGTCCATTTTAAAAGCAATATATTCATGCTTTGTCACGACTCTAAATGTTTAAAGCAACCACATGATCGTGCAAATACCATACATTATCATCTTAGCTAGAGATTATACACTACAAATACAGTCATTGTTAGATTATATGAACTCTTTGTTCACATGTGTGGTGTAATATCTGAGCATTGTTGTTGATCTCAGAAGACATTCTCTTTAAATATAGGTAAGCAACATTGCTATGTATGTGACCCGCCTTGAACAGATACCTTTACAAAACGACATGATGATGGAGACACGCCGACGTTCGATAGAACTCTTTAAAACTTTTTTTTATTTATATCTCTTTAAACGTCTTAATTATTCCAATGTTGACCAAATACCATTCTTTGGATCTTCTGACGGTTAATACTTTGGTATCTGTGTATATTTGTGATTTCTGTATCTGTATTCTGTCATCTGTACCTCCTGACGGTTAATACTTTGGTATCTGTGATTTTTATATTTGTATACCGTCACCTGTACCTCCTGACAGTTAATGCTTTAGTATCTGTGTATCTTTTTTTATATTGCATACCGTCACCTGTACCTGTACCTCCTGACGGTAAATACCTGTACCTCCTGACGGTTAATGCTTTAGTATCTGTGATTTTTATATTTGTATACCGTCACCTGTACCTCCTGATGGTTAATACTTTAGTATCTGTGATTTTTATATTTGTATACCGTCACCTGTACCTCCTGACGGTTAATGCTTTAGTATCTGTGATTTTTATAGTTGTATACCGTCACCTGTACCTCCTGACGGTTAATACTTTGGTATCTGTGATTTTTATATTTGTATACCGTCACCTGTACCTCCTGACGGTTAATGCCTTAGTATCTGTGATTTTTATAGTTGTATACCGTCAGCTGTATCTCCTGACGGTTAATACTTTAGTATCTGTGATTTTTATATTTGTATACCGTCACCTGTACCTCCTGACGGTTAATACTTTAGTATCTGTGATTTTTAACCGGTATACTGTTGTATATCTCCTGACGATTAATACTTTTGTATCTGTGATTTTTATATCTGTATTCTGTCACCTATACCTCCTGACGGTTAATGCTTTGGTATCTGTGATTTTGATATGTGTATAATATCTCCTGGACCTGTTGACAGTCAATATTTTAGCATGTACTAAAATATCCTAGGATATTTGTGAAGTTTTCTTCAATAAGCAATACTTTTTTTTATCATTTTTACAATTGTATGCCTTACATATACAAAAATGTTCAGTTGCAGTATAAATTATAAATTTGTGCGTTTTCATCTTAGAATTCTAAAACAAATTGTGGACCTTCAGCAGTAAATTTGGTGGATTTGGGCCGTACTGTTAACTTCATATTAGTTAATAAATATTTGCATTGTAAACAATGATGAAACAATAACGCAAACATTTTAGTATTTGATTGCCAAGTTGGCGTAATTTACGACAGTCGGCAAGATATAAGACAATTGGTGCTTTTTTATAAGACTTGACAACATAATTTGTGAGGTTGAAAAAAGTTTCCGCGAAACCAATTTCATCAACAGTAAAACGCACTTGAGCCTGGCAAATGTTGCTATAGACAAATTATTGCTTAAACACGATAACATGGGAAATTGATCATTTAGCTTATCTGCCGTATCAATAATCAACAATAGAAAGTGAAGCATCTGCTACAGAGGACAGGGAAAAATCAATTTGAAGAAGAAATAAATCAATTTTATTATTAAATTAAACAATGTACAGGACGCATACAAGTATTCCTCCCCATCCCTGTTTTCCGTAACGCGCTTTATCAATCTTATTATTACAACTTATGTGTATATCCATGTGAAGCCACCGTGACCTAGTGGTAAGAGCATCACACTCACACACACACACACACACACACACACACACACACACACACACACACACAGATATATATATATATATATATATATATATATATATATATATATATATATATATATATATATATATATATATATATATATATATATATATATATATATATATATATATATATACTGCTGTAAACTGTTACTGTGTGGGTGTAGATGCAACATGACAACTTCAATTTCGCTTTTGGCCTATTTTATAAAACTTCAGTCAAGTATATTCCTGCTTCTGATATGAATTTATAGATTTATTATTTGTTACTTCTGAGAATTAACAAATATTTCATCCAATTATTGGCCATCTGATCGGTTCGATACAAGTACCTTAATTAGGGTAAACTAACATTACCAATTACGTACAGAACAATTGATATCAATTACTTCGAGGTGTATTTACTATTCATAGTTGTGCAAATTGACATTACAAGGCCATAAATAACAGGTTATCTCGACGGTGTACAACGAAACACTTTATCAACTTAACGTTGGAAAATTCCAGTAAAAACTTTTAGTTTTGGCAATTTGCCAAATTAGAATTTTAACCTGAGAATTATATTTTCTTTTTTGCGTTCAGAGAATTAGATGACAGAGGAAATGTTATATTGTTGTTTTATATCTCGTTGTCAAGTTTTTCACTTTTGTCAGAGTAACGTTAAAGGGATATTAGCTGAGCGTTTTATTTTTATCAAGTTTTCACCCACTTTGACTATTTAGATTGATCTACAATAACAAAAAGAAAAGAAAAAAAGATCAACACATGCTTAAAAATTCTAAAATTCCTGTGTACTTTGTAAAAATTCTTTGAGAAACCGAGTCTTGACTCTTTTTTAATTGATTAACTCAACCACAAAATATATAATAAAGAAAATACGACGAAATTCCTAATACAGCAAACGCAATTCTGAACCTATGATGTGTTAATTTTTATCTCACTATATCAGTAAACGAATTTGGACTTTCACGTCATCCAATGTTCATATGAAATGCAACTGTCATTGGAAATAGAACGAAGACAATACTTGGCATCACTTAACGTTTAGCTTACAAATTTAAAAACATACAATAACATAAAATTTATGAAATTTCTGGATATAACTGAAAAGGAAACACGTTATTTTTCATTATTCGCATTAAAAATTTGATTATGATTTTCCTGTATAAATAAGTATCTTGGGTAAGGTACACAAAATTTGAGTAGATCTATGTACTGAAAATTACTCAAATATTACTGAAATTTTCTTTGAATGAGAATTAATTTTCATCATCATTGTTTACAACTCTATGCCATCAGCATACAAACATGTTCGGTTACAGCTTTAATTTTGTTTTGACCCTAAAACCATGTAAAGTTAAGTGAGCTTGTACTTAGATTGTACTTGTTCTATGGTAGAAAATATACCCGGGTCATTTTATATATATATATATATATATATATATATATATATATATATATATATATATATATATATATATATATATATATATATATATATAGTAGAAATAAAAAGTCCTTGGTACAGTAGAAATAGTAGAAAAATTATTATTCAGAACAGCACATTCCTTTGATCTGGAGATCAAAGGAATGTGTTGTTCTGAATAATAATTTTTCTACTATACATATATATATATATATATATATATATATATATATATATATATATATATATATACTGATTGGAGATGGACAAAGGGGTCCATTCCTGATTCCTGTGAAAGAATTTGTTTATCACAAACTCCCATCATAGATATTTTCTTCCTTGTCCAGTTTTCTAAATCCGTGGATAAGTGACCCGGAAATGGGCCATTTTTGTAAATGTTTCCGCGTATGGTTTCTACGTAGAATACCGACCATGGGCAGTATTTCTATTGGAGTAATAAGACAATGTTACATTAGATCATATCAAATATATCATCGTATTTGTGTGATTATCAAAGATATTCCAAGAGAAGTATGGACAAATAACACCGACTTAAGGCAGTAGTAGATTAATAAATACCTTTTAGGAAAATTGTGAAAAATACTTTACATAGATGTTAGTTGGGAAAAGATAATTACCTCAATCTAGATTAGGTCCCACTTTAACATTATCTTTGTCAATTTTAAAAACTTGAAATCCTGGTTGTGTGCAACCAGATTTCCCCTTTTACTTGTTTAACTTTAAGGGTTTGTCGGACAGAAAATGTTCAGTCCCTACAGGTCTACATATATTTTATTATGTTTTATTTTTATGCAACAGCAAATTGGCAAAATCATGTTGGATATTTTTTTCCAGTCCTTAAAAGATTTTCAAATATGGTGATGGTGAACCAATGTTATTTCTGTGAAGGGGATTCTAACTTATTGACATTTACTGTGTAACGTATCATTAAATACAGTTACCTCGCAAATTAGCAAATCATTGCACCCAAAAATTCAATATTTGTGTTACTCGGTCTGTATGAACGGATATCCTATTTGTGACCTATTTTTCAGTAGGGTGATCACAACACTGTATTAATGTTTTAAGTAGTCCATTATAATGACAATATTAGGTTTAAACACGTCATATATCATTTTATCTCAGCCAGACCGATTTTGGCTTGTTTAATGACAAAATAATCATAATAGGAAACCAAAATGATATGCCAAAAAAAAAATAAAAAATTAAAAATAAAATAAAATAAACAAATAAACAAAACAAAAACAAAAACAAAAACCCCCCGAAAAAACATGAAATTTATATTTATTAATAGAGTTATATCTTTAAAAAAAAACCTTTTAGATATACAATCACAGATACCAATGTATTAATCGTCTGGAGATTCAATAGACAATAATAGAAACGGGTGAACATTCGACAAACACGGACCTATTGAATCCATAGGTGGGATCGGGTGCCACGGAGGAGTACGCATCTCCTGTTGACCGGTCACATCAGATTTGAGTTCATAGTTAAATTTACATGAAATAAATGAGGAACGAATCCTAGTCACAGTAAGTATATACGATTCAACAACCGCTATGAGACTGGTGTCATTTAAAATTTTATATATTCAACAAAGAAATTGCAAAGAAGGTCATTATAGCGACCATAAAGTTTGCGGAACGTTGACATTAAATGCGATTTCTGATATCTTACGACGACAACTTACCAGTAAGTAGTTTGGTGATAAAGTTGTCAGTTTACTTGCGGAAGGCTCTCTTACCCGCTACATTGGTTCTCTCCTCCACAATTAACATATGATCGCCACCATATAACTGAAAAGTTGTTGAGCGTGGCGTAAACCACTGTTCAAATTCAAATTTAAACCTTGGGCATGCCGACGGTTGGTTGAAACACCAGATCTCCAAACACTGCATATATATTGTATTTTAGAAAGTCCAGCATACTTCATATCCGATTCAGTGTATTTGCGTGTTCAATCAGAGTGGTGTAGGATGATATAACCAGTATGAAAACCAATAAATATGTATTAAAATTTTCGGGCACAACTTTCAGTGAAGAAAAACAGTTACGGTTGATGTCAAAATGTTGATAGATTCTCCAAAATACATGTAGTTTAATTTTCTAGAACAGAAAATACACACTTAACCCTTTCAACCCCACAGGCCGCAATAAACTAATAGTCATAACAATAACAATAGAAAGAGTATACCATTCAGATAATCGGGGTGAAAGGGTTAAGAGAATCGAGCAAATCTAGAAAAGCAATCAGCATTATATTCAAACGCAAATTACAAAATGCAAAGTATTTGTCTTTAGGGAGAGGAATCCTCCAGATTTGACTTCTTGTGCGGAAATAGGGTAAACGCCTTATATATCGACAAATATCTAATACACATACCCGCATGCGCAAAATTCCCACATGTTCATTTCGTTGACAAAGGCCGACATTTTTTTTTTTCATAAACAAAATTTTAAGGAACTGCCATGATGAAATATATGTAAAATATATACTGACAATATTTGTTAAATCTAGCACATGAGATAAGAAAATTTTGGTTCATACATTTTAGGGGAAAATGAGTGATGCAGACCGTAAAAAGGTTGTTCTTGCCTACAGTGGTGGATTAGATACTTCCTGTATACTTGTATGGTTGATTGAACAAGGATATGACGTCATAGCATTCTGCGTAAGTTATTTGAATTTTGGTTTTTTTTTCTGTTTGCTATATTCTCCATTTATCCATATCGAGGCTTTATGTTCTTTTTATCGTTGCATCGTTAAAATACGTATGCTTTACGTGCAATTCTCAAATGAAAACTTAGGGAATGTGCGGCAAAACACGACCAATCGAGACACTTTCAACCAAACTGAGTTTTATTCTACATACATTTTTACAGTGTTTTCCAAAGGAGAAAGGGATTTTAACCTTTTCACCCTTGAATATCTGAGTTTTATGCTCTTTTCTATTGTTTAGGACCAGTCTGTTATGGTTTGTAGGGTTGAAAGTCTTAAATCAGATCCCAGATAAGACGATATCAAATAATATTTATTTTGGATACAGTTTGTGAAAGGTCTTATTCTCCGCCCAACGCCCCTAATAAAAAGAATTATTGGTATAGTCCAAATATATTTTTATTTGATATACACTGTATATTCTAGATAGTATATTCAAATAACTGGTTATTTAGTCTACTTAATATTTTTGGAACACAACGTTCTGTGACTAAATTTACCTCTCACCAATTGTGCTCTTATTGTAGGCCAACATAGGACAAGAAGAAGATTTTGATGCCGCTAAAGAAAAGGCTGTGAAATTAGGTGCTAAAAAGGTGTCTTGCTGTAGTTACGTATATAATTCTTAGAATCAGTTTATGTATGTCATTTTCAGTCCACAAGATATTTTATAAAAGTTAGTCATACTGTTTGTGAACCAGAGCGAACAACATTTTCTTTTAAAAATATCGTCTGGAAATTCAGATCCTATGTCAATCGTATAGCAACCTTTATTCGTTTTCAGATAATATTGAAATATCGTTCGAGGTAAAGCTCTCAAATTACTGACTTTAACTGTAACATGCCCTTTTTGTAGATAAAGGCATATAATACCAGACTTTTTACACGAGGATGTTGGTTTGTAATTGGTATATTTTGTATGACGTCATTTCGTAAATTTATCTATTGTCGATTTCCTTACATTTTAAACCGTTGCCAATCTGTGTGACTTCTACACACTTACTAAAAATACCCGTTTATTTGAATAAATTTCTCAAATATATAGTTACGAGTATGATAGATAAACTTTGTGTGTATTATTCACAACGATGTTTAACACTGTTATAGATACATGTGTACTTAATTACAGATGGTTATCACAGATGTTCGCCATGAATTTGTATTAGATTATATTTGGCCAGCAATCCAAAGCAACGCCGCATATGAAGACCGATATCTTTTGGGCACAGCTGTAGCTAGGCCTTGTATAGCTAAGTATGTAGATACATCGCTGTAATTTTTAAATTTGATATTTGCAATTAAGATATGACGTTGCGAAAAAGTGAGATCCAATGTAATATTTCCATTG
This sequence comes from Atrina japonica, assembly GCA_030159075.1. NCBI lineage: Eukaryota > Metazoa > Mollusca > Bivalvia > Pterioida > Pinnidae > Atrina > Atrina japonica. Next base: position 602,634 of record BROG01000093.1, on the reverse strand, counting down.
TAATATCTTGTTAATATATTGTTATATGTAAATTTATATATGCAGTTTGCTTAATATTTTTAATTTGAAATACCGATCAATTGAATTGAATTGCCAAAAAAGACCGTTACCGATAACAGGTAAGAAAAATCCACTGGAAAATACAGAAATGGGATCCAGTTTTCTGAGGAGTTTGTACCCCTTGCCTACTGGTAACTTCCTTAGTAAAATCAATATCAAAATAGGGTATACCCCCCTGGTAGCATTTCTTATACTTAGTTTAAGAATCACCATCGAACATACAATTGATATATCAGGTCATAAAACATAGCATTGGAATACACGTTCATTATAACGACCGTTCGCGAAGCTTAGCTATACTTAGTGGTGGAGAGTGTAAAATGAACTAAAACCCTTACAAAGTACAATCAATTTTTTTATGTTTATCAGGTTAGAAATACTGTTAATTCGAATTCTGTGTGGAAAACGCCATTAGTGACTTCATGAATCATGGGTAATTGCCAAAGTTGTATCTTGAACCCGATCATCCATTTTGCTGCTTTATTTCATATCTACCTACTGTTCTGTGTATGCTACCACGCGATATAAAACTAAAATATATAAAACATTCATTTTGAACTGCGCCATCCCATGGGCAGTGCCTAAGCATAATATTCGTGAAATCGAACTTTTAACGCGATTTGTGAGATCCTTTTGACTAGCTTGTCACTGAAAAGTTAGCTTTTATGTATTTTCTTACAGCGATAAATATATCATGGAATTATATGTTCATGATTGTTTATATTCTAAAACAGAGCAATGGTAAAAGTGGCGCTTGCTGAAAATGCTCAATATATTGCACATGGCGCAACCGGAAAAGGAAATGACCAAATAAGATTTGAGTTAGGTGCTTATTCTTTGCATCCAAAAATAAAGGTAAAAAGATTTCTGAACATCCTGTAAATTAGTTACTAAACTCCATCCTTTCTCTCTCTTACTATACGTGTGCGAGGAATTATTTTATCTGCAATCATACATGCAGTATAGTTTCAAAATTCTGCTGTCAAATTTTCACCGTCGAAATGCATAAATAAATGAATAAAATGAATAAATTACCATTGTAAAGTTATAATAATATCCCTATATATTCGTTATACCAGGTGATATCTCCTTGGCGACTTCCAGAATTTTACAATAGGTTTCAAGGCAGGAATGATCTGTTTGAATATGCAAAGGTAAGTTACACTTGGTTTTGCAATTTTGTGATTTGTAACGTGTAATTTGAACAAAACTGGCAAACTTTCCCGTATAAACAACATGGGGTCTATTTGTCCTCGGTGTTTTTGTCACGTAACTGTCAAATATATAGAAAAATAAATTTCTGTCTTTTTGATTTGGAATTCTGGTGCCATAAATCAAAAATCACCAACCACGTAAAAAAAATCCAAGGCCATCATTGTCATCAAGTGCGATCACAAAAGGAAAATTAATATCAGAAGGCCGTATAAATGTATATTTACCCAGAACTATTTCACGTTATATGGCATAAAGTAACATAATCAATTGATCGCATTTTTCATTACAGATATTATTAATAATACAAAAGTATAGTTTTACATAAAAAATAAGAAAAAAAAATGTTCAAGACGACCGCCCCTGCCACTGAGACTTCATTAGTTGAGCCCGAATTAAATATAAATGAAGATTTCCTAATGCTATCATACAAGGCCAAATAAAAAATCTAAATGTATTGCCAAATTCGTCTAAAAGTATCCACTGTAAAAATATGACTATCTTAACTTTCGATAAGATTAGAATTCAAATGGCGCAATCCGAGCAAAACATTACTTTAGCATAAAATATTCGGCTGGCACGAAGTACCAGGTAGTGGGTTTATATATACCCCCGGGGACCCAAACAGTCCACCAGCAGAGGTAACGACCAGTCAGTTGTAAGTATCATTAACAATACCAAAGTTGTAGTCTTACAAAAGGGGGTTCAAATGTTCATGACAATCGTTTCTATCAATAAGACTTCAGAGAAAAAAGAAGATAATAAAAAGATAATTACATAATTTATGTAAAGTCTCTGTCTGTCTGTCTGTCTGTCTGTTTCTCTATCTCTCTCTGACCCCTCTCTGTCTCTCTTCCCTCTCTCGCCTCTGTCTCTCTCCATTCTTCTTCTTCTCTGTCTCTCTCTCTGTATGTCACTCTACCTCTCTTTTTCTCCCTGTATTTGTCTCTCTCATCCTGCTCGGGTTATACTCTCATTCTGAGTGTCTACAAATACCTCCAATGTTGTTAATAGTGTGGCTGTTACCGCGGTGGTTAACATATTCTATTCTGACCTATGCCACCCGTTAAAAACCTTGGATGGAACAAGGGAGTATGTAGGATGACATCGCATTAGCCAACAACTCGGACACCTGAGTTTTCCCCGGGTGATCAGGTTTTCTCCTTCAGTGGTCATCCCCTCATACAAACATCAGTGTAAATATAAACATCGTTTGTTTATTTGTTTGTTAATCGTTGTGTATGGAATTTAATAAAATTATAAAATGTTTTACATAGAAAAACGGTATATCATTGCCAGTAACACCAAAGTCACCTTGGAGTATGGATGCCAATCTCATGCATATTAGGTAAGTCCATATTATGTAATATATATATATATATATATATATATATATATATATATATATATATATATATATATATATATGATTTACATCTTTAGATGATAAGATAGGAACGAAATACAGTGCCTCTAAAAGTTCTCTTTTTACATCCTCAAGTGATGCGGTGCCCTTTAATTTGACATTTAGATATATCGATGACGTTTTGTCAATTAATAAGGATAATATCATACATATGTCAATGTGATATACCCCAGCGTACTATAAATTACAGATTCAACAAAATCAAGCACACACGCTGCATACTTAGACATTTTACTAACTATAGACACAGACGGGAAATTAACAACTAAGCTATAGACAAACGCGACGATTTCGGCTTTCCCATCGTAAATTTTCCACATTTAAGTAGTAATATCCAACAATCACCCGCATATGGAGTTTATATTATACAAATGATCCGATATGCAAGGGCTTGTTCAACATATGGACATTTCATATACAGAGGTAAACTACTTACTGACAAATTATTGACACAGAAATATCGAAAGCCGCGTTTGATGTTAACGTTCCGCAAATGTTATGGTCGATCTAAGTCTTGTTTGCGATTACTCTGTTTCACTAAATGAAATGTTGAGTTACCTGTTCGATGGCGGTTGTTGAGACGTCTGTACCAATACTGAGAAGGATTTGTCCCTCACGTATTTCATTTTGATTTGAATTTGGACTCGCGGCGGGTGTGACCGGTTGACAGGGGATGCTTACTCCTCCATGGCACCTGATACCACCTCTTGATTGTCCATTTTTTACCAGATTTGTATCTATATCCTATAGATTAATACTAATGGCATTTGAGATTTTTTATACATATATAGTAACGATATACAGTGCCTCTAAAGGTAAACTTTTTGAATCATCAAGTAATAAGATAGGAACGAAATACAGTGCTTCTAAAGGTTCTCTTTCATATCGTCAAGTGATATGGTTTAATCATTTTGTTTGCTTTTTGCACCTGCTTGATGAGTTATAAGTAATGAGTTATAATTACTATAATCTATAAACTATAAGCCTATAAAATTTTGTTATTTAGACATGCTATATTTAATATCAAGAGCTCTCAAGTGTCATCGACATGGCCGGTTTTCACCCAGGTGCATGTAAATTCCACTGCATTTTGTTTAGAAAAATGTAATGTTATTTCCTCATTATATAGAAACATTCCATGATAGAAAAAATATATTTCTGGGAAACTGTGTGTGTGAGAGAGAGAGAGAGAGAGAGAGAGAGAGAGAGAGAGAGAGAGAGAGAGAGAGAGAGAGAGAGAGAGAGAGAGAGAGAGAGAGAGAGAGAGAGAGAGAGAGAGAGAGAGAGAGAGTTTTTAAAGAAGAATATTAATTCAATTTTTCAAAAATCTGTGCAAATGTTCTCATGAAGAAATGGTGCTGTTCACTGAAATTTAGGCAACCTCAATCTTTGATCATCATTTTATACTGATGCAAATCCAATGAACGAGAGATTACTCTGGCAAAATTGCCTGCAAATTAATGTGAACAATATGTAGTCAAAATAAATTTCAACCAATTACATTAACATATATTTGATTCGCTATACGACATATTTTTCCAAACAGAAATTCCTTGCTTCCGTTACTTCACGAGTTTCAGGTGAGGGTCCATAAATTTCGACCTGTGCTATAGACAATGCGTAATATAGTATGGTTTCTTTGTCACGTGAATCAGGCAAGGGACATCTGTCTCTTCAGAAAAATAGTGAATTTAATTAAATCAGTATGTAACTAAGGAACAGCTAAATACAAACATATGCTACTTATACTTAAAAGTCTAAGATACAACCTAGATTAGCGAATACAATACCATTGATATGTTAACGTTCGGCAATGTGAAGCATTTGCCATGAAGCTGTGTATTGTGTAGACTTAATACTATTTAACTAATATACATATATTGTCGTCTTTCACTTGATAAAGGCCAAGGGGCAGAAAATTTGTGAATATTGAGTGTTTTACTGTTTTGTCGTATATATATATATATATATATATATATATATATATATATATATATATATATATATATATATATATATATATATATATATATATATCACATCTCTCTCTCTGTATTTTGTGTTCACTTTATCTTTCAGTTATGAATCAGGTGTCTTGGAAGATCCTGGAAATGTAGGTCCGGACGGAGTATTTCAAATGACAGTGGATCCGGAAAAAGCACCAAATCAACCCGAAAAGATAGAAATTGAATTTAAATATGGCATGTATTCTTACGCAAGTAAATTATCCTTCGCTGCATATCACAAATCAGTTTGTCTTCCATGACCGGACTCGAATATGCACACTTTTAAAATTGATACCTAAATATTATATAATTCGGCATTTCGCGTTTGATGTTAACGTTACTCCTCCATGACACCTGATCCCACCTCTTGATTTCCAAAGGACCGTGTTTGTCCATTTTGTTTACCAGATTTATACCTATATCCTGGACATCCTATAGATTTATTCTTTGGTATAAATGTAAAAAGTTTCAGATACCAAGGTATGAATCACTAGGATGTCCAGTATTTAGGTACAAATCTGATAAAAAAAATGGACAAACACGGACCTCTTGAAATCAAGAGGTGGGATCAGGTGCCATGGAGGAGTAAGCATCCCCTGTCGACCGGTCAATGAGATTTTGTTTCTAGCATATTACCGAGATAGAAATATTGCAAGATCAATTTGCAATGGCCTCTGCAAACAAACAAAATAAATTCAAATGACATATAACGTATTGGTTTGCAAGGCAGATTACGTTAATTGTCTATTAGAAGGGTTTGATACTAATTCAGGTAATCCTTCATACACAACTAGCCCACAATCAAAGGACGAAATCCTTCAAAATCGTGTACATCAGTACATGTACAATACTCTTTTGATGTAACTGTAAACGATACTAATTTTGTGCTACTCTATTTTTATTGAGTGCCAAAACTTCATAAAACCCCATAGAAACAGAGATATATAACAGGATCCTCTAAAAACTGACAGCCGTTAAATATAACCATCAGAAATACTATACATATGGTTAATTCAGATGCGGTGTAAATACGGAAACTGAACAATACGTCGTTTCCGAGATCCCTTCACAGACCACTCACTGTCATGTGACTTTCATCACCACGTGACAAAATTTAGGGCACATCTTGGACAAAATGGCGGGCACCCCATAGTAGTCTTCGTATCAGCTGATAAATGATAAGTTCAGATTGATACAAAAAGTCCTACAATAAATATTTTAACTTATAAACATTCTCCTATATCTGAGAGTTGTTGGCTAGGTGTATACTCCAGATTTGACTCAATGTTTAATCAGTGTCAGTGACAGCGTATCATAGACCTAAAGGCTATAAATACGCTTCAGTTGTAGGTTAATATTTTTATTAGAAAATTCGTTTAAATGAATTGTTCTCCATCCACGGATATATATTTGATTTATTTTTCTCTCTGGAATCCGATTTACAACACGGCACCACATATCAGCACTTGCTTTTTTATTGATATAGATTTCCTCTACCCTCCATGGTTAATTCGTATTCACCGCGACCAAAGTGTCCTAAATTTTCTCAAACTCACATGATCAGTGCATTGTAATTTCTGAAATGTTCCGGATCTCGGAAACGACGTATTATAAACAGTAAACAGAAAATTCAAAGATATCATTTTTCCACATTTTCAAATTTCTCTTTATACAACATTTCCGCATGAAAAATTAAAAGAGAGACATTTTGGCATCATCGACAATGTTTTTGGGGTTTTTTTTTTACCTAAAGAGGTACCCGCAAATTTAGATACCTAATCATTATTTATCATGATTCTACTGAAAACACTGACGTGGATATAAAAAGATGCTGGAATTTCTAACAATGTATATGTAGTTTTCGGAGACAAAGGGTCCGTTTTACGAAAGGTCCGTAGTCCTAGTCTTGCAACTTGCGACCGATTTACAAAGAATTAGGACTTACGATCAAACCGGGTCAGGTTTTAATTACTACCCAGATCAATGCGTAATACGAAGTTATTTTTGTAATTGTCATAATCTTTGTAAATGTAACAGGAAAAGGTGTTTATAAACTATCAAGATCTTATTTGCGAATATAAATTAAGATTTGAGTTAGGATAGCGTTGATAAAACGACAGTCGATCCTAAGTTTTGTCTAACGATCAAATAACATATTACATATGACTGAATGGGTTAGGATTTATGACTTCTTGATAAAAAGTGGCCCAGGGCCTAGTTTGACTGCAGGTCGTAACTTTTCCCGCGGATATAAATTTTATTTATGTGTACGTAGTTTCAATTTCACAAAAGGTCGTAAGCACATGCTTGCTCGTTAACCTTTACTAACATACGTTTGAAATTAGTAGTAGTTGGGAGCAGACGTAGACTCGGACGTAAGTCTATACGTAGGAAGAAAAGTACAACCTTTAGCGAAACTGTCTCCAGATCTTTCACGAAAACTCCGGCATTCCAATGGTCACAAGTTGTGCAACTATTTAAACGGACTGTGTCCCTTTATTCATATGAAGCGGACATCATTCTAAATCAAAAGGAGAAAAAGCTAGCTGTGACCCAGAATTTGACATTTAGATATATCGACGACATTTTGTCAAATAATAATTAATCTTTCCTAGGTATGTGAATACATCCCAACGAACTAGAAAAAAGACACAACAGAGTCAAGCACAGACTTAGACAAACTACTTACTATAGACACCAACGTAGATTAAAGACAAAGCTATACAACAACCGTGATGTTTTTTTAATTTCATGTCATCACATTTCAAAATTTAAGTAGACATATCCTTTTTTGGCCTGCATATGATGTATAAAAATCTCAGATACAAAAGTATAAATCAATAGGATGTCCAGGATATAGATACAAATCCGGTAAAAATGGACAAACACGGACCTCTGGAAACCAAGAGGTGGGGTCAGGTGCCATGAAGGAGTAAGCATCCCCTGTCGACCGGTCACACCCGCCGTGAGTCCACAGTCAAGTCCAATGAAACACGTGAGGAGTGTATCCTCGTCACAATTGGTACAGACGTCTCAACAACCGCCAACGAAAAGGCAACTCAACATTTCACTTAGTGAAACAGAGTAGTCGCAAACAAGACTATTATACCGACCATAAAATTTGCGGAACGTTGACATTAAACTTGATTTTCGATATCCCTGTGTCAATATGTCTATATTTCGCAGGTGCTCCGATATGCCAGATCGTTTTCAATATATGGACAGACGTGAACTACTTACAGATAAGTGTTTGTCATAAGATATTAGGAATCGCGTTTAATGTCATTACTTGTCAAATTGTACAGAAGATCACATGTCAGTTTTAAGTGGAATGTTAGATTCCGTTTTTCATGGAGTTATCAAAAGTTCAAAATGAAAGGAACCTTGAGTAAACAGAATACTTAAACTCAACTTATGATAATAATAGACCAATCAATGAGTTTTGTATTCGAAATGGTGACAAAGTTAATTTCATTGTTACTTAAGTGTCCTTTATATATTTGTTAACTCATCAACCCCTGAAAAACAATGGATTCTTCTATAACTGAATGACTTATACCAGTCCAAATGAGTCTTTAGGGGTAAAATCACTTAAGCAATGACATCCATTAAATATTGTATTTTGGGGCAGAGTGAGAATTATTTTCTTGCTTTGCAGTACACAAATTGCGATTATGATTTTGTGGTCTGTTTTATTTTTAGGCCTGCCATGCAAAGTAACAAATCTGGATAACAATATTGTGAAGGAAGAACCACTTGACCTATTCCTGTATTTAAATGAATTAGGGTAACTATTATCATTTTATAATCTTCGCACCTGTCTACATTTTTGTATGAAGCTTCGTACATGTTGATTATTTTATTCTCCATTATATATTGACCACGTGCATTGAAGAATATTAAATTACCAAAAATTCGACTTCCGACTCAAGGTGGATGTGACTAGTAATTGCCTTGCTTTCCCATCCTTGGCGACAGATCCAACGTCTATATTATCAGGGTTTTTCTAGTATCCAATATATATATATATATATATATATATATATATATATATATATATATATATATATATATATATATATATATATATATATCCTATCTCCAAATTCACTGTACCGCCCCGTTTACTTCGAGATATTCGAAATTCGAGATAACCAAAATTTCAATTACATATTTTCTTTTCTTCTTGGACAACGAACAGACCTGCTCAGGGTACTGCCTAATTCAATTTGGATCTAAGCATTTATTAATTACACTTTCATCTTGGCTTGTTATCGGAAGTTGATTGTCCCATGATTTGCCGGTAAACAAGTATTAATTTTAAGAATGATTTTTGCGTACAAAATGTAAACCTTCAATCGCAGATTTCGATACTTCGGACCAGATAAGCGAAATTTCGAGATAAAAACTTCGAAATATCCGGAATAAAAGTAGTATAAATATATAGTAAAATAATCGTGACTGTACGTTCAATTTGTCACTCATCCGATTTTGACATAACGAGATTCCACTACACACACATATCACATATTTCACTAATTGAAACAATCGCCTCACATTAAGACCATAAAAATGTTCAGTTTCTCCAAATTTATCTGACATGTATATTTACATATTTAACAGCGAGAAATATACAAGTATAATACGTTAACTTTAAACACTCTTAAAACATTCAGAAATGTCGTATTATTTTATGACAATAAAATTATTTTATATTCATAAGGTCAATGTAGAGTTAATGTTTGATTTTACTTTCATCATTTTCAATTGAGTATTCAATGTAATGGAATTTATACAGTATATATATTTAACATCTGCATTTCTATTTCATCTTTCATCTGCCGAAGGGGGTGATCTATTTCTTGCTGTACACCATAACTGTATTCATTGATGTGACTCAGTTACTTGCAGTAGGGACATGTTGACTTATCTCTTGCTAAATATAATTAATGCGACTGAGTTGTTTGCGGAAGGGCAACGATTTTTTCATCTGGTACATCGTAACCATGTTCCATCCAACACCACACCACACCACACCGCACTACACACATACTTACACACTTATATATATTTATATATATATAGATATATATATATATATATATATCTATATATCTATATATATCTATATATATATATATATATATATATATAATATATATATCTATATATATATATATATATATATATATATATATATATATATATATATATATATATATATATATATATATATGAACCGTTCTCTGACAAAACCGGGGCTTATTAACATCTGATTATGACGTAGAAAATTGCCGATGAATGTGACATCAAAATTCGGGCACTTTTATCACATGTTTGTGTACAAAACTCGTCATCGCACAAGCCACACGACTACAGTTTAAATCAACATAAAAATGAGCGTTTCTTGAAAGAAATTGAAGAAGACCTACAGGTGAGTTATCAACATTAAAACAGTCTCTTTTCTCATTCATACTAATTGTTTTTTTCTTATAGGTCTAGATAATCTAGGTCTAATTAATTTGAAAAAAAAAAACAGAGACCGGCGAAATATATGCGGAGTGTGTACAATGTTCATGCCCGCATCGGCACATGTAATGATGTGCTCATTCGTTGTATTAGACTACTAAGACTGGTGATGATGTCGCGCATGCATATAGAATTTTACAATGAAAACCAGTTGTTTGTTAATTGAGGATAAACGCTTCTCAATCTGGTGTTTCAATCTTAACAGGAAAAGGTTATTTATAAGTGGCTTATCCAATAGATTAACCCGGCGATCACGGACGCCCGTAGCATTGGATTTTGTCGGCTAATATTTGATTAAAATCAATAGATCTATAGATCTACATGTAAATGAAAACTCGGACAAATATCACAAAAAACCTGCTCAAAGTCAAAGTTTAGCCACATGTAAGTTGAAGAATAATCGAAATGTTATAGAACGATTAATTCAATTTCATTTAGATCTATATCTATATTGATTTTAATTTTATTAGACAACATCCAGTGCTACGAACGCCTGTACGTGCCAGCGATACATTAGTCATCAATTTTAATTTGTATCTAATCTCGTATGGATTAAAATGCATATCCGAAGTAGACTCTATATCTATATCGGTGTAGATAAAATATTTTAAGATACGGAAACATGGCCTAGAACAAGACAGTAGAGCTAAATGAAAAAAGGGTTAGAATTAGGGTTCTGACCAGTGTCTGAACTACGACCGGTGATCGTGCATTTTTACCTTGCCGGTTCATCGCCAATAAACACATTGCGTAAACAAGCAAACACGGTTTACACCAACAGGAGTGAACTTTATTTAATTTTACAAAAGAAAACATCTATCAAATGCAAACGGAAATTGAATTTCCTATCCACTGATACTATATCATTGACATTTTTCAGGATCTAGATATATATAGACCTATGTATCTGTACAATGTTTTGACCGAATTTCAGAGTGTTATGTAATACCTCAATCGGATAAGACGCAGGCTATAGTTATTAATCTGTCGATATGTATTTATGATTCGAATCCGTGCGATAACGCTTTTTGTTTTTTATTTTTTAAGATAATGTTTTCTGAACTGTGTATTGCAAATGATTAATGAAGAATGCAGATTTAATAAGATATATTTATTTAGGCTTTAAAATCTTTATCCGTAACATTTGCTGATTCGGATGGAAATTTGTATATCAAAATATGCTATCAATATTACAAACATAATACCAAAGTTATAATGCTCAAGACGATCCATAAATAATGCCCTTAAATAAAGGATCATTATTTTAGAGGTATGTCAACTCATGTTGTAATGTGTTAATAGAAATTCACATTGAAACCAAAATTCAACTTTAATATCAAATGTGTCAAATTGAAAATATGTCAAATTTGTGAAATGATTTACATTTTTGCAGGAATTGGAATGTTTGTATTCCGAACACTTTATACAGACGCCTGCATACATACCCACTGCATCTCAAAACCACTATATTCTTAACGCTACGTAAAATTCAAATACATGTACTTGCATGTGACTTCCGTGTCGACGGTGAACCCAAGTACGGAACCACTATGGTTACATACGATATAGTATTTTTTACTAAACTGTACGTACAGTTTAGCTATATTGTGTGCACAATTGAGCAATCATTATGTCGAGTCAATTGGACAGGATGGAGCTAAACAGATGGATCGGATTGATTCTGAGAGGGGACTGGCAACATTTGTCAAGTCAGAATATTTATTTTCATACAGTCGCAGGGCAGAGTATTTATTTTCAAGCAGACCAGAGACAGATTATTTATTTACTTCATTTTCCCGCTATTGTCATGTGGTCAGAAATATAATATATTGCAGTGGCGAATATAGAAATTTTTCAAAGGGGGGAGATGCGGGGGTAACATAAGTATATAATTTTCAAAAGTGTTATAAAATACTAACCTCACTGCACATTGGATTATTGAGAGGCATGACTGTGATAAGGAATCACTAGCAAGCTAACACGTTATAACAATTTCAATAATTTGGAACGGCCTTAACTGGTATATGAGAGGCCTCTGTGACAAAGTTGTTAGAGATTGCACTTTGAACCATGAAGTCTCTCACTTCTCGTCAGCGCAGGTTAGAGCCCTGCTGGGACCTCAGCAATTTTTTGTGAAAAAGTTTGCCAGTTTCGTTGCCGAAGGCCAGTGGTCTCTCCCCGGGTACATTGTACACGGGTTCTCTCCACCACCAATAAAATACTGGCTGTCACCGTATAACTGAAAAATTGTTGAGTGTATTTAAAAGCTGTTTATTTAGAATGGCTTCCGAATCGAGTCAAAAAATTGAAGAACGAAATTTTTAATTTTCACCACAACTTTGGCATCAGTTTGCTCAAATTATCTGTTTTCTTGCTAGTAGAGGAAAGATTATTTATTTTCCTGGCCCGAATATTTATTTCCAAAATCTGCCAGCACACACCCCTCCCCTCATAATTAAATTGTAGTCCCCTAATTGTAGTGGACACAACAGTTTGTTTTGGATATTTTGTATGACGCATCACAATATCAGCATATTACGTATATACACATATGATATCACATGTCCGATGGATGGTTTGCTCAAATACTGTTTTGTCGCACAGATTGTGATACCATATATCACCTACAGAGAGTGGTCAATACATCATCACACACCAACACAGCTGTGAGATACCCTGCATGGCAATGGAGAAGATTGAAATACCTTTTAGTTAATACACGTATTTCAAGCCATTGAAAGAGATTAGAAAATATCACCATTTCTCTTTTAATCACGACGAGCCGGGAGTTGTTACTGTCAAAACGTCTTCTTCCACCGTTGAGGAAGAGAAAATCTATGTACTGCGTATGAAAGGGCTGTAGTTCGAAACATCTACTAAAAAGGATATTTGACATTCTGGTGGCATGACTTCTGAACGTATGGAGTAATACCATATGTTTTTATCAGTACGTCCATACGATAAACCTGCTTATCAGGATCCGAATTCAGATACAATCATGTAACGATACCAAACGTAGTTTTCGATATCGTCTTCGTATTTATTTATTTATTTTGTCTATGATAAAATTCAAATTCAGATTTACTTCATTTATAGGACTAGTTATAATGGACTTACAACCGAGGTATTTTCTACATTGTACTGATACCCAGATCTTGGCTCAGCCATTTATAAAGAAAACTTCGTTTGTGATATTGTTTTTTACGATGGAAATTAATTTTGACATCATTCATTTAGTTATAATTATGTACATGTATATTCATAATGAAATATATAATTATAGCACTAAAAGAGATAAATAATAGTTGCCGTTGCTGTTCTTTGTCCTATATTGTCAACATTAAAAATAGAATTAAGACGTTACTTTTAGTGCTTTGGGAAGTTTACTATGGCTATGACGTCAAGATAACGTTGACGTCGTTGGTAAATTTTAGAAAAACGACTCCATGTACTGCATATTTTAAAATTGCTTATTACTAAAAAAGTAGAAGTCGCAAAGCTGTAAAACGTCACACTTATAGTCAGAGAACGGCTCATATATATATATATATATATATATATATATATATATATATATATATATATATAACTGTAGAAATTGTTGAGTATTGAACACCAACGAAACAAAATTACAAATGTATCATTTTCCTTAAATAGACAATTTCTATTTAGACATGTATATTGCCTGAATGATAGCGACAAAAACAGCATAAGGAGATAAATCAAGGGCATTAAATCAAAATACATGTGATTCCAAATTAATTTATTTGTATGCATTTGTGTGGGCTATTTGACATATTCAATGTCACCATTCATCAATTTTTTCTTTTTCTTTTTTTAAAATTGAACAATGTCTATTTATACCCACACAGGGGTAAGCATGGAGTAGGAAGAATTGACATTGTAGAAAATAGATTTATAGGCATGAAATCCAGAGGTAAGGAATAAATCAAATTAGTTTCGACTGATAAGAAAAGTTTAAAATATTCAGATAAGGAGGAAACAATCTTTTTTTTATAAAACAAACATAAAAACTGAATTGTGAATAAGAATAAACAAGGAATATAAACGTCATTGTGAAGTATTTGAAAACGCGTAAGTATTTCTATAATAAAACAATAAATTTTAGTTTCAATTCTATACAATGTGTACAATGCAATATATTGCACATAGGTTAATAAGGTAACACAATTGACTGGCGTATGCGAGTCTATCTCTATCGCTATGCCCACCCCACTCTCTCAATTAAAATACTTCTGTAATCAACTAGCAATTCAATTTTAAATTTCATCTTCAAATTTAACAGGCCTGTATGAAACACCAGCTGGAACAATTTTGATTGCAGCACATCTAGATATAGAAGCCTTCACTATGGACAGAGTATGTGGAATGTATTTTATTTACCTGTATAAGAGCTGTGTTTACCCATAAAATATTTCGAGGTTTTTTTTCTAAATCGTAAATGTGGTTGGTTATAACTCTTGAACCCTATTTTGACATGTAACAAAGCAAAACTTCCTTCTGTCAAGTTCATTTATGTAACTACATGCATTTATTTCATTTTCCTGTATACTATTTGTTGTATTATCCCGGTTTTCTTTTATTCTATGAAACTCCACTTAGATATATCTAGTACTTCCCTACACATTGACTTTGAAATGATGTAAGCCTAATAAAAACGTTGCTATTATGTGTGTCATTGAGATTATACTTCCGGTATAAACTGATACTAGTACACCGGAAATAATAACATTCAAAAGTCAAATATAACAGCGTCATAACCAGCATAACAATCTGTGCCTGATCAAACCCATCCGGGGCCTATTTTACGAAATGCCCGAGTCTAAATCTTGGTCTCAGGGCCACATATACGACTCGCGACCGTTTTACAAAGAATTGGGGCTAGTAACATTCGCTTAACTTCGTGTACTCTAAGAATTCTGTATAAATGCACGTTAAAAATCTAACAAAGCTAAGATAGTCTGTTATCATATTACAGTTGTTACTCTAAAACGGATTTCGGAATACATTTAGGTTTACTATTTGGCCTTGTATGATACCAATTACTGTTTCAAAATTTAGTTTTTAAAATTCAAGCACGATATAAAAAATTTAATAGAATGTCCAGAACATAGAAGTCTTATTGACAGATATGATCGTCTTGAGCATTTGTTTCGACCTCCTTTTGTAAACTTAACTTTGCAATTATGTGTATAATATTTGCATACACGACATTTTTAAGTAGTGTTATCCTTATGTGCCAAAAATTTGAAATAAATCATTTATTATATTTTCAAAAAAGAAAAAATGAAAACAAAATAATCATGTTTATTACTTTTTATCACATTTTGAACAACTCGGTCCAGATATATAAAATATCCACTCTTATTTGTAAGAGATACACAAACATTCAAAATGTAGTGAAAAAACAATACTTTTAATGATATGTACTTAGTGTACAAGGATTCAATATTGTACCGAGGACCGTGTAATACTAAATTCTATATCTATATAATGACCCTGAATGCATTAATAAAACACCACACAAGTATCATGTTCCGGTACTTCATTCATGACTATTTGTTTCTTTGCCAATGAAAATACCCTTGCTGTTGTTTCAGGACACCTTTCGGACAAAAAAAAATATCTAGATCTCGACGCTGCATGCTTTCAGCAGATTTTTCAAGAAAGCGTGCATCCGGGATACTCCTGCACCATGTCTGGTAAATCATTACAAATCGAACATTGGAACAGTTTAGATCAGCTACACAACATTTCTTTTTCGAAGCGATTGTAGAGCGAAATGCCGCGATTGAGTGAAGTCGATAGGGATAGGGCCATTCCTCTGATAATGCAGGGACATTCGCAACGTCATATAACCCAGCAATATGGCGTACATGAGACAACATTATCCCGTTTAGTTGGGCGTCTCAACGCCACAGGGAGATTAAGTGACCGTCCCAGGAGTGGAGGGTCGCGCGTTACGTCACGACGTCAAGATAACGGCATACATCTCTGGCACCTCCGTTACCTATTTGAGACGTCGACGGAGATGGCACGCCAAGTTGTTGGCACTCATTTAACAGGTCAGATGGACGACAACGTGTCTATCGACGTCGTGGTGAGCGATATTCTGACGCTTGCGTAACGGAAAGCGACAGATTCGGGGGAGGGTCTGTTATGGTAATGGCGGGGATATCTCAAGGCGTGAAAACACCTCTCGTGGTTATCCATGGCAATCTTACAGCAGTAACATATCGGGATCAGGTCTTGAGACCACACGTCCTTCCTTTTATCCATCAACGTAACTTTACATTGCAGCAGGACAATGTGAGGCACCATGTTGCTAGGGTTTGTCGTGACTTTCTGACTCAAAACAACGCCCCAGTTCTTGATTGGTCAGATTTAACCAGATTTGTTCCCAATCGAGCATTTGTGGGACGAGCCTGACAGGAGGGTTAGGAAGCGCGTCAACGTCCCATATAACGTCGCTCAACCCACACAGGCCCTTATTCAGGAGTGGAATAATATCCCTCAAAGGGAAATGTTAAGGAGAGTAAGAGCAGCGACTCAAGCCAGGGGTGGGCTCACACGCTACTGATTTGGATCAGGAAACGGCGTGGGGTACCCTTGTTTTAACACTATCTACGCAAACGCCGTCTCTGATAGGACAACAAAAATAATCAAAATATATTGAGTAATGATGAAATAACCGAGAAACCCAAACAATGAATCATATAAAATAATAACTATCGAAAATAAACTTGCGTTTATATATATATAACAGAAATAACAAGGCACCTATAAACTCACCACGCCCCGGCTGGGGTTCGAACTCTCGATATACGGCACACAAAATAAGTATTTAGATAACCAATGACTGGATATTTAAATTTTCGGGTACCATTTTTAGTGAAAAAACAGTTTTCGATGATGCCAAAAAGTCTTTCTTTTTATTTTTTATGCAGAAATGGTGTTTAAAGAGTAGAAAAGCCGTATGTTTTGATACTATATATTTGAGAAAAATTGTGTGCCTTTCAAGTATGTACATCTGATTTATACCGCTTCTGAAAAAAAAGTAACTGTACAGCCAAGTTTCCCCTCTGCCGGTCATAACTGACAATTATTGTATAGCTGAAAACACCGAATTAAAGCATGCACAATGACCCTTAAGTAAAGAATCTGACCTTGTTTTTTCCAGGAAGTACGGAAAATCAAGAGAGATCTGGACGTTAAATTCTCAGAACAAGTATACAGAGGTACGTGATCGGTTCGTGTATTTATTGAACTATTTTATATGCAATGAATATGCCAAAATTCCTAGTAGTATTTATCGAACAATAATAAAACGTAAGTTGGGGTTGAGTATGGAGTACACTTGTTAATTTGAGGCCCAGGTCTGGCCCTCACTATGAGAAGAGTAGGAAGCATCATACACTCATAAAAAAGTTATCTGAGGCAGAATATGTAATACATTTTGTAATTTAACACCCAAGGTTGGTCCTCCTCACTGTGAGAAAAGTCAAAATCATACTGTCACTTATATTGGCTAAGGGTCTCTGACATGAGTTAATTCTCATCTGTCACTGTATGGAATGTCAAATTTCTTGTTCGATAGTGCTCTAAAATCTCTAGTCACCGAATCATTTGGGAGACACAAACACCATTACGTTATTGGATCTTCTATAAAGACCATGGTCAGTTTTATATCACTTTGTGTTGTCTGCGGTCTCACAGAGGGCAGTGGGTGTAATTTGTCGGCATGGGGGGACTTACTCCTCCATGACACCTGATTCCACCTCTGTGTTTTGACGAGATGCTTGTAATCACTATGTTTACAACTTTACGATTAAATCTCCGATATTTGCGATTTTTATTTTTATATAACAGCCTCTGAGAAAATGATGGACATGTGTTTTTTTATAGCTATTCAATTGTATAATTGAAGCAAATCTGAAAGGAATGTGGGTAACGACTACAAAAGCTCAAGAAAATTCCAGCAAATGTAGAAATTGCAGAGGAATTTGATACTCCACAAACCAAATTCCAATAACGATATTTATTGCGTCATCATTGCAATTTGATACGCAATGCATTAAAATCATGGGATATCTTTCACAAACAAGGTCAATATTTCATTATATAAATACAGCCCTCTTCGTTTTCATATTCGTTCACGTCCATTGTTATGGGATATTTCCGATTGATGTGACATGTACTTCCTGACACCTGGAATATCCATTGTAGAACACAAATCTTTTTTTGTATCACTCTTGATTTGAAAAAAAAATTACATGTATTAAACAAAGGGAATAAGTATCTGAATAGATTTCTATCCATTCAACCAGCAACCCATATCTCTCTCTCTCTCTCTCTCTCTCTCTCTCTCTATCTCTCTCTCTCTCTATATATCTATCTCTCTATCTCTATCTCTCTCTCTATATCTCTCCTCTCTCTCTCTCTATATATATATCTCTCTCTCCTCTATCTATCTCTATATATATCTCTCTATATATATCTCTCTCTCTCTCTCTCTGTGTTTTATTATCAATATTGACATTGTTGTCATCACAGGCTTTTGGTTCAGTCCGGAGTGTGAATTTACCCGGTTTTGTATAAAGAAAAGCCAGGAACACGTCGAAGGCACAGTAATGTTGAAGTTATACAAAGGTTCTGTTTACATTCTAGGAAGGAGATCGCCGTTATCTCTTTACAATGAGGAACTCGTAAGGTAATGCAGTGTAAACAAATGATTTCAATATCATAAAATGCATTTATTACACTCATGTATTTGGGTACAGTCAAATATTATAAACATAATACCGATATATAAGAACGAATAAACAATATATACGTAAAAGAAAATCCAAAATGTGAAATATGCGATGCAATATATAATACTGCAAGATAGGATCAATGACCAAAACCATTTATAATTGGTGCTAAAATAAACTTTTTACGTATAGGAAAACACTGAGTGTTTGTGAGAAGAAAAATGGGACCAATTCGTGTACCACGTGATATCCGATAACGTATGGGTGGGACTATTTTTTCTATTAGTGATGGAATGACGCTAGAAGACGATATCTCGCGCTAACGTCATTTGAGTGGGAAGATTACGTAGAGTTACGTTCGATCACCATTGACGAAACGTTATCGGTTATCACGTAGTACATGAATCAGTCCCGTTGTAGAGGGGTAATTTTGTATACATGTGAATTTTGACTTAAAATTATTTGTAAGAATTAACGATGTTTTACAGAAAAGGGCCCACCTTGCAAATGAGATCAGAGTTAGTCAGTGAAGTGATTTTGATAGCAAGGTACAACGGTATATGGCTTTAGATGAGGATATCATATTTCAAATTACCATAACACTCCTTGTGATTGGAGGTGAACTAAAATGAATGAAAATGACAAAATCTGGAAAAGACTTTAAAAACGTATCAAAAATTACTTTTCCGATTTCTGAGAAAAAACACAAACTTGAATCAAATATCCACTAAAATCACCCAGACACTCGACTGAGCCAGTTTTTCTAAAATTTTCATTTATAACGTATCACTGAGGTAACTATTTTTATCACTCTTATTCCTTTGAAGTATGAATGTTCAAGGAGATTATGAGCCAACGGACGCAGGTGGATTCATTAAAATCAACGCTCTCAGGTAAAATATCTTCCTTGTTCTATTTACATTAAAGATCCACTAACATATACTTTGAAATTTCGATGAGTCGAGATTCAAGGACCGGACCACATGAAAAGTTCGAAACATTGGTGTTTCAACTTATGAAACCAAATACTATCCGATTTGTAATTTATGATGTTCTAAAATTCAAAACCATATAAGACATATAAGTTATCGAACATTAATTTTGTATACATGTGAATTTTGACTTAAAATTATTTGTAAGAATTAACGATGTTTTATAGAAAAGGTCCCAAACATGTAGTCAAAACATTTACTCTTCAAAGTTCTTATTATCATAAAATGTTATCAGTAGCGTTAAGCAACAAATTGTTCGTTATTTGTTAATAGTTTGAAATTTTCACTCATTGAAGTTCGACACACTGTAGATGAAAGAATTAGGATCTCGAACCAGATTCTAATCTCCAACTGACAACATAGAAGGATAGATACCACCAAATATTTTCCCATAGGCCTCAATGCTAATTTACAAAACTTCAGGTCACTGTCACTCCCATATTTATTAAATTTGGGTAAAATCAGTACCCTGTGCTGAAAGATCAATATTTTTGATAACAAAATATGCAGTCAAAAGTGTAGGTTGCCGTTGCATTTCCACTTCAAATTTTCACTTGTTTACAACTCGTAGTTTTTCGCACCAAAGGAAAATATCTATTCTCATTTGACCCCGCCTTTTAAATTTTCAACCGTCAACCCTATAATTTGCGAAGTACTACTAATATTCATGTACCTTTTTTATCACCTTAATTTCACATATCAATGGCAAAACTAATCTTTTCATGTAATGACCAATCAGATCGCTGGGCTCATTTTACCCTCCGCACAACTTTGGGTGTCCAAAATGTCTGAGCCCATGTTATAAACAAAGCAGCTGTTTTCCCAGACCAACTTATGCTAAGGTCTTAAATGTATCAGTTCTCCGTTGATATATATTGAATAGGTGTTTCTCTAATCAAAGTTTAATCAGATTACATGTATCTCCCTTAGTGATCAACTGAATGGATGCCGAAATTTCCCATATTTCTGATCTGAATTCTGGGAAAATAAATACCATTGTTCTTTCATAGCCGTAATTTCCCCACCTACACTATGTGAAATGTTTAATCATTGAACAACAGTAAAACTAAATCAAATATAAAAAACAAGGTTTTGCAATTTGGGCACATAGGCACATCGATTCAATATATAACTATACGTAGAGCTACATATTAGGGCCCATCTGAAAGCGTGATATTCAATCTTCACGCTTAAAGGGGCATTAGCTGTGTTTACCAAAAATTATTTCGATTTTTTCTACGTTTACTACATGTTCTTTGTGTACAATAACTAATAAAAGCTATACACTAGCAAAAAAAATTATATTCCTATATATTGGTGATTTACAATATAAGGTTGCGTTAATCAATTGAAACTGAAAAAGTGTCAAAACCTTGGTTTCTCAAGCAAATTTCACAAAATGTATTAAAAAAATCTCAGATACCATGTACAGGAATTAAAGAACTTTTATGCCAGTGCATATCTCATTATTGTTATTGTATATCAATATAAGTAGTAAAAAGGATAATGAAGAAAAACCAACGGATATCCCAAACTCAAAGGGAAAGAGAAAATCAAGGGAAAAATAAATTTTGGAAAAAAAAAGTTAATGCCCCTTTAAAACTTAAATGATATGCATTTGTTTTCCGTTCTCTGCAACACTAATAAGTATTGAGATCCTTTTAATGGAGATGGAGAAATAAAACAGATCCATACAATATAACCAGGAAAATTTATTTATTTATTTATCATACATCCGTCAATATTTCGAGTTTTGATAGTTGATTTTAGTGTTTGATCCGCCTCTCTGGATCATCACTCAGTGGCTCTCTGATTCCATATCACCCCCTCTAAAATTGATGACGTAGTACACAGAACACAAAGTATTTACTACTTTTCTCATTAAAAAATTCCTCCGATTTCTTTGTACAATACATGAACGATGTTTAATTGATTTCAAATATTTAATTTGTTCTTTTTAGCAAATAATGGATGGGTATATAATAAAATTATCATTATAAGAGTAACTTGATTTGAGGAGGCAGACCAGGTCTCTTTGGCAAGTTCAGATTATCAGATCAACCTCAACGCAAAATGTATCGTTTATTCTTACGATCCGCGCCCGTCGACGAGACGTGATCTGCCTCCTGGGATCAATTACTGCCATAATAGTATACAATATATGTATCAGCGAGGCTCGAAACAGCGCTGACTAGCATTAGGAGACGTCGTGGTTCTAAATACAATGTTCCCGCAACTGGATCACAGAAGTATCCGTCACTCAAAATAAGTTAATGGTGTCATGAAAGCAAAACTATTTTATTTCATATGTAACTTAATATATTACGTATATTTAAAGTTTCTTTTTTAACCTTTTATGATATCATATTTCATCTTTACAGACTGCAAGAGTATCTTCGACTTAGAGAAAAATAAACTTCACATTGAAATATGATACTTTGTGCTGTATTTTGAAGACGTGTAAGCGCTAGCCACCGACACAAAGAAGGAACAAAATACAACTTGTCATATTTGACTCGTCTCTTGGTTGTCGTAAATGTAAGAAGATGATTGCATGATAAATAAAATCTTTCTAATTCATTGTATTACAGTTGTTGTTCATTTTGTAGAGTGCGATTATTAGGAATAACCCGCAATAGTATACAATTATTGCCCTTGTTTTGGGTTGACATGGATATTTGTCCATCCGAGAGGTGTTATATCACATAACACCTCGAGAGTGGGCAAATATTCATGTCAACCCAAAACAAGGGCAATAATTGTTTTATTATACCGAAAGGCAATAAACTAACAAACTGACCTACGGCTACGTAAGTTCATAACGATTGTAACGCATGTTACATAGCGTCTTCGTTACTCAACACTATCAATATATTTTATCGCTCTTTGTTTCGGTTTTTTTTAATCTTAAGCTTCCATCAAGGTTGACACCAGCAAATATATTCGACATCGATGTATCAATGCTGCCAAATCATTAAATTTTGGCTGTTGTTTCTATCCATAGACTCTTTCAAGATAACTGCGTTCCTACTAATTTCACCTGCGCACAAGCACTTCCGAGTGGTATCAAGTTTCGTGCTCAAAACATTTCTATCCATGACAATTAGTACCCAATTAAAGACTAATTGTTCCATTTTATTTCATCTGGTATGATTCGTGTTGAGTACGAAACTTCTTGTTACCATTCGGAATGGTAAGTGCGCAGGTGAGATTAGTATGGACACACAAAAAGTATAAACTAGTCCAAGTAAAAAAAATAACAGATTTATTCATGAAAAGCAAGTACAGACAATCCTTTGAATAACAATAAAGAAAATTCCAAATGTTCTAGTACGTCACAAGTTTTACATAATTCAATGTCAACGTCCTGGCTCATATCGGTCACAAAATGTTGGTTTGATGAAGTTGAATAATCGGGGCTCGTACCTGCGCTAACCAGAAGTAGTTCAAAGCGCGATGCTTTAAGCACTCGAGCACGGATGCCCTGGTTATTAATACTCTCAGAATGATTGTTTTATTGGTTCCACAGGTATCGATACTTTCAGAACTTTTGATCTTATTCATATCTGGTTTATAATAGAAGTATTGTACACCCTATAGCAAATTTGACCAAAACAAAATTTCGTATGTAGATTTCGTTCTGTGTTTAAATGGGCATCAACTGTGGCTGTTGTTGTTGTTTTGTTTAATATCCCCCATTTTTACTATTTAGATTGGTATATAATAACAAAAAAGAGAGAGATATACTCAGGCATAAAAATTCTAATATTCATATATATTCTGTGAAAATTGATTGAGAAAACCCAGGTTTGGCCCTTTTTCACTTGCAATTGATTAACTCAACCTTACTACTGGAGAGAACGCCACACTGGACATGACCTTATTTTCGCAAAATATATAGGAATATAAGATTTTTTTTGCCTGTGTATATCTCTTATTTGTTATTGTACATCATGTACAAGTAGTAAAATAGAAAAAAAATCTAAATATAATTTTTGGTAAACACAGCTAATGCCATTTAAGATATTTGCGTTATGTTATGTACTCAGAATGAATGTTTTAAGTTTCTATTTATATAGCACTAAATCTAACCTCTCTAATAAAATAAAGCATAATATTCAAAATGTACATTTAGATTACTTATCCATCTAATAACAATATTATTTCTTAACAAACATATAGCTATGGTGATACAAATGATTCTCTTTAAAAATGACAGAGAAATACGAAACTTTCGCTGACATTTTAAAGATGAAAATATATTTATATCACGACATTTCTGTATCAAATAAAACATCTGTACACGTGTACTATCAAGGTATTTTACAACGGGCAGGTACTAGTAATCCGTTTACAACAATAACTTGTCTTGGCTTTATTTATGAATGACAGAAAAATACGAAACTATCGTCGACATTTTGAACACAAAAAGTAGGTAAACAACTCAAATGTCATTCTTACGTGTTTGTTCCCGTGTTACTTATATAAAGCCCATATTAAGCTATCTAACACAAAGAGATAACTTCACACTTGAACACGGTTTGCAGTGTCTTTGTATGCCGGAAGTACTGCCACTTCTATGTTTTGTCTGCCTTTTGTATTCGCCTTTATTTTAACACTAGGCTATATGTGTTTCTGAGTTCAGCGACGAGTTCACTATATAAATAAGAATCTAACAAAACAAATGCTGACACATACCGGATATTCGATGTATACACAACTATGTTTAAACATGAAATTGGGCATCATTCTCCATGTATCCACAGTTTGAAAGTTTCAACATTTAGGCAGTCAATCACTTAAATATCAATTTTTTAAATATCACTCCTATGTTGTCCTGAAATGAGAAAAGAAAAAGACAATTACAATACAGTATACAAGAGGCCCAAAGGGGCTAAAGGGTCACCTGAGTGAATTATATATTAATTACAGTGAGGATATGCTTATAATTAGGTATCGTTCATTTAATCATTTTGGCTCCTTCTTAGCTCCCCTGAGGCTACTAGCCCCTTTTCCTTTGCCAACTTCATGAAGGTTCACATGAGAATAGTTACTGTTAAATTTAGTTAAAATTGGTCCAATGGTTCTTGAAAAGATGTCAAAAGTGTATAATAGTTGGCGCGAAACTAGTGTTTTACGTTTACTTAGATGTCAGTAATCTTGAATGTTTTACCCCATGACCTTGACACTTTGTCACAGATTATTACTTTATTCCTAAGAGTTTTCTCATGTTATTTGTGTACAAAAACGCCAATTAGACTTTGGGTTAATAAGCCATTTGTATACAACAATTTTTGTGTCATTTTAAGCGCCTCCGCGTAGCATGTTTATGAACACATTACGTTTTCATTCAATCTAATCATTGTTCATAAGAATAATATTTTAAAGGTGATAAAATAGGTGACCACTGGTAAACAATGCTACCAATCGGTACCATCTGAATAATTCCTAAAGCAATCAATGTACCCCGCGGAAAGACCAACAGCCTTCTGGAAGTAAACATCTTCGCACAGTCAGCTCATGTTCTAGCAGGCCCTCGAACCCGAACTGACTAGAAATTAAATTTTTGTTTATTGTTGTTTAACGTCCCACTCAAGAATCTTTCACTCATATGGAGACGTCACCAAATGCCGGTGAAGGGCTTCAAATTTTGGCCTATGCTCGGCACTTATGGCCATTGAGCAGTGACGGTTCTTTAACACCTACTGTTACACGGGACCTCGGTTTTTACTGGCTCATCCAAAGGACAGGAAACCGACCTGCCACCGGTTGGAATCGAACTCAAGACCTCATGATCAAGAGTCGAGCGCGCTACCAACTGAGCCATTCCGGCTCGACTAGAAATTAAAGTCTTCGTGGTTGATGTTACGGTACTCTAACCATTCGTGAGTCGTCAATAAAGTTAAATTGACTATACTATTAACACACTGTTGGTAAACAATTAACAGTGAACTTGAAGAGTCACACCAACTGCAACATTTTGGACTTGGCAAATACCGGAGTAGTAAAATATAGGAGTAAGCTAGCTCTAGGTTCACTACGGAGAAAAAACTGTCACTTCCAAACAGAAATTAAATGTCATAACCAATGTGGGGCGAATGGACCGAGTATCGCGCTATAAACCACGACGTCTATTAGTCCTCGTCAGCAATGGTTCTAACTTCGCTTGAGGCTGAACTGATGATGTGGGTATAAAGTTAATACCCGCTGGAGGCACGTGTCTTTTACCCAGGTACATTGTATACAAGTTGTCCCCTTTATCTTAACCATTCTTCTCTGTCATACATCTGAAAAATCCTAGTGTATGACGTAAAATACTAGAAGAGCAAACATATAAGGTGTACGAGTAGCTCATGGGTTAGCACACTCATAAATGCGACCTCAGATTGGACAGGGGGGTATGTCATATGGTATGGCGGACGCCAAGTCGGAAACGTTGGTTTTTTTCTCCGGGTAAACCGTTTTCCTCCCACGGCAAGGTAGCTCCTCCACCCCCCGCACGGTAACACCAGAGCCAATGAAAAACATTAATATAAGCTGACATAACCTGTTTGTAAATCTTGGTAAAATAAATATAGTTTAAATATTTCAAAGCAAACATAAAACATGAGGTCAGTGATGTAATAAAGACTTTAAGGGAAAAATACCGACTTTCGTCTTTATTCTACAATTCAAACTTAAAAATAAAATGTAATGTTATGGATAATGACAAAACAACATTTCAACAATGTTAACAAATCAAAGTTTTGGCTGTGGTTCATGACACATGTATCACATCTTGCGTCAAGATAACTTCCTGCGACGTTTAATTTGTATATTTTGTGAAAACCGGAAGGGAAATTTTTAATTCATCAAACGTTAACAGTACACGTATAGATGACTCATACAGTAGATTGCTTGGTGTAACGATATGATTATATTACTTAGTTGTCGGGTATGGAACCATTATTTTCTATTTCCGTATAACCTTGTATTTTAATTACATTAACTTGGTACCTCTGAGGCCGAGTCGTAGGAACATCGCGAAAGACCGGTGGTTTCTTCCCGGATACATTGTTACCGGGTTCTCTCCTCCACCAATACAACCTGGCCGCCACAATATCAATAGTTGAGTGTGACTTAAAACGGCATTCACTTACAACAATTAATTTTATCATCATCGATATCATTTGGTTTTATATATTTTATATAAGGAACTAACAATGCATCTTCCCCCTATCTGACATTGATGCAGAGATGGAACTAACCCAGTTTGCTAAATCTTTTTCTGACTTAGTTCCTAATAACTCTAAGATATAATATCTGCTATTTCTTTCAAATCGGATTTATTGGTATCTAGTAATGTGGTGGCATTTTCTATTATAATTTCGGTTAACCCAAGTGTTTTAATACCACTTTTTGTTCCAATTCGTATTGTAAGACGTTAAACCCTCAACAGCGAGTCTTAAATTCAGACTGTAACTTGGCAACTCACTGTCTTCCTACAAAATTTTATTATTTTGTTTTAGAATAAAATTTAGAATAAAATAATAAAGATTGGTCAGAGGACACTACTACCATAACATTTAGCTATTTTCTGAAGCACTCTCTGAATCACAGAGCAAGCATTCATAGCTGACACATTCATTTCAAAGCCCAGGTCAACTGATGAAGTCTTATTGACAGAAACGATCGTCTCTCCTTCCGGACACCTGGTCTCATCCCGTTTGGGATTCCAAATTGGTCTTTGTGTTTATACTGTTGTTATATTTATTTTGTCATATTTTAATGGACTTTGGGTCTCGAATATACATTGGTACTTCTGCATTATACCTTATACAAATCCTGTGGGCCTTAACTGGGGATGTAAGTTTAGAACAATATTAATTCATTCAGAGATGGTTTCGTTAGATCCTCTACATGAAATATCAGAAAACTAGAACGATGAGAAATCGCTTTTTAATTACATCAATTACAGTAAAATGAAGCATTTTATGACAAAACAATAGCAAAATTAATGAATTTCAGCGAAATGTTCACAGTCGTTCGGCTTAGAATACTTAACTTCTTTTCTAATAACCTATCACGATAGAGTCTCGTACATCCTTTTTTGATCTGGACAAGTTTAAATCTTAGTTAATGCACCATAAGGACATTCAACGTGAGCTAGGTCTACAGCCATCATCTTGAGTAGTTATTCAGATTTGGCCTAGAGCCATCATCTTCAGTAATTATCCAAACTTGGCCTAAAGCCATCATCCTCAGTAATTATTCAGACTTGGTCTAGAACCATCATCTTGAGTAATTATTCAGGCTTGGCCGAGAGTCATAATCTTCAGTAATTATTCAACCTTGACATAGAGTCATCATCTTGGGTAATTACTTAGGCTTGACCTAGAATCATCATCTTCGGTAATTACTCAAACTCGACTTTTATTATATTGACTAAATATTTGTTTGTAAAACTTCTGGACCCAGTTGCACAATACATTGTTATACGTTAATCTACAGTTAGCCCAAATGGTTTAACATTGGTTAATGTCTCGTTAAATCTAATAACCTATTGTGCAACTGGGTCCTGGATGCACTGGACGACAAAAATACACATTACACATTACAATTATTTCCATTTTTTTCGCATGTAACACGTCGCGTTAAATCTGTAATTTTCATATAAAATGGATAATACTTTTTCATGTTATTCAAAATTTGAGTATATACTAAAAGCGATCACGGAGCTTTTCTTTAAATGAACAATACTCTTTTATCTTTATTCATAATTCGAATATACGAAATATCATTTATACTGTCATCACAAAATCATAAAGTTCAAGTAGTGCTTGGTGGTCTGATTCCTGTACCCGGAGCCATAAATTCTGATTTGAATAGTAGTTTATGCCACATCCAACAACATTTAAAACTTTTACTCAGCTTTGGCTACTCTCGAAATCTGATTGTTATCATACTGATATAACCTTTTAAATTCAATGGTCGCGTAAAACACTAAACAAAATAAATATCAACCTCTAATGATTTCCAAATAAATCTTACCTTAAGACTGATGTGTATCGTATTTACTGGCATACTTCTTGGGTTTACCAGAGAATGGATCGGGTGGGGGTAAGTCGTTTAGTTTGTGGAAATACAATCGTCTCTCCAAATCTGCAAATGATGGGAAAACAATTCTGATATTTCGTTTATTCTTTTACAACAAGACAAATACAAATATATGTATATAAAACATGACGTATAGACGCATTGTCGTAACAATTATGGCGGATACATTATAATTATATTCGTTTTAGATATGATACATTTTCTCATAATGAAATGGTGAGTTACCTTTTCGATAGTGACTGTTGATTCGTATATACCGATTTTGACGAGGGTTTATTCCTCATTTATTTAATTTGAATATAACTGGGTGTGACCGGTCACCATAGGATGCTTTCATATCCATGGCACCTGATCCCATTTCTGGATTTTTAGAGATCCGTTTTTGTCCAATATTCACTTGATTTGTATGATATCTGTGATTTTTATATTAAGGAGGTATGATGGTCTTTGCCTTCGTTTATTATTCGTGTGGTTATTTAACTCTATCACCCCTTAGACTCTAAATGGTATGCTCTTTCCATTGACTTAGATCATTATGTTATTGTCTGTAATATTGAAAGGTGTAACCTGTACCACAATTGTTTATTGGCAACATTTTAAATCTGTTGACGTCAATACATATATTATATAGCCCCGCCTGTTTTTTTATCCAATTATTTCAAGGTACACTTCTCTTAATAGAATCTTTTTTTCATGAAAATGGGTTTTGCTTAAAAATAAAAAAAACAATTTACTGGTTCTAAGAGAAAGCTAATATAACAAGCAATGACAAATTGTCAACAATCTTTAAATAACTACCAACAATTACTGAGTAATCAAAACAAATTCACAAAACTATATCTAGTATACAACAGCACAGTTCCAATATCATTTGGCTTGGAAATTTTAATCAGCAGGTCAAACCACTTTATACGTCCGATCCCCTTACTTGTTCGTGATGACCGATGTCAACCACACTCCGGAACAAGCTAATAGTTAATATCCGGCAAGTTCCACAATCTAAAGTTCTTAATTCTTATTTTAACATTTTACCACGTAGCAACAAAAATCTCTGAAAAATGACCCGCCTTATTGAGATAGGGATAGGGAAATGAACATTTCGAATTACAGCCATTTCAGGTTTCAACATTAAAGTTTGTCCGGTTGGACAAGTAGATGTTACTTCTCACTTGTCTGAATGGACAAGTAAATTTTTGTAATCTTTTACATCAACTGTAAAAACAAATATTAATTCAATAAAGATTATTCTTGTTTAAACAGAAAATAATATCTTTACGTGTTACACTTGATTTTCAGACAAGTCATTTTTGCATTCAGACAAGTAGATTTCAGTACTACTTGTCCTGCAGGACAAAAGGAAATTTTCGTTATTGTTGACCACTGCATATGTTGATTTGGGATTGTCATTTCGCGAAGTTTATGTCCGTGCAGTAAAGGCTTAACAAACTGTCTCGTGTAACATGACTAGTGTGTGAAATATATACATGATATATGGATACAGATAAACACAACATTTATCTAAACACCAACATTTTAGTAAAGTATTATCTTTTAAGCCCCACTGTCTAAGTTTTGAGACGTTTTGGGGAAAGTATTTTACAATCATGAAACGATGATATACCTACCTGATATCATATCGATATGTGTGAATTACAAATTAAAACAAAAAGCAAGATATAACAGTAACAAGATACTTTCTAATTCCAATATTCTTGTAGACAAAGAATTAAGAATCCCTTCTCCATGTTCAGTTTTATGATTGTGGATGATACCTAACGAGCAGACGATGACATGTGCCGGAAACGTATTTTTTCATCTACAGCAAAATAGAGAAGTACCGAAAAGAGGGTTCAATTTCATTGTCTCATATACATCCAAAAGATATCTCCAGGTGGTGAAAAGAACAAGTGCAAGCATATTACTAGAGAAAGCTTGCCAAAAGTATAAAGCCATCACAATTAAACTTTCGGTACTTTTCACGAAGATATCCGAGTGTCAAGGAAGCACAGTCGATTCGAAGACAGAATTGGACGTAAGTGCGTGTATCTATTTAACATCCATGCAAAAAAGGAATTTTTATATTTTAATATTAATGACCGACATTGATTCAGCTAAAACACAAATATATGGACATGTAAAATGGTAAAGGTCCTCAGAGTGTTTGCCCTACGGGTCACTTGCATATTACAAGTACGTCAGAGAATTACTGCATCTCAATAAAGTATTAGTTATTAGTTATTATATTCCTAAACAAACAAGTTTAAGGGTATAAATCGCGATAGAAGTAAGTAATTTCGTGTTCAGTGATATCTTAAATTGTATCAAATAAGTGTTTATTAGACAATTTCAAAACCATTGCCAACATTGACAACTCAGATTGCTTTAAAGCGATAAATAACGTTTGGTAGACTGTACATATCTATGATCGTACTTATCTTAGATAAATATTACACGACGCCATCTGAAAGCTGTTTATTTTTTTTAAACATTTCTATTACTTACAAACAAAGCAACATGCAGAAGTGTAATAAACAGGAACGTTACATCTTTATATATTTACCATCTGTTGGCATTGGCATTATAAAACCATTATAAAAATGCTGAACATCATCTCCTAACTGCAAACGGCTGTTCCAGGAATTGTGCAAACAAGAACAGGTCGCATTCTTTATAGAAATTTGAATTCCAATTAAAAAAAAAAGAAAAGTTAGAAAAGTTAAAAAATAAGTAAATGTAAGCATTGAACTATAGTCAGGTGGTATTCGTGTAATTATCGATTCCAACTGGACAAAGCAAATTCGGGCTTCATGGAATTTGTCTTTGTCCAGTCGCCATTCATAAGTCCATAAATGTCAATTGCCAACTGACCACCTTAGATCAATGCTTAAAAGGCACAATGTAATATACATTACCAGTTAAAACCATAATCTGATACACGTACTGAGAGGAAACGGGAGATCATGAGGCTTTTAAAATGTGTCTAGTATGCCTTACATCCAACCACAAGATTTAAAGAAAGAACACGTTAAAACAAATGCAATACTCACCGAAATGATTTTCTTTTTTCCTTAAGCTTCTATTTGATTGGGTTGTACCAACTCCGTGGGCACTGTGCACGGTTGCCCCTCGTCTGGGTGGAATCGGTGGTGGATCATCCAGGGATTGTAAATTCGGAGAACTAGCTCCCCTGGAATGTAAATCGTATCCAAAATGGCTAGGTTCGCTACTTACTTGCCACTCCTCTGGTGGCGGTGGTAAATCATCATGTGGGTTCCGGGATGCTCTTCGAGGTATTGTGTATGTAGGTGGCGGAGGTGGTGGCAGTGAATCATCATATCCCTGACTAAAACTCGGAATTATTTGACGTTCCAACGACCGGGTGGTTTTACTAGGATTAGAGTTAGATGGTGACTGCCGTGTCCTAGGCAATGTTCTTACAGATGGTGGTTCTGGGCGGACTCCTCTAGCTGGTAGAGGTGGCGGGGCACTCATAATGGCAGCCATTACGTAAACATTGTATCTACAAGATAAATTTATACTTACACGACATAACATTTAACCAATAACAAAATCTTGATAATGCTGTAACATCTATCCAAATATATATATAAAATCTCAGATACCAAAGTATAAATCAATAGAATCTCCAGGACATAGATACAAATCCGGTAAAAATGGACAAACACGACAAAACCAAGAGGTGGGATCAGGTGCCATGGAGGAGTAAGCATCCCCTGTCGACCGGTCACACCCGCCGTGAGTCCACAGTCAAGTCCAATGAAATACGTGAGGAGTGAGTCCTCGTCACAATTGGTACAGACGTCTCAACAACCGCCATCGAACAGGCAACTCAACATTTCACAACGTTTGCGGAACGTTGACATTAAAGGTGGTGTTCGATATCCCTGTGTCAATAATTTGTCAGTGAGTAGTTTACCTCTGTATATGAAATCTTCATATGTTGTACACGCCCTGGCATATCGGATCATTTGTAAAATATAAACTCCATATGCGGGTGACTGGGAGATATTACTACTTAAATGAGGAAAATTTACGATGGGAAAGCCGAAATCGTCGCGTTTGTCGTATAGCTTAGTTGCCAATTCCCCGTCTATGTCTATATTAAGTAAAATGTCTAAATATGAAGCGTGTGATATATATATATATATATATATATATATATATATATATATATATATATATATATATATATATATATATATATATATATATATATTGTTTCGCACCCTTATTTGTATTTATAGGCGAATTTC
The DNA here is from genome assembly GCA_030159075.1 of Atrina japonica. NCBI lineage: Eukaryota > Metazoa > Mollusca > Bivalvia > Pterioida > Pinnidae > Atrina > Atrina japonica. The sequence goes on along the minus strand of BROG01000093.1, from coordinate 569,265 downwards.
TATATAACAATAGCTTTTCATTGGTTTCTTTATTTTGTATCATTTCATGATACGTTTACCAATCGTCTTTCCAAACTATGGACCGATCCCTCTCTCCACTATTTCCTTGTTCGTCGATGTTCTCCGTAAGAGCAGGATACATTTTCTGTCTTTCGAAGGACATACATTTTCTGTCTTTCGAAGGACATACGACAAAACTTCCCAGCTTTGGCATGAATTCAAAACGAAAATCAACAAATATATCACTTTCCATGTAGATATTCACATTACTATGGTGAGGAATCCGTTGGGAGATATCAAAACAGATGAAATTAATCGATTACCTGGTTCAGGTTTAACCTCAAAATTCTATTGTAGTTGAGTTTTTTATATGATGAACTATATAACAAACACGGATATACCTCATTCTCAAAACGAACGTTAAAGTATGTATAATATGCACTTTAATCCGGAATCCAAAGTTACTTATACAAACCACTTGAGATTTCGATTACTGAGTTGTTTCAGGACAATAATCTATCAAATGGTTATAAAATGTCGGTAGAATATCCGTGAGAAAATGATGATAGCAGACGTCACAATCTGATTAAAAAACCGAAATAGTTTGCCTCTAGTCAGCGAGAGTCCGAGCCCCCCCTACGAACCAAGAAGATTGTATGGGAAATTTTGACAGTTTACTTGTAGTTAAGTTTTCAGTTATTAAATGTGACTTCGGGTCGGGCATCTTTGTTTTGCATACAATTAATCACTGCTACCAACATATGAAAGCATTTCCAGATACTGAATTTTCACAAATACAAAAATTGTCCATCTATGCGCCTGAAAAAAAAAACCTGCTAGATATGAGTTATGTTATTAGGCCCTTAACGGTGAAACCGGAGATTGTCGTTGTCTGTCTGTCCAAATAATTTCCAGACAATAACTTGAGTCCAGAGTGTGTCATACCTGAATGAAACTTGATATAATGTTATCTTATGAGGTAATCTAAAGTGGAAATGCATACCAGGTCAAAAGGTCAACTATGAAGGCCTCTGTTACTATGGTTATATTTTGGTTTCCAGATGATAACTTGACTTACAGATGCCAGAGATGAATAAAACTTGATATTATGTTAGCTTATGAAGACCTAAAGTGGGATTGCGTACCGGATGAAAAGGTCAACTATAAAGGTCACTATTACTAAAAATAGATATTTGGCTATATTTTAGTTTCCAGATGGTAACTTGACTTACAGAACCAAGATATTAATGAAACATGATATTATGTTAGCTTATGGGGTAATCTAAAGTGGAATTTTGTACCGGGTCAAAATGAATACTATGAAGGTCACTGTTACTAAAAATAGATATATGGCTATACTAGGTTTCCAGATGATAACTTGACTTACAGATGCCAGATATTAATTGAACTTGACTCTATAGTGTATTATGAGGTGATCTAGTGTGGGGTTGTCTATGACGTCAAAAAGTCAATTGTGAAGGTCACCATTGCTAAAAAAGATATTTATGGTTATATTTGGTTTCCAGATGATAATTTGACTCACAAGTGTCAGATATGAATGAAACATAATACTATATTAGTTAGTTTAATATGGGATCGTTCGTGAAGTCAAAAAGTCAACCAACAAGGTCATGGTTGCTAAAATATTATAGTAATATTTATGTATAGCCATGATTTATTTCCAGATGGTAACTTCAGGCTGACAAATTTGATTGCAACTTGATATTATATTAGCTTATGGAGAGGTTTAGTGCGGGGTTGCTTTTGGGTCAAACGGACAAATATGAAGGTCACTTGCTAAAAATAGGCAGTTTTGACAAATTTACTTTCCAGGTGATAACTTGAGTTAGCAACGTCACTAATACATCTAATACTTTTGTGGCGACAAGTAGCTTTTCACCCCTTTTTGACAAATTTACTTTCCAGGTGATAACTTGAGTTAGGGACGTCACTAATACATCTAATACTTTTGTGGCGACAAGTAGCTTTTCATCCCTGTTATGATTTGATTTAGACTACTTTCCGGGTGATAACTTGAGTTAGGGACGTCACTAATACATCTAATACTTTTGTGACGATAAGTAGCTTTTCACCCCTGTTATGATTTGATTTAGACTCGTTGTGTTTGTAAACATGTGTCAATTTACCTTGCTAGACCTGTAGAGTTATAAATACCACTTTCTGTCTAAGAATTATACATTTATTTTAAACAGAAGCTCAACTGATGAAGTAAATGTATAATTCTTAGATAGAATGTTTTTCAAAACTATAACTATGTTTATATTATTTATAATGGTTTCACAGGTAGGGGACATGTATTGATTCGTCAGTACTCTCAGAATGCTTCACAGGTAGGGCACATGTATTGATTTGTCAGTACTCTCAGAATGCTTGTTTAAAATGGCGGACATGTATTGATTCGTCAGTACTCTCAGAATGCTTGTTTATAATGGTTTCACGGGATGTGGACATATATTGATTCGTCAGTATTCTCAGAATGCTTGTTTATAATGGTTTCACAGGTAGGGCACGTGTATTGATTTGTCAGTACTCTCAGAATGCTTGTTTAAAATGGCGGACATGTATTGATTCGTCAGTACTCTCAGAATGCTTGTTTATAATGGTTTCACGGGATGTGGACATATATTGATTCATCAGTACTCGCAAAATGCTTGTTTATAATGGTTTCACAGGTAGGGCACATGTATTGATTCATCATTACTCGCAGAATGCTTGTTTATAATGGTTTCAAGGGATGGGGACATATATTGATTCATCAGTACTCGCAAAATGCTTGTTTATAATGGTTTCACAGGTAGGGCACATGTATTGATCCATCAGTACTCTCAGTATGCTTGTTTGTAATAGATTCACGGGGAGGGGACATGTACAAATGTATCAATACAATCAGAATACTTAATTATTCCCCAGTCTGTGAAACAGGGGAGATGCCATTTTTTTATTTTGTCAGTCGGTTTGTCTGGATGAGGTTTTGGATATCAGTTAATAATAGTTTTACCGGTAGGGACATTTATTTCTTCACCAGTTCTCTGAGGAGCCTATGCATGTTTACTTCATAAAAAGTATAGGGCATTTATATAAAATAATTTTATTACTAGAAGCTACAAACAAAGCCGGACAGACATGGAAAATCCACCAACTCCATTTAATCTTAAACCACTTTCATCATTTTAAAGATAATTTTGGATTAAACGGGGCCGAGATTACAACAAGAAGTTTAAATATGGCGAAATAGATACTTGAACTGAATGACATAATGGTAATTCCCATAATTTATATTTATATAAATCATTTAAATTTGACACTTTATGCACACGCTGTCGATTTTGTAACTGATATGTATATTAAGTCAATTTTTAGAAATTGTCGGAAAATCCGTTTCCGTTTTGTATATCCATTCTAGTTCAGAAGACATTCCTTTTCGGTACGAGGGGCGCCAACGGGTATCTTTACACTGCGTGATTTAAAAGGGCATTAGCTGTGCTTACGTTAAAATAAAATTATTTGGATTTTTTCTACTTTTACAACTTGTACTTGATGTACAATAACAAATATGAGCTATACACAGGCATACAAAAATCTAATATTCCTATATTTTGTGAAAAAAAGTCAGGTCCAGTGTCATTTGCATATATAAATAGTAAAGTTGAATTGATCAAATGCCAAACAGGGTTTCTCAAGCAATTTTCACAATGGATATAGGAATTTTTATACCTGTGTATATCAATATAAGTAGTAAAAGGGAATTTTTTTGATAGCTAATGTCCCTTTCAGTGCGACAGTCTTAAACTTTATGTCACAAACGTAGGTATAAATATCCCACGCTCAACAATTTGATGTCATATGGTGGGTTTTGTTTCTACCTAAAAATTATGAAATAAAGTTAGTTGCGCCCGATTACTGAGTAAATTTGGCGACATCAGGGCCCGGCTAGCTTACAATCATCTTCCCAAGTTAAGGTTTCCCGATCCACTCCGTTACTCGCACATGAAACGATGTGGAACAGAAAACCTTGAATTGCGAAGACAGTTTACAATGTACCCAGAATGAGACTACATGAATGACCTACATATGACTGTGTATTAAAAAGAATTGCTCAACTGATTGATTGTTATCTAACGTCATACAAAGAATTTTTTATAGTTTATAATTAAGTCGCCAGTAGCAAATGGACTGACGCCAACCGTTGACCTCAACACGTCTGTCATACGCGTGACACAAGACCTTGGTTGAAGGGATTTTTCCCCCTTATTCGGTCGCATCGACATGTACATATTTATATAAGTATGTTTAAAATGATAAAATAATGGTTAAGCTTGAATATTGAGTAAATAGAAACTGTTACTCTGGGTAAAAAATTATAAAATCTTGATCCCATGCTAGACTCAAACACTGACATTATAATTTTCATTGATTTGTAAAAATTTGGTTCAGTTTTGGGTTGCGTCTTGGAGTATAGGCTATGTAAAAAAAAGTTATATGACTTTGCTCACAGATTTACAACCACGATGCTCTAGTAAGAATAAGGTATAGAGTATGGTCCCGCTAGTTCATGGTCAAGCTAGGAGGAGCATGCTGTACTAGCGTTGGGAGAGAGAGAGAGATTGTTTGTCTTTTCGATAACTTATTCAACAGTATACAGATAAACAAACACGATAAGCGATTGTTTTTCTTTTCCTGATAAACAATCTGAATCATAACAACTCACATGTAGTCTATGACATAACAACTACAAGGGTCTACACTCATTTTACACACTTTTAAATATCTTAACACATAGAAACTTTTAATTTGTTATTATCTAAGGTGTTGTCGATCAAATGTACGTACAAGTTTATAATCACAGCGGGGTTCAGCAGCGGATTTAATAATTTTTTCAAGGTGGGTTGAGGGCGGTAACATAATCATACTATTTAGAATTGTTATAAAATACACGCCCCTCTGGCCTCTGCAAAGTTTTCAAATTGTATGATTCGTTGTGAAGCAGGAATCCGTCTGGAGGGTAAGGATACAAGCAATTCTCCGGTTTTTAAAATTTGGAACCCCGAAGAAGCATTATCCAACTTTCAGACACGGAATTGCGACCTTTGGCACTCATTGCATTATCACACTGATAAAATAAAACCCATGTAATAGACAACGGGGGTCCGAGGGTAGCCCCCCCCCCCCCCCCCCCCAAAAAAAATTACAAACGCTGAAAGGCCATTTTCAAGTTACCGAATATTAATATTAAACCCGTTTACCTTTCGAAAGTATCACATTGGAAAGTGAATTAAGCAGAATCCGAATAACTGGGGGTTCCGAAAATCCCAAGGTGCCTTTGTTATTTTCTAGTTTGAAAAATCGCATCTTTCCCCGTGGTTCCCGATGTGTACTCCCAGAATAAAAAATGAGGGACCATTATCTAGCTCCCATGTATTAAACTGAACCATTTCAAACGCAGTCAGCTGACAGAAAATTGTTTTGCCCACAAATATTTGAGTTTCAGCCTAATACACGTGCAAGATTGCAAGAGCAATGTAAGGAATCGTTCAGAAGATAATTCAGGAGCGTATCACAGGTTTAATTAAGTCTCCACGTCTTCACTTCTTTTGATAACAAAATCAAAGGGGTTGAAACGCAGGCACTTGTGTTATGCAGTTCCCCGATCGGTTTGGGGTGTCATTAGGATGAGGTGCATGACACAAGTGCTTGTGGGTTGCAAACCCCGTAACCCTCCTGGGAGTACATGTATGGGGGAGAACAAATCTCAAATACACTTCAAACACGGATCATTTTAAAAATAAACATTGAGCGACCTTTCGGGTGTGTGTTTATTATACTTTAAAACAGGGATCGGCCAAGGAGATCACGGAAACGTCCATGGTCCAATCGATATTAATAACGGAAATCATAAAGTATCAGCGAAAGTGAAACCGGATTAATCATATGGACGAGTTAGATGAGACTGTTGTATTTTATAACTTTATTTGGTGAAAAAGTTTGGTTGAAATTTTCAGGTCAATTCATTCATGCCCCTTCGACCCACCCCAGGTTATCAGACAAATGGCCAGTCTATGGATGGTTCACACCCAGTCGGTTATTTATTTATTTATTTATTTATTGTGGTTTACCGCCACTTTCAACAATATTTCAGTTATATCGTGGCAGTCCAAAGCGGTATTCCGGCGTTGTCAATGTGGAGAAACACGCAGAGAGACATTCGAACTTTGATGATTGGGGGTCGGGAATTAAGATTTAAGTTTAAATCCTCCCTATAACTAGAGTACCCCTGAAATACTAATTGCGCACCCCATTCTTCACCCGGCAACGATGAATAATATCTATTAATTTGATGATTTTATTTAATATCTACCGACACAGTAGCGTCAAATTACTGCCTTCACTGACATTACAAATTTAGATGGGGTGATCCGTGAAACTAGTTTGATGGCGACTCCTATATATAAATAGAATTGAACTTTAAATGTTACACATGAAGGCTACCTACCTTCGTCTGTAGACAGGCCTAAAACGCACTGTAGTTTCATTTGATCTTTGACTTGAAATTATTTTTATTTGTGTGTTAATAATCTATCTAAAATATACATTATAGATTCTCACCTCTTGCGATCAAATATGAAAGTTATGTAGCTGCACGACGTTCAAATACTGTAGCAAATGACACAGGCAAACTCTACCAAGGTACTAACCTCAAAATCCAATAAACACACACTGCCCTTACCTATAATTGTTCAACTGTCAAAAAATAAATCCGGTGAAAAAATCCAATTTGATTTAAAATCCTTTCGAAATGGTCATTTGTTATATCAATAATGAATGTCAAAAGGTAATAACACAAACGTAGGAGGCCTGGTTCAAATTAACTGAAGATTTCTCAAACCGGGAAGTTGAGTTAAGTGTTTACAAACCATGGGGCCTTTTAAGGGGGGTTTTCTTGTCAGCGTGTGGTAATACTCGACATGGCGATATCACCTGTTCAAGTTTATGGGTATTTTTCTCAATAAATGTTTAATAGTATTATCTTTTAATTAAGTGAACTATTTTATATCATCAGTAAAATTTCATGAATTTTGTGAAAAAAAAATGCGTTAATATGTTTTTGTACTAAAATAAAGTTTTTATAATTATTATTATTATGCGGTGTTAAAGTACCGGGAGTTTTCGAACTTATTGTTATAATTCGAGTGACACGTGCCGTTGTCCAGTATATAACGAGAGCTCGTGGGACAGTGCATCACTCTATAAGCTCGCTCGTTAGTACGTCAATACATGTAAATTATAATTTTTCTGTACAGACGTTATGTTATATGCATCAGTATTATAATGTTTTAGAAAGTTATGTTTTGATTTGATTTGATTTTTTGTTTTACACCATACTCAACAATCTTTCAGTCATATGACGGCGTCCAGTTTTAATTGGTGGAGGTGAAACCCGGGTAAAGACCACCGACCTTCCACAAGGAAACTGGCAAACTTTCCCACTTAATTCGAAATGACCCTAGCGGGATTCGAACCAGAGGTGAGAGGCTTTGTGATTTAAAGCGCAATGCTCTAACCACTCAACCACGGAGGCCCCAGAAAGTTATGCTTATATGGTAATCAGTGTGCAGTGTTTGAGAGGGAGCTCGAGGCTGTCCTACCTGATGATTTAAAACATTATTCACAACGCTTTATAGATAGCTTTATGTTACTGATAACTTGTTAAAGCGCAACTGTCTGTACCTTCGGCTGTACACGGGCTATCTCGCTGCCACTACACCAAATGTAACGTGCATCGGGAGGTCTGCGAATGCATCACATCAGATTGCCACCAATCGGATGCTGAGCCGCGCTCGCCGTTGAGTAACTTCAGTACATGGATATAAACACCAATCGTCCAGCCACAAAAGCTAGCTGATGGACTGACAGTTAATATGCCTAGATCCTAAGCCGAAATTCTGTCCCGATTTTAAGTTACTGTTACACATTATTAATAATTTCCTCCTTCATCAATATTAAAATACATATTTGTAAATACGGAAATAGAATTACACATATCACATTTCATCAAATACATGTATTTTCAAGTAGATCTGTACTACATATAAAATTTAGTATCACATATCAGTTGGTTTATTCACAATGTACGTCATTATGTACGCACGTCGTGAAGCGGGACACAGGCCTCTTATCCGCCCGTTAACACCCTTTACCAATTATGGTGAAACTTGGTCCATAGATTCTGAGGATTATGTTATACACTGAATTATATTTGTTTCTTTGTAATTGTATGTAGCAGTGGTTATTGTTAAAGCAAGTGCGTAGGACAAGGAGTGGGGCCAGCGGGGACACGTGCCCCCGCTTTTGAAACGGGGGGAAACACGTATATCTGTGCCTCCCCCCCCCCCAACTTTTTGGACTTAATTTCTTTTATCACACGGTCATATTTTTTTTAAATACAGTGGACTCCTCTTAATTGCATAGCCAAAATGTCGGAGAAAATTATGCATATAACAGGAATATGCAGTTAACTGGAATAGAGTATTTTAGTGAACAATGATGATTTATGTTCAATTAGTCCTTTCAGTTGTGTGTAAATTACTACTGTCCGTGTACTTATTTTAGCGGTATTCTAATATTCACGCCTTTAGCGATCAAGTTACTGTGCTTATTTAAGGGCAGCGCAAAAATTCTCCATCCTGTCATACTGTATACACGACAAATTACTTGCGCGAATTTAGGATTGCGGTAATAAGTCTATACCGCATTAGAGCGCTAAAATATGAGTGCGCTAATTTAAATACACATACAGTATTATAAACATCCCAGGTACACTAGTAATGGAATCTCGTTAAGCATTAATAGGGTGAAATAATATCATAAAAGCAAAATGTCTGGAAGCTAGAGGATACCTCATCGGGCTTCCGAATCAATCCATCAACGATACTTTTAAGGATAAAGAGGTCATAATTCAATGTATGGAGGATACTAAGCCAAAATTCTGTCCCTGTCTCCGCTCGGACTCTTTTTAAAATATTTGAACCATTCCAACTTGAAATAATCACTTTACTATTGATAAGGTATGGCATAAACAGTTTTTAGTTTAAATTTTAATTTATAAAGTATAAACAAGTTAATTAATACCACCAGCCTCAAACCTATCCGCCTTTAAAAACCACCTTTTGATTTGCTACCTACACCACTGCATAAAGAACGCACCATTTTCACGCGCATGGCGTCTTGTCAATGGAAAATTGCTGGATTCGCCCCTGTAATCTATGTAAGCATTGTCCATACACTGGTGATAAATTGTTTTGTTGTCCTTTTGTTTGGTAGGCTGCACTAGCTGGGAGCCGATTAACCCAAAGTGTTGAATCTCCGGTGCAAGGCGAGGCCCTAGCTGTTGCCTTTTATTATGTACTTGGATGTAATAACCTCATCATTGCAGTTGATCATAAACCTCTCCACAAAATATTTGGAGATCGTCTAATTGAAGACATTTCCAATCCCGTCTTCGGAACCTTAAGGAGAACACTCTTCACTATAGTTTTAGTATGATTCATATCCCAGGAATAAAACGTCGCGGGCAGCAGATAGACTATCACGCCATCCGAGTGGTTGCTCAATGCCATTGATTCTATTTTACGATGCAGCCTCTGTATATCATATATCACCAAGCCTTCAAACACAAGTGAATCTTCCACACGAACCTTTTCTTGATGACAGTATCTGTTGGTTGGAATCGGGAAACCAGTCCTCCCGTCAGTCTTATTGGACCCACATATTCCCGCATGAATAATCAACAAATGGAATATACAACAACCGTAGTACTACCCAAACGTTCGAGTCATGCAACACGGTCGAGCACCGCTGGAACCTAAGCTGTTTTTTGTGAAAAAAGTCTGTCTGTTTACATACAGAAGGTCGGTAGTCTCTTCCAAATATAAAACTGTCTGGCACAATATAACTGAACGATTGTTGAGTGTAACGTAAGCATAATGCTTTAACCACTCTGTCAAGGTCTTAGGAGAACCCTCTCCCAGAGTAGAATACATAACACAAAACACACATAGCATTCCGTTTTTTATTTTGTGATCTCTGACGACCAGTATCAGAACAAAACAGGCTGGCAACATAAAAATGACAAAGATAAAAATTAACAAGAAAACAATTCGGATTTGGCCTCTGAGTCAAACACTGGTCTCTGACTTGAATTCATAAAGTTAAAAACAACACAAGCTTCAACTTTTCAGACTGATAATATTTTTTTTCTACTAGAGGGGGCTAGTTTTAACTCATGAAACCCAGAAAGACGATGGAATCTGCTGTAAATCAATGACAGACCAGTTAAAAATGTCCCTCTATGGGTGAATGAGTCAATAATTATTTTTGTGTTATAACTTATCAAACAATTGAGCTTTCCACAAAAGGCCCGACACCGTACCTCATGGCTGATATATCCATTATGATGTCACAGTTAAATGACCCGTCAAATGTTTGTGTGATTATAACGTCACAATCACAAGATGCCAAAAATGTACACCGAGAGCCACGTACATGTATCAGACATTATAAGTTAATTGTCACATATGCATTTTACAAGAAAACTTAATTATTTCCTAATAAATGAGAATTGCTTTACAGTATAACTAACATTAACTCACCAACCCCTGAAAAGCAATGGACTCTTCTGTAAATATATGACTTAGACCAGTCCAAATGTGTCTTTAGGGATGAATGAATAAATCTTGAAAGCTTATAAAGTTATTTTAAACACCTACATACAACATTTAGATTGTAGTTGTTTACATAAACATAACAGTTGTATAATGTAATATTACACATGAAATTTTGGAGAAAATAATTCATAAAAAGTTATAGCTTATATTATATTTATCTATATATGAGCCAATCCATCTAAAAAAAAAAAAATAACTTAACATTATACACTCTGGTACACGTTTGTATAATATTTCTATAACTTGTCCACCCCTGAAAACACAATGGACTCCAATTCACATCAATAAAAGAGCAGAGGTCATTTGTGTTTTAAGTATGAAAGAATTCTGTACACCTCAGATTGCTTATAGAAGATACTGGTGGATATGTCATCCACCCTTGAAACAATAGTGGACTCTATGTCACATCATACAAACAGGCAAGTCCATTTGTATTTCAGGGGTGAGTCAGTCTGATACACCTCAAAATCCTTTGAGTAGATGTTAGTGAATATGTTCTATGCTAAAGTGGGCCTATTATTGTTCCTGTAAATAAACTTCCAATACAAAAATGAAATAAAGATTTTGAGCATGGACTGGCTCACATGTTGATTCGGCCTCACATTTACGTAAGCACTCTGAGCAATACGTAAAAATCAATGCCACAAAAACCAATAATAAATATATCTAACTTTCTATTTCTTACGATTTTTCTTTAAATATAATATTCATACCAGTAATGTGATGTGATACAAATTGGACTTTTTCCTACCTACATCCGAGTCATGAAAATGAAAATGAAGGCGCTTTTTCACAATCAGCTGATAAAGTGTAAATTCTATATTCACGAAAACTTTTGGAAAAAAAATTGCAGAAAAAAGGGATCTTTTGTGTTTGTTCGGATTACCGTTATGATCTTGTATTTAGTCGCCACTTTTCTATTTTGTTCCTCAAGTGTTCTTCTAGTTTTCATATTTACCATCACAATGCATACAGCGTACATGTAATATCCTTGTTTTAGCACATTAACGTTATTTTGTGTAAAGAAATACAAGAGACTCTTAAAACATACCACAGTAGGTTTTCAGTTGAATGCCAAATGTAGTAGGCAGAAAATGTGGGGAAAATGTGCAGATAGTTCGGGAACTGAACCCCAGACCTTCCAAAATCTAGCAGGACACTCTTACCAACTACACTATCGAGGCTATCTGTATATAACTTAAACCAGAAATAATGTTGAGGACTTTTTTCACAATTCATGTGACTTGTGCGACTAAATGCAAGGTGATAACGGTAATCTGAACTAACTCGAAAGTTCCCAATAACTTTATAAGTTGAAGAAATAATTTGACTTGAAACATTATCAATATCTTTAAAAGAAGATTATGTCATAATTTTTTACTTCATGGGGTTCTAAACATGAAGAACTAACAATGCATCATAGATGCCATTACTATTTTTCAACCCTTGCATGTTAACTTATCTACCTCTGAAAATAATGGACACTTCTTAAAATAAATGACACAGGCCATTCTAAATGTGTCTCGGGGTGTATGGATTAATTTAGGAGGCAATTTCCAAAACAAAGCAATAAATGATGTTATTTCTCGAAACAGAAATATTAATTGACAAAAATAGAAATGTGTGAAGAAGCACCTACCAGGATCTGTACTTATGTGACAGATGAATATGAACAGTAGCCATGGTGAAGGATAAATGTATAATGTTAACATGGTGAAAAATGATTGTTTACTGTAACCATGGTGATATATGATTGTACACCATACTGTTATTTAACATACATTAAAGAAAACTATCCTTACATTTCATCATTTCTAGTTTTAACTCAAACATACAAATACTTGACCAACTCACACACACTACCATAACAAACATTACAAGCTGTGCTTTTCAAATACAAATGCCCCTCACAAAAAGTCACACGTTAAAATTCCTTTCAGTAATTTCAACACACAAACTCGAAATTAGCACTGGTCTAGTGGCCCATGGTCAGTAAATATTAGGACAGGCTGATAGATTTCTCATCTTACTGGCCCCATTGTCCAGTAAAAGAAATAAAGATAGAGTGCATGTGCTCTTTTTAATAGTTGTTACACATATGTAAATCTTACAAAAAAATCGATATCATTTTTTTATTTATAAACTTAAATACAAACTGAAAATATCCTATCATGATACTGCCCTGTTGGCCACTTGGAAAATGAAAATACTGTAATGGGTTGTTATTTTAGTAAAATAGCCATGGGATTCAAACTACTACTATCTAACATATATGAAATGAAAATAAATAAAATTAATGTAGATTTTAAAATAGAAAAAAAATTCAATTTCCAGCCTCTAAATAAATTCAAAATTAACATTCTAAATTTTATTTGTTGTATCTTCTGCACCAACTTTAAATATTGTCTGTTGTGCATTAACACTCATTTCAAAATAAAACGTGAGCATTTATGGTGCCTACTTAAATTTAAACCAAACATGGCACTGGGAACAGGTAAAATAAATTTTTCATAGCAAAAAATGACTGTGATTTAAAGCATATTTTAGGGCTTGTAATATCGAACGTAAGCAATTCTATTTAGGGCTATTACCGTGGTACATGAACATATACTCTGCCTTGACTACATAAACAACCAAACAACGTTCTCTATCTTGTATTAATTAATATAAATAACTGTACAGGATGAAACAGACAGTTTACCCCATGTTTATTGTTAAATAAATGCCTAAAGTCGCGATGTAGCAAAACGATCTATCACCAATTTCATTTATAGACATCAATGCTTTCGGCAATGGATAAAACGTTTTTTTTGTTTTTTGTTGAAGACATCGTTTCTGTTTGAAATCCATTATGAACAGACCAATCACACAAAAAGTTTATGTTTATACATCCCAATCTAATTGTGATTAACTTCAAAAGTTGTGTGATTTCCCCCCACTTCTGCGGAAACGAGAACTGGAAATTGTAACATTCAATGTTCGAGTTATCTCCCATTCCAATATCAATACATACAGTATACAAGTGACCGTCCGCCGAAATTGAGCGGACGCTGGGTATGTAAGGCATGTGGTCACCATATAGGGTGTATAGATAAAGGGAATATGCACGGAAATTTCATTAAGGCAGGTTATGTATGGCGATTAGTTGACAAGCACATTAATTTGATAGTTTTCAAAATAAACAGGAACTTTCACGCACCATTTGCATAACAAGCACCTCCTTCTAGATGCTATCCCCTCTATTCTGCTTTTATCGTCATTTTTCCATGTACTAGAAAACATATAGGTATATTCTTGAAAGTACAATAGAAATTGATTTCGCTTCATGTTGGTATCAGCAATATGTAATTATTTCTGTTTACATGCCGTCGATATCAATATGATGAATGGTGGAGTAATATACTTAGGCTCAACATCACTGGAATCTTATATAGTGGAATTCCATATTTATAAATAGATCGATGACATTTGGTTGAAACTAACTACAAATCGTATTGTATAATTTCGAAAGGCAGAAGTAAGTAGAATCATGTGGTATTTCATTTAATGATTATTCAAACTAGATTTAATTTCATTTACACCAAAATATTTGACTTTTATGTAAAAGTTGAATTCTTGAGTTGGACTATATTTTGCGAATGCAACCTCCATGACCTCTTCACTGCTAACAGGATAGCCCTCGAAGTAAACCCATAATAGGTTGTTATTACATAACAACCCATAAAAATGTTAAATTCAAACGCTGTTAACTCAACCTTGATGTCAATCAAGATGCACTTGATTTTCTTTCAGATTTTCTTATATGAATGATTGAAAATTATAAACCATCTTATTCTCTTTGATTTAAATTAGAATTAAGACTTGGATTTAAAAGTTCTAATGTTGAATGAAATGTTGAAGTTTTGAACAAATGGGAAGAAAGTTGGACAAAACATAATATGCACCTATTTTGGGGAAAAAAAATCTATATTTGTTATTGTGACGAAAACCAACCAACAAACACTAAAGCGAACTCATAAGAATATACTGTGTAAATTTATATATAAAGTTAAGTATTCTGAAATAATACTGTGAAAATTAGGCAAACAGGGGTGTACAGAATGAAATGTGATGGTTATAAAAAATAAAACGAAAAAAAAAAGAGCAGAAAAAGGGAGATAACTTATATTTTTAATTCTGTATTAGAAATGTATTTGCTTATATACATCAGGGATCTCCATGGATGAAAATTTATTTATGGAGCAAACTTTGACTCCTCCCCCCTCCAGCAATTTTTGGAATAGCAACTGCATTGAAATAATTTAATATGGTCATAAACCTTAACTGTTAAAAAGAATAATCATAAATCATCTTACAGTTTCATTATATGGAATATGAAGACTTAACTGCTTTTGTTCAAAATTTCTGAAGAAGGTTGAAGTTGCACTTTGACCTTCAATCTTGTTTACAATAATAGATACCTTATACATCCTCCCCCACCCCCCCCAAAAAAACCACAAAAAAAGTACAAAATATAGATTGGTATACAAAAAGATTGAAACAGTAAATCAAAATGGCTCCTGCAGACAAATTGAATACAATGTTCTGAATCATGAGATGTCCCCTGGAAAAATAAAAAACTTGACAGGAAGTCACAATTACCATTATACAAAAAATAAATTAAACTGAGTATGTCATCTGTTGATTTAACAGGCCTTTTTATGTCAATTTTGGTAAAATGCCATTGGCTACACAATTGGGAATTTTAACCTATATTTGTATCATACTGGGAAAAATTGTGAGCACACATGAAAATCTAAACGCATTTATATACATTATTTTTTTTTTTTCATTATGATAATGAAATCAACATCAAATTGGGAATTATCTTTTTATCAAATTGGGAAAAAAATACATGAATTTTGCATTGAGATTGGGGCCAAATTTTGGCCCCATGGAATTCGGCCTCTTGTATACTATAGAAAAAGCCCCGTTTAACCATATGATGTCCTTATACAATGGAATCTTGTTATATTGAAATTTATGGAACCGCCCCTAACCAGAATATGAAATTTTTATTAAAATATTTTTCTTTTCACAAAAATTGGGAAATGAATATTCAAATCTGACATATCTGGAATTTCGACTGATCCGATTTTGACATGATTCCACTGTGGTTCCAAGAAGTATATGCCTGAAAAAATCTGTTCATTCGAACTGCCAGAAATAAAATTAATGTTCAAGGCAAAAACATGACAATCAACATTACTGTTTCTCATTTTCCCATGGGCCCATTTATATTTCTCTTTCAAATATCATTATGACTTAACTAGAAGAATGGTTTTATGAACACACTCATAATTTTTCAGATGACTCTGTAATTTGCACATTACAAACTATTTACACATACGCAATATACACTTGAATCACTGTGATGCAGATGAATCTGTTACTCAAGCACCATGTTGATTTTTTTCTTTCCGTATGAAACATGTTTTGGTCACTAACGATATTACATGATAAAAATCAGATAAAGCATTTTTAATTTGATGTCTGATATCTCACCACCATAAATAGCGAATAAATAAAAGGAACACAATTATAACGATAACTATTGCCGCTATCTTAGCATATGTTGACCGCATGTTCAAATATTTAGCGTCTTTTCTGTATTTTTGGGACATATTTGATAAATCACTGGCTTTGCTATCCAATGCTGTAAAGATAAAAAGTTGAAAATTTTTAAAATCGAATAAAGTATTTGTACTAATAAAATAATGATATATGATGTGGTTATTCACATGCTTTTCAGAATGCATTTAGGTCAGGTATAATTTGCTATTTCTATGTAAAAAAGAAGTTTATTTACATTCTCAACAGACCTGGCTTAGTCACAGTGAACAAGATGCTTGTTTACATGACTTAATGACTCTCATTACCCAAACATGTCAAAGAGATGTTTGTGTTGGCTGGGCTCAATGACTCACACCTAGTATAAGGCAACAAAAAGTTTGTTAACCTAACTCTTTGGACCTAACCCAGTCTAACTAGAAGTCACATGACCTAATGGGCTTCAAACAATCTTAGTCAACAAGATGTTTGTTCACTGAACTCTTTGACCCTAACCCAGCCTAACTAAAAGTCACATGATGTCATGGGATTCACATAAAGTCACATGATGTCATGGGATTCACATAGTCTTTAGTCAACAAGATATTTGTTCCCTTGACTCCACTGCCCTTATGGAGCCTAATTGCAGAGATGGTTGTGTGCACTTGAACCATTGGGCTTCACAAAGTCGAAGTCAATAAGAAGTTTGTTCTCTTGACCCAATGGATTTCGGCTGACAAGAATATTTTTCACATAAAAGAGTGCATCTCAGCCAACAGTTAAAGTGGGACAATAGTGTCTTCACACAGTTCAATGTAACTCACTTGGTTAATCTTGATCAGATGAACTCTTTGTTTGATCATGTATACAGTGGAGCCTGTCTTGAGAGACCACTCTCACAAACGACCACCTGCCTTATGGTACCTCATTAAAGAAACCAATCAATTGACTTATCCTTTACATAAAAATTTCTGAGAAACCACATTTCAGTCACAGAAGTGGTGGTCTCTCAAGACAAATTCTACTTTATATTCATGAATCAAAAAAGACTAACATATGAATAACTAATACTCTTCTATGAATCACTGAATCAGTTGAGAATGAACCATGAATCAACAAAGCTTACTGAACCTTAAACATAAAACATTATGAAATATCAACTGAAAATATGCTCTTATATTTACTCATAGTTTTCCATACAACAATATGTTCTAATAATAAACTAGCTGAATCTCCCTTGTTTTCCTATTGTTCTCACCAATTTGTTTTTACTAGATTTAAGTTACAGGAAAAGTGCTGTAAGTAATGACCATTGTTATGAACTCATGAGACTGTGGTGATGTTTCTTTAGTACGGTATGCCTTATGTACCATGACATAGAAACTAGGTTTCATTTGAAAGACATCTGGCTTCCACTTCTTTAGCCAAGTGTATGGTGATACACCCACACCTAACCACTTGCAAGGTGGATGCTATAACCACCGAGCCACCGAGAGGGATCAACTCAATCTAAAGATGTGGGTAAGATATGAGATATTTTACCTGATAAAGTTTCGCCTCTGACTAGAACATCTTCAATATTTTGAACCATAATACGATGAACGTCTTGTAACTCGGTATTTATATTAGACAAATTTTTCCTAGCTCTGGAATCCATGTAATTCTTCCTTGCCTTTTGTATGTAAGTGTCTGAAATAAAATGTCCATGTTACTAAGCAATTAATGTTAAAAATAAAAAATAAAAATAGAATTAGAAATAGCGAGAGACCATTGACAAACATGCCAGTTTGAAAAATTTAGTGGAATACAGTTATGTCCAAATCGGATGAGCCAAAATAATTTGAATGGCCGGTCCTGATATATGTTTCTTCTAATATTGGTAATCTCGACTTTGGGATACCTTGAATTAATAGGGGTGGTACTGTGAACTTCCAGACAACTACAGTGTAGTCTAGATACCACTGTACTTTGAAAGTTTACAGGTTGGGATAACCAATGGCAGACAGTACTTTTTGTTTTATTGTTTCTTTGGTCTGCCAAGATAATACATGATGATAAAAGAGCACCTTTAAACCCAGCACATTTGTCCACTTGTCCGGGACAAATCCATTTCGCAGTCAGACAAGCAAGTGTTACTTCTCACTTGTCTGATAGAACAAGCGAAATTGCTGAAGACAAAAATTCATACAATAAAAATGACTTGTTTGAACAAAAAACAAATGTTACCAAAGTCATTTTTGCATTCGGACAAGAAGATTTCAACACTACAAGTTCCTGTCTATGTTGTTCTATAGTACATGTGGAAATATTCATGACTGTTGACCCCCTGCCAAGCATTAGGAAAAATAAGGGTTCTAAATAAACGGTATCAAATAAAAAATCTACTACCAAGTTTAACCCTTTCACCCCTAAGTTTTTAAATGGAATGTTCTTTTCTATTGTTTAGATCAGTCTATTATTGCTACAACGCTTTGAGAAGCAACCTGGATTAAACGTCTGCAATCCACATGTGTATAAAAGCTTCTGATAATACTGATAAAAATTGTAGGCCATACCCGTATATCAAATCTATGACAACGATACATGAACATTTTACAATGACAAATATCAGGAAATCCCTTTATTTCAACCTTGACCCTTATTTATTGCTACTCAAGGCAAAAGGTTGGCTATCAACAGTGGCATCTGATCTATAGCTAGTAGCGAAAGAGCTCCACTGGTTTAAAAAAAAAGTTCATTTTGATTCCTGGAAAACGGAACATTTCTTCGGCTTTATAAAATAAGTCTCTGGTATGACCAGAATGGATGACCATACCAAGAACCCTCTGCCAGTACTTGTAGGGTCATGCATTTTCCCCAGGCATGGCTCTAGAATGCAACCAAATCACTCAAAATGTGATTGTAACTGTAAATCTTATAATCAGTGTTGTTATATTTCATTGTATTAGGCAAAAGGACATTCTTTACAGTATGTTAAAAATCATGACCAAATTTCTGATGGAGACCAAATTTTTTTAGTTTACTGGCCAATTGGAGAGTGATTTGAAATGTGTTGTAGAGCCCTGCTAGGTTTTTATTGTAGCGAGTCCTTGCAACCAACAACATAATCATTTCTGAGTCCCAAGCTAAATGTTTGAATCACACTTAATATTATAATTTGATTTATGAATTATATATATTTTTCAAATCAAATACAACTAATTTAAATACCATGTTTGACCCCAAAAGTGCCTATGTCTCTATAAGCAACCCTTCTCCCTACAGTTCAGATTTACTCTCCTTTTTCTTTTTTACACATGATACAGAGAGCGACTTTGAGGGATGCAGGGCAACTTTGTAACCCACGTTGCCCTCTAATGCGAGGCCCGAGTCCATCTTGCCATATAACCAATTAACTGTATTATATCAATTTTACTATTTATTGGTCCCAATAATTGCCCACCCCCTTTTCCTATTTTTTGTAGCACCGTGGGTGCTTAATGGGTTGAATATGATATAGACATTTGTCTCATAGTAACGTGACTGTAATAATAATAATAATAACAATAATAATAATAATAATAATAATAATAAAATAAACAAGTGAAGAACTGTTGCAATTAACTGACAGAATATATTTCAACCATGGAAGTCAATGATACATGTATTCAAGAAAACTTGAAAACAATCACGCCGATAATAGTGCGTCCTAAGGGACTTAGTTTTCTTCATTTTGTGGGACAAGAAAAGACTGCATCTGGGAAGAGAAAAACCTGTAGGATGAATGCTCAGGACATTGTTACATCCTGTAGGGTTCATCCAGTGTTCAGGGCTTTTTCTTAACTTTTTGGGAACAAGGTCCATGGCACTGGAATTGGGAATTTCGTTGCATTTTGGCTCAAAATTAGGAATTTTTTGCAGATTTTTTTAAATCCTATAACATAGGACCTAGGGTAGCAATATTTACATTTTCTCTTATTTTTCTATTTCATTCATTTTGTTACTTACTATTTTTTTATTATCTTTTTTATCGTTAAGCTGTTGTATTTCAATTTTCAAGAAAAACAA
Source organism: Atrina japonica (assembly GCA_030159075.1). NCBI lineage: Eukaryota > Metazoa > Mollusca > Bivalvia > Pterioida > Pinnidae > Atrina > Atrina japonica. The sequence continues at coordinate 548,887 of BROG01000093.1, read as the reverse complement.
TGACTGAAAATATCAGTATAAAAATGAGAAATAAAGAAAAGATGTTATGTTCATGACTGGGAATATAGCCAATATTGACTCTAAATTTGGAGGGAAAAAAGCCCTGGTGTTGGACAAGTAAAAGAAGTAAATTTTTTTTACCTTAATATGAACAAAGAAATATATACATTTTCTAGATAAACTATCAAAATTCTTACCGAACTCTATAAATGTGTAAGGTCGGGAAACTGTTTCAATTCTTTTTCCATACTGTGATGTGAATTCTGCTTGTAAATCTTCCAGAAATGAGAATGCCAAACGTTTAGAAAACGACTTCTCACACAATATCAGATAGCAAACACCTCTCTCTATAACATAACTGGAACAAAAAGATAGAACATGTTAAAGTATTAGAAACTAATAATAAATAGTAGTAAGTATTGTACATTGTATGTGGAGCCTGTCTTCCGAGACCAACATCCCATCTGCCACTGAAATGTGGTTGTAAGACAGGTGGTCTCTCAAAAGAGGTTTTATCGGAAGGATTATACAGTGGAACCTGTTTTGAGAGACCACCATCCCATCTGCCACTGAAATGTGGACTCTCAGGACAGAAAGGCTCTCAAAAAGGGTTTTATTTAAATGATTATTTAACCACTATTTTCCAAAATGTGGTGCCACATGAGACTAAGAGTGGTCTCCCAATACAGGTCCACTGTACAAATATTTGCCCATGTTCAAAAATGATAATTGTTACATATACAAATTCTGTCCACTATTTTCATGGAAAGCAATGCAAGTTGTTGACTACTTTCCTTTCTAATTTGCTTACGGTATTTCTATCTACACACAAAGTTCACCTACCGTATACATTTTTCCTGGCTTCTTTACATAACTTGACTCCTACTCCAAAAACTATTGCAGGGGCTGCAATGTCAACCCCCAAAATAATTTCCAAATGACAATCATTTTAAATCAAGCGGGGATCCCCTGGACCCTCAAATAAAGACCTCTAGGGAAAAGTACAATGTATATGTAAACATTATGATAACCAAAGGTTGATGTGTGTAAAATACTGACTGGAAAATATATGAACCAGTTTCCAGACTGCATCTAGATGGTGGCTGTGGATCTTGTGACAATTTTCTAAAAAGTTGTTTAGCTTGAGTTTGGTAATCCATGAAGTTCCTTCCTGTCTAAATAAACAAATATAAAAAAAAGATAAATTAGATGAGAAATGCTTTTCTTTTGACCACCCATAGAAAACAGCAAACCCTCTATCTCTCTCTTTTTCTATCCTCCCTCTCTCTTGGTACATGTAACAAATAAAACATCTATGTACAATGTACATGCATTGATTTGATTGTACATGAGCAAAATTAAGCATATACTCTTAATCTTAAAAAATCTACAAAAGTACAAATTAAAGATTGATTTACATTCAGGAAATGTAAATTCACCCTCTCTTGGGAATGAGGCCTAGGTCTTTTCAGTTTTGGATCAGGAATTTTAGCAACATTTTATTGAAATTTGGAAATCTGAAAATACACAAAACTGTTTGAAAATATAAGAATTTATTCATATTTTCTGTTAGGGATGTGAAATCCTCGAGGACGTGCATACCTGCCAACTTCCGAAACCTTCAATGAGGGAGATCTCCTCCTCAACTATGACAGCTGAGGGGGAGATTTTCAGCCAAAATATATGATCTGTACACTATATACATTACAAAACACCAAAGAGAATTAACAGATATACTTTATTTCTTCAGTTCATTTTTATATTGTAGAAAAGCTGTTTTCAATACTCCAGACTCTGGACAATAGGCTACTCATAACATGCCATATTTTGATTTTGTTTTTTATGTATTTCATTAAAACTTTTTTTACAGTAACTAATTTTACTTTTATCATTCACCTACATTTAATTCAGATTTTACATGTATAATCATTTTAACACATCCTGAAATTCAGTTCTGTTTGGTATTGGTTCTTTCATTTAACACCAAACTTCCACTTCCTCCATAAACTGCAAGCAACAGCAGCCAACACACGATGTGTTTTGTGACATTTTCAGCTATGAGGTAAAGATTAATGTATTGAATTGTCAATAAAATAATTATTTTAGTTTCTTATTGTTTTTAGAAATTCATTTTGAACTACAAATAGAAGGAGAAATAGGGAGATCTCCCCCTCAACTATGACAGCTGAGGGGGAGTTTTTGCGCATTGTGGGGTTAGAATATCCGAATGCGGGAGATTTTATACTCCCACACGGGAGTGGACCGGCAAGCGGGAGAATTTCAAAATTTTTATGTTTGTGCGAGAGTTTTCTGCACAAAAATATGGATGGCTAGCCAGTGGGCAAGCTAAAAATAATTAATGATGTTTTAAAAATCAGTTTAGTCCAATTACTACCGCAAGTGCTGAGGGAAATTATGATAGAATAAATGATTAGATGACGGCAATCAACACTCAATATTATTAGATGTATATACGTATATACTATAATTGGGTCATTTTGCGAATGCAAATTGTTTGCCATGTACAGGTAATAGCCTGTTGGTCAGGGCAAATTGAAAATTACTCCCTAGGCAAGCTAACTCCAAAAATATCTGTCCAGCCTTGAATTTATTTTAATCAGCCAAAAAGAGTGGACACACTCAATCTGACATCGACTATAATTAAACTTTGATGCGTAATTTAGTGTGTTGCCCTTGTGATATTACAGACTGAATAAGAATCCCGATGATGAAAGATTTTCCTGCACATTCTTAAAACAAGGGTCTGCACTGCCATATAACTGACCAATTGAAGAGAGAATATTATGTCTCCTAATTCTTCAAGTGATTACTGTGTGATGAAAATTGAAATCTGCATCAAAAAATATACAAGCTTTACAGCTACTAGTGTTAGCACATTGAGCAACTCCCGTCCCAAATATTGATGTGTTGTAAGACCTGCTCTGTATATGTAACTTTTTTGTCGTTCTGATGAATTTGTGAATCGCATATTTTGTGAATTTATACATGAAATGTACTAAAAAGAGAAACTGATTCAGTGATTGAAGCAACTCAGAAAGGTGATTTTTTAACGTGATAAATTATTACTTGTTCGTCTTCTTGCATGGACGCTGCCAGCGGCAGTGCGTCTGCCACGCGTGCAATCATTGTCATCAACACCATCTTCTTTTCAAGTCATTAATGTTCTACAAAATAAAGAATATGTGGAAGCAGCCTGTTGTATTTCGGTGACGTGGGATATACAAATCTTTGTCAAACAACTGTCCAAGTCACACTATGTAAAATTCCTTTGTTTTAAACGTTTAAATGAATAAGAATCATTTCCTTTCCTTAATGCTCATGCGCAAGATAGTGAAAATCATGTTTCCTGTTTATAACTTGAGTTTCCGGTTTCAAACATTCACGTTATCGTAATTTACTCTGTAACTAATTTATTCGAGGTATATACAAGTAACTATACTTCATACATTTCATTCAAGTTTAAGAATTTTAGTCTCACAATTCCAAAAGTCGATAGACTTTCAAAGAAACAGTCCATATGCGAAATAGTTACAAGTGCGCATGAACGTCACACGTATCCACTGAAATCAACATGGCTGAAACCCTCCGGACTTGAGGCCTGAAAACAAACAGGTGTTTACCAACATTTTGCTTAATTATTTGAAGAAGACAACAAAGTATATTCCATAATTTAAGTTATAGCTTAACAGAATATTTAGATTTTTTTCAAGAATGGAAAAACTGACGTTTTGGATTGAAAGTTTTACTTATCATGCCTATGAGTGTGACGCGAATCTGACAGCTTTGTACACACCTCTTGGCTTTTAGTGTATACGTGCTTCAAAGTAAACGCACGTGATGAAAATCGTTCGAAGTATATGACATCAAATTAATTTATAAGAAGTACAAGCATTTGTAGATGTAACTTAATTTTATAAATTTCAAAGATTATTTATATGTGTTTTATTTTATTGGCATAGGCATACATGTACACTAAAAGTAAAAATAAAATAAATTTATAGATCTAGATCTAGGCCTGAAGTCTCCAAATTTACTCCGTACTCATGCTTAATGAACTTTCCATGATTTTAAGGTAAAAACTTGTGAAATTTATTCTGTAACTGGACATATTAATTTGCATATTGACGGCAAACAAAGGGAGAATTTACCGAGATTAATCTCCCAATGGCGCAAGGTGGTGCACGATACGTTCAATCCATCAGACGGTATTTGATACAGGCTGGGTCATAGTTTCATGTTGTAAGATCAGTAGAACTATATAACGTTAATAATCGTTTGATAATAGAAAAATACGCTTCGATGACAATACCACAACTTTAAAAAAACTAAATGATTGGGGTGCTCATATATCTGGTTACAAGATGAAAGGCAAGCATACTGAGAGCTTTATAGATTATTTTCATTTTCAACCCATTCTTTTGCACTTTTGGTTTGTCAACTTTTACATGATTTAATTAAGTGCATTACAATAATAGATTAAAATGATAGTTTTGGTTATCTGTAACACTAACAGATCCTACATGTAAGTCGTAAATTACATTTAATATGCCACAATTACGATTTGTAACCATTGTAAAGAATTGGGGCTTATAGCTTATGACTAGATCAGGTCCTATCTGTGTTACTTGCCAGAGGCAGTGCATAGACCTTAAGTTATTGTTTTAAGTGTTGTATTTCTTTCTAAGCCATTAAGTGCAGTTTGTACATGTATAACTACATGTATGTATTTATAAACCAAGGATGTCATTAACTTTTTAAGTAACAGGTGAAACTGTCAAAGTAGCAGGAGATTTTCTGTCTTTTTGTATAGAAGTCTATGTAATTTTGTCAAAAGTAGGCAGCTATTTATTGAGAGTAGGGGGTAAAATTCTCCTGTTACCGCCTTCTAATGACATCCCTGTCAACTATAAATATCTTATTTGCAGTTTTGCATGTATTGAAGGTTAAGAATTAGGTTAAGGTTAGATTGTTAAAATGGTCCGTAGTTTTGTTTTGAGGTCCGTGAACTTAAAAAGACGTAGAATGTTTTTGATAAAATGGTACCATAGAACTTTCTTGGTGTACAATTCAAAATGAGTGGTCAGGGATTTACCTAGTATTTCAAATTTAAGAGTCCTGGGGACTGCCAACTTGGAAGATCAGGAGTACACACAAGTGAAATGGGAGTCCATGTAATCAAGCTATGTTGTATTTAAAACTATTTATTATTAAATTATATATAAAATATAAAAAAAAATAATAATAATAATAGGATTACATGTATACAAGACTGTGTGTCTACTCAGAGTTGAATTCTGATAATTTGAACAGCCATCATGGGATATAAATGGATTCTCTGTACCCTTTATCTGTAGAGAAACATCACACTGCATACCCCCACTCAGCAAACGTTTAAGTCAGGGGTACACAATATGCCAATTTCCCGATGTTTTTGCAGTTTGTTGTTGATGTTTCTGCCACTAGTTTGATTTTTTCTTATCCGGTCCATCCTCGGCTTTATCCACAGCCGTGCTGTTTATCGATAATTCTTCTTCAACATCAGTGGGCCTATTTTCCGATTCAAAAATTTTTTTTTGAACCACTTAAAAACTTTCTGATGTCCATGGTCAAGATCTAGTGCTAATGCGTGCACAATGCCGCTGTCACACACAGTTAATATGTTTACCCCTCTACACGGTAATGAACGCATGTGTTGCTATAAATAATTAGGGGAATCCTACAACTGACTGCAAATTGAAACAGTGATAATTGCCGACATCTGGCGATGAAACATTACGAGTCGTGACATTGTGGAATTACAACAAAACAATGTCAAATTGGATATGCTGGATAAATAAGCGTCCCAGGGGACGCACAGGTAATGTTTTTTGAGGGTCCAGACATCGTTTTTGGGAGTGATATACGCAACATTCTGCATCCTGTAAATCCCTGGGTAGTATATGCTCCTGTATCAAACCATTAACAAAAGAAAAATTAATGTCACAAGTCTTGTTGGGTATATGTAAGGATGCCACACCAGTGCTTTTTCTTAAAACATTTTTATAATATGTTGAACATTGTTTTTTTTTTACAGAATGAGTGAACCTGCTCCCTGGATGTACCAGGGAATGTCCCAGGGAAATGATGCAGGACAGGTCAAGTTGTTTAATCCAGCACAGTTCTCCAATGATCAGAGCGGTCAGCAGTCCAGTTTTGACAATAACACTCAAGAAAATAATGAACCACAACAAATAGGTGTAGTGAATGGACAACCAGATAATGTAGGTAATTACAACTGGAATTATGGACAACAAAATCAGGATGGATTGGTACCTAATCAGAATGCTTTTGCACAGGGTCAGGGGTTTAACCCCCAGAATGACCAGAATCAGGTTGGAGGTGGTCAACCAGTGGACAATAGTGGTCAATATTATGATCCAAATCAGCAATACTATCAGCATTATTGGGACCCGAGTCAACAAAGCCAATGGCAACAACAGCAACAACAATATAACTATGGGCAACAACAGTGGAATAATTTTCAAATGGATCCACAACAAAAGACAGGCCATGCAGGAGGAGATAACTCCTTAGATACAGAAATGCACCAACAACCATTTGCAAACACATATAATAATATATCACAGGAGAATTATCAGTTGCCCAATACAGCAGAACAAGGTCAATTTCAAAATCAGAATGGTGACACTAATGTAGGGCATTTCCAAGGACAGCATACACAATATGGAGTTCCTGAAAATTTGTCACATTTAGAAAACGACCAGTTAAATATGTCGCAAGCTTCAGAGGCTAGCAAAGGCAGTTACGATGATAGTGAGTCAAACACTTATGATAGCAGCATAAACAGTTCACTTCAGACTTCAAATCAGTCATATTCTTTGAGTGGTTCCCAATCTCTGGGTGGTTCCCAGCAAACTCGGATGTTGACGGAGCAGCAATTCCCAGCTAATCCGTCAAATGACATAAGTGACACAAGTCTCCAAACAGTCAATTTCTCCTCAGGGTCTCTAAGTAATAATTCACCGGGTGACGTACAAACAATTTCTAATCAATTTCAACAAGTTTCTCTAAGTGATAACCAAGTTACTCCAACAACAGGCCAAAGTATAGGTGATCATAATGTAGTTGTAAGTGCAAGTGACGTAGATAAGAAAAATGACAGCAATCAGTCAGCTTTTGACGGACAGGGTAACTCACAAGCTACTGTGAACAGTGAAAGCAACACTGCCTTAGAAAATAACTCCACAAGCCCACAGTCAGACGATCAGCAGGGCTTAAGTGATTGGGAGGTAGTGCCCTCTCAAATGTTAAATGTTCCAGGACAACAAAGTGGCTCTGAGTATCACAGCCGTGAAGGTTCCATTGATAATAATGTACAGTTCTTTATAGGATCAAGTCGAAACTCGGAAGCTGGTTCTCGGGGAACGCCAGAGTCTTTCATGCAGGTAAATGTAAATGTGTGAAATGAGATCAGATGCTTTAACTTTACAATGTACATCATGTATGCCTACACTTCTATCAAGTATCATCAGATCTTTATTGATATTAAAGATATAGTTGGTAATGGTAGTGCAGTCACAGTGGTAAGCATACTCGCTTCTCATCAGTGCAGTCTTGTTTCGATCCTCGGATTGGACAGGCCTGGGGAGCATGTGCGATGGTATGGCATGTGGCAAGTTAGACATGTGGCTATGGGTTTTCTCTGGGTACTGTATAGTTGTTTTTATTCGTGGGGGATTTAATTTCACTATATTCATGGTCAAAAAAAATATCCGCGAAATTAAATACCCGTGAAAATAATACTTTACACTTATGAAGTATAAGAAAGACAATTTGCAACTAATCTTGCACGAAATTTAATGCCAGTGATTAAATTCCTTTAAAAAACGCGAAATTTTCTCTCCGTGAAATTAAACAACTATACAATGCTCTTGTTTCCTCCCATGTCAAGCATCCCATACGCCAACATCGGAGTCGTTGAGAAACATTTATAAGTTGACATAACCTGTTTGTTAATTGTTGTTAAATATAAAAATTTGTATAATTTAAACTTTTTATGTTTTAAGATTGATTTAAATACATTAATTTCTATTGACTAGTAATAAAATTGCAATCGAAAGTCATTTTGAAATCAGAAGTGGTTGTCTTTCAATTACTTAAATCTTTTCTTTTTTTTATCTAAAGAATTTTTATATTACAATGTACATGTAGTTCTTACATGTACATATTATACTTTATTCAACTTGCCTTCCATTAAATGCCTCCATATTTTGTTTCAATTGTATTTTACGACTCGCTGATTTACATATACATGTATGTGTAATGGGCATGTACATTTGTACATTTTACAGCAGAGTTGAAATTTTTATCTTAAAACCACTTAGATGTATAATTATTGTTTTGAAAATTAGAAAATATAGACCTCTCCTCATTCATGTACCATTGCAGGTATATGTACTTTTAGATATATTTTTAGTTGTCCGGCTGTTGAAATTTCATGAAATTATGCATGCTAGCCCCACTGGTTGTGCGACTGTTTTTGTTGTTATACATGTACATCTACAATGCTACATACATGTACATGTATCTCTTATTGTTCAATTTCATATTGTTGCACCAAATAATAATATTGTTTAATTTCTTGTTTCAGAATCAACCTGGTGCTAATGAAAATGTCGCAAATTCAGAAAAAGAGATTTCAGTTGTCAATGAATCAACAAAACAAAATTCAAATGTTCTTGGAATTACTACTAATTCAATGGTACCACAATTAACATCATCTCCTAATATGTCACCGGGGCAGGGCCATGGAAATGTGGTTCAAGGAGAGTCTGCTGATAAGGTGAATCCACTGGCACCACCTTCATCTAGAATATCAACACCGCCTACAGATTCCAGGACAGGTGAGTCCAACCCTTTCCGAAAGGGCGGACAGAAAACATCTAATTATGCGACCAATCCACAGACGTCTAATGCTGCTCCTATGCTTTCCTATTTTAATCCCACAGTTTCAACCAGTAATACACCACACAATCAAGGTGGAGGCCCTGTTTCACACCACCCAACTTTGGAAATGCCGCCACATGAAATGCAGCCACCAAGTCCAATATTGTCAAGTTCAGAGGAAAATATGAAGGCTTCACAACCAAGTAATCCCGTTGTTCCCAGGGCTCAGCCTCAGAGTCCAATTATGCCCCGGAAAGAGAGTCCATTTCAGCCACCTCCATCAAGACTGAGGTCTCTCTCCGGACAGTCGAATGAGTCATCAATTGAGGAGCACCCGAAGTTAGAAGAAGATTTGGCTAAAGTAATGCAAAACAAATCGGAGGATGTACACCGAAATAAAAGTCTCAGTTTATCCAGTCATGGATCAGGATCTTCTAAAGATTCTCTGATTGCTGAGTTTTCAAAAAATGTTGACCAAAGCAGAAGAAATGATTCAAACCAGGATCTACAACAAAAAAGAAACACTGATAAAAACCGAATGAGGCCACCAGTGGGTTCTAAAGTACCTTCTGGTTCAAGGAAAAGTGTCATGTCTCCTCGTAGAATGGAGACAGCGCTTCAACAATCTCAGAAGCAAAGAGCAAAACACAACATGTCCCCGGCAACGACCTTGTGGGCAGATAATGATCTTGTTTTGCCAGCGACTAACTTTTTGTTGGCTCCAGCGGCTACAACTGCTACACTATCGAGTACAACCACGTCAAATAATTCGTCTGCAAAGAGCTCCCCAGCAAAGTCATCAAAAGGAGTGAAAGATGTCCTGTCTCCAGTAGAAACACTCATTACCTCGTTAAGTGAAAAGACCTCAAAAGAAAACACTCCTGAGCCTAGTCCAAAGAAACAGGAACAAAAAAGTCAAACACAGAGGACCTCAGCACATGACTATGGACGCGAGTCACGCAGAGAGACCTCTCCCTCAAGGGACAGACATGAACGAGGCTCGTCAATAGATCGGGAACTGGAAATAAGTCGCAGAATTGAGGAAAAAGAAACGAGAAAAGAGATGTATGACAGTCGAGATCGAGATAGGGAATATATTCGTGATGATCGTTATAGAGATCCCAGACATCGGGATTATGAACCCTATTATGACAGACAAGGATATCGGGATCGTGGTAGAGGTTACTATGGTGATGAACGTTATGAAAGACCTCGGTCAAGGCATTCAGTGTGTAAGTACAATACTCTTATAATTGGGACATGCACTTTTAGGTCACCTCAGTAATATGTATTGTGCTGCTGTTTATCATGTGTAAACTGTAGGGAACATTGTAAACTTTTATTAAAATAATTGGACCAGTTCTCATAAGTTTGAATGGTGGCATCTCTACGGTTAAGGGTGACACAAATTGGGACTTCTGGTGACTTGTGCCATGATTGGTCAAAAAGTTTGAAGATATAAAGTTCAGGTCAGGCATTGGTGTGATAGATAAGGTCCTCTTTACCACTTCTTTAAATTTTTACATTTTTTACATGTACATGTACATGTAAGTCCATTTTGAGTTTTTTTTATGATTTTGTGTTTGAACATACAATGTATTTGATAAATTGTTTGATTCAAATAAGATTGTTTTCGCTGCTGTGGGCCATTAATATTTGTAATAGCATGTCATATTTACATATGTATGAAACAGTTAAAGCTCTTTCACATCTAGTCATAAAAAGTTGCCATTGGAGTTCTTTACCTGGAATGAATACAATGTCACCAGCTTTTCTTCCCTACTATATTGAATATGGTACATTGTACCTGGGAATGTTTTCGCCCGCTGAATTTTTGCTATTTTCGTTCTTAGATGAGAGGACGAATTTAAAATAGAAGCTAAAATTTCAAGCCAAATAATTGAAGCATGAGCATACATGAGGTATACAATGCTTTGTATAAAGAAAATGTTAAGTGTGGCATTAAGTGTTTTTTTTAGGTCATTTTGAGTCACCCATTTAGGGATTGAGATTATTTTAATGTTTTTTTCTGAAAAAAAAAAAAAGGCCAATTCTTATCAAATATTATATGTATCCCTTCGTAAGTAAGGATTCTAAAATGTATCCCTTCTTAAGTACGGATTCTAAAATTTCTTGGTCAGGGGTTCTGAAGAAGGGGTTGGGATTAGGTAAGTGAATGCTTCTTGTTGGACAACATGCATATATGTATTTATTTTTTGAATTGCGTGTAATTTTCTTAAACTTCCTACTACCTACAATGTAGGTTATGCATACACTTTGTACATGTACATGGTTGTGTACACATGTATACTGTAATTGTAAACCCAAAAATTTTCATGCTTCTTTATTTTCGCAATACACAAGTTCTAAACTTATTTTCGAGATGATATTTTCACTATTTCGAATGTCCATTTCATCATACTAATTATAATCATACTTCATTACACAATAATTTTATTTTCATGTGCAAGAGCTCTCGCTACATTATGCATACATGTAAATAAAATTTTCGCAAATAAAACTTGATGAACAGTATATTTCCACATGTTGATGTTGTTGTTACATTTTTGCAGTGGACGATGAAAGGTCATCATCACGTCAGGGTCACGACTCAGATCGACCCAGATCAAGAAATGAAACTGATCAACCTAGATCAAGACATGAGATGGAGCGACCTAGATCAAGACAGGATTATAACAGAGACCCTTATTATAGAGACAAGTATGGTAGAGGTCAGTGGAGATTTTTTCTTTTGACATTTTTTATTTTTATTCACATTATTGATTTTTTATTGTAGTAAATGCTTTTGTGGCATTTTATGATTGTTTTGGCCAACTTGCATTTTGTTTTTCTATTTTGTCGTTTTACTTAAGCATGTTAAAAGGATTAATTGAAATTAAGTTGACATATTTCATAGAAAAACACCTCATAAAATTTGATCTTAATGAAAAAAAAATATTTTCATGGGTAACCCAGTAGGGCTGGTGAGCTTTCTTTTACTTAGTCCTACTTATCAATATACATGCCTACTGCATTTTCTTAGAACAATCACCCATTGTCAGAACTACGTTTATCAAGGTACAACATAAACACTTGTATCCAGGTAGTTGATACTCAGCCAGAATTCTTCTTTATCTTGAGTTATATTTAGAATTAATTTTACAGAAAAGGATAAATCGGACAAGAAAAATGAAAAAGGTAAAGAAATATATGTATGATAAAGTGCATTGTGCCTTGATTAACAAATATGCTATAGATAAATAACAAAGAATAATGTTGGTGAGGGAGGAATGTTCTGTCTGGGACCAAATGAAACAAAATGTATGGTTCTTGTAACACATTGACTGTAGTTGAATATATGGTTGTTGTAGAGGTACATATGTGTGTCTATGTGTTCTGTAGAATTATACAGATCCATTCTGATAACATTATATTTATAAAAATTTAAACATCAGTGACTGATTGCCCTGTGATGTCAAGGGTCTTCTGGGTATCTATACTTGTCTTGCTGGGTCTAATGTGATATCTAGGTCTAGTATGATGACTGGGTCTAATGTGATATCTAGGTCTAGTATGATGACTGGATCTAATGTGATATCTAGGTCTTGTATGATGACTGGGTCTAATGTGATATCTAGTCTAGTATGATGACTGGATCTAATGTGATATCTAGGTCTAGTATGATGACTGGGTCTAATGTGATATCTACGTCTAGTATGATGACTGGATCTAATGTGATATCTAGGTCTAGTATGATGACTGGATCTAATGTGATATCTAGGTCTAGTATGATGACTGGATCTAATGTGATATCTAGGTCTAGTATGATGACTGGGTCTAATGTGATATCTAGGTCTAGTATGATGACTGGATCTAATGTGATATCTAGGTCTAGTATGATGACTGGGTCTAATGTGATATCTAGGTCTAGTATGATGACTGGGTCTAATGTGATATCTAGGTCTAGTATGGTGACTGGGTCTAATGTGATATCTAGGTCTAGTATGATGACTGGGTCTAATGTGATATCTAGGTCTAGTATGATGACTGGGTCTAATGTGATATCTAGGTCTAGTATGATGACTGGGTCTAATGTGATATCTAGGTCTAGTATGATGACTGGGTCTAATGTGATATCTAGGTCTAGTATGATGACTGGGTCTAATGTGATATCTAGGTCTAGTATGATGACTGGGTCTAATGTGATATCTAGTCTAGTATGATGACTGGGTCTAATGTGATATCTAGGTCTAGTATGGTGACTGGGTTTAATGTGATATCTAGTCTAGTATGATGACTGGGTCTAATGTGATATCTAGGTCTAGTATGGTGACTGGGTCTAATGTGATATCTAGTCTAGTATGATGACTGGGTCTAATGTGATATCTAGGTCTAGTATGATGACTGGGTCTAATGTGATATCTAGGTCTAAATGTGATCAATGGATTCAGTAGTGTTATATGTAGGTCTAGTGTGATATCTAGGTCTAGTTTGATATCTAGGTCTGGTATGATATCTAGGTCTAGTGTGATGACTGGGTGTAGTGTGATGATTGAGTCTAGAGTGATATCTCGGTCTAGTGTGTTATCTTGGTCTTGTGTGATATATATGTATCTAGGTCTGGTTTGGTTTCTAGGTCGAGTGTGATATAGGGGACTTGGTTTAGTGTGATATCTAGGTCTAGTGTAATGACTGGGTCTAGTTTGATATCTAGGTCTGGTGTGACATCTATGTCTAGTGTGTTATCTAGATCTAGTGTGATATATGTATCTAGGTCTGGTTTGGTTTCTAGGTCTAGTGTGATGTAGGAGACTTGGTTTAGTGTGATATCTAGATCTACTGTGATGACTGGGTAACTAGGTCTTGTTTGATATCTCTATCTTGGTGTGACATCTATGTCTAGTGTGTTATCTAGATCTAGTGTGATATATGTATCTAGGTCTGGTTTGGTTTCTAGGTCTAGTGTGATGTAGGGGACTTGGTTTAGTGTGATATCTAGGTCTACTGTGATATCTAGGTCTACTGTGATGACTGGGTCTACTGTGATGATTGAGTTTACTGTGATATCTAGGTCTTGTGCGATAACTAGGTCTTGTGCGATAACTAAGTCTTGTGTGTTATCTCAGTCTTGTGTGATAATTAGGTCTAGAGTGTTATCTATGTCTAGTATGATATCCAGGTCAAGTGTGATGACTGGGTATAGTGTGATATCTAGGTCCTGTGTGTTATCTTTGTCTAATGTGATATCTAGGTCTTGTCTGATGACTGGGTTTAGTGTGATGATTGAGTTTAGTGTGATATCTAGGTCTTGTGTGATATCTAGGTCTAGTGTGTTATCTAGGTCTTGTGTGATAATTAGGTCTAGTGTGATGACTGGGTATTGTGTAATATCTAGTTCTTGTACATGTATGTTATTTAGGTCTAGTGTGATATCTAGGTCTAGTGTGATATCTAGGTCTAGTGTGATATCTAGGTCTTGTGTGATATCTAGGTCTAATGTGGTCTTATGTCACTGTAAACCACAACAACTCTCACCTCTGAAAAAAAAAACCAAAATCTTGTTTTTCATTTATCTCAAAATGTTACAAGAACCCCACATTTTAACACGATTTGGCTTATTATTATCACATAATTTCCATGGACAATTCACACGTATACATGTTTATTGTACATGTACAAATACTGAGCTCTTTGAACAAGTGAATTATTTCTGTGTAGAAATATATTTTATCTATCAGTATCTTTATAATCCCAATGTTAACCCAAGTAAAGTTTTCTATACGTATCATTTTGTATCCATGTACATGCATATTAACTAAATATATGTAGACATTACAAAAAAATATCTATACAAACAATAAACATATGTATTATAAATACTGATATGTACTTTATAATGGTAGAGAATATATATGGTTTACATGTGTATGCTGACAGTGTATGATAAATTATGTATAACTTACCACTCTACAAAATTATGAAACATACAACGTACATATACCTTGTATTGTACATGTCATTGGTCTAGTTTCATGTACATGTACATGTATGTAGTGGACAAAAGGAAATCAACTCTTGACTGAATTATATAAAATTAGAAAACACAGCTTTTTCTATAGTATCCACAGGGTTTTTTCTATAGTATCCACAGGGCCGAAATTCGGCCCCATTCCCTATGCAAAATGCATGTATTTTTTCCCAATTTGATAAAAGAATTCTCAATTTGATGTTGAACTCATTATCGTAATGAAAAAAAAAAAAATAATGTAAGGGGAAATGCATTTAAAAAATGCATTTAGATTTCCATGTGTGCACAGAATTTTTCCCAATATGACACAAATTCGCGATAAAATTCCCAGTTGGTATGTAAATGGCATTTTCCCAAAATTGACAAAAAAAAACCTTGAAAACTAGTGTTTAGCTTGATTAAATGGTAGAAGCTTGAGTAGAAATTTACAACATGTAAATGAAAAACAGTAAGAGCTTGGACTAAAAGTGAAAGCAAAATTGCTTGTAATACTCTGAGGGGCCCACAAAAATAGCCTTGCTGTAAAAAAAAAAATCAGCAGCTGTTTGCCATTTTCACTTTTTCTGAAAATCTGAAATTTGAATGATTTAATATTATAAAATACTAATGTTCATCTAGACACCTGAATGATTGCACATCAAACAAATACTTTTGATTAAGGTCCCAAATCCTAATTTAAAAAGCGTCTCTTAAATTTGACGTTATTCAGGATATTGATTTTTATTAAAGTCAAAGGGGCCTCCAGGGCCGAATGGTTAGAGCATCGCACTTTGAACCATGAAGTCTCTCAACCCTGGTCAGCGTAGGTTCAAGCCAGACTGGAACCTTAAGCTGATTTTTATGAGAAAGTTTGCCAGGCTACTTGTGGAAGGCTAGTGGTCTCTTCCCAGGTACATTGTTACCGGGTTCCCTCCTCCACCATTAAAAACTGGCCGCCATCATTTAAGTTTTATAACTGAAAAATTGTTGAGTGTGGCGTAAAACAGTAATCAAAGTCAGAACTGTCATACATTAACAGGAAATTAAAATAATTAGAATTTGGTAATTTTTGCATGCTATTACCTTTTGAAGTACTTATGGTGTTTGTAGGTATGTTGTAGAGGTGGTTGCATGTATATTTAGTTTTTATTTTTTTCGTTGCTTTTTGTTTGTTTACAGTAATTGGCGAAATCCCAGAGTATGCTGAAGGTCAGTGTGGTTTATTGTGTGTAAATGTTTGTCAGTTAATCCTGTCATCCCCTATATTTGTGTAATGGACTGTTCTTTCTTTTGATATACGGAAGTCTATTTTGATAAATGGGGATAATGGGATTAATTGTGCAAGTACATGTACCTGCTGTGTTTGTTTGCAGTTATAACTCATTTCCCCTCTGTTATTAACACAATCAGCTGCTGTGAACTTTTCCTTCTTTTCTTTGATGTTGACCTCTAAGCTTGTGTGTTGATTTACTTGCACATGTACAGTGATTGAGTGAAGGGGGGCATTGTTGTGAAACAGAATTATTTGTGTGTGTATATATCTATGCATTTTCATTGCAATTGGTAGAACATGATACACCAATGAAAAGTCAGAGACTCCATAGCAGATTTTGTATATAGATCCTCTTAGACATGTACATGTATTCATGTAAAAACTGGAGTGATAAAAGACCCGGGCTCAGCACTATGCATGTATATACAGTGAAACCTGTATATAGGGACCACCCAAGGGACCAGAAAACATTGACCTTTATGTGCAGGTGACCCTTATACACAGGTTCAATTTAGTTGAAATAATGCAGTCAAGGGATTTGAAAAAAATTGGCCTTTATAAACAGGTACCGGTAATCCTTATATAGAGGTGGCCACTATAGCAGGTTTTACTGTGTGTGTGTATATATATATATATATATATATCAGGAATCACCATGGCCTACAGTGTATTAAAGAAACATTGTGTGCCACACTTGAATTTTACTGCCTCACTTAAATTTCCATCTGCTACTCATTATATTTTCAGTCTCAATGCTTGACGTTATTTAAATGTACAATGGATAGCATAGTATTAGATAACAATGTCCATTTTTGTTGCTTATAAATTGTAAATCATTTATGTATGTCTTTATACATGCAAGTCATTAATCAAATTTGAGAGAAACAGTTAAACTTTGTTATATTGACCCCCTTTGGTTAACTCAAATTTGGCATTATACATGTAAAAGGGTTTGGCGACATGTTGTGGCAAACCTTAAATGAAATTATAGGGGAAATTGGAAAAGTAGACTTTCAAAAATTGTGGCATTAATATATCATCATCCCTGATATTAATTTACTCTGATAAACTGAAATTAAGATTTGTGTAGATCTATACAATATAAAGGTGACAAAGAACATATGTTCCAGGTACATGTATCACTTTCATTCAGTCTCATTACAAGTGTATCTCTCATCGCTCCCAGTTCAGGCCTTTTTCTACAGTTTAAACACAGCTTAAATTGGACCCCATTCCCAATGCAAAATACATGAATTTTTTCCAAATAAAGGAAATTTAATAAAGAGATTCAGTTACATTTAGATTTCCATGGGTGCAAACAGTTTTTCCCAAATTGACACAAATTCACATTAAAATTCCCAATGGTATTGCCAATGGCATTTTCCCAAAATTGACCGAAAAAGGCTGCATTTTCTGATATGTCATGTAGAGGATCTAACAAAGTCTGCTATGGGGTCACATATGAGTGACCTTGTAGGTGTGTCAGATTCAATCAATGAAAAGGAGACATACAAGATCTTGAAAGTTTATCAAATGGTAAAAGGTTGAAAACATTTCAGACAACACTGAACACACAAAATTTGGAAGTCGAGAATTCTTTTCATAACATTGGATAGGATCAAAGCACCAACTGAAATATTCTCTGAATGAATTCTGTGTACTGGTGATTTTTTTTATTATAAAATAAGTTTCATCTCTTTGCCATTCAAAAAATTTGCAAGATTGCATAATTTGAGCTAAATTGTGATTGGTCGAACATGACTCACCTACATTTTAGTGGAGGTCATTCACATGTGACCCCATAGCAGATTTTATATATAGATCTCCTAAACGACATGAAAGAAAACTGATCCGATAAGAGATCTGGGCCTGGCACAATAAAATTTACTTAAGAATTACATGTACTTACATGTAAGTCTAAAAATTTTACTCAACTTTGGCTAATCCTGGATTCTGATTGGCTGAGCAGATGAAGTTGAGAATATTCTCAGACTTGAGTAAAATCATAAGTTTTATGGTGCCGGACCTAGGCCTCAGAACCATAAAACTTGAGAATTTAACTCAAGTCTGATAATATTTTCAAAGTGGCCTACTAATTAGGCAATCAGACTTTCAGATTTAGATTTGCCAAAGTTTAGAAAAAATTTAGACTTAATTAATTCTCAAGTTTTATGGTGCCAGATCCAGTTTTTAATCAGATTGACGTTCACTGTCCATCTTAGTATCTGCTGTTGTTCAAACTTTAACATGTGTTTTAATGAAAATTTCTTGACCATTATGAATGTGCACCATCGAAAGTCTGCACTACTTCTAGGTCTTAATTTGACCATAGCATTATGCAACTGTCTGATTTCTGTCTTCATTTTTTAAAGATTGAACTCATTTACAGGGTTGCTCTCACACTTCACTGCCATCACATGCCCCTGGAGGTGGGGTGGGATCAAAATGTAGGACATTACAAAAATTTGTTGGGACTGGGGGCATTCGTGTTTCACTAACACCTTGTTTGTAAAAAAAAAAAATGATTTTAAAATTTGCTGTAAAATTTCCATAGCCAAGCTGATCATGGTTTTATAATTATGTACTGGCATTTAACTGTAGTATTTGAGCACAGTTGTTAAATTTTACATTTGTATAGACCCTTTAGCAGTAACCAGAAGACCGACAAAGTCATAGGACCGCAGTTACTGCTAAAGGGTCTATGTCAATGAATTTTTGAAAAAAAAAGCATTTGGTACATGAACATGTAACCTGCTTGGTAAAGGAAGGTTACGTTTTCATCTATCAGCTTTGATTAAAATCCATCTATCCCTGAAAATAATGAACTCTACTGAAAATTAATGACACAAACCAGTCCAAATGTGTCTTTAGGGGTGAAGGAGTTAAATTATCAATTTTAATATGTGTAAATTGTAAGTATTCTGTTGATATTGTGACTTTATTGAGAATTTTCAGTAGGTATCGAACACTTGTTCCAATTGCCCAGCAGAATGAGCATTTCACAAGTGACATTTGCTTTGGACAATTGCCTTCCAAGTGAAATTTGTATTTGGATTTTGGACAAGTGACTATATGTTTGTAAACACAGGCTTGGCTAAGCTCTTTTGATTGAAGTTGGTCTACTCAGATGAATTGTATGTCCGCTATTGGGGCGTTTGTTGCCATAGAAACATACCTGACACAAAACAAGTGTTGCTAACATAAACATGAATTTTGTCTATTATTTTATTTCAGGATATGATTATGATTACTATGGGCGTCAAGGTTACTATGATAAACATGGTTACTATGGTAATGGTTACTATGACAACAAATACAACAAAGGTTACTATGATGAATACTACAGAGGCTCAAATAACTATGATGAGAGGTAAGAAATCTTTTATCTCATTCCAAAATTGCTCAGATTTCACTAAAATTGTTATGTTTTATTAATTGATTAAATCTGATCATATATATTTTTTAAGTCCCTTCCAGATATAAAGCTTAATGGTGCATGCAAGCACATGGCTTCCTTAAACAAAATATTGCCATGGAAACAGTGAATATTTCAAACATTTGCCAATAGTATTCAAGTCATGTGTTAAAAAAAAAATAAACTGTACAGGGCTTTGCAGGCTGTCAATTTGTTCTGATTTCAAAACCAAGTAAATTTGAAAAAGGGATACCAGTATTTTAAATGGTAGCATCGTCATTTAAAATGATTAAAAAAATTGTAGAAAACTTAAAAAAAAAAAAAAAAAAAAAATTAATATGTTTACATATTAAAAAAACAATTTAGTACAGTTTGTGGAAAGTTTTTTCAACATTCAGAGAGAGATAATTTTTTTTATCTTTATAAAGATGAGAAAAATTGGTTTTGGCTAAGTAGATCTTTTCCATTGTTGTAAATTTTGTGAATAATTGATTTTTTTTTTTTCGCCCATGAAATGCTTACTGCATATGTTTAATGTAAGATCTTTGAAATGGATTATCACATCAATTCACAATTTTCAGTTTTAACAGGCTACTTCAATTTGATTATCAAAACCAGTGGGCTCAACATGGGTAAGGGAAGCAACTCTTGCACATGGTCATTTGTTTTACCTATTTTTCCATACCTTTTTTGTCTTTCCATATATTTATATAGATTGCAGTGTTTTATTTCTTTTTAATGACAGATACATATTCACATTCTTTATTTCCTTTTTCTTTTAATTTATGTCATGTGCTAAACAGCTTATTAAACTCTTAAAATGCATAATGTCGATGTTATGATATTCTGTTTACAAACATTTCCAAGGCTGGCCATTAACTCATCCACCCCTGAAAAACAATGGACTCTTCTGTAAATCAATGACTTAGATCAGTCCAGATGTGTCCTTTGGGGTGATTTGGTTAAAAGGCTGGCCTTATCATACATTTAGATGTGCAGGTTTTTTGTTGTTTTTTTTTTTGTCAAACACAGATCCTGTCCTGCATACCTAGATAATTATAACTGTAAACTTCATTTATTAATTGGGTTGGGAATTTGCTAAGTAAAAAAGAAAAAAGGCATCTTGGTGCCTAAACTGACTACATGATCTGTCAGACAGAGTTGATGACATGAGTTTAGTTATCGATTTTTAAATCTGCAGATTTTTTTCCAACTAGAATGAGAAATCAATCAAATGAAGAAAAAAGCAGTTTTTATAACATTTTAAAACTCTTACACCCTACAGACCATAATAGACTGCTCTAAACAGTAGAAAAGAGCAGTCCATTTAGATACTTAAGGGTGGAAGGGTTGTGGTCAATATTTGTACTGATAAAATGAGTTTTACAGTTGTAACTTCGCCTTGTAATGCACTGACTATAGGTCCATATTTGTAATAGATGTTGCTCAGTGTTGTCAACAGTATTAGTTTCCAAAGTCTAGTAGCCATAGTAACACAGCAAATGTCTGGTAGCCATAGTAACAAAGTAAATGTTACCAGAATGTGTAACTTGATGAATTTGTACTTAAGATTTTAGGAGAACTCAAATTTATTCATAATTCTTTAACTCATCAGCCCCCTGAAAAACAATGGACTCTTTTGTAAATCTATGATTTAGGCTAGTCCAAATGTGCTTTCGGGGGTGAATGAGTTTAATAACTTTATTTTGATTTAGGAGTCTTTCGTCTAATCATTTCCAATATTTGTCTGAAATATAAAAACAAAATGTAACAATCCTTATATTCTTTACACTCTCTGTCATAAGGATGAATCATGTAAATCTGCCGCAGTGGCAATCTAAAATATTTATGAAGGATAAAGGATTCTCTTCATTAGAAGTACCATATTAAAACTAAAAGTATTAGCCATAAAGTTAGGAATATAAGGTTTCTACATGTATAAACCTAAGTTTACAGAAAAAAAGTAAAAATCTTTTAAATTTCATCTTTGACCATGTTCAAGAAAAATGAATATTAATGATAATTGACCTCAATTTTTCCATCTACAAATTTTTTGTTATCTTCTTCATAGACTGTTTTATGTTAACAGTGATCCTGTGACTTTGTATGGCAAAGCAATACATACAGAGAACTGTCATCTCAGCTACTGATTGCTTCTTCACATAGTTTTCGGAACTTTCCCTGGGAATCTGTATCACTATGTCGTTCCATATTACAGGACCAGTTATCATGAAAACAGTCTATTGATAGGAAGACTTAGATGAACTTGAAATAAACATGATAAAGACCTTAATCAGTTTCAGCTTGGCATGTTTTTATTTACTTCTTTTTTATTGAGATTTTTTCAGACACTAATTCTTTATTTCTTTGTCTGTGATTTGAGTACAGATGTCATGTTAACCATCTTGATTTTAGCAAATGTTCTTAGTCATGAAAGTGTTTGAAGACAATTAGTTTGCAACAGTGAAGTTTGTCTGTTTATCAAACATTCTGTGACCCAGTTTTCAGCTCACCTGACTATGTCAGGGTGAGCTTTTGCCATCACTTTGCCTCCGTCCTCTGTCCGTCGTCCGTCCGTCCGTCGTTAACTCACTTTCAAAAATCTTCTCCTCTGAAACCACTGGGCCAAATTGAACCAAACTTGAACTGAGTCGTCACTAGGGTATCTAGTTTCAAATTTGTTATTTTCTATGTCGCAGGTCAAACAACATGGCCGCTGTTGCTAAAAAAATAGAACATAGGGGGTAAATTGTAGTCCGTCGTTAACTCACTTTCCCTTCTCCTCTGAAACCACTGGGCCCCAAATTGAACCAAACTTGAACTGAGTCGTCACTAGGGTATTTAGTTTCAAATTTGTTATTTTCTCTGTCGCAGGTCAAACAACATGGCCGCTGTTGCTAAAAATAGAACATGGGGGTAAATTGCAGTTTTTGGCCAATAACTCAAAAACCATTACAGATATCAAAAATCTGACAAGGGTAAAAGTGATCAGCTTGATGAGATCTACCTGCCATGCGATTTTGAAGAAAATCGGAAAACTCATCTCGGAGTTATAGCCCTTTTTTTGTAAAATTTTCAAAATTTTGGCATTTTTAATTTTTTATTTAAAAAAATGTAGCAGATAGAGGTCAAGTGTAAATTGCAAAAATGTTCAACATAGATCTACCCACCGTTAAAAATTTGAAGGCAATCCAAAAACCTGTGTAGGAGTTATTGCCCTTTTTTCACAGAATTTTTTCAATTTTTATGTTTTTTGTCTTCTAACTCCAAAACTATGAAAGATAGAGGTCGAATGTAAATTGATAAAATGTTTGCCATGATGTGGCGACTTCAAAACCGTGTTGAAAATTGTTTGTTGACCGCCATTTTCAAAATGGCCGACAAAAAAAGGCGGGAAAATTCAACATTGTTTGATTTCAATGAAATTTGGTTTCCAAATAGATATTGATGTTGCGACTTCAAAACTGTTGTTGAAAATTGTTCCTTGACCGCCATTTTTAGCTCACCTGGCTTTTGGAATCACTTTCGTCAACAAACATGGCTGCTATGGCGAGGCTTAGTTTAACATTGGATCCTATAGGAAAATCATCTTCTCCTCTGAAACCACTGACACAAATTTAACCAAACTTTACAGGAATGATGTATGCAAGGTCCTTTACAAAGACTGCTCATTTTGTTCTGATCCGTCAAAAATCCCACTAGAACGGGGCTTAGTTTAACATTATATAGCCAAAAGAAGACTGCTGTACTGCACACACTGCAGTTTTCGCAGAACCTTATTCATTCATTCATGAATCCGTTCCTGACTTGGAAGAAGAACATTGGATCCTGTGGGAAAATTACATTTTCATCTTCTCTCTGAAAACGCTGAAGCAAATATAACCAAACTTTAGAAGAATGATATATTGAAGGTCCTTTACAAAGATTGCTCATTTCGTTCCGATCTGTCAAAAACCATGGCCACCAGGGCTGGGCTTAGTTTATCATTGGACCCTATGGGAAAATCACATTTTCATTTTCTCCTCTGAAACCACTGAAGGTGAATTCAACCAAACTTTACAGGATTTATGTATGGAAGGTCCTTTACAAAAATTGCTCGGTTCGTCTGATCTTCTCAAGCAAATAACCAGGTGAGCGATACAGGCTCTTGAGAGCCTCTTGTCTAGTCAACAGAGTCCCTGTACATTGTGATCTAATCCACCTCTAAAACAAATAGCCTGTTCTTCACATAATGACATGGCCAAGTCTATTTATGTTTTAGGGGTGACTGAGTAAATAATCAGTCTCCACTTTAAATGGAGATCTCTTTCTTAAATGGGCTGTCCAGTCCATTGAAAATCTTGTACAATAGCTTTATCTGTGCTGTCTTTATTTCAATTTCTTTTCCTTTAACAGAATTTCTGGCTTTTATCTAACAGAATGACTAGATTAATGACAAATTTCACTGTCAGTTAGTTCAGATACTTCCATTTTGTGCTACTTTAAGAAATGGTGTTCTATTATATTCTTTTAGTCATCTTAAACTAATAACATGACTAAAAGCCTTTTCACAGTAACTGCAGGATTAATGTTTTGGTGGGCGCAGAAAGAAATTTCTTGTAAAATATTTGACGTCGTAATTTGAATTTGATTGTATTTGATGTTACTTTACTGGAAAGGCATTAATTTCGCCAACCACACCGTTAGATCCACAGCGAACGTGAAAGGGTCATTATCATCTATTATACACAAGACTATCTGTAGCGGTTTATAGTGTGATATTTTTCATGGGATCATAACAAGATTGACAAATTTTCAGATATGAACTTTAAATTCAGATTGAACAGCTAAAAACTGATGAGATTTTGTGTGTATAATTATGTGTTCTTGTGCGTCAGTAATATGATTTAAGCAGAACAAGGCAAATAAATCCCAAAACCTTATACATGTCGAATGTATATATACAGTCAAACTTGCATTAAAGGTCACCTCTGTATAAAGGGCACCTGCCTATAAAGGCCATTGAAAAACATAACCTTTGTTACATGTAACTTTTTCACAATGAATAAACCTCTTTATACAGGCCACCTGTCTATAACAGCAACTTTTGCCTGTTCCCTTGAGTGACTTTTACAGACAAGTTTGACTGTATTCTGTAATTGTATATGTTTAATGAGCCAAGACATATTGTACACGTGATACATACATATATATATATGTTGATTAATTTATTGTGGTGTATCGTAAGAAATGATATCTAATTTTGATACTCACATATATCATGTATATTGAGACATATCTATTAATATAATGTGTATTGTATATGTAGTATGAAATATTATAACCATGCCCAATGAAATATCATGTATATTCATTAACTCAATAGTAAGTTATATTCTAGATATGCATATACATGTATACTAATAATCTGTAACCTCTAATCACCTACAGTCAAATCACGATTTCCAGAGCCAAGACTCTGAATCTGCTAAAAAACCACCTAAATTATGGGACCAGATTTTTATTTACATACATCTACTCTGTTGTACAAAACATCTGTATGAAAGACAAGTCTTCATTTACCATCAACTCTCATTTGATGGTCTGTTAAATCAGGTTCTCACTGTAGGTGATGATAAAACTTCAAATGTGAAGTGTTTTGAGGTTTTCACATTCACATTCTGCATGGTAGATGTATGTGACAGTGAGAATTTGATTATCTGGTATTTTGTATCATAGAAATTAAATTTTGGAATTTACATTCAAGTTTGGTACAGGTACTATAGTTAAAATTAGGCTTCATATCTAGCATGCACTGTAGATAAAAAAAATCTAAAAGTTTATAATTTGTGGCATCTTGTTTGAGATTATTTTGGTGGGGAAAATAATAATGAAGATGACTGTTGTTAGACATTTTTGTTTACAGACCATTTTGTTACCTGGTTTTATGTATTTCAAGTATTAATATTTTTTTTTTTTTTAAAAAGGGGGGGGGGGGGGGGGGGGGGGGGGGGGGGGGGGGGGGGGGGGGGGGGGGGGGGGGGGGGGGTTTTTTTTTTTAATTTTTTTTTAAATCATTAACCCCTGAAAAACAATGGATTCTTCTGTAAATCAATGACTTTGACCAGTCCAAATGTGTCTGTAGTGGTGAATGAGTTAACAATGAAATTAGTATTCAGAAGAAATTATGTCCTCCATTACTCTTCTGTTTTAACCAAAATATCAAGAAAAATTTATTTGGGGGATTATTTTATATTAATTTCAAGTTTATTGTGGAGTGTTTATGTTGCATTGTGGTTCAGTCTCTTGTTGGATAGTCATGGTGCATTGTGGGATGTTTATGGTGCATTGTGGGATGTTTATGGTGCTTTCCTTGGTAATGGCAATCTGCTTGGTATTGGTGTACTTATCATTTGTGTAGTTTAAAAATACTGTTCCATTTTAGTCCCTATTTTAAAATAATCAATATGAAAAAATAAAAAAAAAGTAAAAGAAACTAAATAACAAATTTCATCATCATAGAAAAACTTCAATAACAGTGAAAATAGCAAAATCACTAGTAAAAAATTGAAATAGGACAAGCATTGTTTAAGAATGGAAAATATGCTACATTAAAAAATTTTTACTTTATGTAATTGTTTAAACATATCAGTACTTGAAAAGTACTACATTTTTCGTGTACATGTATTTTGGATATCGTATAGCTTACAAGTGGGTATCATCTAAAGTTGAAATAGATATTTTGTCCACATGTCGGTATCTTTTACCTGTCTAAGATGAGATCATATACCTCAGTTTTTAAAGCCCTAATACAAGAAAATATATACCACAGTTTTCTGTGTATTGCCTGCTGCATTGTATAGCTTGCATTGACCTAAAATCCTTGTTCAAGAAAAAAGCATATCGGATAGTTCACATTGCTGGATGGCCCATGTGTAATACACAGGGACATATCGAACTGTTTCACATTGACTCAGAGGATACTGCATTTGATTGGTGGTGGGATGAGTAAATGAATAAATGATAATTATTTAATTTGATAAATTAAATATTACCTTGTCAGACATTTTTTTTTAGTCTTTAATATAATTCAAGACAAAGAGAAAAAAATATCCAGATACCCTGCACTGACAGATAGCCCGCAGGGCCAAATTTTCCATGAAAAACAAATTGTATAACCCACGGGCAATACACAGGAAATTATGGTACATCAACACTAGTAGTTTTCACCCAATTATATATAAAATTTATTTGTCTATATCCTGGCAAGTGCAACTAAGTATTAGTTGATTGAATATCTGTAGATTTTCCCTTTAACAAGCACAAGTTTTAGTAGATTTCTAAACTCTTGCTGGACGTCGGTTTCCCAGGTATCGTCAGATTTCAGCTGTCGTGCATCTGCATAGTAAAAACATATACCGATACATGTAATCATTTCATTAGCACAGTTAAATGGAGGGGTGTTCTGGGAAATATTTTATTTGTATTTTGCATGCAATAACCAAATGTTTTCTGTTGCATTATTTTTGTGTAAACCTAAAGTCAATCTGCATGACTAACTTGATTCCAGATACCCCAGTCAATATAATGATCCATACAGACGACCTTTTGATGAGACAGACTGCTATAGTCAGCGAAGCACTTCCAGGGGTCAAACTCCTGGGTCGCTTTCTGATTCAGGGGATCAGCCGTGAGTATAGCTAAAACGGATTTGGTCTAGACGTTCTTTTTTTAAATAATTTTCAATAATTTTTAGTATTCAAACAATTTTTAAAAAGTTTTCTTTTGTCCTTAGCTGAAGAATTTTTTTATTTGATTTTATTTAGTGTGTTGGGGTAGAGATGAAATAATGTATGGGATAGTAGTTAGTAGTTTTTTGTTTGTTTTTTACATTTTCATTGTTAAATTTATATTCAGTCGGTCTTGCCTTCAAAAGAAGGCTCCATTTATGTGTAGACTATCTTGGTGTAGAGGTGACCTTGACCTTCATATGAGATGTGTAGAAATGACCTTGAAATATAGTGACCTTTTTTTTGATGTGATTATTATTTGGAGGTGAAATCATATGCAGGCTTTGATGTAGAACATTCCACTATCTGGTTTATCCCTTTATTTATAAATACTAACTCAGTCCATTATGAATTTAAGGAGTGAAAATATCAATTTTGCAGTTTTATTCCTGTTGTAAATCAGTCTAGCTATCTTAACACCACCTCCACACTTGATACAATAAACAAGGCCAACTGTTACAGTTCAAAAGTTCACACAATTTTGTCTTTTAAATAATGCATGTTTTTGCACCATTTCAAATGTAAATTGCACCTTTAAACATTTTCTTCTGTGATATTATGATGTCCCGTTACCATGGTCTCAACTAAACACTACCATAGTTCTTTATTAACATAACATAAAGGTTATAGATTTTATTTTAACTCACAGATTCAATAAAACCATGCATTTTGCTATCCTCCGTTTAGCTGATTTTTTCATTATGACATCACAGTTATGTAGCCTGTCAGACATTTGTGTAGTTATGACATTACAATGGAATAACATCAGATAATACACATAAAAAGCCACCTGTCGGACATTTGTCAATAGGTAATTTGAAAAGGCCTGTATAGTAAATTTTTGAGCCAGTTAAATAGTTCTGTCATCTGATTGGTTTATAGCTTTCATGTGACATCATTGTCAGCTCTCTGTCTGAGTCTGTTATGACAGCACATGAAACATTTCAAGTGTGAAGTTGCAAGTTGATAATAATTTGATGTAAGTTTTAAGGACACACTGACTTTAAGTGTCCTTTATCTACAGCTCTATTGTATTTATGCATGATCATATCTCTTCTAATGTAATTTCTAACAATTTAAAAAAACAAAATAATAATGATCAATATACCTAGCTAGTGCATTTAGCTTATGTATATTTGGTATATAAAATTTATACAGTAAAACCTGTCTTGGTAGACCACTGATCCCATTTTAAAAAATGCTTATTTGAAAAAAATTCTTTTACTTTGACCTTTGAAGAAAGACCATCACATTTTCATGTCAGATTAGTTGATCTCTCAGGACAGGTTTTACTGTATCAATATACCGTATAAATCACCCAGTTGTAGCGATGTACATTAACCAGGACATATATAATAGTCTAGAATAGTTAACATGCCCTCTTAGTCAAAACCTTGATATACATGTAACTTAACAAAACTGCTCACACAGACAGAATTAGCAGAATACAAATTGCATAGAGATCTGAAATATATAATGTACAGTCAAAATTATGTCCTAAGGTCAAGGGTAAAAGGAAAATGACCTTGACCTTTATTAAAGTAACCTTTGTTAAATATTAGTTTTTTCTTGACTTTTGTAAATTCATGTGACCTGAAAATCAAGTAGCCTTAATGTAGAGGTGACACATGTTTGACTTTACTTCAGAATGTATTGATGTACATTGTAACTCTATGCTTAGTCACAAATATATGAAATATATTTAAATGTGCATTATATGTGCATTGGAATGACCTATTACAGACTCATACATAGGAGAGACACTTCTAATTTAACTAATCAACCCCTGAAAAACAATGGATCCTTCTGTAAATCATTGACTTAGAATAGTCCAAATGTGTCTTTAGGGATGAGATGGGTTAAGCATGATAGAAGGACAACATCCTTATCTAGAAAGTAACCTTTCATTTATTACATCTTGGAAATTTCATTTTTTTCCTGAGAATTAAAAGAAATTGAAAAAAAAAGAATAATATGCAAAAACAATTTATTTCTTGGGAAAATAGTAAAGGTCTAAAAAGCCAATCTACTATAGAAACAACCCTGTTCGACTCTGTATAGGTGTTAAGTGCATGTTGAGAGGCATGGGTCTTCAAATTGTCGGTGCTTTGAAATATACGTCTAAGCACAACTGCACAAAGAAACCAGCACTGTTCCTCTTATCCTGAGCCTTTCCCTAAAGCTTTGCCTCCTGTGCTTCTGTATGTCCAAAATTTGCACAAAATTAAATTTTGGAAAACTGTGGATATCATTGTCTCTTGTATTTCTGTAGAAGTGTCTTCTTGTTGATAAGTACTGGTTATATTATTAATGCATGTGAGATTAATTTGTTGTTGTTGTTGTTCAGTTGTTGTCGTTGTTCAGTTGTTGTTGGTACCTTCATTTGATGATGATTGTTTTGTCTGTTAAATGTATAATTTATTATTGTTGAATATACAGTCAAACTTGCATTAAAGACCACCTCTGTATAAAGGACACCTGTCTGTCAAGGCCATTCATACATTTTTGAAATGAATAAACCTGTTTAAAGGCCACCTGTTTATAATGCATACTTTTGCCTGTTCCATTGAGTTAGCCTTTATGGACAAGTTTGACTGTATATCCAGATTTGATATTTGACATCAGTATGTGACTGTATCCGATTATAGAGAGTGTGATGTATCAATGTGTATCAGTCTAGTGTGTGTGCTGGCAGTATGTGACTGTATCCGATTATAGAGAGTGTGATGTATCAATGTGTATAAGTTCAATGTATGCACAAGCTGTATGTGACTGTATCTGATTATAGAGAGTGTGATGTATCAATGTGTATAAGTTCAATGTATGCACAAGCTGTATGTGACTGTGTCCGATTATAGAGAGTGTGATGTATCAATGTGTATAAGTTCAATGTATGCACAAGCTGTATGTGACTGTATCTGATTATAGACAGTGTGATGTATCAATGTGTATCATTCTAGTGTCTGTGCTGGCAGTATGTGACTGTATCTGATTATAGACAGTGTGATGTATCAATGTGTATCAGTCTATTATAGAGAGTGTGATGTATCAATGTGTATGTGCAATGGCTGTATGTGTGACTGTTATAGACAATGATTATTCTAGTGTGTGTGTGCAGTATGTGACTGTATGTGATTTAGACCAGATGTATCTACAGGCTGCGCCTGAGACCAAATGATTATAGACAGTGTGATGTATTTCATGTTATTCTTTCTCTGGCAGTATGGAATAAAATTATTTATTTGAAATTCATGTGTATGTATGATTTCAGTGTGGAATAAAATGTGACTATCCATGAAATTCATGTGTATAAGTTCAATGTATGCGCAAAAATTGACTGATTATAGACATGTGATGCATGTATCATGTGGCTACACGTTATGAGTGTGATGCAATGTGTATAAGTTTCAATCTTTTGTACAGTAGACAGTGTGTGTTATGTGTACAATGCTCATATGTGAGAGTGTGAATCTATCTATGCGCATATGTGACTGTAACTGATTATAGACAGTGTGATGTATCAATGTGGTACTTGCATGCAACTGTTTATTAAATCAGTCACCTCAAATGCTATCCAGATAGAATAAAAATTTTTTTGCTGTGGAAGCATGAAATTCATTGGTAAAAATTGACTATGCATGAACAGCTGATTGCTATCTTTTGTATAGACAATGCCATATGTGTAATCTATCCATACTTGCATGCTTGATCAGTTTCATCCCATTTTTTGTGCTAAATGTGATTAGTGTCATGATTATGTCATTATCTGTCTGATGAGAATGAGTAATTGTCTCAAGTCTGTATCTCAGCTATGAGTATGTGTAAAATCTCAGCTGTGAGTATGTGTAAAATCTTATCTGTGAGTATGTGTAAAATCGCAGTTGTGAGTATGTGTAAAAATATCAGCTGTATGTGTAAAAATCTCAGCTGTGAGTATGTGTAAAATCTCAGCTGTGAGTATGTGTAAAATCTCAGCTGTGAGTATGTGTAAAATCTCAGCTATGAGTATGTGTAAAATTGCAGCTGACAGTGTCTAAAATCACAGCTGTTTTGTGTTAGAATGACAGGTGAATGTTTATACATACACGTAAAATGTTGGGGTTAAAATATTTATCCATAATTATGTAGTGTTTGACATGTATTATGTTCCTAGACAGAGCATTACAAGACATATATCTTATAATATCGTGTTATTCTTTAATAATCAGAGATTATGGCTATAGTTATGGATCCCGGTCTGGCAGCAGGCAGGGTTATGATGAGTACACACGAGCCCAGTGGGATGCATATTATAATTACTATGGTTACGGTCAAGGTTATGAGCAAGGTAGGGTACACTTGATACTTCTCATATTTATATTTTAAGCGAGCAGAAGAGAAGCAATAATGCATATAATTGTTTTGAAATGGTCAAATAATTGTTGAAATTAAACATCAAAATACTTTTACATTCATATAAAAAAAATCCCTGTGCTTCAGATTTAATAAGGCAATACTGGAGCATAATTAGTTTTTGTTGGATTAAAAAATGATCAGATGGCTGGAGGAAAAGGATAAATTTCTGCAATCACTGAATGAATTCCTCTAAAGAGAACTGGAACTACATGTACATGTAATCTTGAAGTCTGAATGGGACTAATTCATGTACAACATGATACCCAATAATGTTTGTGCGAGACTACTGTTTCTATTAGTGATTGACTGATGCTAGCAGACGATATCCCACGGTAACGTCATTTCAGTGGGAAAATTACGTAGAGTTACGTTCCATCACCATTGGACATACTAGTACCGCACAAACGTTAGACTGTTGTTTCCATTAGTGATTGACTGACGCTAGCAGACGATATCCCACGGTAACATCATTTCAGCAGGAAAATTACGTAGAGTTACGTTCCATCACCATTGGACATACTAGTACCGCACAAACGTTATCGGTTATCACGTGGTACATGAATTAGTCCCATTGGAATAATTGGTTGACCTGCTTGTTAAGTTAATTGTTCTACGATTGTTTTGTGGGCCTCTTTGACCTAATGATTTGAGCATCAGGCTTTAGACCACAAAGTTTGTCACCTTTTGTCAGTGCAGAATCAAGACCCATTGGAACCTAAGCTGATTTTGTGAGAAACTTTGGCAATTTACTTGCAGAAGGTCAGTGGTCACTTTCGTAACTGGGTTCTCTCCTCCTCCATTAAAAACTGTTTGTGAACTGAAATATTGTTGAGTGTGGCTTAAAACACTTTTCAAACAAACAAGCAAAGGACTGTTTTGTCCTACAACAAATTTATTGATTTACATGGAGTCTTTACCAGAAATGAATTACTTTCTGGTTTGACACCTTTTGAACACTTTATGTTTAGATCAGAATAGTGGTTGAGGCACAGAATGTTTGTCAGGGACCACCATGGTCTATTTAAGAGTGGAGGGTGTCCACATTTGAATTTTTTTTCTATCTGATTTGGATTTGCCCTCCACCACCCTAAAAAATGTCGCTTTCAACACTTTTCACAGCTTATATGTACAACAGCTTGTTAAAATTATTGATAATAATTGTTTTTCATTGTTGTTGATAGATTGTAAAATATATGCCATAAATGAATATGTATAGGTTATTTAATGCATATTTTGAAATATTTACATCCGAGTTCTTGGCCACAGAAAAGGACCGACTTAGCGAGGTCCTATGCCACACCAAGAATGAGGGCATATATATTTCAACATTTATATTCAGTTACCCTTGTATCATATATCTTTGTCAAAGCAACAATGATATCGATCCTACATGTATTTCAAATATCTTATTTATTTCTCAACAAATCATAATAATGTAAAAAAATCTGTGTTACATGTCATCGTTATAACGCGTATGAATATAACATATTAATACACAAAAGTAGTCCTGGAACCTCAAAACTGGTCCCTGGCATATATGGTAGGATATTGCACCTTTTCATCTAATGTTAAGTTAATGGAAAATGATAAAAAGTAGTACGTATAAAACATAAGATATCTGGGGCGGCCACCTAGAACATCACTGCCATGCTTGATTTTCATTTCAAGTTGAAAATTTCTTTTTGAACTTGATTGAGATATAAATCAATTAAGATCATGATAAACATCATGTTATAGATAATTTTTATTTTTCTCAGCAGAAACAACCCCTGCTCGTTTGACTCCAGTTAAACATTCCATTCCTCATCTCTGTGTACACTTTGGTCCCGGCGGTCAGTTGGTCAAAATCCTGCCAAGTCGCCCTGCAGATGGGCAGCCTGCAACAGTGGAAATTCATGACATCAGCGAAATGCTGCAGGATAATCCAGAAACAGAAGAATTAAAAGAGTTTCCGGGTCCACTCGTTAGGTAAGTTTTATCCAAGCTTTTTAAACGATTTTTGTTGGAGAATATGCTTAGGGATGTTATTCATTAAAATTGAAATATTAAGATCGCCTGAGTCACTCTGGTTACATAATGAGATCCATGTGACATGCTTTGAGGAGTGAGCTGTTTTGTTTGGTGCCATGTGTACCATATTATTTTCAATTTCTCAAAAAGATTCCATTCAAATTTGAGCTAGTCTGCAGTTTACCGGTCACTG
This sequence comes from Atrina japonica, assembly GCA_030159075.1. Lineage (NCBI taxonomy): Eukaryota > Metazoa > Mollusca > Bivalvia > Pterioida > Pinnidae > Atrina > Atrina japonica. The sequence goes on along the minus strand of BROG01000093.1, from coordinate 514,858 downwards.
CAGCCATCTTGAATTTTATCAAAGGTCACACTAGGGTTAGGGTTTAAGTTTTGGATTTCAGGTTAGGGTTTCACATTTAGAATTTATGTTTAGGGTTTCACATTTAGGGTTTATGTTTAGGGTTTCAGGTTAGGGTTAGGTTAAAGGTATTTTTCCCTTACTTTTTTTATTGTGACAGATAATCTGAAGTTGCCCCCAAATTTTGTATATAACATTTCTAAGGTAAAGCATGGTCACCATCTTCATTGAAAACACTCATAAATTTTTTTTCAAGGTCAGGGAACTGTGAAAATTGGTCCTTGCGAAATGAAATTTCAGTATAGTATTGAAATGTTGGGGAAAACAAAATTAGTAACAAACTAATACCATCATGTGATATTTGAATTGATAGTTTTTGGATGTTTATTAACATGCTTAATGATTTTTTTTTCTGACAATTTATTTTCTTACTTCTAGAGGTGACACGCACAAGAATGATGTGCTAACATTCTGCCAGCGTAAAGCTCGAGAATGTGCTGAAAACATTCAGATGACAGACAGAGAGTCTGCGGAACTTATCTGGAAATACTTTGAGTTGCTTATCAAGCAAAATGGGGTAATTACCAAACATTCTTATTAATTTTACAAAGCTTTGTATTCTCAGCTTTGTCTTTTGTTTATCTTTAAGTTGCTGTACCCATAAAGTATTAATGTAGGAAATTTTGTTATACGATTCCAGTGGTTTCCAGATCGGTTAGGGGCCTCTGTGGCCAAGTGGTTAGAGAATCCCCCTTTGAACCATGGAGTCTCTCACTTCTGGTTAGTTCAGGTTCGAGCTCCACTAGAACCTAAGTTGATTTTTGTGAGAAAGCTTGCCAGTTTACTTGCAGAAGGCCATTGGTTTTATCCCGGTACATTGTAACTGGGTTCTCTTCTCTCCTCCACCATTTAAAACTGGCCGCAGCCATTTAACTTAAAATTCCCAATTTTGAGCCAAAATGCTGCAAAATTCCCACTTCCAGCGCCATGGGCCATGTTCCCTAAAAGGTCAGAAAAAGACTGCAGTTAAACGTTCTTAACTGGATGTTAAACAACATAAAAACAACAAACAACAGCACATTATCAATAATTTTGTTTTGTCATTTCTTTTAAAGACTACACATGGAACAGATGTGGCCGATTTATTGTTGGATGGACATGAACCCACAACTTTTGAATATAGCATGATGGGAATGAAGATCGCACAGAGTTTGGATAATCTTGATGTAGAGCTGGACGAAACTGTTGATATAAACGCCTCAGTGGCTACAGACCGATCGGTTATAAACAAAGGCCGCAAGTCGGTGGAGGAAGTGACCGATAGGTTCCGACATTTGTTATTATATGGAAGGAAAAAGGTAACAGACTTTGGTGTACAAATGATTTGTAATTAAAAAATGAAAATGAACAATTAATTTGATTATAGGATATGGTCTTTGTATCTAATTGGAATTATTTTTTCTATAGATTTTCCTTTTTGTTGACATCAGATACACAGGTCCCTTTTAATGCCCCCAAGGTAGAAAAACAGGGAGGGGAGGGTGTTGGATATATTATCTTTTTTTAAGCAGGCCCACCTGTTAGCCTATTTGTTTCGTGACAACATTTCTGTCAAATATAATTTGAATTTCTTTTCTCAAAATTTAAATCAATATGAGCAGGAATGAGTTCGATTGTGGCCAACACGCGGCAATATTTGCCAAAATCCTGGAGTTTTTAAATCAAAATGGTTTTCTTCTTTTTGGGACATAGAGTTTCTTAAACACATATTGTTAATAATTGATGCTACCTGCCTATATCTAGTAGTGCTCTTACCTTTGGAATTGGGAAAATGTCAATGCAGAAAAATATATATGTATTTTCACTAGAAGTAGAAAAATAGATAATTTTATGAGAAAATCATGAAGTATTTTTCAAGGGGAAGCAGTCTAAATTCCACCTAGCAAATCAAGTGTGGGTCTGTTTGTGTGTGTGTCTGTGTGTGTTTGAGTGTTTGTTTTAGGGGGTCACACATACTTTTCATTTATTTAACAGTAAATGTGAATATGATACAATCAGAAAAGTAGTCAGAAATATCTGAAAAAAAGGTGGCAGGAATGTGCTACTATAAGTAGATGAGTATGCTATTGTGAAATTTAAAAAAAAACATTTCTTTGTTGTAGGATGCCTTGGATTGGGCAATGAAGAATAATTTGTGGGGACATGCATTATTTTTAGCTAGTAAATTAGACAGTAGATCACATGCAAATGTTATGACAAGGTAACTTAATTTTTCATTTGACAGATACTGTAAATCTGAAAATTTTAGCGAAACTTTATTTTCGCAATGCAAAAAGTCTAAATTTATTCTCAAGATGACATTTTTGCGATTTCATCATATCTTATCATACTTCATTGCGCGATCAGCAGAAGCAAGAGCTCTTTTATGAAATTATGCCTAAATAAAATTCTCGCAAATAAAACTGAATTTACAGTAAGTCACTACATGACTTGTTACCATTGGTTTCATGCAAATTTTCTTGGAAAATTCCAAAACAAAACTATGGCAACTTTTTTGTGTAGTAATATGTTACAAGATTTGTCCATTAATTTGAATCATTGCCTTCAGAATGCTTCAAAATGTAAATAATCACAGTATTTTAGAAATTACATATATGTTAAAGATGACAGTTTTCAGTTCAACTTGGTTATTAAGGGCGTATGAGTCACTCTGGTTAATAGATAACTTGAATCACTCAGGTTGTTAGATCACCTGAGTCACTCATTGTTAAATCACTTGAGTCACTTGGGGTTTTAAAATCACCTGAGTCTTGGGTTATAAGATTACCTGAGTCACTTGGGTTATAAGATCACCTGAGTCATTTGGGTTATAAATCCCCTGAGTCATAAGATCACCTGAGTCATTTGGGTTATAAGGTCACTTGGGTTATAAGATCACCTGAGTCATTTGGGTTATAAGGTCACTTGGGTTATAAGATCACCTGAGTCTTGGGTTATAAGATCACCTGAGTCACTTGGGTTATAAGATCACCTGAGTCATTTGGGTTATAAGGTCACTTGGGTTATAAGATCACCTGAGTCACTTGGGTTATAAGATCACCGGAGTCACATAGGTTATAAGGTCACCGGAGTGACTCAGGTTATAAGGTCACTTGGGTTAAAAGATCACCTGAGTCACTTGGGTTTATAAGATCACCTAAGTAACTCAGGTTATAAGGTCACCCGAGTCACTTGTTAGATCACCTGAATCACTCAAGTTATTAGATCACTTGAATCACTTGGGTTATAAGATCACTTGAGTCACTCAGGTTAAGTTACCTAAATCACTCAAGTTGCTCATAGCAATCCATTGTCATCTGGCTCTCACATCTTATCTAGAGAATGGGGCCAAGGCCAAAAATAGCTAATGAATTATGTATCCTTCAATTCTAATTTTATATTATGCATCTGGGTAATGTGTATTTACATCAGAAATAAGCTGATTAAACATTTTTCTATATTTTCCGAGTGTGGCCCTTTTCAACAACTTGTTGTTGATATTTTACTGCTACCAGAATTTTGAATGTTACTTTAAACCATTTGTATCATGTAATCTTATTGTATCTACAGATTTGCCAACAGTGCCATGAAGATGAATGACCCCCTGCAGACATTGTATCAGCTGATGTCTGGAAGACAGCCAGCTGCTGTAACAGTAAGTCTTTGGTGATTGGTTGATTTTTGTCATGTGACAGTGGAAGATTTCTTTATGTATCAAAGTGGTGAATTATAGAACTGTATTAAGGCTATATCCAATGATTTTGGGGGGGACAATATCAAGATTTTTATTATTACTTGTTTTGTTTGTAGTGTGCAGTGGATGAGAAGTGGGGAGATTGGAGACCCCATCTGGCCATGGTTTTGTCAAACAACTCGGCTAGACCTGATTTGGATAAGAAAAGTATTATGACCCTGGGAGATACTCTTTGTAAGTCTGTCAACAGATTTGTTTGGTTTTAGCTCACCAGGACAAAAGATCAATACTCTCAGAATGCTTGTTGCTTTTTCAACTTATGTTAATTCATTTGTTGTTTTGTAACGTACCTTCGATTTTGGGCGCCCATCGTCTTCGGTCTATCTCTGCATCTTGTCTGTCTTTCTGTCTGTTACTTTTATCTTCCTACAGGCTATCGAACCTAACAAGACGATGTCTTTTTATTTGTTGACATTAAGAATAAAAAAGCGATTTATTGTTTTTTGACAGTGGTCTGACTTTTATTTCAAGAAAAACACTCAAATATTAGATAAACATACATTAGGTCATACCAATTTGATTTGTAATTCTTTGGCATTTCTTTTTCATAATTTGGACCAAACGATTGAAATATTTTTTTAAATATTATTAATTCAAATTTCATTTGAATTGGACCGAAGCAGTAAAAATGTGGTCTGAACAATTATTTTCTCTTTATTCTTAATTCTGTTTCTACCTATGCAACATTGCATGTAGATAATTTAATTATGAAATTTCCTAACATTTTATTTTTGTTTATCCAATACAATATTGTGATCTACACCAGTATACACTAAATTGACCATCGAATTTCTAGTTTGTAAATCATTAAAATACGATAATTACTGTGAATAATTCTTTAAAATTCCTCTATTTGAATTGCAATAGGGTAAGTACACTGAGATATTGTTTCCAGATGTGTTTTGCTAAACAAAGTCTTCAACAAAATAAATAAAGTAAATTGTGTTTGTATCAATTGGAAAAGTGTAAATTTCTTTTTTACTTTACAAATTTCAACTTACAAGAACTTTCAAAGATATGAACCCATTTTACATATGCTTAACAATTCTGCACACAAATTTCTTTGCAAAATTTCTGTAAGGTAATAATACCTCATTGCCAAGATCAGCAAATATATTAAAATAATAAAACATTAACCATATATTTTGATTTGAAAAGTATACTTTGGTTTGAGTTTTATGTCTTTATGTAAATGGGCTGACATCAGGGCCTGACTTTTACAATCTATAAAGGTTAATATTCCGGGCAATACAAAATATATCTTAATTTGATTCAGGTTAAAATCACAAAATAGGGACTTTTTCAGAATTGTAAATCGAGAGTACAAAATATGGGAAGACACAACAGGGACTTCTTCAGAAGTTGTGAAACAAAAGTAAAATGAAGCTAATGTCAATTGAAATATAGTCAGGACCGGTTCTGTGGATAGCCAATAACTAATTTTGTCATAAAATGAATACAAAAAAAGTTATGTTGGCAACAAAATTTAAAGAATATTTTTTTAAATTTATGTCAGCTACAAAATGTTCTTTAAATTTATCAAAACTCGAAAGTGGAAAACTCATCTGAAATAAATGGGTAAGATTTCTATTTGCACCCTCCACTCAGATATTGCCCAGAGCATTAATAATGCTTTAAAATGCACCACTTAATTTCTGAATATATTCCCTTCATGTAATTTGAAGAAATTCTCTATACCCTTTAATGTTTTCTGCATTTTGTTATATTTTGGGTAATATTTCAGTAGGGGTTGCAAAAGGAAGTCTTTCCAATAAGTGAAATTAGCCACACAAAAAATTCAATCATGCATAATTTCTGTATTATATTTCACTATTTGTACAGTTACAGGAAAGGCAAAAGTATGAAACATACATGTATAGGCAGTGTCAGAGAAACTTATAAATCCACCAAATTAAGAGTTAATTATTGGGGAAACTTGGGATTTAAAACTAAAATGACTAGTGGTTTATGATAAAAAGGCTCATGTCTTTAAGATTTATAAATGTCCAGTGATAATGTATTCATATCCATATCTAAATTTAAGTGAAGTCAGATATAGGAAGTACTGACATGTTTAATTTCCAAGCACATAAAAAATCTAAAACTATGTCTGACAAATACAGTAAAACATGAGGCAAACTTCAATAGCACTGACTATTCACAAATGAATGGAAACTATTTATAATTCTATAATTCTCGAACTCAAATATATTTCATAGAAAAGTTACTGATTCGGCAAAATAGGAATAGTGTCTAAATCTTTTCATAAACACTCAATGCTTTACAAAAATATCTAGTGAATTATTAATATGCACGTACATTGCATGTTTTGAAACAGCTGACCATAGAACCTGTGAAACAAAAAAGCTGTCTATGAGGTCCCGATGTTTGGAACTTCTCCCCCCGATCTTAAGTTAGTTCTACTGATTTGCTTAATACCACTCTAAAAAGAAAGTTACTGATTGGCATAAATAGTGTTGGGGCAGAACGTTTGCATTCGATCAGTAGCTGTGTGGCTCCCCCGAACAGTACTTATTTGAAAAAACAACTCAACTTAACAGTGAAATAGATCTATGCAGTTTTATCAGGTTGAATATCGTAATCCATGATCTTGATCAAGAGATAAGCTTTTTCTGATTCTATATATATCTTTCCTACTGAGTCAGGGTTAGGGCTCATGGTGGTTTGATTATTCTGACGATTAAAATCATAAAAGAAAACAGCAATACCAAACATGAATCTTGGTAAAAAAAAATTGTGTGCACACTCCCCTAACAGGTGCAGTAAAAAAAAAATGTTATTATTTGATTTTCTGAAAATTATGAGCGGGATTTCTAACAAACTACTAATCAAATTGGTATAGCCCTAAGGAAATGTAAAAACATCAGGTTTTATCTAGCATTTTTTAGAAAAAAAGCAACGATTACTACATAATGTATATACATGTCATAATGAATACGTTTCCTCTCTATTTTAGCTTCCAAAGGATTTCTTCATGCTAGTCACTTATGTTATTTAATGGCTCAAGTTAATTTTGGATCTTACCAAAAGAAGACTTCAAAAATGGTGCTAATTGGTTCAAATCACAGGTATGTATTACAAAAATTTATATAAGTCTGAGAATATTCTCAATTTGGTCTACTTAGCCAATCAGATTTCAGGATTAGCCAAATTTAAGTAAAATTTTTAGACTTTTCTTAAGTTTTATGTAGGCAGGTCCAGTTCTTGTAGAATTTGGAATTCAGCATCTACAAGATACAATAAATAGATTGCGAATTTCTGGACTCCTGATAAAGGATTTCTGGACTCCTTATACAGGATTCCAAAACTCCTGATACAGGATTCCTAAACTCCTGATACAGGATTTCTGGACTCCTGATAGAAGATTTCTTGATTGCTGATACATGATTTCTGGACTCCTGATAGAGGATTCCTAGACTCCTGATACAGGATTTCTTGATTTCTGATACATGATTTCTGGACTCCTGATAGAGGATTCCTAGACTCCTAATACAGGATTTCTTGATTCCTGATACATGATTTCTTGACTCCTGATAGAGGATTCCTAAACTCCTGATACAGGATTTCTTGATTCCTGATACAGGATTTCTGGACTCCTGATACAGGATTCCTAGACTCCTGATACAGGATTTCTGGACTCCTGATAGAGGTGCTGATCTCATGCATTCACTAAGGTCCCTCCGTATTATTTGTTTTCATTTTTCAAAAATATAAATATTTATTTAATGACTTCAAAAATGCTGTTACTGTTTCTGTATCTATACAAATAATACCTGTAGACATTTTAAGCATTGAGTAAGAATTTTGTTTTTGTCACATTTCAGCCAATCACTTAAAAGATTTGCAACCAATGAGGCTATTCAGTGTACAGAAATCTACGAATATGCCCTGTCACTTGGCAACCCAAGTTATTATTCTGTTAATTTTCAGGTAAGGTTTAGTAGTGTCTATGTTACTATCAGCCCATGCTATCATTTGATCTGTTAACTGGTAATTCATGACATTGAGTTAAAATTATTGAAGACTTGTTTACATTTGAACTTTAACATTTTATTTTTTTTTTTTCATTTTTTCTCTCTTTTTCTGCACTCTAACAAAACTCTATCAGTTTTCATTCATGAAAAGACTAACCTTTTTAGGTTAGGAATGAGGCCTTTGAACAGCACAAATTAGAGAGAATCGAGAGGCCTGGTTGATTAAATCATCCAATAGGATATCAGATACAGTGGAACCTGTCTTGAAAGGACCCCTCTCATGAAAGACCACTTGTCTATTGAGACCACATTCTGAAAACCCCTTAATCCTTCAGAAGAAACCTCTTTTGAGAGACCACCTGTCTTGAGAGACCACATTTCAGTGACAGAATGGATAGTCTCTCAAGACAGGTTCCACTGTACTGTATAGTGTATAGTTGAACCTTGCAATTAAGACCACCTTACTGCCAGACTGATTAGTGAAGTGGTCTCTTAAGTGAAGGTCTGGAACTATTTTAAAAACATTTGTCAGAATTTTTCAGTGTATTGAATGTTTATGGTCTTAATTGTGAGGTAGTTTCCTAGGTGAGGTGGTCTCCTAAGTGCAGTGGTCTTCAGCGAGGTGGTCTCCTAAGTGCGGTGGTCTTTAAGCGAGGTTCTATTGTTTTGAGGGGTAAAATCCAGAGCCTTAGCTCTCTGTTACTTATGTGGCCAAGGTAGTAGCTAGTACATTTGACTATCAACAACTTTAACTTAGTTCTGAAGATTTAGTAAAAGTGAGAAATATTAATGATCAAATATTCCCTCTTTGGTTATTAAAGATCAAATTATTTATTAACTTTTGTCTATTTTCAGTACTTCAAATTGCTGTATGCATGCAGATTGGTAGAAAATGGCTTTGCTCAAGAAGTAAGTATTTTATGCACTTATTTGATTAAAGCCATATGTGTCTTGTTTTTCGGAGAATATTTTAATGGAGTATAAAAATGCCTCAACATGAAGGATTTTGTAAAAAAAAAAATTAGAAATATATTTTAATGTACTGGATGATAAGTTTGTAAAGGTAACCAGGTTCTAGTACTTTCACCCCTCTTTACCAAAATGGAATACCCTATCTCATTGTTCTGGACCAGTCCATTATATTTCAAGTGGTGGAAATTTTTAATGTTTTACATGTTGAGTGTATGACTAATTTATTTAAGACGACTGCAATTTCTAATGTCTTATTGTAATTTCCAGGCTTTGCAGTACTTTGAGATGATCTCGAGACAGATTCAACATTCCCCAACCCTGTTCCAACCCATTCTAGTCAAGCTCACTTATGAGGTAAGTACAGTAAAATCTATATAACCTGGCGGGGTGGAGTCTTGTGAACCCTTTCTTGACCTGGACGAGTTTAAATTTTAGGTAATAAAGCAGAACATTAGAATTACACTGACTTGTGTAACAGTTCCTACTTGTCACCATATATACGAGAGTATCCAGTGATGAATAAAACAATTTTTTCTGTGCAGCTTGTCATAACCAAAAATTGAGTAGAATCATCTGTTTAATAATCAAAAGATTACTCTGCCCTAACATCTTATGTGAATCGGAAAATATACCAACTGAATATTACAGATATATTAACAATACAGATGTATTAACCACTTACTTTGGTTGAACAGTAGACTGTCAATCTCACCAGCCAACATTCAAGGATCACTTGTCCTGCAATGAATGCAAGTATCGCTGGTCTGCAAATTTACTTGTCAGAAAGTTAAAAAGTTTTGTAAATATCTTATTTTTAATAATAGATTTTAAGAGTCTAAAAACATAGCATTAGATACACTTAATTGAAGTTAATACCGAGAAGGGCAATAGACCTTTTCCAAATTGTTTTGTCCGAACATGGTTCGTAATTATATTATGCACCTTCAACAAAAAATGTGCCCTACATAATTTCCGGTTAATGAGTTTATCACAAAAAATATGTATTATGTACAGTGGAAGGAGCTGTGATCTAAGTACATACTATTCCACAAAAGTGAATGGAATTGCACAACTAGAAAAAGGCCTATTGTAATATCTTTCATTTTTTCCTCTTGAAAGTTGTTATTTAAGATTTTATGATTTAACCTGTATTGTTGGTCAAGTGCCGAGTAACTTTCAATGGTTTGACTACAGAATGGACCAATAGCGGACAAATGTTATTGTGGTGCCCTGCAATCAAGAAGGGGTGGAACTTTAAGAATCCCTTACAACATCAGTATACTGTACAAGGGTTTAATTCTATAGGTTATAATTTGAATGTTTTCCTGTCTTCTGAAATGATTGTGTTTTTTTTTATAATTTGCGGATTGGAAGTAGCTTAAGATAACATCAAGTCCTGCAAAGATAGCCCACAGTGTATTATGTATATATAAAGTTTTATTAAAACTTATTCACAGTTTGTTTCATTCACAGAGTCATCAACACTGAATAAAGCGACTATTAACACAGCAAGTTTTGTTTCCCCTGTTCATTTAGTTCTTTGTACAGGTGGCATTTAAAGCTGATGAGATGTCCATTAAATGTCTTGTATTTCTGCTTTAAATTACTTTTCCACAGTAAAAATGAAAAATCATCACACAGCATGTGTATAAATACATGTATTTCTCTCTATCTCCCACCTCTCCCTCTCTCTCCCCACCTCTCCCTCTGTCTCTCTCTCTCCCTCTCTCTCCCTCTCTCTCTCCCCCTCTCGCGCGCTCTCTCCCTCCCTCCCTCTCTGTCTCTCTCTCTCTCTCTCTCTCTCTCTCTCTCTCTCTCTCTCTCTCTCTCTCTCTCTCTCTCTCTCTCTCTCTCTCTCTCTCTCTCTCTCTCTCTCTATCTTTAAATGTACTGTCAATTTGTAATGATTTGTTCGAAATATTTCAGTTGGGGAACAGGTTGAAGTACTTTGATCCACAGCGACTTCATACAGGAGAGGATGCAGAAGATCCATTCTGGCTGCAGCAGCTGCAAAGAATTAACCAAGGTTTACAGGTAGGTCACATGACTTAACATTTACGTGAATTAACAAAGTCCAAATCACATGACTTAACTTCTACGTAAACTTCTGAAGGCCAATAACTGGATACATTAAATATCAGTCCTAATTCCTTAATCTGCCTTCTTTGAAGACCTGGATTACGGGTAAGGAAACACTTGTTGACGATAGTCAGAATTACAGTTAGATATAAATCATATTTCAGGATGGATCAATACAGCCTATTTCAGGAAGCGTAACTCCGTATGGTGGCTTTGGAACTCGTGCTGCAAGTACAGAAAGTGGGGAGGTGGCCAACTACACACATGGCACGGACATGTCTACGATGCAACAATACACGTATAACCAGGACCAGTCATTATATCAACAACAACAACAATATCAGTCCACGGATGTGAATCAGCAGGGACAGGTAATTAATTCCTAGCATACATCTGTCTATCAGCACAGAAATTTGTATTAAATTTAGTTGATGTACGCTGAGGCTTTCAATGAAAAAAATCATTGATTTGATGTTCCATAGGTTTCAAGGGGTGAATTATTGGCTAGGAATATTTTCTATTATTTTTAAATTTGAATAAGACAAATTTCAGATTTATCTGAGAAAAAGAATGGTGGTATTGATAATTTTTTATTTTCATTTTGGCCACATGAAGATTGTTTTCAAGATTTTTGTATGTGTCATGATATGCGGTTGTGCTGTAATTGGCCTATCGCCAAATGCCTGACACATGTGGCTCTCCATGCACTTTTTTGGTGTCACTGGATTGTGACTTCATAATTACACAAATGTTTGACAGGCCATTTCATTTTGACGTCATAATGGAAAAGTTTACTAAAAGGTGCCATGTTGGGCATTTGTCGATATGTCATTTGTGACCCTGAATGTTTTTGAATAGTTCATTTTGAAAAAGTGTCCAAAAACTATTGACCCCTAAAGACACATTTTGACTGGTCCAAGTAATTAATTTATAGAAGGGTCCATTGTTTTTCAGGGGGTTGATGAGTTAAAGTACATTTACATCATGCTTCTTAAGTTATTACCTTTAGCAGTGTTCTGGTCATAGAGAAGTCACATGGTATAATAGGAATTTCCATAAGTGTTGAAAGTAGAGTAAAATTTATATCTACTAATTTACACAGTTCCCTGGGCCACTTGTTGTCATAAATATATTCCAAAAATTAATTGTGCTGCTTTCCTTATTGCATTTTTGAGCTGAAACAAAAAGTGGATATACATTGTGAGAGCTTGGTTTATCATCAATACCTGCTTCCTTCTCAGTTTTACCTTCTTCTGCATAAGATTTGTTACAGAGAATTGTATGTACATGTATTTACTTTCAAAAGCAGGTTTGTATGTGTTGTTAAGAATAAACCAATTGAGACCAACAAAAAACAATTGATTTCCTATTTTTAGGACTATATCTCGACTCAGTCTCAAGACATGCTTCAACAACAACAACAACAACAACCACAACAAGGCTACAATCAGTACAGTCAAGAGGCCGGCGTACAGTACAACCAGCAACAGGTGGGAGGGGCACACCTGCAGACAAACACAGGCCAGTATACTCCGACCCAGCAAGATGGCGCCACAACACAAGGGATGACAGACCCCAGTCAGTATGGAAGCCAAAACCAGTACAACACTGGAGAAGGTTTGTATATGTTTATATGGAGTAGCATGTATGATACCAAACAAAAATAAAAGTACTTGCTTAAAAGCTTTTTACATGGAATGACACCAGCACAGAAGAAAAGCAAATATCGAGTCATGTGCTAAAAAGAAACTGATCAAAATCTCTTTTCATTCAAAGATTTGTTTTATCTATCAAATGACTTTTACTTTTTCAAATTCCCATTTTTAAGAGTAAAAGTTGTAGGCCAGCAAATATATACAATTACTCTTGGGGCTTCCGTGGGCTGAGTGGTTAGAGCATCACATTTTAAAACCATGAAGTATTACTGGGTTCATGTCCCACTTGACCCTAAGCAGATTTTTTTAGACAGTTTGCCAGTCTACTTGCGAAAGGCTGCTAGTCTTTCCCGGGTATGTTGTACCAGGTTCTTTCCTCCACCATTAAAAATTGGCTGCTACCATATGACTGAAAAAAATTGTTGAGTTTGACATAAAAAACCAAAAAACAAATAAACAAACTTTGTTTACTGTCCAATTAAAATTTGCAACTCTTGGCCATCACTCTTTATCTGATGTGATAAGCACCCTATACTTGGGTTAACAGAACCACCTTGTCTTACACCGTCATATTGTAATTCTAGATCCCCCTTTCACACCTATTATGTTTTAGCATATTCAGGGCTTGCTCTGGACTTGAAAAGCTATGGGTAAAAAAATTAACCAACCAAGATATTTTTAGCCAATTGAAATTTTGATTAGCCACTAGCAAGGTCAATGATTTTTTAGCCAATTGAAATTATGATTAGCCACTGAAGTCAATGAATATTGATACCAAAAATATGTTTTTAATTTTGAGTAACATGGTGGTGACAGGTGGAAACTATATACATGTACATGCGCTATAATGTGGCACTTTATTTACAATTCTGGAGGTTTGCTTGATTAGGAAAAATTCTAGACAATTCAATTTTTTTCCATTCAAGCATGCCCTAGTAACTGATGCTGTTTGCATTGTCAAAGGTAGTTGTCTGTGATCATGCTACAGGTATATCTTTTGAATGACATGATCCTCACCAAACATGTACCAAACATGAAAAGAAATGAAAAAAATTAATATTATTTATGATTTAGTTACGACAAAGCAAGTGTTGTTCAAAAATATATTATTGGGTGAAGATATCGATTGGCATTTAAATAATTTAAACGGCTTTTTTTCGTCAACGAAAACGAAGTTCACAGACAGTAGTTATTCAGCACTAGTATTTTTACATTTCATCTTAACATTCAAGTCTTATAAAATAATTATATAACCATCAAGTTTTAATCATGTTTATTCACAGAAAAAAAAAATTTAACATGCAATTAATTTCAACATAATTATCACACCGACCAACAGAGCCATCCCCATATCATTTTCATATGAACTGAAGCCATCGGCATCGCTGCCATAGTCAAGTCAAACTGAGAATACCATGTAATCAGTCAAATTCATACTTTGAAAAGAAATCAAGCAACTGTCTGCATGATTTTGCATTTGTCTGTATTTCCCAATCCCTTTTTCTCTTCAAACGTGCCGCCGTGGGCATGTTGTTGTTGCTACGTAGGAGTAGTTTCCCTCGAATGGCATTCGATGTTTCAAATATGGTGTCCTGTGAACGATACCGGGATGTCGGAAGTTCAGGAAGTACTTGATACACAATTCGAGTTATCTCCCGTTGTATATGCTTGCTTAATACAAACAGAATTAGGAGCGGCGAGGCAGAAAACACGGGTAGGGAAAAGGGCAAGGTGTATTGAAAAAAGGACACAGCGTCAGAAAAAAGGGCATGGCGTCAGGGAAAGAGGGCATGGCACAACGCCATGCTAATTGGGCATGGGGAAAACACTAATATTGTATCACCCTGCCTTACCCTACCACATACTTTCATATTTCAAACCACTCTGTTGTACTCCACTATATTTTGGTATATTTTATCATCTATCACAGCCCAACATACATATTGGGAGGAGGGTAAGTGTTTTGTAGACATCAGTTCATCCGTTCAATCAGTTAATGTTTTTGGTTAAAGTTTTTTTCAATATTTCAAAATTATTAGATAATGGTTTCATGTTACTATTCAAAACTGGCTGTCACTATGTATTGATTCATCAATGCTCACAGAATGCTTCTTTTAAATTTCTACAGGTTATAACAACCAATATACAGAGAATCAAAATCAACAGTACAACATGACCCATCAGAACCAACTCACAGATCCCAACCAAATGTACAACCAATCACAAACAGCCAATCAGACTCAGGCTATGGATCCCAACCAAATGTACAACCAATCACAAGACAGTAAGTAATGATATCAAATAGATTTTCAGAGTAGTTTTCTCCACTAGGATTTGTTGGTATGAAATTTGAACAATTTTCATCATACAAGTTTAAGCAGTTCTTAGCATTTTTTATTTTTATGGGTATTTAGGGGGTGACATATACTTTTTAGTTTGTTTGTCTTTCTGTCAGTTGTCTGCAAAAACTTTAACGAACGGGGGCATATGTGTTTCACAAACACATCTTCTTTATCTCTCAAATGCAAACTGGTGAATGTGCAGTGGTGTAGAAATCGCGAAATGTATGTCAGTTTACTTATACGGAGCTGGTGGTCTTTCCTTTGTATATAGGTTTTCTCCTTCAAAAATATAAACTGGCTGCAAGAATACAAAAATTGTACAATGTGGTCTATAACACCAAACAAGCAAATCATTGTTTACCTGACAACTGAAAATTGGAATATATTAGTAAAGCAACTCCTCTTTTCTTTTTAGGTCAGTTTCAACATAACACAACAGCAAGTCATCCCACTAGCACCCAGGAGCCACAGAACAGTTACTTTGGCATCCAACAGCATCCGCAACCACACGGTCATGGTGCGCATCGCAACAGTATTGCTTCCACGACAAGTGGTAGTTTATTAACAGAGGGAGATGACGATGAACTTGGAAACAGCGCTGCCACTCATCAAAGTGGAATGACACACCACAGTGGTGCATCTCATTACGGTGGTGGTAATCAACAGGCTGCTAACTTTGGTTACCATGGTGATGATACAGATGGTGCTCAACCAGCATCTTCCTTTGATTATTTTGGGAGTGCAACAACGGCAAAGGTATGTAGATATTTCGGGAATCTTCAGTAAACAAGGAATTTCTCATTCAGATAGATTCGTTTGTTGTTACAGTTTTGAGGGACAAAAAAGACTTCCAAAAGTCAGAAGATTAACATGATTAGATTGATTGCTATTTATGTTGTTTGTTAATTTGTCTATCTGTTTAGCATTAACCTGCCTTAGTACATTTAGTTGCTTTTGTATTTTGTTGTTCCTTTTCATTTAAATGGTGTTATACACAACACCCAGCAGTTTCTCATTCACATGGTGATAACCAGTTTTAATAATGGAGGGAGAACTTGGTCACTATGTAACATGGAAGAGGCCAGTGGCCTTCCGCAAGTAAACTGGAGAACTTTTCATGAAATTGGCGGCTCTGACTAGCAGCAAGAGACATTATGTTTAAAAGTGCTATGCTGTAACCAAATAGGACAGTCTTTAGGTTCTTTACAACTTTTGCCAAAGATTATATTATGTCCAAAACTAAATAAAATTATCGACAATCAAACCACATATGTGTTTTGTTAAAGTTTTCAAAATGACTTAGATGAGTCTCCATGACTGAGTGGTTAGAGCATCACACTTTAAACCATAAAGTCTCTCTTTTTTTATCAGGGCAGTCCTTTGAGCTCTTAGCTGATTTTGTCAGAAAGTTTGTCAGTTTACTTTGGAAAGGCTAGTGGTCTCTTCCCGGGTAGATTGCAACCAGGTTCTCTCCTTCATCATTGAAACAGGTCACCACTATAAAACTGAAAAATTATTGAGTGTGGCATAAAGCACTAATCAAAAACCAAAAAACAATGACTTAGCTTGTTGGAAGCATAATGTTTCTTTAACATATGTTGATTGCTTTTATAGATAAGAGCACCGCAGCTGAGAAAGAGAACATCCTCGGAGACCAGCACAGGAAGTACTGGTAATAACCATGCTCAGACATCAACGTCTACGACGTCAACATCATCAAAGCCGGAAACAATTCCAGAGCAAGAAACGAAGAAAAACAGTCAGCAACAGGTTTGTGGGTTCCTTTGATAATAAATTGATGGCGTAGCTTCAAGTACATTGGTAGGGATTTACTTGTTATGATTTATGCGACAGAGTAAAGGATTATTTTGGATTTAGTTGTCATATATTTCTGTTCTAGAGCAAGGAATTATATTTGGAGTTTACTAGTTATATTTATGGCATAGAATAAAGGATTATTTTGGGATTTATTTTTTCTTTATTTCTGTTGTAGAGCAAGGGATTATTTTGGGATTTATTTTTCCTTTATTTTTGTTGTAGAGCAAGGGATTATTTGGAGGAATATTCAGCAAGATAATGGGAAAAGGCAATAATTCAAAGGAAATGAAGCTTCCTGATGACAAGAAACCAGCAGTAAGTTTAATTGCATATCTGAATTCCTAGAAAACTCAACATTAGACCCTTCCGGATAAATCTAGACCTGTAACTTCAAAGGCAAATAAAAAGACCTAGAAAATTCAACATCAGACCCTTCCGGATAAATCCAGACCTGTAACTTCAAAGGCAAATAAAAAGACCTAGAAAACTCAACATTAGACCCTTCCGGATAAATCCAGACCTGTAACTTCAAAGGCAAATAAAAAGACCTAGAAAACTCAACATTAGACCCTTCCGGATAAATCTAGACCTGTAACTTCAAAGGCAAATAAAAAGACCTAGAAAACTCAACATCAGACCCTTCCGGATAAATCCAGACCTGTAACTTCAAAGGCAAATAAAAAGACAGATTCCCATAAAAAAAAAAGTCATCCAAAAACCCTTTCTGATAAAAACAGTACTCTGTGGCTGAGTGGTTAGACAATTGCGCTTTGAACCATGATGTCTCACACTTCTGGTCAGAGTATGTTTGAGTCCCACTGTAATCCAAGCTGATTTTCGTGAGAAAGTTTGCCTGTTTACTTGCGGAAAGTCGGTGGTCTCTTCCGGGATATTTTATATCTTTCTTCCACCAATAAAAACTGGCCGCCACCATATAAATGAAAAAATGTTGAATGTGGTGAAAAATGCTGTTTAAAATTCAAATTCAAATAACTGCAGTACTATAATAGTGGGTGGCAAAAATGATACAGACTCCTGTAAAATAAAAAGAAGTTTCTTGTAACCTGCATCTTCTAATTTTGTATGGCAAATGAAATGGATTCCCATGAAGAATACTTTATTTAGCAAGTGCTGTTGTTAAATTTGACAGAATTAAGACCATAATATTTCTAGTATCCATTTTGGCATTAAAACAATCCTGATTTTCCCCAACATTGTAAATTATAGATTGCATAAAATGGGTTAGGACTTGGCATTTAGAAATACCCGAAGTCCCAGGAACTTACCTCATTTGCATTCATTTACTTCTACTGTATTACTTATTAACAAAATTCATCATGGACTTTGAAAATTCTCAATTGGACTTGCCAGAAATGTACTCTCTAAGTCCTGGACTTGAGTATCTAAAAAAAAATTTTGAATCCCTGTGCATGCAAGTTAAATTTGAATATTGAAATCAATGATTGTTATGGGTAAAATATGTAGTGCTGTAGGAATATTTCTCAGGCAGTTTTGACCAATTGCAATGCCCCAGGCTTTATAACACAGGTTATAATACAGTTGAAACTGTCTTGAAAGACCCCTGTCATGAAAAAAAAACCTCATTTTGGACAGGAGAACACAATCTCAAAACCATTTGGTTCAATAACCCTTGAAATAAAACCTCTTTTGAGAGACCACCTGTCCTGTAAGACCACATTTCGGTGGTCTTCTAAGACCATTACCACTGTACTATATTTAGCATCAGTATATGATATACATGTAGTTAAAGAGGTCAATTATATGATGGATAGTTTTACCAAATCTGACTGATAAGTCTCATGCCATTAATATTGTTAGATTGTATGGGATGCTGCCAGGAACAAATGGATTAACCAGGATGAAGGTACGGAAGAGTTTAAACCGCCTCCGCCACCTCCAAAGGATATGGATTCTGCGGGTAAGAAATGACCCTTTCTGTAATATTTCAATGTTTTAATTTGTATTGTTTATTACTTAGTATTGAGGTCATTAAAAATAAATGTTAAAGTAAAAGCACTTAGAAGATACAAGTGTTTCTACACCTTTTGGAACAGCCATTTCTTTAAGCCATGAAGTCTCTCACCTCTTGCCAGTGAAGGATCAAGCTCCTCTATCGTTCAAAACTGGCTGCCACTATATAACTGAAAAATTGTCGAGTGTGGCATTAAATACCAAAAAAAAAAAAATCTATCCCTTATAGTGTCCTAAAGATTGCTGATGATGGGGGCCATAGTGTTTATCAAAAGTTGAAAAGGGACTTGGTATTGGAATACTGTCTTGTCAGAAAATCTTATTCATACTCGGAGGTTTTCCGTACTAAGGAATGCTTCAGCTTTCTGTAATGTGATAAATTTTCAGCAAAAAAAGAGGAGAAAATAGTCTTAACTTTAAGGAACAATTTATTTTGTATGGAAAACTCTTATTTAAATAGCTGTAAATACCACATTTTCAAAAAATTCACACTAGGAAGTTTTTTTATTTTATTTTTTTTTTTTTGGCTTTTTACCATATCACACCATAGATATAAAACTGGGACTCTAGGACTGTAAGCGGTCCCACTACACCACAATTTAGTGGCAGTTCTTGATAGAGTGGGTTCTTGATAGAAATCTTTTCATATTTTTTCAGTTAAACCATTGCAACCAGCCCCCGCAGGTCCCACAAGTACTATGGAACCCCCATCAGGGAACAAATTCTCATTGCCAAAAGGTAGAGGTAGGTATCAACACTGTAATAACTCAGACAGATTTTAATACTTAAAACATTTTTTCAAAGTAATTCTTTTGTCTTTCAACACTTTTCATGTACATATCAAACCCATTCAGAAGTGTTTTATTATATAAATTAGCTGAAAATATACATATTGAAGATTGGAATTTCTACTTGCGTCAGAGATTATTACCTGATACTTGACTCTGGTGGGTGTTGCCATACATCACCTCCTGCCAGTTCTTATTGGAATTAATATTTTTTATATTTTGGTTTCCATGACCACAGCTGTACTTAAATTGACTTTATATGGTTAAATATACTCCAAAGTTGGTTACCTATTTTTCAGATACTGAATACAAGATTTTTTAAAATGTACATGTATATTGTCCCCAATAGACCCTTTCACTTTAACTACAGTCCTGTAACTTTTGAGTGGCAAAATGATACAAACTCCCGGAAAATGATGTCTAGAAACAATCAGTTACTATAACAACATCTGTGTTTTTGCAGGTATCTGTATCATTTTGCAGCTCAAATCACAGGACCGCAGTTAAAGTGAAAGGGTCTGTTTGCCATGAAAGCGTTATACAACACGATGAACTTTGTTTTTTTTATACAACATAATGTACTTCATCATTTTTGTTTTCTTTATTTCTTTTTCAACAGTCTCACTTGGTTTGTGATTTCTATTGTTTAACTGTGGGTTTAAAATGGAATGATGTAAGATTACCTCCCTTTGTAAGCATTATCTTTCTAGAAAGAAATCTTTTCATGGTAAAGTTTCAAAATTAAGGATTGGATTTTCTATTATCGTTCTGATGTGACATCATTTATGTCTTTTGGGGTCTCCATGGCTGAGTGGTTAGAGCAATGTGCTTTAAAACATGTAGTCTCTTACCTCCAGTCAGCACAGGTTTGAGCAGCTGGTGGTTTACCAGTTAATTGACTTGATGGTCAGATGGTTTAACAGTTGACTTAGACCAGTTGATTTGCAGAAGGCTGGATGTTTTACCAGTTGACTTGCAGAAGGCTGGATGTTTTACCAGTTGACTTGCAGAAGGCTGGATGTTTTACCAGTTGACTTGCAGAAGGCCAGATGCTTTACCAGTTGACTTGCAGAAGGCCAGATGTTTTACCAGTTGACTTGCAGAACCCCACAGCAACGTAAACAGATTCTGTCCTTTTATCATTAAAAACAAGCTACCACCATACACTGTGCCTGATGAAGAATTAACAGCTTAACGTCAGTTTGACTATTAATTGGTCCCAATAAGCGCCCACCTTTTATTATCCTAATTTCATAGCACCCTGGTTTGGGTCCAATACGGTATCTGAAAACTATATTGACATGTTATTTTGCATTCTACTGGAAATGTTTAAGCCTTCACAAAATTGGTAGTCTTGCAATGACTTACAGCCATCCTTTTTTATCTCTCAACACTGATGGACAGAGTTGTAAGGTATCCCAAGGGTACAGCATCTCAGAAAATTGTAAACTAATGGGTGTCGTTCGGAATACATTCTATAAAACATAGTAAAGCATTAAGATTTAAGTGACTATAACATTTGATTTAGAACCATTCTTTGTATCATCTTGACCTTTAAGATCCAAATGCTGTAACAATTTGATTCTTCTAGACCTATCGTATGCATCATAAAATTGATTACCGGTAGGTTGGCTTGAAATAAAGGGAGGTAATCTTGTTTTTTGTCCATTAAACTTCTGATATTGGGTTATGGTATTTTATCGGATGCTAAAACGATAAAATCTGTGTAGCTCGCAAAGTCGCTGTGGCATGTCATCTTTATATCGAAATCATTTTAATAGAATGAATTTTTTGGAGTGGAAAATGTACTCAAAAAAAAAGTAGAAATAGATCGAAATGTTCTGTGCTATCCATTTTTTGGCAAAATATTTATGTTCAAATAAAAATCGGAACAGCAACTTTTACTACGCAGGTTTTTGTATTGAGGGTTTAAATCACTTGCTTTACATATTCGGAGTCATGCACAAGGACATGTATTTTTGACTTTTATTTCTGTATAGAATTATTATTTGTATGTTTTATGTTTTATCGGTTTGTCTTTTATGCTCAGCATGTAAATATTTACTGTAAATTGAGTCTGTAACAGGTTTATAATTGTGGATACTAGATACTGCTAAACATTTCTGTGGTTACTATGGGAAACAACTAAGTAACTGTGATTACCAAGGGTACAGAACTTGATAATGTGATTACTAATGGTAGACAACTTGGTGTGATTACCAAGGGTACACAACTTGATAATGTGATTACCAAGGGTCGACAACTTGATGTGATTACCAAGGGTAGACAACTCAATAATGTGATTGCCAAGGGTACACATCTCAATAATGTGATTACCAAGGGTACACAACTTGATTATGTGATTACCAAGGGTACACATCTCAATAATGTGATTACCAAGGGTACACAACTTGATTATGTGATTACCAAGGGTACACATTCTGGTAATGTGATTACCAAGGGTAGACAACTTGGTTACAGTGATTACCAAGGTCAGACAACTTGATAACTGTGATTACCAAGAGTAGATAACATTGGTTGATTCACAGGAAATTTTGTAGACAATTTCTTAGCAAGTACTTTGGTACAATCCAACAACAGCTGAAGTGCTTCTGGTACTATCCCAGATGGCTTAAGTGCTTCTGATACAATCCAACAATAGCTTAAGTGCTTCAGATACAATCCAACAATGGCTTAAGTGCTTCCAGTACAATCCAACAATAGCTTAAGTACTCCTGGTACCATCCCACAAAACTTCAGTACTCCTGGTACCATCCCACAAAGCTTAAGTACTCCTGATACCACCCAACAAGCTTAAGTACTCCTGGTATCATCCCACAAAGTTTAAGTACTTCTGGTACCACCCACAAAGCTTAAGTACTCCTGATACCACCCAACAAGCTTAAGTACTCCTGGTATCATCCCACAAAGTTTAAGTACTTCTGGTACCATCCCACAAAGCTTAAGTACTCCTGATACCACCCAACAAGCTTAAGTACTCCTGGTACCATCCCACAAAGCTTAAGTACTCCTGATACCACCCAACAAGCTTAAGTACTCCTGGTATCATCCCACAAAGTTTAAGTACTCCTGGTACCATCCCACAAAGTTTAAGTACTTCTGTACCATCCCACAAGCTTAAGTACTCCTGGTATCATCCCACAAAGTTTAATTACTTCTGGTACCACCCCACAAAGTTTAAGTACTTCTGGTACCATCCCACAAGCTTAAGTACTCCTGATACCACCCAACAAGCTTAAGTACTCCTGGTATCATCCCACAAAGTTTAAGTACTTCTGGTACCATCCCACAAAGCTTAAGTACTTCTGATACCACCCACAAAGCTTAAGTACTCCTGGTATCATCCCACAAAGTTTAAGTACTTCTGGTACCATCCCACAAAGCTTAAGTACTCCTGATACCACCCAACAAGCTTAAGTACTCCTGGTACCATCCCACAAAGCTTAAGTACTCCTGGTACCATCCCACAAGCTTAAGTACTCCTGATACCACCCAACAAGCTTAAGTACTCCTGGTACCATCCCACAAAGCTTAAGTACTCCTGGTACCATCCCACAAAGCTTAAGTACTCCTGATACCACCCAACAAGCTTAAGTACTCCTGGTACCATCCCACAAAGCTTAAGTACTCCTGGTACCATCCCACAAAGTTTAAGTTCTTCTGGTACCATCCCACAAAGCTTAAGTACTCCTGGTATCATCCCACAAAGTTTAAGTACTTCTGGTACCACCCCACAAAGTTTAAGTACTTCTGGTACCATCCCACAAGCTTAAGTACTCCTGATACCACCCAACAAGCTTAAGTACATGCTTTAGATGCTATTTTTCTACAGCTTCTGGGGGATTCTTTTTCATATCCGGTACTTAGGTTATGTAGAAAAATTAAACGATAGTTGAAAATCTGTTTTGTTTTGTTTTTCTTGGCAAATGGTAAATATATTTATATAGTATCCCAGCTTTCCTTTGTTAGGGTTAATTCAGTTTATATTTTTCTTATTAGTAAGATAAATAGCTAGATAGATAGATTGACTGTTTGATTGATTGATTGATCGTTAGTTAAAGAAATAGTTTGACTCATTGGTTGATAAATTAGTTTATTGATTGTTAGTTAGTTAGATAGATAGACACATGTATAGATAGATGGATAGATAGATAAGTTGATTGACAGACAGATAGATTGCTGCATGTAGTCAGAGAGAGGAATAGATAAATGACAAAGATTTTGGATTTTAATTGTTCATATTTATACTTTATGTACAATATAGGTTTATCATTTCAGTAAATAAAACAATGGTAGAAAAATATAGCATTAACCATTCTCAGAATATTCATGTTACATGATAAATGTATGAAGCAAACAAAAATTTTAAAAGATATCTAAATAAATTTCAGCATGAGTTTTCCTCTCAGGCTCTCATTGGAGGTTTTTCCCATTTTTCAGATCTTGCATTCAATCTTAAATCTTTATTTTCTGTGTTAAAAAACCTACAAAAGAACCATATTTCTCCTTTTTTACCTTTTAGTGTTCTCATCTCTGAAATTAAAGGGAGTTAATTCATAACTTTTTTCATGTGTCAGGTTCAAGCTCTAGGTATGTGAACGTAATGGATACAAAACCAGTGAGCTCTTCCAGTGTGCCAACGAGCTTGTTTAATGTGATGCCGTCATCAAAGTCAGCACCAGTTATATTTAGTCCAGGTAATTTTAATTATGTATTCTGTTGTTCTGTCATATTGTCACCGAGAGGGGACATATTGTGTCCCTTAAAAATACAAGTCATACACATCATAGATAGTTTGTGGTATTCAATCTCTCTCTTTTTCTCTGTCTCCATAACTTTCTCTCCCCTCTATCTTTCTGTCTGTGTCTGTCTCTCTCTTTATATGAGTCTATCTCTGTTTCTGCCTGTCTTTTTCTTTGTCTGTTTGTCTGTCCTCTCTCTCTCTCTCTCTCTCTCTCTCTCTCTCTCTCTCTCTGTCTCTCTCTCTCTCTCTCTCACACACATATACACAGATATGGTATGTGTGTGTGTATATATATATATATATATATATATATATATATGCATATAATCACTTCAAATTAAACAGGATTTCAATGTAACGGTTCCGATTATACATTTACAGACTTTCAAGTGGATGAATATGGTGTAATATTGGCCTGAAATTCAATATTGATTGAGTCGTTGGGTCAATATTAGTTTTTTCCGGTCAATATTACACCATATTCATCCCCTCAGAAGTCCATAACTGTTTAACTATATAAATATTTAAATATATATACTTATCCTACAATGTATGTAACAAACTGACTAATTCTAATAGTGTAAAAGAGAATTTCCATATTCTATTTTTAGAAGTGATATTCACTGGTTTTCTATTGAATATGTAGATATATTTTTAGAGGTAAAATACCAGCTTATCCAATCAGAAACTGTTTATTTTTAATTTATATAATAAAACATGTTATATTGCGATTTATGTTTATTCAACTAACTCCCCTCAGGTGGTGGTTCATCTAATGAGAGTGAGTCGTTAGGTCAAAGTAGTGCGGCACCAAAGTTAGAGACGATACCGGCAGTAGATCATACAGCTGATAATCCATCAGGGGAGGTAACTAGTTCAACTTCTAAATAATTAAAAATATGTCACACTTTTAGTCAGGTTGTGATACCTCAAGAAATAGCTATGCTGGCCTTTATTTTCCTCTCATAAAATCATGATCCAAATGTCATTATCAGGTCACCTTAAGTGGCTTAAGTGACCTGTTTCATTTTCCATAGGTTTCTGTCCTCGTGTCAATGTTTTTCGTGGGTAAACCCTTGCACAGTTTTAAGATTGTCGTCTGCTTGGCCAAATCTCTTCATATTCAATACGTAACATCTCTAGGGAAATGTAAACAAATCTTGTAAATATCAGGATCCGGTGGTCAGGGGCTTTGTAGTCCTTTGACTGGGAATTGGTTCAGAGATCAAATCCTCTCTTGTTTTTATAATCTGTCCAATATTATTTTATATTCAGATATATCATTTAGTCACTTTGGAAAATTTCTAAGCATGTTGCACATTTTATAGGAGAAGTGTGTATCACTGACTATTGTTACAAAATTATGAAATGTCATCTGTAATGGAGGAAGTTATAATTTCTTCTGTTGATTCAGATAACTTATAGGGAATGTTTCCACATTAAATTAGAGAACATTCTTCCTCATCTTCATAAACATGCCTCTAAGTCTCACAGAGGAGGTTGGAGACACTGGATTAAGTAAGCCTTAATTAAATCATTTAGAATTAATGAAATTTTATAAGCAAAACCACCATGTAAGCCTCAATTTTCAATTTGATTGATGTCACTTCTGTCAAACAAGAGTTAGGTCCCTTGATGATGTCTGTCTGTCCGTCCATCCATCTGTCTGTGTCAACCATTTAGTTTAGCTCTGGTATGAGAAGACCATTGATAATTTCAGTAACTTCCCAGGATGATGTTAGTTGCCTATGACCTTAATAATTTACTTTGACCTTCATCTTTGACCTTAATATTCAAATTTGGTACATTGCTTCGCAATTCATCCACACTGCCTTTAGCAGTTTTTTTTTTTTTAGGTTTTTATCTGTCACCATGTTTATTTCAGCTCTCCCGAACCAGCTCAATGAGCTCAATGTCTTTTGAGATACAATCTTACCTCGCCAAGGTAACACACAATCACCAGATATTATATAATCATCGTTGTTGTTGTGTTGATTTAATTTGCTAATAGAAATTCTCTCTAAACTGGGCCCCCCCCCCCACCCCAGTTATGAATCTGCAGACCCCTTTTCTCTTTTGTTTTCCTAATCAAAGATGATGTGAGGGATGGTAGATCTTTATTGTGCCTCCTTATCACAGCCTTTAGTACACTGAAGTTTTGCCAGGACCATAATGTCATTATGTGTCCTTAGAAGTACAGATATTGCCATAATGTCTTAATTTGTCCCTAGAAGTGTGAAGATTTCCAGTATGCCCTGATATGTCCTGAGAAGTGCAGAGACTGGCATAATATTTCCCAAGTAGTATAGAGATTACTGTGGGTCCAGTGGTAGATGTTTTCTTTGGTAAGCTGAAGGGTAGCAAATCCTACTTGAATCGTAATTAGTGACTCCCGATTAAAAATAAATCAAACTCTGAAGGGTGAAACTCGCATTGTTTCTAACTTTATCTGTTGAACTTTCTATTTTGTGAGGTTAATAAAAATAATAAAACTTACAAAAAAGTCAACATTTTGCAGTTTTCATGAATTTTTAAGTGGTACACAAAAAGAAGGCCCGTCTTGTGAAACCACATTTCTAAAACCATGTAGTGAAATAATCCTTTTTTTAACCTCGTTTTGAGATGCCACAATTTAGTGGCAGATCAGGTGGTCCCTCAAGACAGGTTCCACTGTATAAAAATAAGTGCTGACGTACTTTGCCATTTCATATGCTGTCTCTGACTTCTATTTATTTAGGGTACTCTTGTACAGTAAAACATTGGTATGAAGACCACCTTAAGTGAGAGTCTAGACTTATTTAATAAGAAATTTTCAAGAGACTAAATATGGTCTTAATTCTGAGGTTGTCCCCTAAGCGAGGTGATCTTTTGGCAAGGTTCCACTCCACTGTTTTTAGTGCATGGAAATATGTATTAATTTTCTGATGTTTTCAAAAGCTGTTGTACACTATATGTCCTTGTTGTTTTTACCTGAGTTATGGCCCTTGTTTTAAATAACAGATTTTCATTATGTTGGGTGTAGTGCTGCAATATTTTTGTTTGTGTTTTGCATCCAGTTATTTCACAAAAATTGCATTTTCATTTGTTGGTGGCGGTTAACTCATCACCCCCTGTGGTCACATTTAGACTTGCCCAAATCAGTAAATAGTATGGTCTACTGTCATAATTGGGGAGTGAACACTTAAATATTGCATGTAAAATGATCACAAAATTTGGATTTTAAATAGTACACTCCTGAATTGTGACAGTGGACCTAATCATTCTTTGAAATGGCAGACTCCAATTGTGGCTATAGGGGTCAGCGAGTTAATAACTCAAGTGATACAGTCCATAATAGACTGACTTTTAATACAACAGAAAAGACGCTTGTTTTGGCATTTTTGGTCTGCTTACAAAATTGTGTATAACCTTTGAACTAAAGGAAATTGAGGATTTATGCTTGGCATGCATACTCAACAAATAACACAATTTGAAATGACCTTGAACTGAGTGACCTTTAGATTTTGACTAACATTCAGTGATTTCCTGTCAATATTAGTATGGTGTTTCAGAAAAAAATTATAATTTAGAGTTTTGTAAAAGCAATGTTATTAACTCTTTTATAGTAAAACTACTTATTTTTTAAATGCTTTCATTTCATTCCGTAATCGTTTTTGTTTAGATACATAATTAAATCATGTTTGTGTTAGCTTTGTACTTTATTTTACCTGTATTGTACACCTGTGTATGTTTCTTATGTTTTAAGTTGTCAGTTTCATAAGTTCACTGTGAGTTCATGATAACTTAATATAGTCAGTGTATCTAGTTATCAGTATATCAACCATGATATCAACCCTGTACCAAGTTAAGCTTTAGATATGATGTCATGTGTAATGATGAGTAAATAATGTCATGACATCAAACTGTCAAGTGTGACATCAACCATTTGCTAAGTTGACCTTTAGATATGTCATGTGTAATGGTGGTAAATAATGTCATGACATCAAACTCTCAAGTGTGACATCAACCTTGTACCATGTTAACCTTTAGATATGATGTCATGTGTAATGGTGTGTAAATAATGTCTTTACATCAAACTTTCAAGTGTGACATCAACCCTGTACCAAGTTGACCTTACGACATGATGTGTAATATAGGGTAAAAGATGTCCGACATCAGACTATACAATGTGACGTCAACCCTGTATCAAATGGTGGTTGAATAAATACTGACATCAAACTATCAGTTATGACATCATCATTGTACAAAGTCAACCTTTAGATATGAAGTCATGTGTAAGGCTGGGTAAAAAAGGATGACTAACATCAAACTTGTATCATGCTAACCTTTAGATGTAATATCAAGTATAATTAGTGAAGTGATAGATGCTTGACATCAGCCCTTGGAAATGTAATACAAAATGTAGTTAAGTATAATGGAGTGAAGGACTGTTCGATTGGGGGTTGTCAGGTAAAGGGTAAGGCATGTTTCATCTCTTGTTAGTAACAGGGCTAATAAGGTTTTGTTGTTGACAGCCCAGTCTTTGTGATATCACTTAACCTTCAAGACATACCAATGGAAAATGTAAATTGTGTTTGAAATAACAAGATTCTACCTTGGTTGGTATGGGATACATACTTAAGCTCAATTAAGTATTGATGATTTTAAATGACAATATGATTATATTGTATTATCTAAAATGAAAATTGAATTCATTTATATAAAAGGGAAGATAACCAGTGTTCATCAAAACACAATATATGGTGGAACCTGTCTTGCAAGACCACTCTTATCAAAACCATCTGAAGTCATTTTTTTTTTATGTTTTGTGGAAGTGAGCCAAGAACCCAGAGTTAAGAAATGTTTTCAGTACTCAAGCTCAATGAACTTTTAATGAAATTAAGTTGGAAAAAAAACCTCACTGAATTATGCTGCAACTGGTCATTTTTGTCGTAGATAATGATAAAAATTATTATTTGAAGAAATATCAGGAAATACAAATGTAGTGTAAGTATATACTTAAAGTTGGAGTACCAATCTTGAGATTGTTTCTTCCTTGGTAAAGACTAGATGGGGTCATGAATTTAACACAATGTTTCCTTGCCAATGTGAAAAAAAATTATAGAAAACCAATTATAATGCCCCTTGTTTCATTTGCCACATTGCTTTACACCACGATTTTTTGAAAGTCCACTTTTCCCATTTTCCCTTTAATTTCATCCAAGGTCTCCTTCATCCTATCACCAAACCCCTTTGTAATGCCATATTGGAACTGAACAAATGGTGACAGTATAACAACATTTTTTCTGTATAGTAATTTTCTTTCCTATACAGTCACATACAAAAGTTTTACAAACAACAATATAATAAAAATAATAGAATTGTCAAAAATAAAATTGTTCAGTTTTGAGTGATTTTGTCTTTTGGCTCAGACTACCACTGAACTGTCCACTCTATACAAAGGCATCCTTTATTCTCATAGATAATTCCACCTTATACAGTGTTTGTTTGCTAACTTTCAGGGACCATCAGAAGGCAACACAGTGCCTCCTAGCATGCCAGTGATGTTTAATCCGTCACAGTTTCAGAACTCCGGCAAGCCATCTGGAGGCTTTAACTCGGCACCTAGTTCCGCTAGATCTTCAGGAAGATTAAAACCTGGGCAACGAAGAGTGTATCCAAAGTAAAAACTGCTATTAAGCTCAACAAAACTTTACAAAGCAGTGTTACCGTGGAAACGTAAATTTTTAATGGATTTTTATGAAAATATGAAAAACTAAAAAAGGTGTAGATCAAAAAACTGAATGAGATGAAAATAATAATTGTTTTGGACTGTGTTCATATCTTATTTCATTTTAAGCCATTT
Organism: Atrina japonica; assembly: GCA_030159075.1. Classification (NCBI taxonomy): domain Eukaryota; kingdom Metazoa; phylum Mollusca; class Bivalvia; order Pterioida; family Pinnidae; genus Atrina; species Atrina japonica. The sequence goes on along the minus strand of BROG01000093.1, from coordinate 484,796 downwards.
GTGCAAAACTTGGATTGAATTTGAATTACTGTTTGTTTGTTGTTTTTTTTTAGTGTAAATGACCATTTGCATTATACAAAATGTATATTGTTTGGTTTTTTTTGGAAAAATTGGGGTTGATTTTGAAACAGAAATTCATTGTAGCTTACCCAAGATATGAAAGACTAAAGTCTTTAATTTAGGGTCAAAGTTGAAAAAGAAAAATTTAATTATGAAAAGTGAATAATTTTTGGTTCTCTTCAGAAATTGTAGCCAGTCAGCTTGTTTATAATATGTAAATCAAGAAAGGAATTGGTCATCATCATCATTATCGTCATCTATTCTTTCATCTTGTCCTTTGAGTTTTCAAATCAGATATTTTAGGTATGGGTTATGGATTCATTTTCTTGCTGTTATTATGTGTAAATAGCATCATGTTGGCAGATTGGTGTTTCGCTGTTGTTTTCGCACTTGTTGGTGTAGAATATCTTCAAAAGGCATTTATGTACATTTTTCTATTAGTTACAAGTAGATTATACAAGTCACAATAGCTTTTTGTGCCATACACTGTATTCACGTAGATTAAAACATTCCTTAGACCCTGATTTTTATGAATTGAAATAATAGTGATACTCTTATTTATAAACAATTTACATATCTGTTCTTCAGAAAAAAATATATTTCTTAGATACAATTTGTCTTTCTTTGCAATATCATATTTTATTTATTTTATTTTTTTTATTTTTTATTTTTTTATTTTTTTTTTGTATTTTAGGAGATGCAGACAAATATGGAAACTGTCTCATCTCCTATATGAGTTTCATTAAATTCTCCATTAACATTCTTCATTCAGATCAGAACTCTAGTTATAATAATTAATCTGGATGAAATCAACTTAGTTTTAAGTTTATTTGGATCCTGGTGTCAAATTATCATGGATCACATGGAAATGTCTTAAAAACAAGAACTGGTCTTGTTAAAAATGTAATTTAGCTAGGATCAACCTGGAATACTGGGTTCTTTCCTCCCCATCCAACATGAAAAACTGGCTGCCACTATATAACTAAAATAGATATGTGGCATAAAAAACTTTCAAACAAACAAACAAGCAGGAACTTAGATTTGTGTAGAATAAAATAGAACCAACATCTGCCACTTCTAACGTTTGTTTTCGTATGTTATCTCATTATTTCATTTTGATCGGGACTGTTTGAATTTTATCAAATTGAATCTTTTCATATGTATGATTATTATTTATCAGTAGAAATAGTTTATAATGTAATATAAACATTGGTTTCATCACATATTTTTGTTCCAAGTTGAAAATTGGCATTTAGTCATAAGATAATTCATTTCTCAATCTGGGCTATGTTTTCAAAGGGTACTTGTTTTATCATAGTCAATAGAGAATAGATCTATTTAAAAAAATAAAAATGCATTTTAATTGGTTGGTTCAGTCTGCTGGTGATTGGCTGACTGGGATCAAATGTTTTGATTGGTCAATTCAAACTGTTTTGACCAATCAAAGAGATCGCTATAGATTATTTTATGATGTGATACAGTGCATGTGATAAATCTAGTACGATATTGAATTGATTATTTATTTTATCAGAGTCTGTCAGTACGAAGAGTATGTGTGCTTTTTTTAACTAGATAGTATTGCTTTACGTAAATTGTGTACATATATCTAAATGTTGTGTAAATAAAATATTTCAAATCAGTTGTAATTATTGTTGGACAAGTGTGCAATTACTGTCCTTTTATTTGTATATTGACTATTTGTAATTATATTAAAGTCATTGAGATTTTATGTTACGTGGTTTAGTTGTCTATTAAGAAGATTTAGGGGGTTTTTTCATAAAATTATGCCAGATAACTTTTCTATATTTACCACTATATCTATCGGTCAAATGAAAAAAAGTATGCTTTGACGTGTATTGATATTTAAAGTTACTTGTCTCTTTCATTGGTGGCCAAGGTTTCTGTGTATCTGTACATTGTGATGAAATTCATTTCGGCATTTTTGATAGATTTTCATTAAAGTATGTACTCTGTCAAAAATGAAAAAAAATCATTTAATATATACTTGCGGTAGACTGGTGGTCTCTTCCCGGATACATTGTACATTGTCTCCGCCACCATTAAGAACTGGCCACCACCATATAACTGAAAAATTGTTGAGTGTGGCATAAAACACTATTCAAACAAAATAAAGAATTACTTTACTGCAACTTTATCATATGAAAATGGAAGTTATCTGTGGTTTTTCCAAATGGTATTTTTCATCCCTATTTTACCAAAATACACTGTTCTACTTTATGTTATAAACTATTCAGAAATCATACTCAAGGGGAGACAAGGATAAAGTCATATAAAATTCAGACATATATATTTAACCTGTGTACTAACCAGTCTTGTTTAACAATTGTGATTAGTTCATTAATTACCATGGCAACATCTTGATTCTCAAACTGTTTTGATCTCAATAATTATTCCACTTTTGTGTTCGGATATTTCAGATTTAGTTTCTTCACATGGAAACATGCACAGTAGTTAAATATAATCAGAAAACAATCACAGAATCAGATTTCAATCATAAAATAATTAACTTGTCTCAAAAGAATATTCATTTGTTTCTTACTTATATTTTCTTTGGTTTTTAAGTCTCTTTGAATGACATATCATTTTCTATTCTGTTTTAAAGTTTTTAGCTCACACGACCCGGGGGAGGGGAGGTGGGTCCATGGCTGAGTGGTTAGAACATCGAGCTTAAAGCCTTGAAATCTCACCTCGGTCATCGTGATCAAGTCCAGCTGGAACCTAAGCTGATTGTAGGGGGAAATTTACCTGTTTATACCTGCGGAAGGCCAATGGTCTTTTCCAGGTTACTTTGTAATCAGGATCTCTCCTTCACCATCAAAAACTGGCTGCCACCATATGACTGAAAAATTGGTGAGTGTGTTGCCTAACACCATTCAAACAAAACCCAAAATATCACCTGACCCAAAGGGTAGTGTGAGTTATTGCCATCACTTTTTGTAGACATTTATCTATCTAAACAGATATTCTATATTGAAATGACGTGTTGAAACTGCCCACAATTGTATGAAAAACGAATAAGATATTTAGATTCAAGTTTTCGTTTTTGCGGAACAACCAGCATTCCTGCTGTTACTATAAATAGACTATGCATATATTTAAGTCGGGTATATATGTACACATTGGTAATTCAGGATATTGGTGATTATATACAGTCATCAAAGAGAAAGACAATCGTTCATTCTCGGTCGAGTTTATTTATGTTAAATTGATTTATCTTGTTGGAATTGATCACACCTGAAATGGATTTTGATCATTTAACTCCTGCATCCCTGTAGCCACAGTTGGACTATTCCATTTCAAAGAATGGTAAAGTCCACTGTCAGAATTCAGTTTAGAATCCAAATTTCAAAAGGATTTTACATTCGATATTAACTTGTTTACCCCTGAATTTTGACAGTAGACCATTCTATTTATTGATTTGGGTGGGTCTAAATTTGACCCTAAGGGTTGCAGAGTTGAATTAGGTGGCATTACAAACAGGTTAATTATCGAGTTTTTTACTCGAAGAACCACAACTATATGTACTATAATTTTAATGTTATTTATTAGTTTGAAAAAATGTATGCCAAAAGTTTAGTTCGATAATAAATCCAAAGTTGTGTGTGATTGGTACCATAGTTTGACAGTGTAACTGCTTAGCATGCTGTAGGCATGACTCGTAGAATCTGGGGGGGGGGGTATCAGACATTTACTGAAATTTCTAGCCATTGAAACATAGGTGCCTTTTCAAAAGCAACTATTCATGTTGTTAGCTTTCCAGTAGGTATTTTTCAGGTTTACTATTTGATAAACTGTCAGATGTTCCGCCAAACTACGAGCTACACACTTGTTTGATTTAGTTACTGGTAGCCGAGATACACCTTGGACCACTCCAATAATACAGCAAAAATATACAGAAGGAAAATGGTTCTCCATTAACTTGATTTCATATCTTCTTGTCAAAACCACTATTAGCCAGTTGTTGATTTTTTATTAATTATACTCAATTGTTTTACATGTTTTCAGGGTCTTTGTTAAACTTTGACTGGAAGTAAGGTTTTAACGTACATTTTGGGGGGAAAAGTTTTTACATGATGAGTCACATTATAAAGTAGTCAATATTAAAAATTGAAATGAATATTTGAACATGACAGGGCAATTGTGTAGTTATATTATTTTGACTGACAGATTTATGCAGTATATGTACTAGATTTGTAAGGTCCGTTTCATTGATCTGTGAAATTGTTTTGAGTGAGTTGTTTACATTTGGTTATGGACGTTACGAGAAATGTGACTAGCCAAATTTATGTCAAATTTTAGAACCCTGATCATTTACTTGTATGTTGTGTAACCAATCAATGTTTAGTGAAGACCACTGAATAAGAAATTTTGTTGACATTTTAGGGTAAAAAGAAGCACAGCTTTTGTTAACGAGTCATTTGTCTTACTTTTGCATTTTTAATATTTTAGACAAGAATTTACCATACACTTTGTTGGTACTTCTGCATTACAGATTTGATATCCACAATGATATCACGATATTGGCAATGTGATGTCATCTCAATAATACCATGATGTCAACAATATGATGTCATCTCAATGATATTCTGATGTCATAAGTATGATATCATTCCAATGATATGATGTCATTGAAATGATACCATGATGTCAGCAATATGATGTCATGATATTGGCAATGTGTCATTATCCCATTGATATCATGATGTTGGAAATATGACATCATCCCAAATATATCATGATGATGTCATCCCATTGCAATATGATGTCATATCATTGATATGTCATCAATATGATGCTGTGGAAATGGTATCATGATGTCAACAGTATGATGTCATCACATTGATATTAGCCATTTGATGCCATGATTTTAGACCTTTGATGTCATGATGTTAGAAAATTGATATCATGATATCTGCAATATGTTGTCACTGTTTAACATTTTTATCTCTTTACCCATCATTATTTATATAATTAGACATTGTTATCCATTTTTCCTCTGTTGATGACGCTAAATTCAAGACTTATGCCCCTTTTTGAGAGATGATGATTACACAAAAATAAAATTGATCCTCTTCAATATTGATTGAAAACCCCTTTAAATACCTTAACTATTCGACATACAAATTAGTTGAGTATGTTACTAAGAATAACTACATGTTTAGTACTTAATGTGTTTCAGTAACTCCTGCATAATGAGAGATGAATTTAAGTGGGAAAAAATCGAAGTGACATTTATCTGCACTTCAATATCAGTTTCAAACACTTGTCATTGAAGATATGGTAGTCATTTTCATCAAGTTTGCAGTTTAAAATATCAGGGTTGAGGTTTACCCTCTTATTTTGAGATTTTTGAATTTTTTTTTTTAAATTCTGATTGAATGATGATTTTAATTCTGAAATAATGAGTATGTGTGTTAATTTGTGAACAAATGGCTTGATATACAGATGTTAATTTTTAAAATAATTTGTGTTAAAATGTTGTAAAATTAAATACATCGCCTTTAAATGTTGATTTCACCCGCAGACTGGTGATCATAAGATGTAAAGTCAGCGACATAAGGGAATAAAGAATTGAGACATTTTAATGCTATTTTCTATTTTGTTTAAGATAATGTGATATTTATCTATATGACTGGGCATTTTAATGCGAAAACGTTCATATAGCGATCATGCAGATTTCAACTCCTAACTGTTTTCCTACAGATTTGAATCATTATATTACACTAAAACTATGGCATTATTCAAGGATATGCACTGTGTTATTTGGTATCTATCATGATATCAATCATATTAGCAATAAAATTAAGCTAGAGTGAAAATTTTGATAAAGGAATCTATATACAAGGCCTAATATGCATTTGCCTACATTAGGGTCTACTTTCAATACTTGATTCAACGTATTGTTTTTTGTTGAGGGAGATAACACCCAAATATTAGTTCAGAAGCTGAAGTTAGCGGACTAAAATATTAAAAGTCCTATTATATTAGGCCTATTACAAGGATTTCAATTGCAGCCAGGATCGTAAAAACTACTCACAATCTCTCACGTTTTCACCTGCTACTTTTTGAGAGAGACGAAGAAAAAACCTACATTGCTTTTATCCGTTGCTCTAAAATATTTTCAAGAAATTTAATTCTGTTGTTGAAAACCATCTTATTCATCTGATAAAAGCGCCGAGTAACCGTCATGGGTTTCATATTCAGTTACAGTGATGTGCCAAAATTTATGCAACATTTTTATTTTTCTCTATATATTTCATATAAATCCACTATTTCTCAAAATGTTCATGGAGAGTCATTTCTATATCAATTTTGATGACTTTTACACCATATCAAATTGTTTCATTGTTTTTATGTTTATAATGTTTAAATTTTCCGTTTTCAAGATTCAGCAATTTAAACATAAAATTGAATTTTTCAAGTCACAATTCCATATGAAAAAGTGAAGTCTAAACTTTTATCTTGCAAAACTCATCATTACTATAAACCACAACAAGGAAAATCCATGACAAACACAGTAACTTTAAAACATTAATGGTTAAAATAGAAAAACCCATATAATCTGGCGGGATGGAGTCTCGTGAACCCTTTCTTGACCTGGACGAGTTTAATTTTTAGGTAATAAAGCATAACATTAAAATTACACTGACTAGAATAATCGTTCCTACTTGTCAGCATACATAAGAGAGTATCCAGTGAGGAATAAAACGTTTTTCCCGTGCAGCTTGTCATAACCGAAAAGTGAGTAGAAATCATCCGTATGATAATCAAAAGGTTACTCCGCCCCGCCATCTTATGCGAGTCGGACAACAATAGTGGAAATTGTATTGAAATTGAATGGGAAATAACTCGTGTTCGTTTTTGAAAAAAAATACGGTTTTATTTGAAATATATAAAGAAAAATAAAAAGTTGCATCAATTTTGGCATGGCACTGTACATGCCTATTGATGATGTACTCGCTCATTTTATTTGCGGGTTAAACGACAACTGTTATCATTTTTATTATCTACATGTATTTCGTAAGTGCAATTGGAATCTAAAGCATTATTTTCGATGCTTAGAAATGTAATTGCTAACAACGTAAGCATGACATGTTGGTGACATCAGCACCTGGTGAAGTTTTATGAGGTTTAAATTTCATTAAATATTATATAACAAACCATCGACCATTGAAAGAGATATGGCAAGTTCTATCAATCCCTCTGGTTTGTTTCACTTTTCCATGTACTAAATGGAATTCAGCTTTAACAGTTTCGTGACGTCGTAACAGTGCGATATGATAAATTATCCGGTCTATAGTGCGATTTCATTTTAAACTGTAGGACACGTGACCGTCTCTTGATAACTGAAAATGCAGAACATAAACAAAAATGTAATAAAGAGGATTATCAAGAATTTCTTATCACTTTTTCGTAACTCTACATCTATTTTAAATTCTAACTCAGTTGATGAAGTGTAATTGACAGAAACGATTGCCTTGAGGATTTGTTCTGGTCCCTTTTCTTAATAAACTGTAACTTTGATGCCTATATTATGTGTAGAATATTTACCATCGTGGATTTATTGTAATGCTTTGTTCATTTAACGAGGATTACCTACAATGCGAGGGTTATTGATGGGTCTCCTCGCAAGAATACAAAGTGCAATATATGCTAGACAACTGTACTGGAGACATCTCTCTCTCTCTCTCTCTCTCTCTCTCTCTCTCTCTCTCTCTCTCTCTCTCTCTCTCTCTCTCTCTCTCTCTCTCTCTCTCTCTCTCTCTCTCACACACACACACACACACACACATTAGCATTTTCACCCACTCTCATACCACACACTCACTCTTCCGTACTGTCACTCTCTTAGATATATGGATAAGATAAAACTTTTATGTACTATATTATTTCTAAATGACTTCAAGTTCTCATTTTGAGCACGTACATGAAGATGCATTGCTAATTTGTGAAATTACAGTTATGTATTAAAATGTAAGCGTCGTTTTTTGGTTAAAGGAACATTAGCTGTGTTTACCAAAAACAAAACATTATTTCAACTTTTTCTACTTTCACTACTTGTACTTGATGTACAATAACACGAATAATAAATAAGAGTTAAACACAGGCATAAAAAATCTTATATTCCTATATATTTTGTGAAAATAATGGTCCAGTGTTGTATTCGTATACAAATCTGTTGCAATTGAAAAACCTGGATTTTGCTAGTAATTTTCACAAAATATATAGGAATTTACGAATTTTTACTCCCGTGTATATCTCCTTTTTATTGTATATCAATCTAAGCAGTAAAAAGGAAAGAAATTTTAAAAACACAGTTAACGCCCCTTTAAATGTCCATACATATGCCTATACACACATTTAGAATTGTATTCTGAAAAGAAATATATTTTTTCACGTGTTGATACAATTCAATGTATTAGCTATACTTTACATACATTGTATATGTATAACAGTAACTTCAACTTTGATAGAAGTTAAACATCATGGATGTTTACTGGGATATCACAAAAGATAGAACAATACCAAAGTTATAGTAGAATCATCGGTGAATTGCTGGATACTGTACTACATACATGTAGTCGGCAAAGTACATTGAGTGTTGTTGTGATCTATACATTGTCGCTCCTGTACTTTTTATCAGTTTAATATCAGCTACAGATGCGAATCCTCCTAAATACACACACACACACACACACACACACACACACACACACACACACACACACACACACACATATATATATATATATATATATATATATATATATATATATATATATATATATATATATATATATTCAGTAAAACCTGCTATAGTAGCCACCTCTATATAAGGGTTACCTGTCTAAAAAGGCCAGTTTTTTTTTTTAAGTCCATTGACTGCACACTTCAACTAAATTGAACCTGTGTATAAGGGTCACCTGCACATAAAGGTCAATATTTTCTGGTCCCTTGCGTGACCCCTATATATATATATATATATATATATATATATATATATATATATATATATATATATATATATTATATATATATTTCTTGACTGCAACCATAGTATAGATCCACCATAAACTGATTTATAATTATTCATTGATGCGTCTTGTCTTTATGGAAATGAATTCGTGTGTATTGCTTTCATAGGGGGGTCTCGGCGGGGGTTTCCTTGGCCCGAGTGGTTTAAGCGTCGCGCCTTAAACCCTGAAGTCTCTCATCACTAATCAGCGTGGTTTCGAGCTCCCACCGGAACTTAAGCCGATTTCGAGAGAGTTTGTCAATTTACTTGCGGAAAACCGTTGGTCTCTTCCGATACAAGAGAATACACAAGTCAAAAGTATAACAAAGAAGAACCAATGGATATCCTAAAGTCCAATTCCATTAGAATACGACAAATTAGGTATTGAAACGGTCTCAACACGAAGTCAATTGCGAATCCCAAACGGGATGAGACCAGGTGTCCGGAAGAAGTTCCAGGACCAGGTAATCATTATATCGACCAGGTATTAATATGATGTTTAGGAGATCTCTTCAAGATTTGTTTGTCAGAGGAAAGAGAGACATTGCATCAGATCATCCTCTTCTGGAAAACTACTGGAGACGGAAGATGAAGAGGAAGTGAACAGGAGAACATAATAGATTGGATTCAAAAGATAGAAACAAAACGTCCCGACTTGTATTGACAGGAATTTAATGACTGAATCTAAATGTGTTGCATTTCACTCATGACATTTTCATACAGAGTGAAATTGTCTTAGAGGGACAGATCACAACATTGAAACAAACAGATCTAGAAAATATAGAAACAAAACCTTGATATAATTTTCTCTGGTTGCACTCTCTTGACAAAGAAAATATACGGAAATGTGCATCTGTGGTTATTTTCCAATATCTCCATTACAACACGTCTTGCTGTGCACGGTTGTTCAACAAAGGTGATGGAATATTTTGTTTGCTACATAACACAGTGATTCCATTCCTTGGACTAAACTCGGTTGAAAATTACAAAAAAAAACGTATAAGACGCAATTAATCGGGATATCTCAATGTTTAAAAACGAGAAACATTAGCATGGTTGAGCATAACATTTCATTCTGTTTATGACTTTGGAACACATTCGTTCTAGATTTGCAGAAGACACTTTCTTGTATCGACAGGTTTTGTATACTTTTTTTCAATCTTCAGGAGATACATGTCCGACTACACCGTTTATTACGCCATTGCACTAACTATTCATCTGTGACACTGTCGAGCCTGCGTCAAACTGTTGTGTACACAAAACGACCGATATAAATCAGACTTTAGTACCGCGTCTGCGTTTGCTTATGACGTACACGACGACGCAAGATGGGGGCAGACTTGGCTCGAACAGTACTTGCAGTTGTGGGTCTTGTTAGTCTATTCACAATTCGATTAAGCTCAGCTGAACTGACTACTCGCCAAGTACCCGGATAATGTTTTTTGAGTTCTGGGTACTGATGCTGCATATACGGTTCCTGCCGAAACTCCTGCATCTTTCGTCTGTTTTCTTCTTCATACCCTTTGCGTTCACGTGACCACAGAGCTGAACGTCTTGCACTGGCAGTGGTGGGTCTGGCAACGGATGTGTCCAAATAGGTGACGGTTAGTTCGTGTAGAGGAGGTCCAAATAGTTCTCTTCGGATGTCCTCTTCCTTTACATTTGCCTTTAACGAGAACAAATATATATAATGTATAAAACTGACCATTCAAGTTATTGTTATCGACATTAGGGGTGTCCTTGAACAAGATGTTCTTGACACAAGAACACTGTTCTTGAGTAAGAAAGTTCGCCAAAACGCGAAGTATATCGACCCGGGACACTTTTCTCGGTACGGATTTTGACACCTCCTTTTTGGCAGTAGTGAGAACAAACATGGCAAACCAATAATGTTGCAATAGTTGATCAACCTCGTGTTCGACTCCATTGTATTGTTCTCGGTGATTGGATTGGAGTTATCCTAAAGTCACCAAATTATTTCCGCCCTAGGACACACACCGTGTCATTTTAATTTTACATTTCCCGGATGGGACTCGACTTGTTGTTTAAATGGTTATAGAAAAAATATAAATTTAGCTGACAAGGTCACAACTATTTTCGCTTTAAGTAAAAGAAGCATTTATTTCGGACAATTTATCATTTATTGTTTTGATCAGTTTTGAAAGAATCATTTCCATACATTGTTGTTTTTTGAAAATTAATGTCATATATTTAGTGTTTTTTAGAGTGGCAATCACCATAGTTCCGTGGAATCAAGGGAAGCAACCCAAATCCAAGCAGATACCGGGCTGTCCGTTTTGGACACTTTACCATTGGTGCAGACAGACTGGTACTTGCCTGTCTGTTCCTGTCAATGGTAAGTGCCCTTTATGTGTCAGAAAAGGTAAAAACTTCTTACATTTTAGACATCTTTTTCCCCATGAACAATTGATAAGTTTTTCTCTCTAATTCGGTATTCATGATTGTTAAGTAAATACATGTACATGTATTTACAAAGTTTGCGAATGGACATGAAACCTGTTCAAAACGAATACTTTGAGTTTTTAAGTATTGGTTTTATATTTATTCCGGGTCATCCCCGCGACAATGTCCCGAATGAAGACTGCACATTTTTGAGTAATTTGCAGATACTTAAATAATTATTTTCACCGCCATAACTAGTGGTGTATTTTGAAACGATGCAACGAATAACAGTTTTTAGTTAATGGAAACATTCTGTGGTGAATCTACTCTATAGTTACTTTTATTCACGGGAGAATAAATTTCGCTATATTCGCGGTTTAAGAAAATACCACAAAAATTTAAATACCCATGAATATAATACTTTATACTAATGAAGTATCAAAAAGACAATACGTTACCCATAAAAGTTTTTACTAATCAATAACTAGACATCATATACACGAATCACGAAATTTTCTCAGCTATACTTAAACTCCTATCACACTCCAGTACTGGAAATGCGCGATATTTAGTATCCGTGAATAATCTTCTTTCAGAAAAAAAGCGAAATTTTCTCCCCATGAAATTAAACTGCTATACAGTATTTTATATTTTAATTTTCAATCAATTCACCTCATTGAACAACTTAGCTTCTTCCTCTTCGTCGAAAACAAAGGTAGGGAACTGGTACTTTACGGATTGTCTTCTCTTGATGTCGTCTGCCTGTCTATCAAACGCCGCCGGTGCAGAAGCAGCCGAACGTCTGCGGCTTCCGCTTGAGATAACAGAATGTCTTCGCATAAAATCAACAGCCATGTTTGTCCGTGTACCTACAATGCCATGACGACAGTGACGGTCGTAAGACTTTACAGACGCAATGGACTCTTTCCTGTTCCTACAAAATGAAATAAAAGAAACTTTAAATATTTTCTAAGCTGTGTAATAGCGACAAACTTAAGGCAATTTACAAAAAGTCTAAGTGGACAGACACTTCGAGTTGAGTCGTGATTAGCGCATTCGCTCTTCTCCAATTGGTGCGACTCGGATTCGATCTTCGGGTTGAAAAGGGAGGATATGGAATAGTATATCGGTCTCCATAGTATTAAGCACTCCTCATTCCAAAATCAGAGCCCATGAGAAACGTTCCATGAACTTGTTAATCGTTGTAAAATAAACAGATTTCATACAAAACTATGGCCTCTTGATTTTGTGGAACTGATAACAATTTTACAACAAGATTTGTCCCAAGATTACACTAACTACTTATGACTTTTTTAGTTTAGAAAAACAGCTTATACACTTCAATATACAATGTATTCCAGTATATATATATATATATATATAGATATATATATATATATATTATAGATATATATATATATATATATATAGCTATATATATATATATATATATAGATATATATCTATATATATATATAGTATATCTATATATATATATCTATATATATATATATACTATATATATATCTATATATATATATATTATATATATATATATATATATCGGTATATATATATATATATATATATATATATATTATTATATATATATGTGTGTACATATATATACATGACTCAACTCGAAGTATCTGTCCACTTAGACTTTTTATGTATATATATATATATATATATATATATATATATATATATATATATATATGTGTGTGTGTGTGTGTGTGTGTGTGTGTGTGTGTGTGTGTGTGTGTGTTCAACACTGTACTACAGGTTTACATCAAAGCATCGGTTTAACTCTCATGAACTTTTTCATCAGAGACATATATACCGCATGTGTTATACAGTCATGTACATATATGTCTGCTTTCATTACATGTTTGTTTATGAAACGGTGGAACGCGTCGAGATTGTCAGCCAATCAGTAATCTGGGCCAGTTTCACTAAAGGTCGTGACTTCACATGTATCATTCTTCGTACATATAAACTTACGTCAGAGTCTACGTCTGCTCCAAACTACTACATATATCAAGAAAGTCTCAGATACCAAAGAATAAATCATTAGTATATCCAGGATATAGGTACAAATCTGGTAAAAAATGGACAAACACGGACCTCTGGAAATCAAGAGGTGGGATCAGGTGCCATGGAGGAGTAAGCATCTCCTGTCGACCGGTCAAAACCACCGTGTGTCCACAGTCAAATCAATGTGAAATACGTGAGGAACGAATCCTCGTCACAATTGGTACAGATGTCTCAACAACCGCCATCGAACAGGCAACTCAACATTTCACTTCGTGAAACAGAGTAATCGCAAACAAGACTATTATTCCGACCATAAAATTTGCGGAACGTTGACATCAAACGCGGTTTTCGATATCCCTGTGTCAATAATTTGTCAGTAAGTAGTTTACTTTTGTATATGAAATGTTCATATGTTGAACACGTCCTGGCATATCGGATCATTTGTGAAATATAAACTCCATATGCGGGTGATTGTGGAATATTACTACTAAATTGGAAAATTTACGATGGGAAATCCGAAATCGTCGAGTTTGTCGTATAGCTTAGTTGCTAATTTCCCGTCTGTGTCTATAGTAGGTAAAATGTCTGAGTAAGAAGCATGTGTGCTTGATTCTGTTGTATCTTTAATTTCTAGTTCGCTGGGATATATCGCATTAACATATTTCACACGTAACTTGGTTTTGGTAACGAGTAAGCATATGTTTACGACCTTTTGTGAAACTGAAACTACGTATGTACACGTAAATAAAATCGTAACTCGAGTTACGTCTAAAGTTACGTTTACGTTTGCGGGCAAAGTAACGACCTTAGCGAAACTGTCCTGTGTAGGCAAGTCTCGCTAACCGAAGGAAATTATAGTTTTCCAATGGAATTTCGTTTATAATTCCATTAATATGACGAATTTTGTTCTTTAAATTTTCTTTTCCTTCTGTTAAGAATGGATTTCTGTAGAAAATGTTAGATATTACAATAAAGATCCCTTCCCCGGAATGTGACTTTAAAATTTCGAGAGAAAAATATATGTGATTGCCGGAACATGTTCGCGTAACCTTCTTGACCTCTGAATAAACGCCGGTTGATAACAGATAATGGCTGAACACTTATTAATTCTTTATATTAACCCTATTAAAGTGTGGGTCGTGTGACCTGTCTAGTGGATTAAAAGAACTATCAATGTAGTTTATTCCACAGTCTGATTTAACAGTAGTTAAGATTAGACTCCGAGATAATCACATTAAAAATCGTTCAGTTTGTAGCCAAATTCGAAATTAAGTCAGTAATTGTTACCGGTATGTTTGCCAACTTTTGAATCCATTGGTGGCCTTAGAACTAGTGACATGCCAAAGTTGATGTAACTTGTTATTTTTCTCAATATATTTCATATAAAACCACATTTTTGAAAAAGTTATTACAAAGTTATTTTGTATTCAATTTCAATACAATTTCTCAAATTAACCATTAATGTTTTGAAATTTATGTTTGTTTTGTTATAAATTTCTACTGCTTTCTTTTATAGTACTAATGAGTTTTGCAGGATACAAACTTTTAATGTCTCTTTTTGATATGTGTAAATAGGGAATGGTGAAATTAAGAACTTTCTTTTCTGTTAAAATCGCTGAATATTGAAAACAGAAAATTTGAACATATAAATTAGCAAATACACAATGAAACTGTTAGATATTTTAAGTTTTATGGTGTAAGTTTTGTCAAATGAATGTTTTGAAAAATTGTGAATTTATGTGAAATATATAGAGAAAAATATAAAAATTGGATCAAATTTGGTACGTCACTGTACAGTTTTATAAACGCCAATCTCTTACACAGAGTTGTCGTTCCTTGCTCTCCTCAACGTGATATTTTGACGAATAACCGAGAATATACTAAAAATTACACATGCATTTACTGATTACACATGTAAAGATTACATTGCCCAACAGAAAGCAAACAAGCTGTCAAAATGGATCTTTGTTTGGTTGTATAAAAAGTTTTAGATAATTGACGTTTTATATAAATCACGGGTTGAAAACGACGTGTTTTAATGTCGTATACAATTTGTAAAGAGAAATCGAATGTGAACAAGGGGCGAGTAAACATTAATTTTACATTCTTACATGGATGACAGGAAAATTAATCGTCGGTGTATTTCAATCATACTAGGCAATACAATCATGATAACATTTTCAACGGCAATAGGCCTATATCTTTTTGCCTTTTTAATCAGTTTTGGTCTATTCGCGGGATATTCTTATATCAAAATGACAGCCTGTATGCCTTTAGATACATCAGCCGACACTCAGATCCCGTGTCCCGCTCCCACTGCACAATCATAGGTCCATAGCACGAGTCAAAATTTGTGACACTTCGCCTAAAGTTGCTGACGTTTCTGTGAGAAATTCTTGGCGAGATATTTAAATAAACAATAAATAATAATGTTATTTTCTTTATTAGCTTTTTATTGTGAGTATGAAGGCCGTAAGTCCTGTGTAATAAAAGTGCAGCGCGGGAACTGTCCTACTGCGCCATTTGTCGACAAGTGAGGGCGCCTGAAGTCCAAGGTATAAATGAGTTTGGATGTCATAAAGGCTCAATAATGCTGCATTTACAGATGTTTTGGAAAATGGAATGTCGCTTTGAATAGTTCACTTTTGCCCCATCCCCTCCTGCTAGTTCGTTCTAAACAGCATATTACAATAACTTCTCGCTTTTCAACAACACGCACGCACCCCCCTACTGTCCTAACTCAATGTAAGTACTTTGTTGGGAACAATTATAAAAAAAACAAAAATGTAAACAATACAGGATAAAACTAGGTTAAATCCTATAACGTTCCCAGTCATTTTAATTACCGAAATAGGTTTAGTACTCACTTTTTACGGGAAAACGTTATGGCAGTCCTCTAGGATAGTCTTTGCAATTGTTCCTCTGTAACTACGAGTGTCATATTGGCCACATACAGTCCAATACCCCTCAGAAACAGACAATGTCATTAATTCTGGGTGTTAATTGAATAGTCATTTAGCTATAAAACAT
Source organism: Atrina japonica (assembly GCA_030159075.1). Taxonomy (NCBI): domain Eukaryota; kingdom Metazoa; phylum Mollusca; class Bivalvia; order Pterioida; family Pinnidae; genus Atrina; species Atrina japonica. The sequence continues at coordinate 468,229 of BROG01000093.1, read as the reverse complement.
ATATCAGATGTTATTTAAAAGATTAGCGTTATACGGTGACTTCATGGCAAGGGCATTGCGCTCAATTTGTACGCCGATATTTAAATCTCACTCGGGAGTTTTCATTGTGTTTTGAAGATAACACACGAGAATTGTCTTCCGCTTCGCTTGATTAAGGTGCTTTAATGAATGTGATTAAAATGAATCAAATTTTAATCTGCGATCAATCTAAAAACGGGCGTTCTAATTATAGTGACGATATACTAGGCTGGCTTTTTATAATAAGGTAAATCTTTGTCAGAACTATCGGAGTTGGGTATCGGAAGCTCTGATACTTACCTGTTTTATGGTTAGTTTTTCGGTAAACAAAGGTGTAAATTAAGTAATCAATTCAGTTTATCGATAACTAATACTATACAAACAGACTTTTTGATCACCCGCCGATCTCTTTGACAAGACAAAACAATTCATGCTAAACAAACAAACGAATAAATATAACGCACATGTTTGTCAGGTATATGATACCAGTTGAGGTTAGGCCATTCCAAGTTTTTTCTCTGTTTAGCGTCCGCGGACGGATTGGTTTTGAGATCATTAAACAGAAAAAAAAATACAAACATCTAAAGATGAAATATGGAATATAGGCCTAAAGTGAACAGGTAAACATGAACATTTGTTTACATCATTGTGAAAATAACAAAAAATCATGTTATTTATTAGTATGTGCCAAAGATGTGGTTTTTATACGTGCAATTTGGTTTTCCTTTGTTAACATATTAGGAAATACTTAAATGTCCATAAAATTTCATTTGTCTTGTGGTTTTTTGGGGTTTTTTTTTTTTTTTTTTTTTGTCATTTTGTGTTTTTTCTGATAGAAAGATAGGATTTTGAATTCAGGGTGGACGCTAAACATAAAAATAACTTGGAATGGCCTTAATTCATTTCCAATTTTAGTAAATTCAGCGATATATAAAAAGTCTTACATCGCTGGTAAATTGTAGTCGTGTACTAATTTTCAATTCACCAAAATTGGAAACGAGTAAACAAAAATAGGATAATTGTAACACACATAAGTGTTTGTTTGTATATATATATATATATATATATATATATATATATATATATATATATATATATATATATATATATATATATATATATATATATATATATAGTCTTTTTGGTAGATCGGAGATTGATCACGACTGATCATGTGTTCTTTTACACAGAATCTCATAACATTCTGTTTAGTATTTTTAGCTGAACTGAAGTATTTCAACTTAATGCAAAAATATCCATCATTCTTTTGACTTAAAAATGTATCCCAAATTAAGTCGCATCGGACTTATAATATATATATATATATATATATCAATCACTTTATCTTGACGCTTTTCGGTTTTATTAATTTTTTTTTTTGTGGTTGTTTTTTTGTGTTTTGTTGGTTTTTTTTTTACAAAAATAACCTGTCGCACAGAATTTTTTTTGGTAATTTGCCCTTCTTATTGCTTGTAGTTTTGCATCCTGTCAAGAATTTTTCGCTTATATGGAGATATCCCCAGCTTTAGGTGAAGTGCCACAAATTTTGACTTGTGCTAGCTTTATCCCGATGCCAAACTGGCAGTGGGATTTCCTTTAAGTACCACGCGGCGTCGTCTGCTGTGACAAGGGACTTCGGTTTTAACAGGTTCAACTGAAAGACCAACAACCTTCACTTAGTATGCCAAGTGCTTGGTGCTTTGCGAAAGAGCAGTCATTACCATTTTTAAAGTCTTTGGTCCATTACCAGAAATTTAACCCCGGACCATCCATTTGCGAGTCGAACACTCATTGTTCTAATCATGTGTTCAACCCAATAAGTAAAACTGACAAAAAAAAAACAAAAAACAAACAAACAAAAAAACAAAAACCAAAATAAATAAATAAAACAAACAAACAAATTTAACCCCGGACCATCCATTTGCGAGTCGAACACTCATTGTTCTAATCATGTGTTCAACCCAATAAGTAAAACTGACAAAAAAAAAACAAAAAACAAACAAACAAAAAAACAAAAACCAAAATAAATAAATAAAACAAACAAACAAATAAATAAAAAAAAATACATATTCACGCGAAAATAGATATTATAAACAAAACCAAAAGTTATATGTTTGCAAAAATGACCAAAATAAACGTTCAAGACGATCGTTTCCGTTAATAAGACTTCATCAGATGATCTCGGATTTAAACGATATGTATATGGTGTCTGACAGGGCCAAATACTAAACCTTAATTTATTCCCTGTTCCGTAAAAGAGTAACCAATGTAAAAAGATTACTATCTTAATTAAATGTACATCAAGACATTTTTTTAATCTATACTTATTTTTACAGTTTCAACGTCGAGACTTTTGTTTTTGAAAATGACGCATTTCTAGACGCATTAGTTTTTTTGTATTTAACACATTGCGTAAAAAATTACACGTCACACCCCCAAGAGAGAGAGAGAGAGAGAGAGAGAGAGAGAGAGAGAGAGAGAGAGAGAGAGAGAGAGATTTACTGGTAACCGTAGCTGTACTGTTTATATTTTAACTCGCGTTCCCATACACACACTCACATGATTGATATATTTCCTTGAGTCTCTTTTTTCGATTAAGATTTGATATCTTTTCATTTCACAAGATTTACGACGGGATTTGTGATACTAAAATATATTTTACTCTCGCTACTTATTTTCATTATGTATATTAAGGCGGATCACTGATAAATAATTCCGCTTTATCCGTTATAATCCGTGTGACTGACACGTTTACTGTCGACATTATCCGTACACAAGAATACATTGTTCAATGTTTGTAAGTTTTACAATCTGCCGAGTTGTCGGTCCTTGGAACGAGGGACAGTATAGACAACTCTGTATGGGGATTGGTAAGTCAAATAAAAAATTGATTTTCGCGTTAACTACATCAACTAAAGTCAATAGAAATTAGAAACAAACAAAAAAGAAAAAAAATCACAATTATTTTTGCGTCAGTTTATATATAGGATTGTAGCAAAAGTGAGTTATTTTTCTCTTCATATTTCACTATAAAACCACAGTTTATCAATCATCTATTTACAAAGTCTTTTCCTATTCAATTTCAATACAATTTTATCCATTATATTCCAAGCAATTATGCTTTTGAGCTTCTCTTTTGTTTTTAAGAATAATATAATAATTTGTAATAAATTTAGAAAAGAATACAATCCAGTATATGTAAAAAGTTTAATCACTTTTGTCACTATAGTGTGTGTGTGTGTGTGTGTGTGTGTGTGTGTGTGTGTGTGTGTGTGTGCCAAGGCGATGTGCTTAGGCCATACCACTATATCAGCAGCATTGTTACGAGGTGTTTTATTTTAGGGGTAGTTAAACAAAATTTAGCTTAAAAGAATTAATACCATTTCGAAGGAATGCGAATTGGGTCATCAAGAATATAAGGCCATGGACATTTGGTCTCTGGGTCATACATTTTAGAATTTGGTAGAAGACATGACAATTTATTTACATAGAGGGGAAAACTTCCTGAGATTAAGTATATTATTACTACATGGCTTTTTCGCAGTTTTTGGTAGAAGACTGTATGTTCGTAAATCTTATTTAGCGTTTTTGGTTTTTGTTTTTATCTGGGTTTTTTTACAATGCATAGAAGTAGCGAAGAAGATTTCTAAGACAAAGTACATTATTACTTTATTAGGGAACGAATCTTTGCCCCCGTTAATAAATTAAATTCACAATTTCGTAGAGGGCTTTACACACTCTCTAACCGTATATTCAATTTTCTCCTTGATGTATAGAGATCTAATTGAAATCGATATACTTTTGATAGTTTAGGGTCCAACAAAAGGGCTGGGGGGGGGGGGGTGTCCAAGGATATACAATTCCCAATTTGTGTTTTCCATACACTAATAGGCTTATTACAAAATTTGACAATGGTTGGCAAAGTAGATTCCAATGAGAAGTTCACGCGGGCACAAAATCACCTGAGTGACCCAAAATGCCTGTGTTAGGTGTATGAAGTAGGTTTTGTATAGATCTATATATCGAATAAATAGTCATTTACCGAAGTGTGAATACCAGATTTAAGTAAACCCATAGGACAACATACAAACACCGCGACCAGTAGACAGACTACGCGACCAATGAACATACATGGATCTGTGAGACATCCAGAGGTATCATAAGGTCTCACGAAAGAGTTAGTAACCCCTGCCCGCCGTAAGTCCAAAAAAAAAAAATTAAAATTAAAAAAGGGGACAACCCCAGGAAAATAATCAAGGCCACAGGCCGAAAGAACGTCTGGGTTTACGTATACGCCTATTATAAAAACATGTATATGTATTTGACCATTATGTCTTAAATCTATATGGATTCGATTCCATGCAATCAGTTTTTATTGGTTTCAAACATTGACCTTTTTGAATCTAGTACTGTCACATTTAATTTTGCTCTCAATAATTCACTTGCTATATTAGATAGAATAAATGTCATTTTTGAAATAATAATCCTTAAATCCTGAAAAGATCAAGATATTATCTCTTAGTTTACGCTGATAATTTTTACTGACTATATACGAGTGTAGAATACATGCATTTTCGTTGGTCAATACCGCATAATATTGGGTTATAGAAACCTCTTTCGTTTATAGTTTCTGTTGAGTCAAGCAGCTTAAATCGCAATCGGTGTATGGACGAACAAATCCTAGATCAGGATTATTTCTTTAGTTATTTTTTATTTTTATTAAAGTCTCGTAACAGTTAAATGAATACACTAATCCACCCGCCATACCATTCCGTTGTATCCGATATTTCATTGTTGCAAAGAGCTCATACATAAATACTCGCGTAAGAAAACAAAATATTTTGGGATTTGAAATTGAAAACGTGGTGCAATCAATTTCACACGCTTCAAGTGAATGGGTCACTGTTGATATGCATAACACAACATTGTCTCTAGGCATGGTGCAGGATAAAGGAAATTAATTACCAAAATTGTAATAAAATTATAAATATTTTGGGAATATATCGTAACAGGTACTTCGAACCAAGGAACAAATGAAGGTGTTAAACAGAAGAGGTATTGATATTAAAACTTGTCAACTTTAAACAACATCTATTTCAGCACAGATGGAAAACGACCCGGGATATTGTACACAGCGACAGTGAACGTGGAAAGTCATTCTTACAGTGGATTTCAGTGTGTGTATAATTATATATTCTTCGGATCTTTTTTTTTCCTAACGTAGGCAACTGGCTCAGAGAAAAGCGGATAAAATCAGAAATACAAATGATTGACTTTGAAATTGACGAGTAATATATATCACCGGATTATATTCAGTATTTAAAGAAAAAAGTGAAATATAAGACGGTTTGACCTTAAAGGTCTTGGTTCACTGTTTAAAGGCGAGGGGATGGACTACCATTGATATCGTTTTTTGTGTGCTGTGTTCGTATATTCCACCGTATCCACAAAACATTATCGCACACATGTAGTATTTGTACATGTGTTTTCAGTACCCGTAAAAAAAATCTTCGCGATAAAAAAGGAAAACGGTGTAATCTTTGAACTGGATGAAAAAAAAAGAATTATAATGAAAAACAATGAACTCAAATATATGGGAGGTATCCTTTTTAAATAACTAGAATCAAAGAAATTAAATTGTGTTTTTAAGATGCATTTCGTGATGAAGTCGGAAATATGCACGAGATAAAAAGATGTCGGCAAAATCACGGGACGGTATTAAAACATTGAGGATCAATTTGCAAGGAGACGACGATGAAGAAGGAACGACGTACCCGTCTTCGTTGTGGATGCACCCGCGTGTCGATGGATTTGAATTCAACAAAAATCGAACAGACTCTTCTCACTGGATGAAACCGAACTGGACAGTGGAAAGGGTGTTTAGTACGTATAGATCGTCATCTCCAGTGAACGACTCGAGCAGTACGGACGACGAGGACTCGAAATCAGACGCTACTGCGGCGCCGCCCACTTTACAAATTCCCTGGCCCAGGACTCTGCAGCAGAGGCGAACCGTGAATTTCAACATGTTTGGTACAATGCTGAAAGCCGCTTCAAAATTCAGGAAAGCTTTACCGATCAAGGAAGAATCTCAGAGACTAACGTTTCCGGGAGAACCGGTCCAAAGAAAAAGCTCAACAGGTACCCTTGCAGATTTGAATAACACCAAGAATTTTAAAGGGTTACCTTCAAATGAACAGGATGAAGATAAACTTGATAATGTTGGAGACATAGTGCCTCGGAAAATTTCGCAAGACCAAATTGACGCTATAGTGTCACGTGTTTCTAGGCCAACGAACTCGAGTCGAGCGAGATCGGCATGTGCACGACGCGTATATTTCCCGGAACCAAAACCACCTGAACCAAGCGTACGTATAAACTATTTACTTTTTGCACCGAAAAGATTCCGGGGGTTGAAAAAAGTTTCATCTGTTGAATTGGAGGAAATCACGGAAAGACTTTCTAAATTTGACATAGAAAGATGGCCACCAAACTCGATGCGGTCGTTAAAACACCCCCCAAGACCGTCGGTGATAAAAAGCCATAGTTTTGTGGGCTTACGGAACTACTGACGTTGCTTACTCGAATTCGAACTAGGGAACATTTTGTTATAACCGAATAAGCTATACGTGGTGCCATTTCAATCGATGTTGAATTATTCGGATGAAAGGATTCTATATAATTTTTTACAATATCATGGCGCTGTACTGATGTGTAATACAGTAAGGTTGAATGTATAAATAACATTTACGTGGGGAATTAATGGAGAAACGTATTCGAACACGAATGCTTTAACTAGTTCTAGTGTCTAGTTTACTTGAATACTGGACTAGTACCTTTGAAAACAAAATGATAGAAATTTGGATATACATAGTTATTTTGATTTCAAATTAGTATAACTATTATTACCAAAAACTAGTTTGTTTATTATTGTATCAATATATAATACACTGAAAAGTGTTATATAACTTTTTGTTGAAAAAGTAAGGAGAGCCATTCGTGTTATGATGTCGACATTTTAAACATATATGGTTACACTATTTGACCATTTTAGCACATGTTCATTCTAGTCCATAGTATTTTCTTTCACTTGCATAGAGACAACGCTAAGGTCTTAGTCAAATTGAATTATAAATTTCAAAGTGCTTTTGTAAACCAACCAATCATTAAAATAAAAATATTTTTTACTGATATCAGTAAAAATAGAAAAAGTATATCGTTTACCTTTTTTTCAGATAATTAATTTTTATTTTTCAATTTATATAAATAGTTTTTGTACGAGAATCCGTATGTTAGCCTTACGGTAGAAATACATTGGGTCATGTGAGGCTTCATTATTTTACGGTAGTAATGAATATGACATCCTATAATGACTTTGGTCATCCTATACAGTATACATATAATACGATAATACCCGAAATACCGAAAAACACACCTTTCGGAAGATTACAGACTAATAAAACAAAAGCTCCTATTCTTTCACTTTTGTTTTTGCAAGTAAAAGGAAAAAAAATGCCACCGCGACAGGCTGTGCTTTTTAAAATCCTCGTAGGGAATAAATAATAAATTGTAAATATTTCGAACAGAAATGATGTAATTTGTCCTGGACATGGATAAATTACTCAGATACCTTAAAACTATGTTGTGTTAGAATTAAGAGTGTCAACAGTTCATTGAATCAGCAAAAAGCTACTACCAAGCAGAAATAGACTTGGGTTATACAAGTATAATTCAAAACACGCAAATAATTATTATCGATTCATGGACTCGGGTCAGTGTATTTGTCCTCCTTTGACGCGATACGGAAATATAGAACATGTCAAATTTAGGTCTTGTGTGTTAAGTTCGCTTTTTAGAATACCGAGCACTTGAAGTAGGATTTTGTTTACATTCTATGTAGAGCAAAATCTGACCTAATCTTGAATCACTGATTTTTCCCGATTTCTTCACTGACTATACCTTCCTTTTTTTCACCTGAACTGTTTCGCCGCACGCATTCCATCTTTGGATTTTCACTAACTTGGCAGAGTTGTCGTTCGGGTTGTGGTTCTTATAGGCAGGTATATGAAAGACCGTTTGTGTCCCAAACTTGATGACAACTTGCATGCAAAAGCATTCGAGCTGCATGAAAAAAGTCACTTTAGTTTATAAAAACATAGCCTACTGTGAGCGGACTGTTACCACCTAAACTACTACAACAATATGATATAATTTAAAACATTCTCAACTCTAATCTAACCGTTTATACGATGTTATTACTAACTGATATAACAGTTTCATCACAATGTTTAAACGTAAGAAATCGGGTTAAAGGTCATGAAACGTTGACCTAAATTCCCACATAATCTATTTACGTGAACTTGTTTGATTGTTTGTTTGTTATTGTTGTTTAACGTCCCACTCGAGAATATTTCACTCATATGGAGACGTCACCAAATGCCGGTGAAGGGCTTCAAATTTTGGCCTATGCTCGGCACTTACAAACATTGAGCAGTAGGGTTCTTTAACGTGCCAACACCTACTGTTATATCACGGGACCTATAGCTTGTTACTGTCTCATCCGAAAGACAGTTTCATCAACCTGTCGCCGGCGGGACTCGAACTCACGACCTTACGATCCTGAGTCGAGCGCGCTACCGACTGAGCCAGGCCGGCTCTCGTGAACTTGTAGTTAAAGGCTTAAAGAAAATTTCATAATCCACTCGGCACACTGCAGTGGTTTTTGAAATTCACTCAACACTTTGACAAATTTACTCAACACTTATCACAAGTGAAAATTATTCTTAAGGAAAAGAATATGAGATTTATCAAGATTAATCACTTGAAACTTGAGTTCTCAATAAACAACAAAAAGCAAGTCTTTTTTTTATGCATACATACAATGTCTATCAAGTTGTTAAACCAAACACACAAATTTGAATACTGCACAACTGAGAAATTCAAACATTGAAACAGTAGCTCAACCACTAGACCAAAATTCTGCCATGAATTTAAGCTACTAGATCTATGTATTGCATTCGGCCTACTCAGTAAGGCAGCACATGAAAACGGCCCAAAGCCAAACCAAGAGACAGTCACAACTGTATCCCCAATTTAACTTTCGTTACTGGGCTCGAATCCGAAAAGATGACAACTTTCTTTGAGACGTTATAATGAATGTTAACCTTGTAGATATACTGCACTTAAATAAAAAAAAAATCCTCAGGCTTGGCTAAATTGTAATCATTCTGGACACGAACTCTGCATTATTTACTTCAGCACCGAACTTCGACAGGCAATGTACTAACGACAACGGCAGAAACAGTAAAAGCGTATGCTGACGCCATCTTTTAAAAAATGCAATTATGAATACTTATGGATGTAGGCCTACGTTTTAAAGAATGACTTATTATGCTGCGTGCATTTTGTGTAAAAATAATTTAATTATACGAGATTAAACAATATGAATTTGGCAGTTTTAAAAGTATTAATATTACATGTGTGGAACTACCTTGACTATGAATCGGACTCAGCGTTCATTTTCAGTCAGGAAATCGCGCATGCTCTGCGAGTAGCAAACTATAAACAAGACTGTGTTATGCTATCGCTAACTTGACAAGCAAGGTATTGAATGACTTCCTCGAAATTGGCGCTGTTATTTATTCACATCGGTTGTGTAGTTATCGTAAATATTCTGGATAATTGATTGATAAATTGTTTTTATTAAAAACACGACAGGTATAAGAAATTGAAAATCACAAACAAAAACTCCATTAAAAAATACTCAGCACGCGGCACTTGCGAAAAATCACTCGTCTGGACGAGTTTTTTTTAAGCCCTGTCGGCGGACCGGAGTCAGTCTATATTTACTAGGATATTTGGCATGTATTTTCAGCGTCTTGCGGTTGCCTAATGATGAAGTATTTGCCTGTTAACCGGAATTATTTGGGGTTCGAGTTCGTCCCGAAAGTTTTTAACACGAATTTTGACTTATGCCGTGTTAGGTAGCATTTAACACGTGTCTCCTTCATCATCAAAACTAGTCGCTTAAATATAACTGAAAGATTGTCGAGTGTGTCGAAAACCCTATCCATACAAACTAAAGCACTTTCACCCCAAGTATCTTAAAAAAATTAATGATTATGTGCTCTTTGTTAGTCAGTCTATTATGATATATGGGGTTGAAATGGGGAATCTTCATTGCTTTGATCTAACTCTATAGCTCAGGTCAAATTTTGTCGCACTTCACTTATAGCCAATTTAATTTGCTAAGCAGGCCAAGTTAAGGGCACTCGGACTGATGTATATCTCTATAATATAAGAAGTTTTTTCTTACAAGGGGAACCTGGTGACGGCCCTATCTCGGTCAGTAGACAAACACATTTTGCTACAATAATATGAAGTCATGGTGCTGCTAGATTTCAACCAAGCGAAAATCTATCTTGGGAACTTTCAACAAAATAGGGAACAAACACATTAAAAAAATTTTTTTGGGGGGGGTTGTTCAAATGGTCATATCAACAATTTTTCAGGTACAAGTAATATTTTTTTCAGGTATATGGCGGTGGCCAGTTTTTAATGGTGGGGGGGGGGGATCGGCTAAAATGTAATTGGGAAAGGACCATCGGTCTTTCGCAAGTAAACTGGTAAACTTTCTTATAAAATCAGCTTAGGGTCCAGTGGGGAACATCGACTAGATTTGAGAGACTTCATGGTTTGGAGCACAGTGTTCTTACCACTAGATTCAATTTTTGAAAGTGATCTAATATGTCAACTGAATTGGACTCTCTCTCTCTCTCTCTCTCAGCGTGTTATTTTTTTAATCTCAATATATAGTTACTAATACATATACCACTACAAAAGCTGTCTGGCAATGAACCGTCAAACTGAACAAAAATGTCTGTCATTTTAAAGATTAGCGGAGAGACTTTTTACTGTAAGTTTATTATATGTTTATATTAGCCTTGTATACACTTTAGTTATAAAACAGAAACGAAAACTGATTTAGAGTTGTATATCGTATGGGATCGAACTCTATTTGACCACGGCAATACGGACATTGGGATTATATTGGGTAATTTGTCCTTTTGAACCACGATGTAAAATTATGTTCTAAACCATCGACTCTTTACTGTTTAAATCGGCCATTGGATGATAGCCTACAGAGGAAGCGCGATCGTGGAGGCAAGAGATAACTCCCAGAGGTAGCCTCATCATGATTGATTAACATTTGTCCTTTACCGCTTTATCTTCCAAGTCGAGATTTCTGATCCACGTCATTCCGAGGAACGAAGTGGATCATAAAAACTTGCGAAGATTTCTCCGCTTGAAATCGTGCTTGTAAGCCGATCAGCCATTTTGAGTTAGATGGTATAATCTAAGCTAAGACATTGACGCCACGTCGTAAAAACCACGCGACGCTACTTACAAATTGATTGGACGGTGACGAATCATGTAGTAAAAATCAGTTCAAATGTCCGAAATTATTTAATTAAATCCCACCTGATTTCTATAAAGACAGGTGTTTCAACGAAAATAAGTTAACGTCATTTTCTTGTCGCTTCGGTGATAACCCGCCATCCCATCGCAAGACAGGAGTGGTCTTCCGAGACAGGTTCTTCTGTAGTGATTGTTCACTAAACGATATTTGGGTATAAAAGTTCAAAGTAATTGGTCTTTCGCGCTGGGATGAAATTATTTGTGTGTGTGTGTGTGTGTGTGTGTGTGTGTGTGTGTGTGTGTGTGTGTGTTTTATTTATTTATTTTAAATCAGTTTCCTTGTTTACTTTTTAGACTGATATAAAATATAAAAAAAGAGATATTATACAGGCATAGAAATTCTTTAATTCCTATATATTTTGAGAAAATTACTTTGAAACTGTCATGTTTTAATTTTTGAATTTACTCTGGGGGGTAATACAAAAATTAAAACATGACAAGTTGTCATGTTTTAATTTTTGTATTTACCCCCCCCCCCCCCCCCCGAGTAAATTACAAATTTAAAACATGACAAAACCCAGGTTTGGCACTTTTTCAATAATAAGTGATTTACTCAACCTTACTATGTGTATATGAATATCACACTGGACTTGACCTTATCTTCCAAAAATATTTAGGAATACATTATTTTTTATGCCTGTGTATAGCTCTTATTTGTTATTGTGTATCGAGTACAAATAGTAAAAGTAGAAAAAAAATCGAAATATATATACATGTATATATATTTGTAAACAGAGCTAATGCTCGTTTAAAACAGCTGAGACTTGACCCCGAGGTCAAGTCTCACTGTGTTATTGGCATAGGTCCATAGCGCAGGTCAACATTTATGACATTTAATTATAACGGCATAATTTTGAAATGTGTTCAAAGTATTTATCAGTGAATCATTTGATAAGAGAGACACATTTTCTGAGTTTGTATTTATATATAATTTTGGCAAACATCAATTAACTACTGCGTTGACTGTGATTGTACCAATTCTTGGCGCTAAAATAATAACGGACTAAAATAGACTCGTAAAATTTCAAATGTCACGTCACATTAACGCGAGGAAAAAGAAACCTCTAATATTCTTCTGTATCTCGTGCCCTGTTATGATCAAATTTAGACTCGTTGTGTTTGTAAACATGCCTGCCAGTTTATTGTGGTAGAACTTGTTCTATAAATACATATTCCGTCGTCAAATATCGATGTAAGGATAACAATTTACACACGCGATTATCCGACAAATGATATTGATATTTTAGTAGATTAACACCTCGCCCTGCTATATAATTATCTATGGGTCACTAAAGTACATTTGTTAAAAAAAAAACAGATAATTATACGAAGAAAAAACAGATAATTAAGAGAAGAGTGATGAAATGTACCAATTTTTATTTCGGTGAATTAATCAATACATGCCCCCAAAAATGTAATAATTAGGTTAATGTACTTAATTATAAGAAGCACTAAAATGACTTACGACACGGACAAAATTAAAGTCAAAATTTCGGGACGACCTGTCCCTTCCTCAGGACAAAAAGATTATAATAACATAAAAACGTACACATACACACTTGCACACTAGCACACACTCACGCACAACCAGATATAACGGTGGCTGATTTCTTCCATTTTGCTTTTTCGCACTTTGAAAAGCGAAACTTTAACACATTTTTGGCGCTTTTCGCGTTATTATTTTACCGCCAAGAGCAAAAAATGTATGCGAAACAGAGAAAAACCGCAACATTTAAAACGGCGCTTTTTCGCCTCATATTTGGCTTTCTTACGTGTTATTTTAGCGTTTTTTAGAGAGAGAGAGAGAGAGAGAGAGAGATTTTTTGCACTGGAACTTCCCCATATGCATTTTTCCTGCATACATATATCAGCGAACTTTATACATCGCGGCATATATAGTGGAACCTTGCCTCCTCGCTTAAGAAAAATCATTTATTTCTTTTTGAAAATTCACTAATAGGAACAGACCCTCACTAAAGAGACCACCTCGTTAATCGGACCACTTTTAGTCAGTTGGTCTTGATAGCAATGTTCCTATGTGTATAACACATTTTTCACATAATATGTAATAACACGTATATTATAGGATATAAAAACGTAGACCGAATTTCTGTCCCTATTTTAAGTTAATTCGGCCTACCACCCACCCCACCCCGAGAGCTATGTTATTTGTAAAATGCCCACTGTGGTGGAAATTTCCTTACCCACGCAACACACCCATGTAAAACCTACCTATATCAAAGGCCTATGTGTATTTCAAAGTCATCATGACGTACCCACGAATATATATACTAAACATATATATATATATAGATATATATATATATATATATATATATATATATATATATATATATATATATATATATATATATATTGCATGTAATGTTATCTATATGATAAATAGGTGTCAGTCATTTGATAACCCGGGTAGATGTTCAGTCGTGCGTTCATATATTTCTGTAATATTTTGGCAAACGTTTATAAATCTTATCGATACACATTGTACTTCAAGAGACCCACAGACGTCACTTGTGACGTCATTTTACAACGAAAAATAAAAAAATAAGAATATGAAGTATTACAAAGGTAGAGATTTCGAAACCGGTTAATATTCCAGAAATTGTTATAAGAAAATCTGGAGTGATATCTATATCTATTGTGCTGTCGCTTTCATGCCGATATTTCTTCAGTCTACTTAAAAATCTCGTTTTTTTCACGTGTTATTCACGAGTTATATAAGTAAATAAATAATGGAAAAAAAAACGAAATAAATGGTAATAAACTTTAATCTTGATTAATACCCGTACACGCGCTGTCATTGCCATGTTGATTTTTATTTCTTTCTAAAACAGTGAGGGCCCATTTTAAACCTTAACCCCAGTAAAGACTCCTGTCAACGTCACTACAGTATAATTGGTCATATTCCGAATTTAATAAATTCATCACAGAATTAGTGTATAAAACTTTTAATTTTCCAAAAGTAGAAATGAGTAAACAGCAATAATTTTCAACACTATAAGCGCAGTCGTTCAAGCAAAAGAGTGAATCCACAAATCTTAACATGAAGGAGTAGGACATACAATGATACCCCCACACTTTGAGGAGGATATCGTTTTGATTGACAAGTCACTACTGCCGGTTAATCTTCTATGACCCTTGGGGGCCTCCATGGCCTAGTTGTTAGAGCAACGCGCTTTGAACCATGATGTCTCTCACTGTTGGTCAGCGCAGCTTCGAGCCCCGCTGGAACCCACGCTGATTTTTGTGAGGAACTTTGCCAGTTTACTTGCAAAAGACTGGTGGTGTCTTCCCGGGTACACTGTAACTGGGTTCTCTCCCCCACCATTAAAAACTGACTGCATGGCGTAAAGCACTATTTAAAATTCAAAATTTCTAAGGGCCGAATTCACTACATTGTAAGCCTACGTCTATAAACATATAGAACTTTCTTTAATTACTAAGAAGCTGCATATATATTTAGAAAACGGCCCATTATTTTACATCAGTTGGAACGAATTCAATAAATTTATGAATTTAGTCACATTAGTTAAGTAAGAGACAGAATTAGGCCGAATTTCTGCCCCGATTTTAAGTTACTTTTTTAATAAAATTCTGATTTTACCAGAAAGGTAACAAAAAATGGGGACAAAAATTCGACCTAAGACTGAATATGATAGAAAGATATTCCGTTCGAATTTAATTTGTTTATATCAGTTTTTAATCTTATTTATATTAGAAAACAAAACCAGTGTACAAATTGTTAATCGTATTCAAGGGAGATTACTCGTAGTTCTCTTGCAGTATAATATTTTCAATTTTAAAGACCCGTTTTTGATGACACTCTAAAGTTGATGAAACATATTTGTCGGTATTAATTAAACCAACAAAAAAAAAAAAAAAAAAATTGTGATACTAAATAAAATATCGAACGAGACCTGATAATAATGATTTAAAAAGAATTTTAAATAATCATTTAATTTCGCAAATTTTTTTTCAAAACATAACACTTACTGTTTAGCATCTTGCAATTTTTCAATTATTTAATTAAAAAATAAATATTTCTCAAATTTGTGTAAAATGGACTGGAATATATTTTACATACAAAATAACAAAGTGATTCTAACAATCAAATGAACAAAAAATAAATAGATAAATAAATAAAATAAAATAAAATAAAGCAATACTTACCCTTTTTAAAGAAGGATTCCAACGCCCCAACTTCAAATGTGTCAAGTTCAATTACTTTTCCGACCTTTTATCTCACGGACGAATGGGCGTGATAAATAGTTAATTACTGTGGGTGCAATACGCATGTGGAATAAACGATAAAGTGCATACGACCTTATGTACCTTAACAGAGATCTACTCAATAATTCATCATTCCTTTCTTTTTATGTATTATTTAACCTTTTAGCACTGTCTATGTATAATTACAAACAGTTAAAAGTGATATGTGGGTCCAGCTATTCACAGAGTATCCGAGAATCATAATTCGAACCTTTTTGTTTTCGCTTACCTTTTAGTACAGACTATGTAACACTAAAGTGGTGGGTGGATCCAGTATTTCATACAAAAATTATAACTCATAATTCAATCTTCATTATGTTTTAAGATATGAACTGTCTTCATTAAAATATTTACACTTGAGTGGTAGATGGATCCAGTACCATATTTCCGCAGTAAATAAAAATTTTGATAATACATTTGTATATCCTTTTTATCAGCTGTTTTTTTTTTCAAAAACCTTTTATACTTTTGCACTGAAATGGAGACGTCAACAGCTCTAGGTGAACTTTCACTTTTGTTCCGGTCCTTTTGCATACCATGGACACTGGACCTAGATCTTGACCTGTGACTTTCACTTCTCCTTCTGAACATTTAGTGAAGGAACAGTCCCCACTTTTTAAAAAAAAAAAAAACAAAAACTGTAAGGTATACAGTAAAATGCAATTTAAAGTGCAATGTAACTACTCGAAACCCTTGGTCACACACCTGCTCCTTGTAATCAAACCCAGAACTTTTGGAATGTGGGTCATCAATTCAAGACTGATATTTGCTTCTTAATGTGCCAAAACCCCAAACGAACAAACTCAAACAATCAAACTGCAACATGTTTTATTTTCTAGGTTAACATGACAAAAAAAATGGCATCCATCAACACTGATGATAAAGAAAAAGTTCTAATAAAAATCAGCAACAAAATTATATAACTGAAAATGTATGGCCAGCTTTCCCTTATAGTGGAGGTGTTAACCCTTTCACCCCTAAATATCTACATGTAATGTTCTTTTCTATTGTTTAAACCAGTCTATTATGGTCTGTAGGGTTGAAAGGGTTTAATTACCCCAGTAAACAATAAAGTACCTGTTTCACTTATTCATTTTTTAAAATTAATCAATTCAACTATTTACTTTATGTGTCAATAGGGCTGTCATAGATAGACTAGATATTGATATACATGTATCATCGATATAGACTGATTTGATACGATATGGATATATTTTTCTCTAGTATTGATGCATTTCTTATGCATTTAACATGATGTTTTCTCATTTTACAATTTCCAATATTTCCACTTTTACTTTTGTCCATTTTACTTTGTGTTCTTTAATTATTATTTTATTTCATTGTCCAATTTGTTCAAATAAACAAGGTTTTCCAATCATTGCTTTCTTCATCTTCTGGAAGTTAAATACACAATAAAGCCCCTAGATATTATAATGAACCCTATTTTAAATGCATTTATCAGTAGTACCAAATTATTCCATTTATTGATATATATCAATACTTTTTACTTATTGAAATACACATTGTATATATGATTTCTCATCCATGACAACCCTGTTATTTAATTTCAAAAGTAGGTGAAACTTTAACAAGATATTTTGTAACAATTAATGTATGTGTTCTCACAAGGACACATGGATATTTACCATAAAATTTAAAAATAAAAAAATCACCTGAAAGAAAATTTGTGGGCGCATAATCCAACACTTGACATTTATCCCTAAAAACACATTTGGACTGGTCTGAATCATTGATTTACAGAAGAATCCATTGTTTTTCAGAGTTTGATGGGTTAAAAAATCAATAAGCTGGCCTGGATAAATTTAATCTAAAGGAAAACACAAAATACTTTTTATAACATTTTGAATATACTTTCTTATTACACTGTAACTCAATATCCCCTAAAGACATATTTGGACTGGTCTAAATCATTGATTTACAGAAGAGTCCATTGTTTTTTTCAGGAGGCTAATGAGTTAAGGGAAACACACTAAAACTTCATAAAATTTTGAAAATTCTAAAGAAAAAAGAATTAAAAACTAAAGCCCTTGTTATTTCTTTTTCTTCGTCTTGGTTTTTATTGTCATCCCGCATTTTTTCTATTTATTCATTTTTCCATGCACATTGGAAGTTGGATACATTTGTGAAGACTACAGCTGTTAGAATTATCGGTAGTCTTCCTATCTAATCAATTTTATTATCAAAACAACAAGGCCCACAATGTAGCATTATGAACACAAAATAAGGCATTGCAATTTTCAAACATCAGCATCAACATGACTAGTCTATCGATACTGGGTCAACAGAACGTTTATTTACAGGGTCAACAAAACGTTTATGTACATGGGAAACAGTATATACATGACAAACATGTGAGGAATGATGTAATATTAAAGAACACATGTCAAAGACACACAGTACTCACTATTGCTCCTGCACTTTTTCTGTATCACACAAAATATCAAAATGGAAGAATTTAAATTCAATGTTATATCAATTCACAATTTTTAAAGTCCATTTTAATTTCCCTAAAATGTTTTTACTTGAAAAATAACCTTAAATACATATTTCTATAATTTCATTCTTTTGTTTTACCAAAATAACTTTGCAATGGGTATCTCACCGTAAATATTTGGACACCTGGGAGAAGTGAGACACAATTTGTTCGGTTCAAAGAATTTAGCAAGCACAAATTCCTGAAGAGCTTTATATACTGGCAAAAGTCTGGAAAAATGAATGATCTATACACTACTAATGTTAAGTGTCTCATGAAATAAAAAACTTTTACAGATTTTTTTAAGTTTCAAAATGGAAATGGTAAGATATGGCAAATGGCATAATACGCACACTGTTGTATTAAAATTAACTTGTGTCTATATAGAATTTTAGACATAGATTTAACAGCAAAACCTTTAGGTCCAACACAAGTTGGAATGGACTATAAATAAGTATGTTAAAAAACAAAACAAAACGAGGCATATCAGCTATGCTGCCATGGATACATGAACGTGTGTACTGCAGCTCCTTATATCACCAACATAATTATAAATATATCTTGCATTAAAACAAAGAAACAAAAAACTTGACAACAAAACAAAAGTAATTTAAAGTCAAAACATTCAACATTAATGTTAAGGGAAAGTCCAATAATAACTTCTCTATATATTTGTATCTGTCTGTATACATCTGTCTGTATATTCAAATTTAAATTTGTCAAAATTTTTAAAAACCTGTATCTGTCTGTATATGCTTGACTATATTTTTAAAACCTGTATTTGTTGTTGACTGTATTTGTCTGTATATATAGGCTACATGCCTGTATCATAAAAATTTGTATCTGTATGTCTATACTTGTATGTACATTCAAAATCTGTAAATGTATGTATATAGATCTACATGTCTGTATTGTAAAAATCTGTATCTCATTCTGTAGGTCTATGTATGTATATTCAAAATCTGTAAATGTATGTATATAGATCTACATTTCTGCATCTTTAAAAATCTGTACCTGTATATGTATGTAGATCTACATGTCTGTATCTTCAAAATCTGTATCTGTATGTATATACTTGTATGTTTATTCAAAATATGTATGTATCTTCAAAATCTGTACATGTCTGTATATAGATCTACATGTCTGTATCTTCAAAATCTGTATCTGTATGTCTATACATGTCTGTATATTTAAAATCTGTATCTTTCTGTATATACTTGTCTGTATAAAGAGATCTGTGTCTTTTTGCTTATACGTGTCTGTATTTATTGTCTGTATACAAAAGTCAGTATATTTCTGCATATACATTTCTGTATATTCAATATCTGTATTTGTCTGTATTACATACTTGTCTGTATGGTGTGAGATAGCATATCAAAGATAAATACACGTACTCATAACCACAAAAAAAAAAACCATAACAAAACCATCCACCAGTATCTGTTTTTATACCCATGTACTATATTCATAACCTTGAGCATTCATAACCTTGACCTTAATGAAGGTCATTACTAAATGGCTAATTTACCACATTGTAGTGTGTATACAAAAACCTTGACCCTTTTAAAGTACATGAATTGGATATAAATGCATCACCACAAACCATAACGTTATCAAATAATTGACCTTGACCTTTTTATATACATACACCAAGCTGGGTGTAAAACAACAATAAAAAAGAATGGCCTTGACCTTCAAACATGTACAATTCATTGAACTGAAATAATTACTGACAGGACAGAAAAAAACCTTGACCTTAAGGTTTACTAACAGTTATGAAGATATTCTGACCATATACTTGTCCAGTTGAAACATTTCTACTAAATGCTAGATATATCTGCAGGAAGTAAGTGTAGTCACGGCAACATTCTTCATCACTAGGTGTTTATTTATATCATTTTATTTCAAGGTAATGATAGAACAAAAAAAAAACCAGAACATCACATAATTATACCCCTCAAAGTGAATTAAGCACCATATTATATTCACACCAAATCTTTGCCAAGTGTTTGAAACCAGGCAGTACGGTAATATTTCTACACACTTGCAAACAAATTAACTGTGATGAACGACACATTAGCAATGGACTATTTAGCTTGAATCAGCAATATAAAAATATATTTATATGCTTAATTCATTTGTTCCTTGTTCATATATATATATATATATGAACATGAACACAGAGTTCAGTGAACATAAATGACAGTTGGGCAATATTGTAACTTACAGTGGGGGGTGTCAAGGGGTGGGGCATCTGTGTAACATGTGCATGAAACATACACAAAATATTTGACGATAACCCGTCATTACAAATCAACTTTAAGCACTTATAAATTAATGCTAAATTCATCTGAATAATATCTGTGCTGGAGAAAGTATTAAGTATATTATCTTGTAAATGTTGTATGCTACTTCTGAAGACTATGTGAAATGGTTTCCCAATTAGAGAATTTTATCTCCAATATTTGGTCACTTATGACCAAAACAAATTAATTTTCTGATTTTTTTTTTCCAGAATTTGCTAGGAAAAAAAATCAAAGACCGCTAAAATATAGGGTTGGTTAACTGGTTTACCTTTTCACCACCTAAGTATCTAAATGGCATATATGCTCTGTTCTATTGTTTTGGACCAGTCCATTATGGTATGTAGAGTTGAAAAGGTTAAATTTGACCTATATTAATAAAAATAATAGATAACTGATCCTAGATATTCCAAGTTGGACAGTCATTTTTTGTTTGTCCATCTCTGAGGAAGTACATTCAGTGTGAGAAAAAAAAATTGAAAAATCACTTGTCCTATTGGACGTTTGATTTGAAAACCATTCGTCCCTAGACACCTTCCGCTTGTCCCAATTTTTTATAATCTTTCGTGGAACCATTAACATGATTAAGACTACAAAGTCTTTGATTTCTCTGATATGAGACACATAATAAATTCAAATGGCATTTTAGGATTTTAAAAGCACGATGTTAATGCAAAGTCTTAGAGTCTAAAAAGTAAGATGTTATAGATCTAGAAGTAAACTTACACTTCACTGGGGACGAGTGCCCCACCCCTATCTACTCGTCCTCATGCCATTTTCACTCATCCGAGACAAGTGGACATGTACATTTTTCTCACTCTGTACTTACATATTAAATGTAACATATGAAATAGACAACTAACACATATACATACAAATGACATACTACAGAAATCAAATCAAATCATTCATCTGTCCATAAATATTGCACCAAAAAAAAAAATATGAAAAAATAAAATTCAATAATAAAAAGCATTAACAATTTTGGCCACAGCAATCAGTACACGTTGACAAATTCTTCTGTCCATACCAATCAAAAACATTCCTGTACTATTTCTGATAAAATGACCAAAAAAAGCACAAAATTAATCCCCTTTCTGTACCTCAGGAGTGATATCTTCTAAGGCAATTAGTTAAAATATCAGTGACATCTACAAGTGAGCTAAATACTAACCTACAATAACATGATACATACATCAAGGAAGTATATGATGCATGTATCAAGGAAGTATATGATAAGTGCATCAAGAAGTATATGATACATGTATCAAGGGAGTATATGATACATGTATGGGGGAGTGTATGATACATGTATCAAGGGAGTATATGATACATGTATGGGGGAGTATATGATACATGTATGGGGGAAGTATATGATAAGTGCATCAAGGAACTATGTGATACATGTATCAAGGGAGTATATGAAATATATCAAGAAGTATATGATGCAAAAATGAAGGAAGTATAAAATTATGAATATAAACTCAGTGCTGTGATTTGAAATGATCCAAAATATAATACCATCAGTCATCTCCATCCTTGAGATAACAAATTTAATCAATACATGCAATTTAGCTTTTTAAGTGCTTTCAGAACTTCTTTTAAATTACACTTTTAAGCGTTTTACAGGTTATGCATGTGCTTTGCAAGTTATGATCTTTTAAATTATGATCTAAATTACAAGAAGGTAATAGAATTCATGATCAGATTCAAATATGTGCTTGAAAAGTAAATAATTATAGTCACATATATGTTTCAAAAGTCATGATTAAAGTCATAAAAGTGCTTCACAAGTCTTGATCATGGCCACATTAGAGCTATGCAAGTATAAATTATGATCACTTGAATGTTTCGAGCTCAAAATCAAACTTATGTGAAAATTCATGATAATGTTCGGCATTCAGTTAAACATTTCACGATTCCGGATCACATCAATTCTATTGATTCATGTGGTTTCTAATTCATTATTAAATTTCCTCTGAATGAAAAAATAAATCACTATTAAAAATGATCACGTTCATGAAAAGATTTCAAAAGTAAAAAAAAATTTCCATAAAAAAAGGTTTTACAAAGAATCTTCACCGACAAGCAAGTTTTACAAGTCATAATTATAAAAAAATTGTATATCGAATACAGATGTATTTTTTTTAGAGCTGAAAAAAATCAGTATTCAAATATTCGTGACCACTGTTCTACCGATAATTGAATATTCATCTTAGTCAACATATGTATTTTTTCGGTCATTCCGTAACTCATACACCCCTAAAAACACATTTGTACTGGTCTGTGTCATTGATTTTCAGTAGAGTCCAACATTTTCAGTGGCAGACGGTTGTTACCCAGAAATAAATTGCTACATGTCAATTTCTGTTTATGTGTCGGGACATTTCAAAGTCTTAAAAAGTTTTTGCGAAAATGAAAATTTGAATTGACTTACTGAAAATCTTTTGAGAGTACCTTTAAGGAGAAATTTTTCAACACCCAACTTCTCCTCAACATGCAGATTAATCATAACAAAATTACGCTACAGTGCATACTATATACTATTACTGGACATGTGACCAAATGTTTAAATGGTCATTTTACATTCAAATATTTTCCGTTTTTGCGAATATTTGAACATTCATTTCAGCTCTAATTTTTTTTCCCCATTTTTTTTTTTTAAAAAAAGACACCTACAAACGTAAAAAATGGTTTTGCACTTTATGTTAAATATAGAAAAAGAAAATCGTAAAAATGAAATAATTTACAGTGCTGCTTGGAAATTTCACTGCGAACACTATGGCGGGAAATCTTCTGAGTCAGAGGGTCCTGGTAAAAATCATGATCTTGATGTACTTAAAATAACTTCTCTTTATTTTTAAAAACCTAATATCAAACCATCTATATATATATATTTTTTGTTTTTGTTTGTTTGTTTTTTTTTGTAAAAGTGAAAAAATCTATCCATGTGTCTGCCCTGCTGCCTCATAACTACAGTAATTACAATTGCTTGACATCAGCGGCATTGAACTATTCATAAAATTTCTGATACCAAAGTTTTTATCAATGATTATTGCAATTTTACTTGTGAAAAAAAGCCAAAGTTTGGACAACAATAATCTAATTTTTTTAAAATGATTTAGGAAATACTGAATTACGTTGAACTGTATATTACCAAAAGCAAATCATAGATTAAATGAGAGAATTTTTCATCCACAAAATTTACCCATATGCAATGTAATTTAACCTAATTAGTGCACAACACAATGTGAAAGATCAATACAGATTTAAATAGGTCACATGGGTCAAGATGTATAACAGTAAATTAGACTCACAGCTAATGGGAATTACAAAATTAGAACATTTACAGAAAGTGATTATGGCAGATATGTTTGTCATTGTGTTCTGAGTTGTATCCAACATGGTAATATCAAAATATGATATATCAATGATACACAAAATATATCAGTGATACCCAGAATATGATACATAACTAACACACAAAATATATCAGTGATAGCCATTATATGATATATGACTGATACACAAAATATCATATTTCAGTGTTACAAAGTAATACATGATATATCACTGATACACACAAGATATCAGTCATGCCAAGAATATGATACATGACTGATATACAAAATGTAATATTCCAGTGATACACAAACATGATATATCAGTGATACACAAACATACAAGTATATCAGTGATATACAAAAATGATATATCAGTGATACACATGACATATCAGTGATACACAAACATATATCAGTGATACAAACATGACATATCAGTGATACACAAACATATATCAGTGATACAAACATGATATATCAGTGATACATATGATATATCGGTGATATACAAACATGATACATCAATGATACACATACATAAAATATTATATATCAGTAATACACACATGATATATCAGTGATACACAAACATGATACATCAGTGATACAGAAAGTAAAACATGACAACAGGACTGATAAAGTGATGAAAAAAACTTTCATGATATTTCTTTATAATGCTACAACTACATTTTTTTCTGTATTTTTACACTAGAATACAAAACAACAGTATTGTTTTCTTCAGATTTTCTATATAAGGAACTTAAATTGTTACATAAAGAGAAATAAATTATAACTAAAACAACTGAAGCAAGATGAAAATGATGACAGGCACTGGTTCAAACATCTTATACACAAGAATGCATTACAAACTAAATATATAACAACATGAACGAATACAACCATATATTTTTCAAATTTTCTATTAAAATGCAAAATAACTTGAGTATGTTCTCTTTATATATATATATACACACAGTAGAACCTGTCTAGAGGGACCATTGTCATACAAGAGCCACATTTTGAAATCCATTTGGTTAAATATCTATGTAAATGAAACCTCTTTTGAGAGACCGCCTGTCTTGAGAGACCACATTTCAGTGGCAGATGGGGTGGTCTCTCTAGACAGGCTCCACTGTATATATAAGACCTGCTGTGGCTAAATCAGTCATATGATTCAAAAGTCAAATACTGAGATACACATCATATGTACATGTAGATACAGTCAAACTTGTATTAGAGTCCACCTCTAAATAAAAGGTACCTTCCTATAATGACCAATCAAACATAACTTTTTTTTATAATGATAAACCTCTTTATAAAGGCCACCTGCCTATAATGGCTACTTTTGCCTGTTCCCTTGAGTGGCCTTTATAAACTGGTGCTAAGAATCTGATGATACATTGTTGTTTTACCGAGATAGAACAAATAATGTACACGACATCCAACTATTTGAAAACATGGTTTTTGAGAAAAATGGCCACTAAATTTCAACAAAGGAATTAAATTTATTTTATTCATCTAATGATTAAAAAATTGTAATTGAAATTTTTCTAGGTAATATTTCAGATATTCATCAAAACTTTTCTAGAAAAATCTAAAATCTGACCCAATAATACATGTTTCACTAATTTTTGGGTTTGATTAACTATTACTCATAATTACCTCACAGATGACTACACTTGCCCAGTGGATAAATATAAAACAATAGTTCAATGTAAAATAAATATCTAAATAAAGTAATCAAGTCAATCATGATATACACATGTCAACACTGTACAGCATATAGCAACACTCAACAAAGTGTTCACAGTCATTTAGGAAGTATCTACAGACAACCTAAGGAAGTATTCACAGCATTAGGGAAGTATCTACAGACAACCTAAGGAAGTGTTCACAGCATTAGGGAAATATCTACAGACAACCCAAGTAAGTGTTCACAGCATTAGGGAAGTATCTATAGACGGCCTAAGGAAGTGTTCACAGTCATTTAGGGAAGCATCTACACACAATCTAAGAAAGTGTTCAGTCATTTTGGGAAGTATCTACAGAGAACCTAAGGAAGTGTTGACAGCAAGGGAAGTATCTAAAGAGAACCTAAGGAAGTGTTCACGGTCATTTAGGAAGTATCTAAAGAGAACCTAAGAAGTGTTCACAGTCATTTAGGGAAGTATCTACAGAGAACCTAAAGAAGTGTTCACAGTCATTTAGGGAAGTATCTACAGACAACCTAAGGAAGTATTCACAGTCAATTAGGAAGTATTTATAGACAACCTAAGGAAGTGTTCACAGCATTAGGCAAGTATCTACAGATAACCTAAGGAAAAGTTCACAGTCATTTAGGGAAGTATCTACAGACAACCTAAAGAAGTGTTCAGTCATTTAGGGAGTATCTACAGACAACCTAAGAAAGTGTTCACAGCCATTTAGGGAAGTATCTACAGATAACCAAAAGAAATGTTCACAACATTAGGGAAGTATCTAGAGATGACCTAAGGAAGTGTTCACAGTCATTTAGGGAAGTATCTACAGACAACCCAAGGAAGTGTTTACAGTCAGACAACCTAAGGAAGTGTTCACAACATTTGGGAAGTGTCTAGATTTAACCAAAGAAAGTGTCCACAGTCAGGAAGTATCTACAGACAACCTAAGAAAGTGTTCACAGCATTAGGGAAGTATCTACAGATGACCAAAGAAAGTGTTCACAGTCAGGGAAGTATCTGCAGACAACCTAAGGAAGTGTTCACAGCATTTGGGTAGTATCTGCAGACAACCTAAGGAAGTGTTCACAGCATTAGGGCAGTATCTAGAGACAACCTAAGGAAGTGTTCACAACATTAGGGAAGTATCTAGAGACAACCTAAGGAAGTGTTCACAGTCATTTAGGGAAGTATCTAGAGACAACCTAAGGAAGTGTTCACAACATTAGGGATGTATCTAGAGACAACCTAAGGAAGTGTTCACAACATTAGGGATGTATCTAGAGACAACCTAAGGAAGTGTTCACAACATTAGGAAGTGTTTAGAGACATTTAAGGAAGTGTTCACAACATTAGGGAAGTATCTAGAGACAACCTAAGGAAGTGTTCACAACATTAGGGATGTATCTAGAGACAACCTAAGGAAGTGTTCACAACATTAGGGATGTATCTAGAGACAACCTAAGGAAGTGTTCACACAACATTAGGGCAGTATCTAGAGACAACCTAAGGAAGTGTTCACACAGTTAGGGAAGTATCTAGAGACAACCTAACAGTGTTCACAACATTAGGGATGTATCTAGAGAGACAACCTAAGGAAGTGTTCACACACATTAGGGAAGTATCTAGAGACAACCAGGAAGTGTTCACAACATTAGGGAAGTGTTCTACAGACAACCAGGAAGTGTTCACAACATTAGGGAAGTATCAACCTAAGGAAGTGTTCACAGCATTAGGGAAGTATCTGCAGACAACCTAAGGAAGTGTTCACAGCATTAGGGATGTATCTAGAGACAACCTAAGGAAGTGTTCACAGTCATTTAGTGAAGTATCTACAGACAACCTAGGGATGTGTTCACAGTTGCACATACACTGAACAAGATGATGTTTTTGATTTTTATAACACATATTGCTTTTTTTTCCTAAAGATGTTGATATGGTTGAACAATGAAGGGACATAACTCTTTTGCAATTTAGAATATGTTATCTAATTGATATAAATATTTTTTTTTTTTTTTTTTTTTTTGGGGGGTGTGTGTGGAATGGATTACTAAGTTAAAAGAAAGTACTATGTATAATGTTTAGTGACAGTTCGTAAAATATGGCAATGGCAATAACGAAGAATTCTCTTATGGGTAACAAAGTGAGATAATTCATTAAAACGTGTAGAACACAAAACAAAAAGAGTTGTACAAATATATAAAAGCACTTGGAATTGGCCATAATTAACATATAACCTGACACCCCTGTTACACCTTTGAACTATCCCAAACTGTCTCATTCCTCTCCACTTGCAATATATCCAGGACCCACAAAAGCAAATGTGGCTCTCTCTGGGTATTTTAAACATGCTCCAAACATTTCAGAATATATAGAGAGGAAATACCTGATTCTTTCATAAATGTGGTTACCTCGTAGTCTTATGAGAATATTCATAATAGGAAATAACACATCTGTCTTCATCAGTATGTATGTCAGTTTTGACAGGGGCGGACCTCAGGCTAGTATTAGTGAGACAGTTTTTTTTACTACAGGTCTGGTTAAATTGAGATAAAAATGGAACACATACATGTAAGCACTATCAAGTATATAAAAATGATCACTTTTAGTATAGATACAATACATATGTATTTCCCTGTCACTGGTTTCAGCTGCTTTTTTTTTTTACTTTTCAATTTCAATCATTTTGGTCAATACCAAATGAGTATTCCCAAGTTTCAAAGCTATCAATCCCAGAATTCTGTAGTCTCCAAGCTGTTTCCTGTATCATTAAATGCATCAGATGTTTCATTCTCATAGCACTGGCTGTCATCCTCCTCATAAGAGTCATCGCTTTCATCGGACTGTACAATTACACAACTATCATCCTTTGAGAAACTATAGCCTCTGTTCTTCAGATGTTCCCTAGATAAATATTTAACAAAAGACACAGCTCAAATATCTCATATGACTTATATATGAAATTTCATTTAAAATTACTTCTCACAGGAATATTATGTTAATTCATTTGTCATATAATTTTCACAGACATTTTGATATAAATAAAAAAATACTGGTCAATCGGACCAGTGAATAAAGGAATTTCACTGGTCAAAGTAGTTTTTACTGGTCTGTACATATATATATATATATATATATATATATATATATATATATATAAAATATATATATATATATATATATATATATATATATATATATATACACACACAATTGAAATGAAATGGAAAATTACTGGTCATTTGGACCAGTTATCAGATAGATTTCACCAGACTTTTGTAAAATTTATCGGTTTTTCTGGTAAGACCGGTGAATTTCAAAAGCTCTCTTTTCAATGTCCTATTTTTGTTGTTTGTTTTGTTTGAAAGTTGTTGGCTTTTTTTTTTCAGTTACAATGTATATGGTGGAGGAGATAACCTAGTTAAAATTTATCTGGAGAGAGAGACCACTGTTAACTTGGCCTGCTTATCCAATCAGATTTTATAATCAGCTTTGACAAATGAAAATACTGTTAACTTGGCCTGCTTGTCCAATCAAACTTTTACAATAAGGTTTGATAATTCTGTCATGTACATTTGTCAAAGGACATAAAAAATGAAAAACTTTTCAGGAAAAACTGAGGTAAGGAATATTCTCAGACTTAAAAATTTCTTTTTTAATTTTTAAAAGTTTTATGGCATTGGGCAAACAAAGTCAGGGTTTATAACTCAACAATTTTTTTGAAGGTGAGAAAAACTTGTTCTAAGAAAACACAATAACACAGGATAAGTTTGGCAAACACTATGCTCCCCCAAAAAACATCATTAACACATCAACCCCTGAAATCACATTTGGACCAGCCCATTTCTAAGAATGGTTAAGTGCACTGTAAGAATGTAGGGGTGTATATTTAGAAATAAAATTTTACAATAATTTTACATGCAATATGATATAAACTTGTTCACTCCTGAATTATGACAGAAGACCATACAGTTAATTGATCTGGGTGAGTCTAAATGTAATCACAAGGGTTTTATCAGTTAACCTTGGTGACATAAAAGTATAAATACCTGAGTTTGGGTTTGTCACACAATTTAGAAATTTGTGCAAATTTTAACAGTTTGTCGACTGGAACTTCTGCTATGCCATCTTGATTTCTGTAAATATGGCCACGTTTCATGACGTTTAAAGCATACTGGACTTCCATGTTGAGGATTGAATTAGGCGATAATCTATCTTTGTCCTTGTGTGGGAACGTGCTCTCAGCCACCTACCATACGAAAGATACAAAATTAATAAATAAGATATATTTGAATTGTGATAATCTTTGTTTCTTACAAACATATGAAGTTCATACCCCAAGACTAGGGACTCAATGTTTTCTTTTTTGTCAGTATAAATTGCATATACATGTACGTCATATTAAATATGAACCAACTGTGGTGGATCAAGCATCCGGCATATGAAGAGAAAGTCACAGATCTTTCTGATAAGACCGGGATCCTACATGTATGTCATGGAAGTTGTGTCATGTAAAAGAACTCTCACTGCATTGGTGCCAGTCCATAGAACAGGTCCAAATTTGTGGAACTTAACCTAAAGTTGGTGACATCTCCATATATATGTGGAAAACTTGTTGTCAGGATGTAAAAAAACAATCTATCATTCTGGACATGTGTTGAGATATCTATTTCTCTCTTATGGTCAAACTTACCTATAAAGGCCTCTCAAGGGAACAGGCCTTTATAGGCAGGTGCCCTTTATACAGAAGTGGCCTTTAATGCAAGTTTGACTATTTTTTTACATGGCCCATTAATATAACCTGACCTTAATCAAAATACAACATCAATCTAGCATCTGAAGCATAACATGTGCTAAGAATCGTAAGATATAACATATGCAGTTTTAGCTGATGTATGAGCAGTACAAACAGGTCAACCTGACCTCATCCAATCGTCTTGGCCAATCATTTTAACAGGATTAAGACAATGATGATGGGGTGATAGCATAGCCCCCACTCAACTTAACAGAGATAAGCTAAAAAAAAAGTCATCTTTTCAGTGCAACAGACACATGTTTAGATTTACATACATACCAGTTTATAGCAACTTGGAGCTTCGTATTGGATTGTTTCCTGAGTTGATATTTTCACAAATATGGCTGCTTGCGAGCAGAATCCATGATGTTCCAATCCAGCCGGAGGGTCTCCGATGCCACTATACTCCACTGTATAGTTAAATGTATTAGCTACAGAGACACACCTATAATCATAGCAAAAAGACTAATTTTACGACTTTCAACCAAATGTTAAATATAGATATTGGATACCGACCATGGCAACCAGAGTGAGGAAACTTGGTTACAATATATCCAGGGAAAACCACCAGCCTTCTGTAAGTAAACTGGTAAAATTTCCAACAAAATTAACTTATGTCCAACAGGGAGTGACCTACATGTAGTGGCTCCCTATCTGGCCCTTTTTTCAGAACCAGTCTAATACCTGACCATATGGGCAGTGGGGCACTTTCTCAAGGCATAGGTATATGTATATGTAATATCTGACACAAAAGGCACTTATCACTCTTTTTTTACTTTTTCAGTAAATGGCTAATGTCTTACATGTAGTCTATGGGCATTTTCTCAGTAGTGGGGTGATAATTGATCTGATAGACACTTTCTCATTGGACCTCACTCAGTGCAGGACTATTAGGCCACTGTTAAAAAATTGTTTGTTTGATGTTGCCTGTCCATGCCTTTCAGGTGTGGGGTAGGAAGCTACGCAAATTATTATTTTTTTCAAGAAAAGGAAATCGAATAAAGCAAGAAAGGTATGCTTTAATGACTGCCTCATTCTCTGTACATACATTTTTAATACAATGTGAATTCTGGCATATAAAGTTAAAGTGAAGAAAGATTGATATGTGTATCCATGTATATAATATTAGCTCACCTGGTCTAGAAAGGAGCTTCAAGTTTGTGATTCAAGCATGTAAACAATATTTTAAAGAAACAAGTAAATAAAGATTGGTTGATGGAACTGGACCAGAAAAAAAAAATCTGGATACTTTCTCATTACATGGCTAATATTCTATTAAATGGGTACTTTCTCATTACATGGCTAATATTCTATTAAATGGGTACTTTCTCATTACATGGCTAATATTCTACTAAATCAAATGGGTACTTTCTCATTACATGGCTAATATTCTACTAAATGGGTACTTTCTCACTGCATGGCTAATATTCTACTAAATGGGTACTTTCTCATTACATGGCTAATATTCTACTAAATCAAATGGGTACTTTCTCATTACATGGCTAATATTCTACTAAATGGGTACTTTTTACATGGCTAATATTCTACTAAATGGGTACTTTCTCATTACATGGCTAATATTCTACTAAATGGGTACTTTCTCATTACATGGCTAATATTCTACTAAATGGGTACTTTCTCATTACATGGCTAATATTCTACTAAATCAAATGGGTACTTTCTCATTACATGGCTAATATTCTACTAAATGGGTACTTTCTCATTACATGGCTAATATTCTACTAAATGGGTACTTTCTCATTACATGGCTAATATTCTACTAAATCAAATGGGTACTTTCTCATTACATGGCTAATATTCTACTAAATGGGTACTTTCTCATTACATGGCTAATATTCTACTAAATGGGTACTTACTCATTACATGGCTAATATTCTACTAAATCAAATGGGTACTTTCTCATTACATGGCTAATATTCTACTAAATGGGTACTTTCTCATTACATGGCTAATATTCTACTAAATGGGTACTTTCTCATTACATGGCTAATATTCTACTAAATGGGTACTTTCTCATTACATGGCTAATATTCTACTAAATGGGTACTTTCTTATTACATGGCTAATATTCTATTAAATGGGCCCTACTTGGTGGATGCCTGTAGCTTTTATCTTACACAAAGGAGTGGACATGAATTAATATGTCATTTCTGTGATTCGGAACAGTTCAGAAAATACAGTGCGCTGATCATGTGATATTTTATTTGAACCATTTCCCAATAAAAAGAATGCATCTACAACTGAAGCGTAATTCTATGATACGCAGTTTAAGCCCCTATTATGAGTCTCTGCCTCATCATATGGTTTGTGGTCAATATCTTGTAGGAAATACATGTAGTAAATTGAAAATTAAAATTGAGGTCATGTGGTGATAAAAGTCACATGACAGAGATAGGTCTCTCGAGGGAATCCCGGAAACAACGTATTGAAACCCATTCGTGAAGTGTTTGGCTACCATATATACATGTACTGTAAGCCTTGTACCTTTTGTTACAATAAAGTTAAGTACGCGTTTTAGCAGAATGGCCAACATTGTCTAAACATGTGGTTTTAATGGTTCCTAGAGCATGTCGAGTTGTTGAATACAACTACAAAATGTAAGTCTAATGAAAACAATATAAATAACTTAAAAGCCTTTAATTCAACATTTTTCTGAATGAGTTTAACTTAGATACCCCTTAAGGAACATTTGCACTGGTCTAAGTCATTAATTTACAAGAGTTCATTACTTTTCAGGGGTTAATGAGTTAAGATATATTAAGAACTAACGGCATCTTTGACACATCAGCTTCTTTTTTTTTCACCGGTATTTCCGCAAGTCTTAATTAGGGATGCCAATTTTACATCAATGCAATGAATGATATTTTTTCACTCCACAGAAATATTCAATCTTAAAATTCATGATTGAATTCTGAGAAAGAATACAGTTAAAATACATGTTTACCAGAAGGGAAATAAAGCACATTCAAATGAAACTTTATGTGTACATGTACATGTAAGCAAGTATGTATGAGTATGTGAGGATACATGTGTAAATGTATGAGTATGAATGAGTGTGGGGGGATACATTTGAAAATGTATGTGTATGTATGAGTGTGTGAGGATACACATGTAAATGTATGTGTATGTATGAGTGTGTGAGGATACATGTGTAAATGTATGTGTATGTATGAGTGTGTGAGGATGCATGTGTAAATGTATATATGTATAAGTGTGTGAGGATACATGTGTAAATGTATGTGTATGTATGAGTGAGGATACATGTGTAAATGTATGTGTATGTATGAGTGTGAGGATACATGTGTAAATGTAAGTGTACGAGTGTGTGAGGATACATGTGTAAATATATGTGTATGTATGAGTGTGAGGATACATGTGTAAATGTATGTGTATGTGTGTGAGGATACATGTGTAAATGTATGTGTATGTATGAGTGTGTGAGGATACATGTGTAAATGTACGTGTATTCTTACCAATTTTGAAATTCAATTTGAGTCCATTCAAATTTATGATCTGCATGACGAAACCGTGGTGGTCCAGGAAATAGCTGGTTGAAATCGTAATTTGGTGTTGTTATGACAACCAGTTTTGGACGCAACACATCGAAAACATTCGTTATCACCTGGTTCAGATCATCCATGTACAGGTGCTCAATGCTGAAACATGAAATACAGGTATGTAAGAGAAATCACAGGTATAAAAAACAGGAATCACAGGTACATGTGTAAAAAACTGGAATTACAGGTAAGAGAAATCATAGGTATAAAACAGAAACTGGAATTACAGGTATGTAAGAGAAATCAAGGTATAAAAGAGGAATTACAGGTAATATAAATGTAAGAGGAATCACAGGTATAAAAGTTAAAATTGACTTGTACATTGTATAAAACAGGAATGTCAAGTATGCAACAGGATCAGGTATGGACTGGAATTACAGGTACGTGTATGAAATAAGAATCCCATGTGTTAAACCTGAATTACAATTAACATATTTCTGATATTAGAAGAATCACAGGTATAATACAAAAATTACAGGTGTATTAGAGGAATTATAGGTACAACGTACAGTAAAACATGTGTTTATCGGACAGTTGCTGGACTAATAAATTTGTCTGTAACTTATAGAGAGGTGTCTGCTAAATGAAGGATGACCATTCACTGCTAAAACATTCATACACATAATCAACTGTTACGATGCAATGCAAGGAAATAAATATCAAGCAAAAATACAAAATAAAATATTATAGGAGTGTTTCTCAAGATAGAAAGTCGGGACATACAGCTTAGAGAGAAATTGCCTGTGGCAATGGAAGTTGATCATAGGAAGACTGTTTGCTAATTCAAGGTTAAAAATACAGAAATTATGCATATTTGGATCAACAACTTTACAGTACAAAACTGGAATTACACTTGCATGTACATATTGAAGAGGTGAAGTACATCTGTAGCTAAATTAACAAATGTCTGAACACTGCAATGACTTATGATCAGAACCCTAAACAAGATATACATGTACATGTACCTTTGAACTCATTACACTTCAAACAAGATACATGTATGTCCGGAGTGATCCGTAACCTAGCTAGTGTTGCTACATGTACGTGTACATGTACATGTTTTTACACAAATTTGCGAGAGTTGGCCAATTGATTTTGAGAAGAACTATTGAATTGTTTGAAAAAAGTTTAAGCAGGTCGCATATCATGGCATATTTCATCTCACCTGACAAAATACCATTTGTAGGTGATGGCCCAATAATATTGTATACTTGGAAATTTTCATTCCCATTTAATTTTTGCCATTTTTGCCCTTAGAAGAAAGGGCAAACTTAAACTGAGAGCAAAATGTTCAAGCTAAATTACTGAAGCATAGACATACATGACATACTTGAGACAGTGGTGACTAAGGGCGAATCTAATATGAGGTGAATGTTTTTTTTTTTGGTTTTTTTTTTGTAAAGGGCAAAAATACATGTAACCAGGGCAAAAAGTTCCAGATTTACAGTAAATCTGTAATGGAGAAGCCTAGGACATGTTAAATCAAATAAATAAACTCACAATTCTACCATAGTCACAGCTTCACATCCCATAATCCTATTGTCAGCTTCTGTGGCACTTCCTTCAAATATCTGCACTTTCAGCGGATTTTCTCGTTTATCCAGGTAGTCAGATGGCTGCGGTTTAATGTAAAACTTGTTCATGTCCAGTGTCAGTCTATCGATATCCACAAGTTGAACCTTCTCAAGAGATGGCACACCAACCAGAAATCTGACGATAGTGCACTGTGAACAACCGAAATCTACAACCTGTTAGAGAAAATAAAATATGGTTAATATTGGTTGTATGGTGTTTTACGCCACACTCGACAGCTTTTGAGTATACAGTAAAACTTGCTTATAACGAATTTTAATATGGAACTTTCGAGTTCGCCCGGATTACCAGTATAATCCTGCTTTTATTATCGCCAGTTGCGTGATTCTAGAAAAATGTTCCTCTATGTTATTTCCGGTTTCGATAATATACAGGTAGCCCTCATAGCACAATTGGTAAAAGCGCCCTGCAAGTGTTCGGAAGGTCCTGGGTTCGATTCCTGGTCTGTTCGCACATTTTTCTCTGCCTGATACATTTCAGTAATTTGGTGTTCAACTAAATAACCCACTGTGGTATGTTTTAAGAGTCTCTTGGGTATTTTTATATAAAATAAATTTAATGTGCTAAAAAGTAAAAAATATTTCCATTTACTTTACATACATTGTGAAGGTACATGTAAATATCTAAACCGGAAGAACATATGAGGAACAAAATCGAGAAGGCGCGAATAAATGCAGCATTATAAAGGTAATCCGGACTAACTTGAAAGTTCCCTATAGACCTTATTTTTCAATTTGTTATAAGGACAGTTTAATTTGTAATATAGTTATATCGAAAGGTTACGATGCAATTTGTTAAGAAAAAAATCACTCTATATTCAGGTTAAACATGAATTTTCCAAGGCAGTAAAAAGAAAACAAATGTTTTTTGTCACTTTTTATTTACACAACTTATTTCATCAGAGAGTTAGCTTACTTAACTTATGCTTGGCAAAAATGTCAAGAATTGACTTCTGATATAATGATGATAATCACTTCATTATAATACTAAAATATACATTGATTTTGGCATCATAGAAATTGATTTGTTATAGGCAAAAATATTTTATATAAAATTCATTATAAAATTGTTTTTCAACTAAGAATATATAGAGGTACAGTTGGGGATTATTTATTGATTCATTATGTGCATGAATTGGTACAAACTGAGTTCATTATATTCAAGTTTTTCTGTATTCATAATTTATATGTGATACATATGGTATATATATTTATATACACAGTGGCTTTCCTCTTAATTGCATAGCTAAAATGTCAGAGGAAATCATGCAAATACAGTAACACCTGCTTTAACGATCACCTGTGTATAATGACTACCTGGGCCCAGCATAAAACTTAAGAATTACTTAAGTCTAGAAATTTTACTCAAGTGTGGTAAATCCTGAAATCTGATTGGCTCAGCAAGCCAATTTGAGAATATTCTCAGACTTGAGTAAATTTTCAGGTTTATAGTGACAGACCCAGGTCGTAAATGACTGTTTTTTTGCTGTCCGCAGTAGTACCATTTGTGTCCGGTACAAATCAACCTTGGTGCAAATTGCATATACTGGTATACATACACATACATTAAAACCTGCTATAGTGACCACCTGTATAAAGACCACCTGGTCACAAAGACCATTTTTTTGCTGTCCGCAGTAGAACCATTTGTGTCCGGTACAAATCAACCTTGGTGCAAATTGCATATACTGGTATACATACACATACATTAAAACCTGCTATAGTGACCACCTGTGTATAAAGACCACCTGGTCACAAAGACCATTTTTTTGCTGTCCCCAACAGTACCATTTGTGTACAAATCAACCTCTATATAAAGACCACCTTCCTATAAAGATTGGTTTTCTTGTGTTTTTTAGGAGGTCATTATATATACAAGTTTCACTGTTTCATTGTATGTGTACATGTATATCAAATCTTCTGCATTTCGTGGAGTGCTGGGTCTGTCTATATCTACATGTATAATTGATGTATATTTCATATCAGTGATTTTCCTTTTTTAACCATTGTACATGTACGTAACTGTCGTAAGATTCATTTATTGATAAATGCTGATGGCTGTCAAGACTAAACAATCTACATGAATATATCATAGAATGATTATTGAATGGGGATCTAGAGACCCAACTCCTTTTGCAAAGTCTGTTAATCTGACATAGTGTATCTGCATGTCTTAGTGCAAAAAGGTAAGCTACAGTGGAAACTGTCATTAATATATATAGGGAACCAAATCTGCCATAAAAAAAATTATCTCTTAAAATACATGTATAATCAGTTTTTGCTTGAGACCACATATTTTCTGTAAATGTGCAAAGTACATGTATATCAGCAGGCCCACTTGTAGAGCCATTTGTTCTAATTGAATCTTTTCATGTTCTAATTTAAAGGGAAAGTGTTAAAGTAGAAAAAAAATTAAATCAGAACAAATCACATTAAATTAGAACAAACCCTGTTTAATTAGTACAAATCCCATTATGTTATTTTGGTATTTGTTATATTATAACAACTCTGGTCATGTTGGTTGTACCTTATTATGTCTACTGCGTGATTCTGTTATTTGTTTATTAAATCATGTTTAAAATTAATGTGTTGAACTATTTCATCAGCCTATGTCCTTCCTACTGTTGTAGTGTTGAATAAAATGGCAACGCTACATCTGGGTAATATTAACTTACCAACTATTGATCTGTTATTCTCTTTCGCTTTTTTCTTGATGTCAATAAAGTGTTTTTTTTTTTTTAAGACGTGTTCTGTTATTTCATATTCAATAAAACAATGTGGGAGCATCATTTTACATTTGTTATTCTATTCTTATATTGCTAACGTATTCATGTTGTGTAAAGTATATAGCGGATCAACAAATCACCAGATCTGGATCTATTTCACAATTCTTTTAAACAATATTTACAAAAATACAAATGTAGTGTGTGCTGTGTTATGTATCTTTTCTATATATATATGTGTATATTGCATAAGAACTCAAACTCCTTTGGTGATAAGTTGAGGGAAATCTTAAATGAAACTAAAGGGAAAATTGGAAAAGTGGACTTTCAAAAAATTGTGGCATTAAGCAAGGTGGCAAACAAAATGGGGTATTATAAAGAGGTTTTACTGCATATATATATACATGTATATATATATATATATATGAATATACATAACTTATTTTGGGTGGGTTTATTTTGGTTTCTAAGGGTGGAGGAAAACACCTGATTACAAAAAATCTGAGAAAAGACAATAACAAATCATCTTAAAAGCATAGATTTTAAAGAAACTGTTTTTATTTTTTACATGTACATGTACATGTAAGCAATGTTGCTCCCTAGCCTGTGCCAAATTAAAATTTGCTTTTAACAAAAGATGGATAAAAACTATACTTACACTTTTGATGTTGTATTTGCGGAGCACTCCCTGCGTAAAGTAATATCTCTGAAGATACAGGGCCGGAGCAAACACGGGTCCACCAAGTTCATGCTCATTTTCAGACTTTGATGCTGGTAGTGGCGGAACATTTTGCACGTTGTCGCCGCCTCCATATGTTGTGATGACATGCGGTACCATTACAACATTGTTGTTGAATTTCTGCACGGAACCTTGCATTTGCCTTTGAATTGCGTTTGAGGTGTAACCATGACAACAGATTTGGTTTGTGATGTAAGGCACACCAGGAACAAATCTTCTTCCCCAGAAAGCTTGTGTGTGTGCGAAGTTCATCACTCCGGAACCAAAATTACAAGTAGCATAGGGTATTCCCGACATCGTAAAATCTGGATCAGCTGAAGCTTGCCTTCTTTTAAAAGCACCTAAGAGATTCTTCAGTACAATTACAATTAACCATAATTCAAACATAGTAATGATTCGGAATACATGTCTTCTGTCTGTCAAATGTCATCAATTGGAAGGTTTTCACATTTATCATCTCAGTTAATCAAATGTATCTGAAAAAAAAAATTAAAAAAAAGAATAAATTGTAATTAACCTGTCTAAGTATTTGTATCAAGGTCTAAATTTTAGAATAAAATTTAGATAGCACTGGGCATAAAACCATACCACAAGACATGTCATTTGAACTTGAAGCACTCGCTAAAGGCTTGTACATGTATATGAAAAGATTACATTTACAAATTCATTCATAAATATTGTAGATATTCATTTGACAATAATGTTAATTAAATCTGAAAAAAAATGATCATTGGTTTATCAGAAAAAGGTTTTAAAAGATGAACATGTCTCAAGTTTTGATATCTTTTGGCCCCTTTGGAACCTCTACATGGGTCTTAATCCCTTTTCATTTGCAAACTTTATGCATCTTCACATGCATATGGGGATCAATCCTGCCAGGTTTGGTTGAAATTGGCCCATTGGTTCTTGAGAATAAGTAGAAAAATGTTAAAAAGTTGATAAAATCTAATAATATCTGCTTATTTAGGTACATGTACCTGTGACCTTGGCCTTTGACCCTACATTGTATGACCCTGATACCTTGTAAGAAAGATTTTCTTTAGATAATTCCTAATTTATATAACAACCTTCTAATATACAAGTACCGGTATACAAAAAGTGAATCAGTTTTGAGATAAGTCATTTGTATAAAACCATACCATATGTCATTTGAAGGGCTTGCTTAAGGCTCGTTTATGATCAGATTTCAATTTTATTTGCAAACTTTGTATA
Source organism: Atrina japonica (assembly GCA_030159075.1). NCBI lineage: Eukaryota > Metazoa > Mollusca > Bivalvia > Pterioida > Pinnidae > Atrina > Atrina japonica. The sequence goes on along the minus strand of BROG01000093.1, from coordinate 427,966 downwards.
TATTGGTTTAACAATAATGTATATCAAATTTGAAAGAAAACTGATCATTGGTTTATAAGAAGATTTTTAAAGATGTACCAAGATTTGATCCTTTTTGACCCATTTTGGAGCCTCTAAAATATGTACATTGTATAAGTCCTAGCCCCTTTTGTAAACATGAAGGCCCTTCCCAGGACAATGTTTCCTGCCAAATTTGGTTGAAATATGTCCAGTGGTTCTTTAGTAGGTCATTTAAATTAAAAAGTTAACGGACGGAGGACAACAGACTATAGCCATAGCAATAGCACACACATGGCCTTTCAGGCCAGGTGAGCTTACAGAAAAGAAACAAGAATATTTTTTAGAAATTTTTGTGATATAAATGTATACAATGTATTTTAAATAGATGTATAAGTCTACCAAGGTAAACTGGCATCTGTTTACAAACACAATGACTCTAAATAAAATCATATCAGGGGTGATAAAGCTACATGTATATAGTGCTGCATGTAATCAGAAGATCAATTGTCTTACCTGTCCACCCCTATATATATTTTAGACAGAACCAGTGCCAATTCACATGTATCTTGGAAGACCTACAGTGTACATTGTATACAATGTAGGTACATGTAAATGTACACATATGGTCAACTCATAAACTGACATAAAACTAGTTTTATGCAAAAATTAAATTTTCATTTTAATACCTACGTATATACATGTACATGCAAGTGACAAATAAAATATCTTTAACAAGAGCACATCAGTTACCAAGCCATTATTTCTTTGCAGCTGCACTTTTGATTTATTGCTGCAAAATGCGGCTGACCTATTTTCTAACGTTCATTGTGTTTGTTCAAAAAGCAATCAATTACAGACGACAATACACCGAGCACTAATGACAATGATAATTAATGGGAAAAAAACTGGGGATTGCGGTTCATCAGGATTTGAAAGAAAATAAAAATCTGCATCACTTGCAGCAAATCAATCACCATTTAATCACAAATTCACGAAATAAAATCAGATTAAAACTACTACTGCATTAGACTGATTTAACCTCGCAACAGGAAATACGGAGAGATGAATTAAACTAAAGCCGAGTAATGGAGGAATTGATGACAGATAATGGGAAGAGACAGAAAATGGAGGAGTAGATAGGAGGCGGAGTAATGGTGATCTGATGGAGAGATGGATGGAATGAGAGATAAAGTGATTGGATAGAGATAAATAAAAAAAAAGATATCAATACATGTATGTGGCTAAGTATTAGTGATCTGATGGAGAGGTAGAGGAAAGAACAAATGGGAAGATCAGATACATTGTACAGATAAATAAAAAGAAATAGAAATATATATGTAGGTGGCTGAGAAACGGTGATTGGAAGGACAGATGGGAAGGAGAGGTGAAGGGATCAGATACAGATATATAAAAAGAAGGATATACATGTAAATACATATAGTTCATTAGACCTACCATACACTGTTTTTATTACATTAACCAAATTTCCACGTACACTTGTATCAGATTTCATTTTTGCATCAGCAATATATACATGTATATCAAATTAAAGAAACATGGTCATCTGTAAAAGGAGTTTATTCTGCCACTACATGAAGTAGACCCATTATATAAGACAGGTCTTGGCATGTTTTATTATCTTTTATAATACACAACATAAAATATTTGAGAAACATTTCAATCATTATCATCGTTGCCGTCACTCACTTTGTTAAATACGGTATTTTTGTATTAAAACAGAGTGTAACGCTCAACATTTGAATTATCTACTGATTGTGAAGAAGAAGATAATGATGGAGTTGTATAGTAGAACCTGTCTTGAGAGACCACTCATAAAGGATTGTGTCTTGAAAAACCAAATTCTTAAAACCACTCAGTTAAATGTCTTTGTAAACAAAACCTCTTTTGAGAGACCACCTGTCCTGAAAGATCACACGTACATGTACAATGTAATTCAGTGGAAAAAAAGGTGGTCTCCCAAGACAGTTTCAACTGTACTTGAATTAAGATGTCAATTTATATAGTCCTAATTGATATTATGATTCAGACTCCTATCATACTATGTACCTGTGGGTCTCGGCCCGAAGTCACCAAATTTACTCAGTACTCAAGCTCAACTAACTTTTCATGATTTTAAGGTAAAACCATGCAAACTTTAATCTGTAACTGGACATGTTTGTATATTGATGGCATACAATTGTAAATAACGATACAAATTATTGCTCATTTGAAGAAAACTTCAGAAATAAAAAAATGTTTGAGTACATACTCAAATCTTGAGTACTACACTCAACATATTTATTCGTTTTCTACAGGAAAATTATAAGTGTGATGCAAAAATTTATATGTAAATGATTAAAAATCATAATATGTTTCCTAATCACTAAAATCCAAAAGTTTTATAAACAATTTTTTTAATCAAAATAATGAAATAAAAGTTGAGCTTGAGTATTGAGTAAATTTGGTGACTTCAGGCCCTGTTTGTGTCATTTCACGATACATTTACAGAAACACACAGCACTCCCGATGCAATTTGCAATTTATTAAGGAAGTAAACTAATACTTAATTTGACAACAAATTAATATTGCTTCATGATACATTTGTGTAACTGATATACAATTCCTGATAATGAACCACTTGATAGGGTAGGTTACATTGTTTAAAAATGCTAGATAATAACAATTTCCATGGCAACTGATTCAGCAATACTGGAAAAGTCAATATACATGTAATACTATTTATGTTTCAAGGACGTAGTAATAGTATAGAATTTCATGACTTTCTATTTATAAACTTTTCATTGTATTAATATACAGTTCCTCCCTGCTATAATGCCCCCATTACAATGCAAAACCCGCATAACCCTGATATTTCTTGAAGAATGTATTTCCTCCCATGTGATTTAAGTTTTAACTTATGACAGTTATGTTTTGTTATTTATTCATTAAATGAAATGATACATTGCAGCAATAATATGACACCAGATCATGCATTGTTTTGTAAATATTGTTTGTACTTTATTAAAATATTATCATTTTCAATTATTTTTATATTTTGATTCATATGACTGTTGCATTTTATGTGGAGAGTGGTTGCAAAAAGTTGGAATCTGTCGGCAGACAAAATTTAACTGAAATGTTGACCATTTCAAGGCAGTTAACTTTTTAACTCTTCACAATAGAGTAAAACAAACACCAGAAATGAATTCAGCACATGCTTTTCCATAAGTGTGCCAAGTTTCATGCAGATATGTCCACAAATAAAAAAATATGAGAAAAATTGTGATAAATTTATCGACGACGGTTCCGTAAACGAGCGTCGAAGTTCAATACTGAAATTGGACAAAATTGTCTGCGAAAAGGTCAAATCTTTGCAACTTTGAACTTTCATAATTTGAGTTACAGACAAGGTATCTTAAAAAGGAAAACTGTTTTAGAAAGCCTGAGAAGAGATCTATCTTATAAATAAGGTTTTAAATGCAAATAAAGGTAACTAAAAAATCACCTGGGGTTGCTAGTGATTCCCCCGTTATAACACCAAAACCTGCACACTGCCATCCCCCCACACCCCCAATTTTCCGGTACAAAAGGTCATTTATGCATGTAAAATCACCCGACCATATCGCCAGACCAGGTAAATAGCGAGATGTATGTATACACAAGTAAACACTGTTGAGTACAGGTCAGTAATTAGTGTTTGATAAACATCAATAAACAGTGATTTAGAGTTAATTGTCCAGTGTTTGGTAGGGTCAATTGTAAATAGGGTATCATAAATAGGGTATCATATACAGTGTGAAAATGGAAATACATGTACCTTGCAAACAATGAAACGAACAATTTTAACACTTGCTGAAAGCGAGATATTGTTGATTACAATACAAGATATCCAAAATATACACATCTGGAGTTGTCAAATTATTTTTCAACACTGTTGTAAAAACCATTGGCAATGAAAGTTTGTCAATGTTTGACCATGTGTGTCATGATTTAGACAAGGCTATTTTCCTTCCTGTCTATGAATTTATAAACAGTGACAAGCATTGTGACAATTCTGAAACAATAAACAATTATTTAATCATTGACTCTCTTCATGGTGATAACCCTGAATTTGGGTGTATCAGTAACGATGATGACGACCCTTCACCCCTACAGGGTTAAAAAGAGTTGTATAGTGTTTGTGTATAGTATGTGTGTATTATTTAAGTAAGTTTAATAATTTTGTCCTGAGGAAGGGATAGGTCATCTTAACAAGAGTTGTCAGAAGACAACAACACTCGCTGAAATGGGTGTAAATTATCAAAATAGGTATTTGACCCACAGCTATCAGGTTCTAAGATCAAAGGACTGGTAAATATTTTGCTTCCTTCAGCTCAGGTTCAAAATTTAAAAAGTAGGTCAAAGGTTACTAGGTCAAAAGTAAGGCAACTAAATAAAAGCTCGGGGGCTCATTTTACAGAAAGTCCTATGTCCTAAATCCTAAGTCTTACTCATATTCCTAATTGTCATGGAACTGACCAATCATCTATGTACTGCCATGGTAGTTAGGACTAAGAGTTAGGATTTAGGACTTACTTAGGACCTTTAGTAAAACGGGCCCCAGGTCATAAGAAATCTAGCTATATGTGAAATATCAAAGTTCTATCCCTCATGACTAAGAACAAAATCACTCTAAATTCAGGCTAAGCATGACTTTTCCTAGGAAGAAAAAAGTAAAGAACTTTCCTATAAAGTAAAAAGAAACCATACTTTTTGTTACCTTTAATTTACACAATTTATTTAATCAGAGATTAGGTCTACTTACATGTATGCTTGGTGGAAAAGTCAACAACTGACTTTTGTTTTAATGCTATTGATCACTTCATTATAATAGTACAAAAGACGTTGGTTGGGATGTCAAGGGACATGGAAATTGGTTTGTTATAGGCAAATATTCGTTAAAAAAAATTTGTTATAAATTTTTTTTTCAATTAAGAATATACAGAGGTGCAGTCCGAGATTACCTATCGATTTGTTATGTGCATGAATTCGTACAAACCAAGTTCATTATACATCCATGACGAGTGAAAATTTATTGTAGTGATTTTTTCAGAAGGTCAAGCTATAAATAATCTGGTTTCATTTTCGTTTCAAATACATTCCCGATACGTAATTCTAAGATGCTTTTTACTGTATTTGTGCTGTTTACACTCGTAACTACATGTAATTTACTTAAAAGAGTAAAGAGGACACCGAAAAAATTGTATGTCTGAAATGCGTGCTAAGAGAAAGTTAACGAAATGAAAAGAGTGAGAGAATTTAAGGAGAGTTGGAGAAAAATATATCCATGGGTTGAACACAATAAGGAAAAAAACGTAATGTTTTGTAAATTTTGTCAGAAATTTCCAAGGCTAAATTATACGTTGAGCCTAGGTGAGGATATTAAAAGCCTTGGAAACAGTTGGTATTGACCTAGAATATTAAAAAGGTAAACTTGTTGGATGCAATTTTGATGGTGCATCAGTTATGATGGGAAAAGTTGGTGGTGTTGCAGTTAAGTTACAACAAAAAACATGACTTAGTGAAATGGATACTATCCAGTCCTGGTAGTAATTATGCTAACACTTTCCCCAAGTACAGCTAAGTGTGAAAGGAGCTTTTCCACAATGAAGCGTATAAAATCAACATTTCGAAGCAATCTTGGTCAAGACTCATTGAAAGATCTTCTTCAAGTTGACAGCTTAGAATCAAAAGTCAAAGATTTTGACTGTACTGATGCAATTTCTCATTGGCTACACTCTGCAAAAACTTCTAGGCATCTCACAACAGCTACTAGTATAGCAGCCTCTGAGTACGTCTAGACTTGTGTGTGATCTCAGCATCTATACTAATATCATTGAGTTACTCACAGGAACTCTATGCCTTTTTGGGTCTTTGTAAACTTATGGTGTTTTTCTGGACAAACAGGAGTAAACTATAATGCCATGAAAAAATCTTTATTTGAAATAAAGTTCTTGTTTTCAAAATTAATTTTTCCTTTTTTATATCATTATAATTTGGACGAGTGGAAATTTTATTTGGACGAGTACTTTCTATTAAGCACTTGCCCGCCGGACGAGTGGTTTCAAAAGTTTTTCCTGAGCCCTGTGGATACTATCCAGTCCCAGGAGTAAACATTTTTTGTAAAATCAACAAAGGGGTATAACTTTTGAAATTGGTATGATAGAAGATCGAGCAATTTATATTTGACACTCCATCTCCCAAAGATGTACATGTACACGTATACTTAAACTTTCACCAAATGTGGAGAGCCTAGTTGAAAAAATTAACTTGGATATGAGCCATTTTTGGAACACATTTTTCCCATGGAACCTTATCTTATCAACTCATGAACCCCTGAAACGATGGTCTCTTCTGTAAATTAATAATTTAGACGAGTCCAAATGTGTCAATAGGGGTGAATGAGTTCAGATGTATGACTGCACCAAATATGGAAAACAAAGAACAGAGAGATGATAGGATGGACAGACAATGCAAACTTAACCCTACTCCCCCCCCCCAATGGAAGGAGTTGGGGACTAATAAGTTAGCATAATGATTTATTTAAATTCATTCAAAAAAGAATATTTACATGTAAATGTATCTAAAACATTGATAATAAAACTCCTATCTAAAAATCCATTACTTTTTAAGCAAGCTGTACATTTTTTTGCCAATTTGATACAAATTAAAGTTAAAATTCACAATAGTGATGACAATGACATCTCCCCAACAATGACAGATCAGAGGCCTACATACACACAGTATACCTGGTTCTTTATTGATGTACATGCTCTGCATTACACCATGCACTCAGGCCACTGCGTGTTATAAACATTAAAATGTACCGTTTTGCTTATGTAAACATGTAAAACAATAAAATTTAATTCCTAATTCTGACAGACACTATTTTATACTAGCATCACACTGTAGCACTACTACAACTCTGTTTACTCACTGTACATCACAAGCCGTGACAAGATGTTTATGATTATAAACAAAACAACAGAACATGGTAGCCCGACTGTTACTTCAAATAAACATGGAGACTGAACACTGAGCTATATTAAGATCATGATAACATCGCTTGTATCATGTTTAACCGCAGTATTCTACAGCCATGAATGATATACATGACATGTACAACCATAATATACTATAAATATTTTTACATTAAACTACAATACTGACATGCTTAGAACATTCACCAAAAAACATGAGATCGATGAAAATATGTTGCTCTGGTCGACTGTTTACGTTTTCATCAGAAATTATGTCGGCCTCTGTGGTGCGGCAGCACTTTTACGTGTAGACTGTAAAACCATGTTATTCGTGAAAAAGTTGTCAGTTTTATCTACAAAATCATTTCACAATTTACTTACTCTAGCCACTGCAACTAGTGGAAGGGGTTGATATGCACAGATAGGAGGAATCGGGTTTATTTTTACTCCTCTGCAGAAGTCGCCCTTCCTCGGAACCTGAGGTCATAAGCGGCCTTCGAAATGACAACTTCCTGTTTACAAGTTTCCAAGTGAGCTTGATGAAAAGTCAACTATTTATCGACTGATGTCTTTGTTTTTCAGGGGGCAGATGAAACTCAGATTTAGATTTTGAGATGACATAGACAGCCAGATTATCTGAAAATATAGGAATCTGAGTAAGTTACATTCAAATTTGCCATTTACTCATTATTGTTATTTTCAGTTGAAGCTGAGTTCTCGATTGAGAGTGTCAGTCCGGTATTTCAGGAGCACCTGCCAATATTTTCGGCGTTTGTAAGGAAGTATTTTTGGCACTTGTTTTGAGGTAATTCCGGCATCAGACTTGCCAATCATGAAAAACTTTCATGGGGGAGATTTTTCAATCTCATGGTTGAGACTCTAAACTTTAGTAAGTATTAATAGGAAAATTTAAATTTTTCATGGGGGAGATATGCATTTTTCTTGAAGAAATTATAAAAAATTTACACAAGAAAATAGGGAGTCTCCCTATTTATGGGGGAGACTTGGCAAGTGTGCGGCATCGGTACTAGGTATTTTCGGTACTTATGGTAAGTAATCATATTGAAGATTACACAGTGTGCTGATATTACTCAATGCCCAAATTACTAGAAATTGTTCTCGTTGGCATATTTTACTGTTAAATTATATTCTTCTTCTTTCATTTAGATATACATATCTCTGTTTCATTGTTATTGACAGTTTCCATCATTTTCTGTAAACAGCTGTTGCCAGTCACAGACAAAATAATACTTAACAAAGCACAATGGGTATACCAGTACCACCCAACTTCCTCACAAAATCAAGATATCTTCTATGACAGTAGTCTCACAAGACAGGTGGTCTTCTATGACAGTGGTCTCACAAGACAGGTAATCTTCTATAACATTGGTCTCAAAAAAGGTTTTATCAAAAAGATTATTTACAACATGTCAGTGATTTTCAGAATGTAATCTCAAAAACAGGCAATTTTCTATGACAGTGGTATCATAAGACAGGTGATCTTCTATGACAGTGGTATCATAAGACAGGTGATCTTCTATGATGGTAGTCTCATAAGACAGGTGATCTTCTATGATAGTGGTATCATAAGACAGGTGATCTTCTATGATGGTAGTCTCATAAGACAGGTGATCTTCTGTGACAGTGATCTTATAAGACAGGTGATCTTCTATGATGGTGGTATCATAAGACAGGTGATCTTCTATGATGGTAGTCTCATAAGACAGGTGATCTTCTGTGACAGTGATCTTATAAGACAGGTGATCTTCTATGACAATGGCCTCAAAACAGATGATCTTCTATGACAGTGATCCTATAAGACAGGTGATCTTCAATGACAGTGGTCTCATAAGACTGGTGGTCTTCTATGACAGTGGTCTCACAAAACAGGTGGTCTTCTATGACAGTGGTCTCATAAGACAGGTGATCTTCAATCACAGTGGTCTCATAAGACATGTGGTCTTCTATGACAGTGGTCTCACAAGACAGGTGGTCTTTTATGACAGTGGTCTCACAAGACAGGTAATCTTCTATGACAGTAGTTTCATAAGATAGGTGATCTTTTGTGACAGTGGTCTCACAAGTCAGGTGATCATCTATAAAAGTGGTCTCTTCAGACAGATGATGTATGACAGTTGTCTCACAAGACAAGTCATCTTCTTTGACATTGGTCTCACAAGACAGGTCATCTTATATGATATTGGTCTTATAAGACAGGTGAACTTCTATGACAGTAGTCTCACAAGACAGGTGAACTTCTATGACAGTAGTCTCATAAGACAGATGAACTTCTGTGACAATGGTCTCAAGTCAGGATATCTTCTATGACAGTCAGCGGTCTCACAAGACAGAATTCTATGACAATAGTCTCACAAGACAGGTGAACTTCTATGACAGTAGTCTCACAAGACAGGTGAACTTCTATGGCAGTGGTCTCACAAGACAGGTGATCTTCTATGACAGTAGTCTCACAAGACAGGTGAACTTCTGTGACAATGGTCTCCAGTCAGGATATCTTCTATGACAGTCAGTGGTCTCACAAGACAGAATTCTATGACAGTAGTCTCACAAGACAGGTGATATTCTATGACAGTAGTCTCACAAGACAGGTGATCTTCTTCGACAGTAGTCTCACAAGACAGGTGAACTTCTATGACAGTAGTCTCATAAGACAGGTGATCTTCTATGACAGTAGTCTCATAAGACAGATGAACTTCTGTGACAATGGTCTCAAGTCAGGATATCTTCTATGACAGTTAGTGGTCTCACAAGACAGAATTCTATGACAGTAGTCTCATAAGACAAGTGATCTATTACAGTGGTCTCTTAAAACAGGTGATCTATGACAGTTTTCTCATAAGACAGGTCATCTTCTATTACAATGGTCTCATAAGACAGGTTGTTGTCTATGACAGTGGTTTTACAAGACAGGTGGTCTTCTATGACATTGGTCTCATAAGACAAATGATCTTCTATGACAGTAGTCTAACAAGACAGGTTATCTTCTATGATATTGGTCTCATATGACTGGTGATCTTCTATGATAGTAGTCTCATAAGACAGGTGGTCTTCTATAGCAGTAATCTCACAAGACAGGTCGTCTTCTTTGACATTTGTTTCACAAGACAAGTGGGGTTCTATGACAGTGGTCTCACAGGACAGGTGATCTCCTATGATATTGGTCTCACAAGACAGGTGGTCGTCTATGACAGCAGTATCACAAGACAGGTGATCTTCTATAACAATAGTCTCACTAGACAGGTGATCTTCTATAACAGAAGCCTCACTAGACAGGTGATCTTCTGTCACAGTAGTCTCATCAGACAGGTGATCTTCTATAACAATAGTCTCATTAGACAGGTGATCTTTTATAACAATAGTCTCACTAGACAGGTGATCTTCTATGACAGTAGTCTCACTAGACAGGTGATCTCCTATGATATTGGTCTCACAAGACAGGTGATCTTCTATAACAGAAGTCTCACTAGACAGGTGATCTTCTATCACAGTGGTCTCACAAGACAGGTGATCGTCTATCACAGTTGTCTCATAAAACTGGTTTTTTCATACGGGGATAAGTTAGAGGTCAGGGACCCAGTCGTTTTTGGATTGTGTGAGTTGGAGAGGACCTAGCAGCTCTCAATCACAGAATGTCTATCCTGTCATTTTTGTCTTTTTGAACTATCGTAAAAACAATTGTCCATTATTTCCAGTCCACAGTCTTTATCAAAGCGAAATGCATGTAGTGATAAGATACTAAAACTAAACATAAAAAAGTTTATTCATTTTCTTTTTAATTTTAAATTTGATTTTGTCACAGTTTTTGGTTTGACGTTGTATTCCCACCATAATTCATTCACCCTTAAAGATATTTGGACTGGTCTTAGTCATTGGTTTATTTAGGAGTTGATAAGTTCAATAAAGAGTTTAATTGTTTTAGTTGTTTGATTAATTTGATTAAAAATCTTACATAGAATTTTTGTAATTGGACCCAGATATTGGTGGACCAAACCCAGGCAAAATTTAATGAAAAAGTCCTACATCCAAACAGCTGAAAGAAAATGTTCAGTCCCTGTTACATGTATGTTGTTCCAATTTGCTTTAAAAAGCGATTGATTTGTCACCTGTATTACATTATTATTACATTAAAAGGGCATAAGCTGTGTTTACCCCCAAAAATTATTTCAATTTTTTTCTACTTTTACTACTTGTACTTGATGTGCAATAACAAATAAAAACTATACACAGGCATAAAAAATCTTGCACTCCTGTATATTTTGTGAAAATAAGGTCAGGTCCAGTGTGGTATTCATTTACAATTAGTAAGGTTGAGTTAATCAATTGCAATTGAAAAAATACTAAACCTGGGATTCTGAAGCAATTTGCATAAAATATTTAGGAATTTAAGAATTTTTATGCCTGTCTATATCTGTTTGTGTTATTGTATATCAATCTTAGTAGTAAAAAGGGGAAAATGCAAAAAAACAAAAAACAAAAAAAAGAAAACCAAAAACACAGGTAATGCCCCATTAAGTATCATGTATTATATTATTATTACATTTAGTGTTATGTAATACATTTTATTGCATTATGTACTCTCAGAATGCTTTTTGTTACATTGTAATATGTGTATCACATTACAGAGGAACCTGTCTTGAGAGGCCATCTAATCTGCCACTGAAATGTGGTCTCAGAAGGCAGCTACTGAGGTAGGTGGTACTCTCTCAAAAGAGTTTTTATTTAAAGATAGTTTAATTTTAATTACGGGGTAATTAAAATCAGTTTCCAGAATGTGGTCTCAGAAGACAGCTGGTCTTTCACTAGAGTGGTCTTTCAAGACAGGTTCCAATTTCTACTGCATAACAATGTATATATATTTTCAATCATAGGGCATGTCTGCAACGGCACAACCTAGTCCAAGTAACGCTAAGAAGAAACCCAGAAAAAACAGATGGCATCGGTTATGGAGGAGATGGAAACGCAAAGGCATTATTGAAATAAACATCAATCATCATCGATATAAGTTACTAGAGTGTATCAGGGAAGGTATACAAGACATACTGATTAATCATTCGGAACTTGAAGCGAAGGTTAGTACACTTTAAGATTAGTCATCTGAAACAAGGGCCAAATTTTAGCGTAATGCAGTCCATGCATCAACCAGTCATATGTAATTAAGGGACCAAAAATAATAGGCGTGTAATACCGTTAATTGGGATATTTTGGCATCACTAAAATTTGGCCATTTTGGTCATAAAATGAATGGTTATATTTTGACCAGTTAAACTTTGGCCATTGGTCTAATCTGCCTTTAGCAACCATTTTCAATATTCTCATTGCTTAATTCCTATATTCCTTTACCCTATATAGTAACCACCTGCTCTCTGTGACCAGGGACTGCTGAAATTTAGCTATGAAAGTTATCATTAGAAATAATTCCACCTGCTCTCTTTGACCAGCGACTGCTCAAATTTAGCTATGAAAGTTATCATTAGAAATAATTCCACCTGCTCTCTGTGACCAGCGACCGCTCAAATTTAAGTATGAAAGTTATCATTAGAAATAATTCTGGGTTAATGTTAGAAACAGATCCATATTCTCCTGGCATTGAATGTGTACATATTTTGGAGAGTTTAATTTTGGCCATTTTATTAGGGTGTCCAAATTGGCTAAAATTAAACAATGGCTAAAATATCCCAATTTATGGCAACAGTGCATACAAAATGTTTTCATAGTTTTCAGAAGATTTGACGTCTAAAATTTTACTTGTATGATTGCATTAGACATAAATTTGAATCTGTTAACCTTTTCAACCTATAGATCACAATAGACTAGTCAAATACACTAGGAGGAACATACTATTATGATATACTTGGGGGTGATAGGGTTAAAATGTAGGAAATACATGTATTTATTTTTTTTGCTATCAGGAGTACTGTTAATCTTAGATTCTAATATGGTATAAAAATGAGCCAGCCTGGCTCAGTCGGCAGCGCGCTCGACTCTTGATCGTGAGGTCATGAGTTCGAGTCTAGCCGATGGCAGGTCAGATTCCTGTCCTTTGGATGAGACAGTAAAAATTGAGGTCCCTTGTCACAGTAGGTGTCCGCATGTTAAAGAACCGTCACTGCTTAATGGTCGTAAGTGCCGAGCCTGAAGCCCTTCATTGCTTTTGGTGATGTCTCCATATGAGTGAAAGATTCGTGAGTGGGGCGTTATTTTCTGAAAATTTGTGAATTTTTGTTGGTACAAATTTGGAAAAACAACATAGCATTGTTAACAGTAATATTTCACTTTACTTTAACAAAATTACACTAACTATACAAATGTATATATACAAAATAAGAATTTTGGTTCAATTCATTTGCGGTAATTTCTTGAATCAAACATGTCACACAATTTCTTTGAGGATCAAATTAAGATTTTTCTTGAAAATCTGGAAAAAAAGATATAAATTGTGATAGGGAATACAGCCCAGTTTGGCTGTAAAACTTTTTGAAAAAAAATCCTGTGCATTTTGTTTTTTGAAAAACAGTCATCAAAACGGAACAGTTGAGCTTATACTGACATTTTTGGTTTAGCCATAATAGACAGGTTCTCGCTGTATGGGGGTGTCTTTTTAATACATACAATGTAACTATATTGTTATGGAAGGTTTTACATTTATATCGGTACTGATACAATGTTAATTTGTGATTTGCTGTATTTCAGGACACTCTCACTGTAGATGATTTCACTCATGTTCTCACCAGACAGTGCACATCAAGCACAGGCAAGGTAAGGCGTTTTCTTACAAGGGGAGATAATCAAGTTCATATTCAAAGGTGTATAGCTATTTAGCAATAATTGACAGAGTTATGGGAATCAATTTAGCTCCTAGTAGGATGTAGTGTGTCTCTAAAACATATTGTTCATGGTTTAGTCCTAGATATGCTCTTTATAACTTTTTAACTGGTCAAAACTTTTTCAACAAACTTAGAATGTTTTTGAGAATCACACAATTATATCATAACAAGTAAACATGGTACATGTACATTGAATGTTTGAATTAGTTAGATATGTTGTTTTATATATTGGTATGTTTGGACTGGTGAGATGTTGTGTTGTGTAGATCTTGTAAAGATTTGATATGTTTGAATTAGTGTGTTGTTGAAATGCTAATTCAAGCATTAGAGAACCCGGTTATATGATGTACCAATGGAAAATACCATTGGCCTTTAGCAACTGAATTGGCCAACATTCTCACAAAATCATCTTAGGTTCTAGTGGGACTTGATCCTGCGCCGACTAGAGATTAAGGACTCCATCATGGATTTAAAGCATGATGCTTTAATCATTCAGCCATGGAGGCCCGCTGTTGTTGTTGTACATGTATGTGACAGGGAAATTGTATGTGCAGTGATTACTGAAACTTGTATATAACAACCTCCTTAGGTGGGATACAACAAGACTGGTCATTATAGGGAGGTGGTCTTTATATGGAGGTTGATTTGTACACAAATGGTACTATTGGGGACAGCAGAAAATGGTCTTCGTGACCAGGTGGTCTTTATACACAGGTGGTCGCTAAAGCAGGTTTGACTGTATTCTGAGTGTGATAAGTCAGAAAATATAAATGCTATGTAGTAATATAATTTTGTTGTATTTTGAGCTCAAAATACGTTAATGAACTGACTTTATATCTATAGCTCACCTGAGTCACTTAGACAATTGGTTTGTGACCTAATTCTGACCATTACCATACAGGTTTGTACTGTGTTTTAATGTTTTAATCTTCTTTTAAAAGTCCACTATAATCACTTGACCAAGTTTGTATGTGTTACAGGGCTCAACAATCAGATTTGTCCAGTTGTCCGTGACAAGTCCATCTTGTGGTCAGACAAGTAGACATTACATCTCACTTGTCCAGAAGGACAAGTAAATTTGTTGAAGACAAAAATGAATTCAATAAAGATTATACTTGTTAAAAGACAAAGCGATATCTTAAAATGTTACACTGATTTTCAGATAAGTCATTTTTGCATTTGGACAAGTAAATTTCAATACTTCGGACAAGTGAAAATTTTCATTATTGTTGATTCTTGTGATCTGCAGGGCAAGGGTACCTAAAGTTGTTGACCCCTTGGTCCGGGGCTCTGAAGGCAGAGACAAAAACTGTGATAACAGACAATCAGCTAATAAGACCCTTCTGGACACTTACAAGGCATACATATAAATGAAAAATAAAATGTTCAAACTTTGATGTCCTTTTTCTTATTTTTGAACAGAGCTTCATTTTCAAGAGCTAGTGGAAACTGAGGCGGAACAGAATGGAGGGAAGAGCAGGGTGCAGAAAAGACGGAAGCAGTGCAGAAGCTAACAAACGGTACAAAGAAAAGTGGAAGACAGAGTACCGCAAGACGTAAGTGGGATCAGAGGGGACGAATAAATATAGTCGTAGTAGCTATCGGAGACACGCCGCAGCTCGTAACAAGGTGAAAGAGCAGGGGACATTAGTAGACGAGGCACGGGAAACGGGTTAAGTAAACGTAAAGAGAAGATAGGGGGAAGGGTAAGCCGCTGATCGCAAGTAGGCAACCCCCCTCTACTCCTTCATATGCTAGTTCAGTGTTTGCTGCGGTGAGAAATGCGGTGTCAGTACATCAGCAGGAATACTTGAGCTCTTTGGCACCATCAGATGACATTCCTTACCTGGAGTTCGTCAGTAATTCCAAAAGTGGTCAAGACTTTTACCTCAGGTAATCCCTAAATATAGCTTTGCCTGGATAGCATTTACTACATAAACTCTGATGTTTGGCAGTGGAATCTGTCTTGAGTGACTGGCCTTGACTGCTATGGAAATATTGCACAAGACAGATGGCTTCTCAAAACAGGTGATTTCACAAGACAAGACAGGTAATGTCACAAGACAGGTGATTCAGGTGACCAGTGGTCATTGCTGAAATAAAATTTGCACCATCAGATGTCTGTGATATCATGTGTTTGTCTAATTTATTGTACTGCTGACCAATGGTCATCTGTTGAAATCGAATATACATTATCAGATGTCCCATGACATTGTGTATTTGTTTATGTCAAATGTGTGGCATAGTGACCAATGGTCATTTGTTGAAACAGAATATTTTTTATCAGATTTTCACAACACCAAATATTTGTCTTTTTTACAGCAATGACCAACAGTTTATACTGAAGACTGAAAGAAAGTATTATGTTAATATTTTCCTGACTTTTCTTGGGTGAGTTTAAATTTTTCACAAATGATTTCTTATTCCTATTCTGTGAGTGTTGAGTCGTTCTTAAAATACTCTTTCTTACACCTGTGGCAGCAATAGAATTTAGCACCACTTTGAATTCCTGTCAGAAAAATACCAATCGAAGATGGAATGGATAAAAAAAGTCCAAAATGAGGTGTTATTTTTTTTTTTGGCTGGAACTCAAATGTGGTGCTAGATTATTTTTCAAGAAAAGAGAAAAATGGAAATATTATGTAACAATTTTAGATGGAATTTGGGACTTAGAATTTTTCAGAAATTAATCTTAAGCAGAATTTGAACTTTTTGGATTTTTCAGTGTTTTGTAAATCGATATCTACATAATTATCAGGATGAAAACGTCACTTGTCTCAAAATTAGATGTACCCTTTAAACATATTAATTACAGTGGAACCTCGCTATTAAGACCACCTTTCTGACAAACTCAAAGTGGTCTTATTAGTGAGGTGGTCTTATTAGTGAGGTGGTCTTATTAGTGAGGTGGTCTTATTAGTGAGGTGGTCTTATTAGTGAGGTGGTCTTATTAGTGAGGTGGTCTTTTGAGTGAGGTGGTCTTATTAGTGAGGTGGTCTTATTAGTGAGGTGGTCTTATTAGTGAGGTGGTCTTATTAGTGAGGTGGTCTTTTGAGTGAGGTTTTGAACATATTTAATTATTCATCAAGAGACTGAAAATTTATGGTCTGAAATGGGAAGTGGTCTCCAAAGTGAGGTGGTCTTTAGACAAGGTTCCATTGTGTAATAAAATGTTACATGCCTTTGAAGAGTATGGTATACCTTTGAAACAAAGTCCTGTATAACTACTTTTTTTTTTTCGCAACACTCAAATTTCACATTTTTTTTTCAAAACAATGAAGGATTGTTTTAGGTGAAATCTATACTAAAATATGTCCGCCTAGCCTGGATTCATTATATACATGTTGTATTCCAGGTGCAGTCTGTCTTATTTTTTTGTATGATAATATGGATAGGAAATGTTACTTTATATTCATAGTATATGTTTTTTGTTTTAATCTTTTTACAGGGAATATTTAGAACATTTTCAAACATATCCACATTCTCTCATTGTGAAATTTCTTGGTTTGTATTCTGTCCAGGTAGCTGGGGAATCAGAGGTTTGTATACATATTTAATTTCCCCTTTTTCATATATTTCTGAATGTTTAATTATTTTAGTTCTGTTATGTATCCCATGTTAATTTCCCACCAAGCGATCTTAGCTCAATGCTATTAAGTTGGGGGGAGGGGAGGGGGCATTTATGCTGTTGCCTTGGTGTCAACACCCAGTTAACAAGATTAGTTGAGGTCAGGTTGACCTGCTTCTGCTGCTCATAAATCAATTACACTTGCATGACATATATACCGTATAAGAGGATATTTTAGCGAGACATAAATTTAACATTTTGCTCTAAAAATATGGTATATAATTTTAGCGAGAAGTAATTTTAGCGATTTTATGATTAAAAAAAGATATCTCTTATCTACGATGAGGAATGAATTGTTAGCGATATTCATGATTTTAGCGATCTCAACAATTTGCTAATACTGGTAATGCCAAAATTGAATCCTCGCTACAATATCTGTTTATACGGTACATCTTATGTATTTCTAAGCACATTGTTATGAGGAGTCTCCATTGCCGAGTGGTTAGATCATCACGCTTTGAACCATGAAGTCTCTCACTTCTGGTCAGTGCAGGTTCGAGCCCCACTGATTTTTGTGAGAAAATTTGCCAGTTTATTAATTGCAGAAGGCCAGTGGTCTCTTCCCGGATACATTGTAACTAGGTTCTCACCTCCACCATAAAAAAACTAACCACCACCATATAACTGAAAAATTGTTGAGTGTGATGTAAAACAGAAATCAGAATCCAATTGAACACATGTTATGCTTCAGTTGCTGAATCAGTTCTGTAATTTTTTCCAAAAATGGCCCCGTTTTGGATTTAGTCTATATTTAATGCTGTGTTTAAGATGATTATTTGAGGTCAGGTTAATTTGGGAGGGGGGTGGGGTGGTGGTTATAAAATACTGTAGACCTGTAAATTTTTGCCCCTGGTTATTTTTGCCCTTTTTCGGCAGAAAACATATTCACCCAATCTAAAATTTACCCTAAATCGCCATGGACTCATTGATGGCTTGTATTTCAGTGCTTCAAATATTTAGCTTAAAAGTTTCACATTTATTTTCCATTTTAAATTTGCTCTCTCATCTAAGGGCAAAAAAATTAAACGAGAGTGAACATTTCCAGATATACAGTATGGTGATGTGTGGTGAACTCTGTAATCTTTGATTACTCTTATCTGAAGATGCCACAAGCTGTAATGGTGATATGTGGCACCCAATTAAATAACCAACTCATGGATTTTTAGGGTTAGAAATCTTGTGAAGTAGGTGAAGAGTGTATTGGTGCCGATGGTATTGGCCCAGATAGCTTAGTTGGTAATAGCATCCTGCTTGTGTTTGGAAGGTCCTGGGTTCGATTTCTGGTCTGGTTGCAAAATTTTTCCCACCTGCTATATACGTATGTGTCTATAAATAAAAGGGGCATAAGCTCCCTCAAAAATATTTGGTATTTGACTACTTAGAATGAATGATGTACAACAACAAATAAGAGCCCTACACAGGCATAGACATTTTTTTATTTAGAATTCCTATATATTTTGCGAAAATGAGGTCAGGTCCAGTGTCATCATGCATATACAAATAGTAAGGTCGAATTAATTATTTACAATTATGAATAATTGCCAAACTTAAGGTTTCTCAAGCAATTTTCACAAACTACATGTACCGGTATATAAGAATTGAAGAATTATGATGCCTGTGTATATACAGTAAAACCTGTATATAGGGGCCACCCAAGGGACCAGAAAATATTGGCCTTTATGTGCAGGTGACCCTTATACACAGGTTCAATTTAGTTGAAGTATGTAGTCAAGGGACTTTTAAAAACTGGCCTTTATAGACAGGTGATCCTTATATAGAGGTGGCCGCTATAGCAGGTTTTACTGTATATGATTTTTGTTTTTGTACATCAATCTAAGAAAGTAAAAAAGAAAAGACCATTTTTATAGAGAAAACACAGCTGATGTCCCTTTGACTTCTTTTTTATACCTGTAACTTTGAAAAAAAAATAACAAAACTTGTCACATTTGTTGCAGATTTTTTTCCTGTCCATGCAAAATATTTTCTTTCCATCAGAACGAATTGAGATACGTTATGATATCAAGGGCTGTTATGGCGGTAGATACCAGAAGGTAGGGACCAATAGATCTATGACGTATCACTTAAAATATTTGTGTTTGCTTTATCTCCCAAATATCACTCCTGTAAATTATTTCGTAATTTTGCATATACATATGATATATATGTTTATGTGTTCAGTATTTAGCTATAACTTGCTCATGTAGCTTAACTTGTCAACCCCTGAAAAACAATGGACTCTTCTGTAAATCAATGACATAGACCAGTCCTAATGTGTCTTTTATAGAGGTGAATGAGTTAATTCGGCAAAATGTATGCTAGATATTCAGAATCTCAGAAGAAATTCTGTAAATCTGTTTTGTTGTTTCGCTAGACTTTCTTTTGTCCAGTTTATTTTGCATGTGGATGAATAATGACCTAATGACCATACAGCTGTCCAGTACTTTTGCTAGACATTATGAACTTGTATAAGTTCATTCTATAAATTTGCTATTGATTAATAGAATCAACCCCTACCTTGAGGGTATGACAAAGGAATCTCAATCTGAGGGTGAAGTTCTTGAATGGCAAACCCGAGGCTTGCTGATAGTTTGTCATTTAAGAATCTTATCCAGAGGATTGCGAGTCCTTTGTCATATCCTCGAGGTAGGGGTTGATTATTTTTCTCCCATTTCTTAAATACATGTCTATGTAGGTCTACACGTAATGTCTATGTAGATCTAAGCAGATCTATGTCAAATCTGATATAACTATGTACTGCATTCCAGAAGCCACAGACATTCTACATCACAAATTGTATTGTGACGTTGTATTGTGTGTAGCTTGTCCATACCCTAGGGGTTGACAAGGAAATCATTCCCCGTAGAAAAGAGGGAAAAATCTGTGAACCATGGGAGAATTGTTGCTACAGTAGCTTAG
Source organism: Atrina japonica (assembly GCA_030159075.1). Classification (NCBI taxonomy): domain Eukaryota; kingdom Metazoa; phylum Mollusca; class Bivalvia; order Pterioida; family Pinnidae; genus Atrina; species Atrina japonica. The sequence continues at coordinate 407,558 of BROG01000093.1, read as the reverse complement.
CTTAATTGTAAATGCTTTGTATTTGCAAAAAGGTTGTGGCTCTTTGTAGGGATGGATCTTCATGTATCATTTTGTAAAGGAGATTGCCACTTTGTGGGGTGGCTTTGTGGCAGTTATTTAGCAGCTATAATGTGGTTAAAGACTTCTTGTTCTTGGTAATTTATAACGCAGTGTTTAAACAAACAAAGAGGAAGGGTGTGGAATCTTGGGATAGTTAACACAGATGAACAAACTCTGAAACTAGATGTGAAACCAATCAAATCTAAACATTTTATAAATCTTTAAATGCAGAATTGTTATTTTGACAGCCGTACCCAAAGGTCAGTGGGGTTTTATCAGTTCTAAAAGATCAAAACTTCAAGAATCAGAGTATTGAGATGGGTGAGTATGACACATGACATTACATGCACTGTCAAATGTTTTAAAGGTCGGTACTGTGAAACCTGTCAAATTGATGGACCAGCCCATCTGCCACTGAGATGTGGTCTCTGAAGACAGGTGGTCTAGCGGTTATCAATCAACTGTGACTGGGTATACCAGATACATTTTGTGGTACTTAACACTTAACAAACATGGTACTAATTAACTTTTGTGGCATAGTACACAAAAGAGAAGTATTTTGGCAGTATTGACATCATTTAGCCACAGTGGTAGGGTATAGGATTTTTTTTATTTATATTAATTGCATACAAAATTTTTTTTTGGCAGGGTTAACCTAATATATACACTGTGGCAGGGTAAATATTATAAATCTACATACTTTATGTTACCCAATACATACAGACATTTTGTGGCAATGTAAATCTGATATACTTGTATACTCTGTGGCATGATATATCTACTGTAGCCAAGAACATAGATGATGTCAGTAAGTTAATTTAAAAAAAAAAAAATGCATCCTTGATTTACTTATTTTGATTATTGTTGTTTTTTATTTTTTGTGTGTGACCTTCCTGCAACTTGGTTTCTGTTTCGCTTTGCTTTCTGTTGTTAATCATGGAGTAATTAGATGGATTTTGTTGGTATTTGTGTATATGCTTTAAAATGATTGACAGCTTTGCTAGCCCCACTGTAGTCACATTGGTATATCCAATCGTACCAGTATGAATTCTGTTTACACATACATGTAATTTGCCTTTGGCTGGTATGTCAAGCTCGTCAAGTGATCACTAAAAGTGTAAGTTAACACAGAAATAAGGATTTGATCTGATATACAGTGATTTGTGAAAAATTTTGCACCTTTGATTGAAGATACAATTGAAAAACAATAAAGTTAATGATACAGTTGAACCTCGCAATTAAGACCACCTAACTGACTGACTCAAAGTGGTTTGACTAGTGAGGTGTTACAGTGGGACCTCGCTATTAAGACCACCTAACTGATCGACTCAAAGTGGTTTGACTAGTGAGGTGTTACAGTGGGACCTCGCTATTAAGACCACCTAACTGATCGACTCAAAGTGGTTTGACTAGTGAGGTGTTACAGTGGGACCTCGCTATTAAGACCACCTTACTGACTCAAAGTGGTCTGATTAGTGAGATGTTACAGTGGAACCTCGCTATTAAGACCACCTAACTGACTGACTCAAAGTGGTCTGATTAGTGAGATGTTACAGTGGAACCTCGCTATTAAGACCACCTAACTGACTGACTCAAAGTGGTGTGATTGGTGAGATGTTACAGTAGAACCTCGCTATTAAGACCACCTAACTGACTGACTCAAAGTGGTCTGATTTGTGAGGTGTTACAGTAGAACTTTGCTATTAACATCACCTAACTGACTGACTCACAGTGGTCTGATTTATGAGGTGTTACAGTAGAACCTCGCTATTAACATCACCTAACTGACTAACTCAAAGTGGTCTGATTTGTGAGGTGTTACAGTAGAACTTCGCTATTAACATCACCTAACTGACTAACTCACAGTGGTCTGATTTATGAGGTGTTACAGTAGAACCTCGCTATTAACATCACCTAACTGACTAACTCAAAGTGGTCTGATTTGTGAGGTGTTACAGTAGAACTTCACTATTAACATCACATAACTGACTAACTCAAAGTGGTCTGATTTGTGAGGTGTTACAGTAGAACTTTGCTATTAACATCACCTAACTGACTAACTCAAAGTGGTCTGATTGGTGAGGTGTTACAGTAGAACTTCGCTATTAATATCACCTAACTGACTAACTCAAAGTGGTCTGATTGGTGAGGTGTTACAGTAGAACTTCGCTATTAATATCACCTAACTGACTAACTCAAAGTGGTGTGATTGGTGAGATGTTACAGTAGAACCTCGCTATTAATATCACCTAACTGACTAACTCAAAGTGGTCTGATTTGTGAGATGTTACAGTAGAACTTCGCTATTAATATCACCTAACTGACTAACTCAAAGTGGTCTGATTTGTGAGGTGTTACAGTAGAACTTCGCTATTAACATCACCTAACTGACTGACTCAAAGTGGTCTGATTTATGAGGTGTTACAGTAGAACCTCGCTATTAACATCACCTAACTGACTAACTCAAAGTGGTCTGATTTATGAGGTGTTACAGTAGAACCTCGCTATTAACATCACCTAACTGACTGACTAAAAGTGGTCTGATTAGTGAGTTGTTACAGTGGAACCTAGCTATTAAGACCACCTAACTGACTGACTAAAAGTGGTCTGATTAGTGAGTTGTTACAGTGGAACTTAGCTATTAAGACCACCTAACTGACTGACTAAAAGTGGTCTGATTAGTGAGTTGTTACAGTGGAACCTAGCTATTAAGACCACCTAACTGACTGACTAAGAGTGGTCTGATTAGTGAGGTGTTACAGTGGAACCTAGCTACTAAGACCACCTAACTGACTGACTAAGAGTGGTCTGATTAGTGAGGTGTTACAGTGGAACCTAGCTATTAAGACCACCTAACTGACTGACTAAAAGTGGTCTGATTAGTGAGGTGTTACAGTGGAACCTAGCTATTAAGACCACCTAACTGACTGACTAAGAGTGGTCTGATTAGTGAGGTGTTACAGTGGAACCTAGCTATTAAGACCACCTAACTGACTGACTAAGAGTGGTCTGATTAGTGAGGTGTTGCAGTGGAACCTCACTATTATGACCAAGTATCTGACTGACTCAGAGTGGTCTGATTAGTGGTCTCTTAAGTGAGGTTCTCTGCTTATTCAACATTTATCAAGGGACTGAAAATTTGTGGTCTGAAATGTGAGGTTGTCTCTTAAGTATGTAAGGTGGTCTAGCTCTGAAGGGGAAGAATGGTACCCTGGGGTATACAAAAACTCATCATCAAATTTTTAAAGATATTTGCATACTTATTCATAATGAATGTATGAATTAAGAGAATGAATAATCTGGCACATTTGTGGGTATTTAAGGGATATTTACATAATGTGAGAGTTATGCCCCTTTCCAGAACTTTGATTTATTTTCATCAACTGCCCTATTCATTATCAAAACTCATATTTTCTAGCTAACTTTGTAAAATTTAAAGCCATGGCATCAATGTGTTTTTATTCTTTTATTATTGTTGGTGGATAAAGAGGACAAAAGATTGAAAGCTGTGACCCTCAAAATATCAAATTTTTATCACAGTTAAATCTTAAATTCAGTCACTGTAAAAAATTCAGTTATCAAATTTTAAATATTTTTTCTGTAAATGATCAGCTCAGAATGGTTAACAATTATTTAGAGTCAATAAAACAAATTGTGGGTATATAGCGAAGAAATAATACCTTGAAGTATGCCAAATTGGGTATTTTTAACCAAAAAATCCTTTAAGAGAAGACTGTACCACCATTTGACCTTGAGTGTGACCTTGAACATGACCTTGACCTTGACTGGGCAATGCACCTCATCAAAATGAACCTTTCCTGTAAGTTTCACAAAAGTATTATACACAGTTAGAAAGTAATAATAATTTATGTCAAAATGTAACTGTACCCAGAGAAAGAGACAGAGGGACAAAATATGTCAGAAAACGAATGACTATAAAATTAATTTTTTCACAAAAAACAATTTAGTTTACTTTTTCATGTTAATTTACCATTCAATTTATGTCTCCTTTGGACAAATTTGTGTTATCTGTCATCTTTGTTTACATTGCCAACATCGGTTCCATTTTATATTACTGTATTGACATTCTGGTCACATGACCAGGTGACCTTTTTCCCCTTGAGTGAGATCTCTCTCTTTATTCAATATTTATCAAGAGACTTAAAACTTGTGGTGTGAAATGCGAGGTGGCCTCCTAAGTGAGGTGGTCTTTAGGCGAGGTTCCACTGTGTTTGTTTTTTGTGTAGAAAAACACTTCATGATAAAAAGAAAAAGAAAAAGAATCCTGGGGAATTCTGGGAATGTTATGACTAATATAAATACATCAATCATTTTGCAGGTAACAAAAAAGAGTGGTTTCAGAAGCAGTTACGTATAGATGTGGATTTCTTGAGAGAGTTAGGAGTTCAAGATTACAGTCTTTTACTAGGGAAACATTCCCTTCATGTTCAGGATTATCAGGAATCATTTGGAAATTTAGTTCTCAGGATGAGAAGGTAACCTAGGATATCTACAGTGATTATTGTCACATATCAAATTGTCATAGTTGTATGTTAAAGCAACTTATTGATGTATGTCATTGCCATCATCACTACCACCACCATCATTGTCATCGTCATTATTGCTGTCATCATCATCATTGTTGTCATCATCATCACTACGACCATCATCATCATCATAAAAATCATCATCATCATCATCATCAACCCCTTATCATCCTCACTCTCCTCCTCCTCCTCACTCTCATCATCATACTCACTATCATCCTCACCCTCACTATCATCCTCATCCTCACCCTCACTATCATCATCATCCTCACTATCATCATCACCCTCACTCATCATCCTCACCCTCAGTATCATCATCCTCACCCTCAGTATCATCATCCTCACCCTCACTATCATCATCCTCACCCTTACTATCATCATCATCCTCACTATCATCCTCCTCCTCACTATCACCATCCTCACCCTCACTATCATCATCATCCTCACCCTCACTATCACCATCACTATCATCATCCTCACCCTCACTATCATCATCCTCACCCTTACTATCATCATTCTCACTATCATCATCATCCTCACTATCATCATCATCACCCTCCTCACTATCACCCTCCTCACTATCACCATCCTCACTATCATCACCCTAACTATCATCATCATCACCCTCACTATCATCCTCACTATCATCATCCTCACCATCATCATCACCCTCACTATCATCATCCTGATCTACCTTTTCATTGCCACCACCACCACCATCATCATCATCATCACCAACATCACCCTCATCATCATTATAATCATCATCACCCTCATCATCATCACTATCCCCATCTTCATCATCTCCTATCCCTCATCATCTGGAACTTCCTCATCATCACCCTTATCATCATTATCATTATCATCATCTCCCTCGTCATACTCATATGACAATTTTTGTAATGAATGACATGATAATTAACTTTTATTTATGACATCATTTGTACATAATCATTGTCATATATGACATTGACATATTCACATGTCAACTTGTTGATGTATAACGTTATTGTAATATGCCATTCTGTTATCTAAATCTGACATTATTATTGACAAATTATAAGAAATGCAGTGATTGACATGATAATTAACTTTTGTTTATGATGTCATATGAACATAATCAGTGTCATATTGATGATGCACGATATCATCATTATATATATGTATATATAGACTGATATAATATGCACAATGTCATAGATGCCACCTCATGTACATTTGACATTATCATGGACCACTTGTGGTGGTCTAGATCTATAGTGATAGAGCATTTGACATGCAAGCTGGAGGTCCTGTGTTTGATTCCCAGTGTTGCTGCCATTTTGACATTATTACTGATATATATATATATATATATAAATGACCTTCACATTTTTGTCAGTGCTTTATCTGTGTTTTGTCATTATGACTTAAGCATTCCTGGCATTGTATTTACAGAACTTTTGCGAGGAGAAAGTCCTCTCTTGTGTCCAATAAAATATCGCCGGCATACAACAAAAAACCTGTCGTCGTATCAGAGGGAAATTGTGCGTCCTCAAATTACACTGAGACACGGAAGTCCAAAGAGATGGAACATTCATTTATTGCAAACAACAAACCACATGAACGAAAATTAAAATATTTCAAATCTTTTGAAAATCTGATTGAAAACAACGATGATTTACACAGAAAAACACAAAATAGAAGACTGTTGCCGAACTGCAAAAATCCGTTACATGTGATCGACGGAGCAGAAGACAGATATTATCTGGGTATCATTGATTTCTTTACAAAGTATGAATGCCGGCAGCGAAGTGGTAGAATCTTAAAAACGTTGAAATACTGTACGGGTAACCAGTCTACAGTCCCTTCGGATTTATATGCTGAAAGATTTTTGCAGTTTATTTTAGATAGAACCAATTGATACATCATTTGATGTTTATCTTTCGTAAAAAAATTTGAGTAGTTAGAGGCACATGACTCAGAATTTGAAGCGTCGGGTTACAGTAAAATATTCGTTTACATCACATGACTATTGTTTGTACACTTATTGTAGTGATATAGACAACAGGTGTTAAATTTGCCACAAACTTGTTGTCCAGAATGTCATAAAAATTGTTGTTGTTTGTTTGTTTGTATTTTTTTTTTGGGGGGGGGGGGGGAGATAATACCAGGGTAGTTAGTGAGACAAAATACCAGATAGTTAGTGAGACAAAATACCAGGGTAGTTACTGAAACAAAATACCAGAATAGGTAGTGAGACAAAATACCAGAGTAGTTAGTGAGACAGAATACCAAGGTAATAAGTGAGACAAAATACCAAGGTGATAAGTGAGACAAAAGACCAGGGTAGTTAGACAAATACCAGGGTAATAAGTGAGACAAAATACCACAATAGTTTCTGGGACAAAATACTAGGGTAGTTAGTGAGACAATATACCAGGGTAGGAAGTTGGATAATATACCAGGGTAGTAAGTGACACAAAATACCAGTTAGTGAGATAAAATATCAGGATAGTAAGTGAGACAAAATATCAGGGTCATTAGTAAGACAAAATATCAGGGTAGTAAGTGAGACAAAAATACCTGGGTAATAAGTGTGACAAAATATCAGGGTAGTTAGTGAGACAAAATATCAGGGTATTAAGTGAGACAAAATACCAGGGTAAAAAGTGAGATAAAATACCAAAGTAGTTACTGGGACTAAATACTAAGGTAGTTAGTGAGACAAAATACCAGATAGTTAGTGAGACAAAATACCAGGTAGTTAGTGAGACAAAATGCCAGGTAGTTGGTGACACAAAATACCAAGGTTGTTAGTGAGACAATACCAGAGTAGTTAGTGAGACAAAATACCAAGGTAATTAGTGAGATGAAATACCACAGTAGTAAGTTGGACAATATACCAGGGTAGTAAGTGAAACAAAATACCAGGTAGTTAGTGAGACAATATACCAGGGTAGTAAGTGAAACAAAATACCAGGGTAATTAGTGAGATAAAATATCAGGATGGTAAGTGAGATAAAATATCAGGGTTATAAGTGAGGTTAAATGCTAGGGTGTTTAGTGAGACAAAATACCAGAGTAGTTTTTCAGATGAAAAACTGGTGTAGTTTGTTAGATGAATTATTAGGGTAATTAGTTAGACAAAATATCAGGGTAGTTATTTGGAAAAATACCAAGGTAGTTATGTGAAATGTCTGGCTACAAAGTCTTACAGTAATATTCTGTTGTTTTGTTATTGACAAGATTTTTTTTAATCACGGTGTTGTTCTGATGAATGCAATATTGTCACCACACATGTTGACCTTGAAATATTCAAAAGGAGTATTCAGATTGATCTTGAATACCGGTAGAGCAATGTTATAGATTGTCATTTTATATTTTTTTCTTATTTTATTTCCTTTCCTTAATTATTTTATGAATGCTATCTTTGAATTGTTATCTCTATATATCTATAAAAATCTATATTTCCTACTTCACTCATTTTCAACATTTTGAAGCACATTTTTATACCTTCATATACAAAAGAGCTACAAAGTTTATGAATTGTTAAAAAAAAACTCTCCAGTGACAAATACTGATAAGGACAAAGAGGTCAATGTTAAAATGATTTAATTCATGAGTTGTAAATATAATCAAAGTGATACCGACCGCCTGTATTGAAATGATTTTTTTTTAGATACATAAGATTAATTCCTAGTTTATACAGCATGTTTCAAGCAACATGTCCTGACATTACCATTCAGTAAACTTTGTGTACTTGACTAAAATTGTTAAATTTGTGAAGGTTTGCATTTGGCAGCTATTCAAAATACAAAAAGGACTGAAGATGATATGACCAAATTGTGAAGCATTGTGCTTCAAAACTCACAACAGACCTAAACACAACAGCTAATCAAATTGTTTATGTAGACAGATGGACAGGTAATGTGTGTGTGTGGGTGTGTATATATATATATATATATATAAAACTATCTGTAAATGATAGATGTAACTGTCTGTAAATATGATGTAACTGTCTACAGATAGATGTAACTGTCTGTAAATATGATGTAACTATCTATAGATAGATGTAACTGTCTGTAAATATGATGTAACTGTCTCTAAATATGATGTAACTGTCTAAAGATAGATCTAACTGTCTGTAAATATGATGTAACTATCTATAGATAGATGTAACTGTCTATAAATATGATGTAACTGTCTCTAAATATGATGTAACTGTCTATAGATAGATGTAACTGTCTGTAGTTATCATTAAAGTGCTCTTAGATATATCCAAGTTTCTGTAGATACAATGTAAGATACTGTAAATACCAGATAATGTCTGTAGATATCATTTAAGTGCCTGTAGATATCATTTAAGTGTCTGTAGATATTTCTAAGTGCTTGTAGAAATACTTTACGTTACTGTGGATATAATGTATGTAGATATCATTCAAGTGCTTCTAGATGTATTCAAGTGCCTGTATATATCATTTAAGTGCCTGTAAATAGTTTTAAGTGCCTATAGATAATTATTTGAGTACCTGTGGGTATATGTAAATGTATGTAGATATTAATTAAATGCCTCTTGATATATCTAAGTGCCTGTATATCATTTAAGTGCCTGTGGATATATCTTAAGTGCCTGTGGATGTATCTATAAAGTAGCTGTTGATATATCTGAGGTGCCTGTTAGTATATATATATAGATATACATGCATGTAACTGTCTGTAAATATGATGTAACTGTCTACAGATAGATGTAACTGTCTGTAAATATGATGTAACTGTCTGTAGATAGATGTAACTGTCTGTAAATATGATGTAACTGTCTCTAAATATGATGTGATATAGAGTATAAATATGATATATATATATATATATTTCAGATCTTTTATAAATTGCATTTATAAAAACATTTATGTAAGTAATTGTATTTTCTTTTATGTGAATGTGAGTCATCTCCCTTTGAGAAATTTCATACATATCAACGTTCTACCTTCATGATGTATATAAACAATTTTGTAAGTGTTCATGTACCAATATAAGAGTAAAATTCCCTTAGTTATTTAAATCTCCGAGTTTGGAGTCACCAACTTTACCCAATACTGAAACTACTTATTATCATTTCAAAATAAAAATACACAGAATTTATGCTGCAACTGGACATCGTTGCATATTTATTGCACAAAAGTTTTTGATAATAATGAAAAATTTGTCTCATTCAAAGTCAGAAAAGCCACAAACATGTCAAAATATAGTGTAGCAGGAATGCATGGGTATAGTTTACTTTATTAATCAATTGTTTAATGAAAAGTTTTCTATTATATAGGTATAAATGTATATAACATACAGACATATGTGTGATAAATTTTACCTTGGCCCTTTCCCCCGGCTAGGTTGTACTATAACTTGTGTTCGTTGGGTTTAGGGTTGGCAATTATATTTTATTATACCTCATGTTTGTTAAATTACTCACATTTGGATTAAAAGCAGTCACGGGTAATGCTGAGATAGAGTAAAATATGTAACATAAAACTATTATGTTGCATTTAATTCATGACTAATAAATAACACATGGATTCTATTAAGTTTTAACACCGAAGGAAACAGTCAACCACTTAATATTTAATTTAAAACAATGATTAAATGACCATGGCAATTATGTTATAAAAACATTGAACATGTAAAACTGCTGATGTATGCTTTCACCCTCTCCATAGGTTTTACCTTTGTCTTATTAAGTTGATAAAATGTTGTACTCAAATATATTAAATAATCTTGTTCAATTTTGTTTTTGTATTGTTTATTTCAGTATAATAAAACATTTATAGCCCTCAGTGTCGGGATACATCCCGAATTGTCTCCCTGGGAAGGGTTATTTCCCTTGGGAAAATAACCCTTCCCAGGGATACAATTCAGGATGTATCCCTCCACAGAGGGCCATAATGTATAATATAACTCAGATGGAATTATTTTGTATAGGTTTATATATTTTGAAATTAGGAATATTGATGTTGTTGTGTGCTATTTTCATATAAAGTTGAGATATATCATTATATGTATACACAAGTTAATAAAATATATTAACTATATATACGTGTAATTGTTGTTTTCGATACAGCAGGTTTTCAGATTGTATTTGTGACATTACGACACATTTCATGACAATGTTGATCAGAAATTAAGAGCAAACAGAACTCAAATCCTGAAAAGAACCAGTGAATCACCGGATGTATTTCATATTATTTTATTTTACATCCAATCATTGCAGAAATCTGGTGATCTCTTTTTCCAGTACATTGTAACCGGATTCTCAGCTCTGCCATTGTAACCACCATATAATTGAACAAGAGTTAACAGAAGACAACAAAGCTCGCCGAAATAGGTGTAAATTTACAAAATAGATATTTGACCCACAGCTGTCAGGTTTTAAGATCAAAGGACTGGTAAAAGTTTGATTCCTTCAGTTCAGGTTAAATATTTTGGAAAGTAGGTCAAGTTCACTAGGTCAAAAGTCAAGGTACCAAATGAAGGCTCTGGTCATAAGAAATATATATGTGAAATATCAAAGCCCTATCACTCATGGTTGAAAAGATATAGCCAAGGTTAAAGTTTTTGAAAAGTAGGTCAAAGTTCAATGTCAAAAGTCAAGGTACCAAATGAAAGCTCTGGTCATAAGAATCTATATGCAAAATATCAAAGCCCTATCCCTCATGGTTTAAAAGCTATAGCCAAGGTTAAAGTTTTTGAAAAGTAGGTCAAAGTCCAAGGTCACTAGGTCAAAAGTCAAGGTACCAAAGCTCTCGTCATAAAAAATCTATATGTGAAATATCAGAGCCCTATCCCTTGTGATTAAAAGTTATAGGCCAGGTTGAAGTTTTGCCTATGGACACCTACGACGACGATGACGCCAGGGGGTATGGCATTAGCTCTCCGTACTTTGTCCAGGCAAGCTAAAAATTGTAAAACATTCCACCAAAAATTGTTCACCAACATGGAGATGTAACCAGCTTTAGGTGAAGTGTTACAAATATTGACTTGTGCTATGGTTTGAAGTCAATGAAATAAGGCTTCTATTTACCTATTAGGCCTAATGACTGTTTAGGTGGGTACCATGTTCTCATGGTGTCGCTTTAGAAAGAAGAATAGTGCCCTCACTACCCGGCAGTTCAATACATAAATTCCACTGGAATTATATTTCTAAATGAAATTTCATTCATCAAAAATATTAGATGACGTCATTAATATCGCATGCATGTAGCAGTGTTTTGGCATGGGTATATTATATTTCCATGATATGAATGCTACAATAAGAATGAATTTTTAATTTGAGTACACGAATGAAATTAATAAGGGTCATGTAATGAATACAAAATGAAACAAATGTTTACCCATATCAACACACTGTATGATAAGCTGAAGGATTTTTTTAAATGAAAGATAATAAAATTTCATATATCCCAATGCCTGCTACTGAACCTGCTTTTAACTCTCACCTAAAAGATGCATGCCCAAAAACTTTGCAAAGGAAGTAGCTACAATATTATGTCTTTCATATCACCTCTGACCTCTGGCTTGGGAGTTGAATGCTCTACTAGACATCTGCATCAATTATCTTAATGTGCCATGAACTACAAAACTTTGATGTTTGAAAAATTGACATTTAACATTGTCTTAAATTATGACTTTTGTTTTGTCATCCTAGGCCTGAGAATATTCTCAACATGGCCTGCTTAGCCAATCAAATTTCAAAATCTGCTAGATTTGAGTAAAATTTTCAGATTTAAGTAATACTCAAATTTATTGGTGCCAGGCACTGGAGCCAGAAAGGTTAACATTTTGCTTTGTGCCACTGTATAAAATTAATAATAATAATAATAATAATAATAATAATAAACAACCATTAGACAAATATATTTCCTTTATTTTTGTTGAAGTTATGCTCTGAAATGATATCACAGATGACCAAAATGTGTGAGAGTCGATATACAAAGATGTCAACTTGTAACTAATGAATGAATTTTGTCTATGTTAATATATAAAATGTAGATTCCACGTGTCTAATACATACAATATGAAGTCGATATACAAAAATGTAAACTCAATGAAGCTGATGCTTGCAGTTTGTCTGGGTCAATGTATAAAGATATTGAAGAATTCTTGTGACCGATATATACCGGTTTAATTTGTCCAAGTCAATACACAAAAATATTGCAAATGAATGAATGATACAGTTTGTCCAAGTTAATATACAACGAAAAAATTAAAACATAAGGAACAGTGATCCAGTTGATGACTAAAACTTTGGAAGTCCATATACAAAACTGTAGACTCCAAGTAGCTGGTGACTACAACTTTAGAAGTCCATATACAAAACTGTAGACTCCATGTAGTTGGTGACTATAATTTTGGAAGAATAGTGTTGGCAATATTGTACATGGATTAGAATAAGACAAAATGCTTGCAATCTGTGTAAGAGAAATGTATTTTTACAGCATATCATACATAACGGTAGTCATTTTTATTTGTTTTTATTTTTTGTTAAAATAACTGAATGATACAGTTTAACAGAAGTTAAGGCTTTGCTACTTAACTTATATTCACCCCTAAAAACACATTCGGACTGGTCTAAATCATTAATTTACTGAAGAGTCCACGGATTTTCTGGGGTTGATGAGTTAACATTTCATCATTTAAATCTGCTACACATGTATAAAAATATCATGTACAGAATAGAAATGCATGTACATGAAAATGACAGATAAGTGTATATCGGGTAACTTGTATATCCCTTACAAGGTATTGGACTTACCCATATCATAACATTGATGAATTGTTGAGTCCAATGCTTTTTCAGGGGGATAAGAACAAGAATTTATATATTCAGATCAGATTAAATAAATTAACAGCAGTACATACAGCATTCATGTAATTAAATTAATCATTCAAAAATTTTCATCATCTTATAAAATATATTCATGAAATTTACATTTGTCTGTATATGTTTTATATTTACAAAAGTGTTCATTTCAGTAATAATCACTTTTTTTCCCCTTTGATCTGAGCAAGTAAAAATTGTTGTAAAAGAATGAGTTGTGTTTAAGGAACACTAGGCCTCTTAAAACCCAGTCATTTGTGTAAATGTTGGGAGTGTCGTAACCCTACCGAGGCTGCGTCAAATATTGTTAAATGTTGGCCATCATCAAACAGATCCGAGATCTCATCGCTATAAAGTGACAAAAGCAAATATAGTTCAAAACCAAATTTGGGAAAGAAACTAATTTTTTTTATTACAGAAACCAAAATTTTGCAAACAGACACGCCAAAACAAAATGGTCGTGATCTTCGACCCCAGGGGATGTACGAAAAATACAAACGAACTCACTTATTCTGACAAATATACATTTCACCAACAAAAATACAGGATGATACAAAAAAAAAAAGAAAGAAAAAAAAAACAACCTGAACCTATTGCTTATACAATACAGGGTGGTACAAAATTATTTATGGTGCAATGACAGAACTACTATTTAAAAACCAAAAACAAAATGTGAACACATCATGTAACAAAATGACACTGGTCCCAGGCAGGACTAGGTGTAACAAAAATCTAAGTCAATTATGACAAAAAGAAAAAGGACTACTTTTCCTCCGTATTATCGCAACATTTGCAAGCAAAGCTAATAGATTATAACACAAGATTATATATGGGGTAGGCCTTTAGATACTGACGAGTTTAGAGGATTCACACAGCAATGTCACTTACCGAGTCCTCCGTAATGCAGCTTTTACAAAAGGTCGTAAATTGGGTATTGTTAAATTTACCAAATGAGCGTTGGATAAAATATAGTGATCATCTATTTATGACCTTTTGATAAAAAAAACCCCAAAAAACTGCCCTGGGGAAAGAGAAGACAAAATAAAAAGACTAGATTCTTCACACTTATCTAAAACTCTAGAACGGAATATATACACTCGTGACATTTTATTCGACTTCTTCATTTGAAAGTGACACATGCTAATACAATTGCAAAGGACAAAAAAATGACATGTTAATTAATTGCACAGTGAAATACGATGGGTGAAAAAATCCACACAAATTATGTATAAAAAATCAACTTATATGGTCTGTGTATGTCATTAATATGTGGTTTGTGATTTTGAGAGAAACATTTAAGTAATGACAATGTGATACGAGGAACCGAGTACATCATCTGTTATATCAAAGTATCTAGTATATCAAACTGGAGTGAATCTAGCTAGATGTGCTTAACTTGTTCACCCCTAAAGACACATTTGGACTGGTCTAAGTCATTGATTTCAGATGAGTTCATTGTTCTTTCAGGGGTTTATGAGTTAACAGAATGAATGTCAAACTATACATGGTGATCAAATCGTACAAATGTACTGGATCTAATGGGATGTGTTTAACTCATCAACCCCTGAAAAACAATGGACTCTTCTGTAAATCAATGACTGAGACCAGTCCAATTGTGTCTTTAGGGGTGAAAGATTTAATATACAATGGAATGGGTGTGGACCTCAAATGGTGACTGACTAAATGACATTACAAACAACAGTCTTTATTACATATTTAATGTGTATTGGATCCGACTTTAAATGACAATTGACCTATTGCCAAATGGCCGACACGGCACTTTTTGGCAAACTTTTCCATTATGATAAAACAATTAAATGACCCGTAAAACACTTTGTGTGATTAAAACAATCTAATGATGTCAAAAAAGCACATGGACAGCCATGTGTCAGACGCTTGAGGATAGGTAATTGCCAAATGTCCAACATGTGGCTCTCCATGTGCTTTTTGGATGTCATTCGATTGTGACATCATAATCACACAAATGTTTGAGAGGCCATTTAATTGTGATGTCATAATGGAAAAGTTTGCCCAAAGTAGCCATGTCGGGCATTTGGCGATAGGTCAATTAATATATGAATGCATGAATAATATACAATGATTGCGCTTTGGAATTTGAGATTATTATACTATGAATATTTGAATAAATGAAAGAAAGTGAACGAATTGAGATGAGCAATTAAAATTCAAGTTTATGAGCATATAAAATCGTTAACTTCACAGAAGTCAAACGGTATACGTGTGATGATAATCTAAGCACTAACGAGAAGAGGCAACTGAAAATGAGAAGTCTCGCTACTTGTTTATTATGAAATATTGAGTTACCACAGACATTAACTATACATTGCAACTTCATATTGTCATATGGGGCAACAACAAATAGGTATCTAACTCGCCCTTAACAACACAAATGAAATGCATTGTTTCAGTGATGTGGAATAAAGTCCATTAACTCAACAGGGTAGGCAAGTTCATATTGGCCTGAGCAATGAATCTAAGACCGAGAGGGGGTGACGAAGAAACCACAGATAAGTCTAAGTGACGGAACAATACGTTCAGGTGGCACACAAGATGAACAAAACCAAATTAGACCGATTCAAAATTAATCTAAAGCTGAATACAAACAATTGTGGCCGAAGGAATATAGGGATTGAGGCACATACACAAGGTACATGTATTGGTATTACTGACTGAAAATAATGTGATGCACCATGTGGTAAAAACTTAAATCTGGTATGGTTAATAAAAACACAGAATCTATCCGTCTATGGGATTATGTGGCCCTACATAATATGTAGGCCTATGGCAAGATGAAACATTCAATTTGAGGTCCCACATGCTAGGACAAAAAATCACTATGACCGAACAAGAAGTTTGCAGTGTGACATTGTAAGTAAGTAACAGGCTGAACACATATGAAGCGCCAGACTAATAACACTGAATTGTAATGATGTGAAATACCAGGCTGGCAAAGCACATCGATAAGAGCCTCAATTAAACTTGTGCAAGATGAGGCAGGATGCCAGGCTAACAAAGCACCTGACATGAGCCTTAGTGAACCTTTGGTGAGATGAGGCAGGATACCAGGCTAGGAAAGTGCTTGATACAAGCCTCAGTGATTCTTGTGTGAGATGAGGCAGGATACCAGTCTTCCAAAGAGTCTGGCATTTGTGATGGGATACCAGTCTACCAAAGTGTCTGATATACTATATGGAATCTCTGGTAACCAAAGTACCAGGTGCAATGGACGATTACCAAACAACCAAAGTGCTTGGCATGTGTCTTCTTGAAATCTAATGTCATATGAGTTGTGGAAAGTCAGGAAAATCAAACTGCTGCTGTGATTGATAGAATACCTAGCAACCAAAGTGCATGACAACCAGATTAGATCTACGACAACCAAAGGTGTCCTTGGTATCTGGACAGTAGCAAATCAGTGATAGAAACTTTTCCTCAGGAATCAAGTTTTTATTTGTTTTCAATGTGTAGGATACCAGAATATGATATCTAAGTCTTCTACAGGAGTATAATTACCTGAAAAAGGGAATTACAGATGAACAACCTAAAGGGAACAGTCAACTGTGTGATATTATATGCCACTAAAGAGCAAGTCGTGGAAGACCTCAAAAGTACTTTGACAAAAACCATCATGTTTAGGGTCATAGAAAACAATGGGAGACTAAAACAAAATAAATCAAGGTGCCAGATAGTGAAAGATTAGAAATCAATTGTTAGACAAGCCCAGATGTTAATTGGAAATCATAAACTCCATATACAATACATGGGGATGTCATGAAGCTCAGAAACTGAACATAGTGTAAAGTCCGAATGTCCAGGAGTAAAGATGGGGTGGGGTATCATGAAGCCTTGTTTTCCAGACAGAGAAGATCATGAACCTCAGACAGATGTCAATTTCAATGGTCTTGTGTTTCAGACAAAGGATATCATTATGCCCGAGATCAAAGTCAGGAGTCAAATAAGGTGAGATATCATGAGACTATTGATAAGGAGTCAAATAAGGTGAGATATGAGACTACTGGTAAGGATTCAGATAAGGTGAGATATCATGAGACTATTGGTAAAAAGTCAAATTAGGTGAGATATCATGAGACTATTGGTAAGAAGTCAAATTAGGTGAGATATCATGAAACTATTGGTAAGGATGTCAAATAAGGCGAGATAAGAGAATATTGGTAAGGATTCAATTAAGGTGAGATATCATGAGACTGTTGGTAAGAAGTCAAATAAGGTGAGATATCATGAGACTGTTGGTAAGGAGTCAAATAAGGTGAGATATCATGAGACTATTGGTAAGGAGTCAAATAAGCTGGGATATCATGAAACTATTGGTAAGCAGTCAAATAACGTGAGATATCATGAAACTATTGGTAAGGAGTCAAATAAGCTGGGATATCATGAGACTATTGGTTAGGAGTCAAATAAGGCAAGATATGAGAATATTGGTAAGGATTCAAATAAGGTGAGATATCATGAGACTGTTGGTAAGAAGTCAAATAAGGTGAGATATCATGAGACTGTTGGTAAGAAGTCAAATAAGGTGAGATATCACAAGTCAAATAAGATGGGATTTCGTGAGATTCAGATGTCCTAATATAGTGGGATATCATGAATTTTGAGTTTGTCACATACAATGTACACAATGATACAATTAACGGTATGTAGCTGTAGGATGCTGAAGAGTTAGAATAAAGCTGAAGATAAGGCAGTCTCGTTGTAAAAATGCAGTATTAAGTTATCACCCAGAAACTGTTAAAAATTGGATACCAAAGGTTCCAGTCACTGGATATCTGATTCCATGGCAACATGAAAACTTGGATGTTGAACTGTAAAAGCAGACTACGATGCCAGAAAATCTCTTAAACCTAAAATTCTTGAACCCTCTCACCCCTATATATCTTGATGGTAGGCTCTATTCTATTGTTTGAGACCAGTCTATTATGGTCAGTAGTGTTACAAGGGTCAATTGGCACAATATCTGGAAGTTATAGGCATGAGTTTGATTAATTATATCAGGTCAATTTGTGATTTTAACTTTGTAATCTTGGCACATTGAAATGGATCTTGGCATAGATGACTTTTTACTTTAAGTAGTTTTACAAAACTATGGAAGCCCTTCATCGGTTTGGACGACTTGAATGTAATTCTATAAAAATACGGAAGACTTTTATTCTGTTTGGAGGACATGATCCTAAGAAAGTCCCGTTTGTTGGAAGTTCTCAAACGTGAAGTAATTCTGAAGAAATTAAGACGACCTCTGTTGAGCCGACATGATCATTAAAGTAATGAAGCCCACCCCCATTAGTTGGAAGGCCTGGACTGTCATTCTATTTAAGTAACAAAGTCATGTTGTGAGAAATGAAACTGGATGTCGACTTGAACACAATTACTTACTTACAAATGTATGATATCACAAAGACAAATCATTGATGCTATTTTAAAGTACAGTGGAACCCGTCTTGTGAGACCACTATCACAGATGACCACCTGTCTTGTGAGACCACTATCACAGATGACCACCTGTCTTGTGAGACCATATTTAGAAAACCACTTATTTAAGTAATACTTTAGATCAAATCTCTTTTGAAAGAACACCTGTCTTGTAAGACACATTTCAGTGGCAGAAGGAATGTCTTTCAAGACAGTTTCGGCTGCATGAAATACTAACCAACTTGAACACAAACATTTTCTGCACTGTCAAAACAATGGATTCCGTTTAACATAACTAGAAAATTATATATATTTGTACAAGTTGAATATCAATCCAGATGACGGTAAAGTCAGCAACAATTCTTTTGTATGGGAGCTCGGCACCGATGAGTTTGGAACCAAGACTGATTAACAGTAAATTCAACATTCAGATAAAACAACAAATTATGCAAGCTAAAAAAACAGATATTTCCGGACGATAAATATATAAACAACATTACTAAACTGTGTAGTTGCCACTTAATGACGAATATGTAAATATATGATTAAAATGGACATTGTGTGATAAGTATGATAACTATGTTTATGAATGATATTTACGTTATTGTGTAGTGCCAGACTTAAGATCACTTTTTGAATTTGAACATTTTACGGAGATCTAAGAACAGCCAGTGACAGTATGACAATCTATTTACGTACTGCTTAATGTCACAAGAAAATCGGAGTGTCATTACATTGATAACATTAACCAGCCGTCAAAATTTCAAAATTTCCATAATAAAAACTGAAATGATAAAAAATGTCATCTGCCGTCATCCCAAATTTCATCCCAGCAATAAATTAAAAAGTTTTTTATCAGATTGTTCACAATGCAATGTCTAATCTGCATACATATTTTCTGACACAAAACCGTTTCTTCATTATTTCTTTTTCTCGTTGTTATCGTCTGAAGTCACTCGCAGAACTGAATTCCGAATCCCGTTTTTTGTGTCTACTCTTTGCACTCTCTTTCTTGTCGACACCCAATCCTTTTTCAAAATTTTCCCTTGCATGAGTCATTACTTTGGAGGTCTTCTTCACTGAAAGAGAAAAATAGTTAGTATTAACATGAGGAAACATTTCAATTTTCAAATATTAAAGTGTGACAAAAAAAACCCAAAATACCAAAAATCCCCAAAACAAAACCAGTAGAGTACTCATGTTTCACAGTTTGATTAGTATTTTTTACATGATGAATTCAAGGTAAATGTAATTAACACCAAATAAAGACAATTCAGAATTAACTCACTGACCCCTGCGGTAACATTTAGACTCACCCAGATCAATAATCAGCAAATTCTATTGTCATAATTCAGGAGTAAACAAGTTCATACTGCATGTAAAATTATTATAAAATTTTGATTCTAGAACATACACCCCTGAATTCTGACAATGAACTCAACCATTCTATAAAATGGGTAGGTTCAAATGTGACTTCAGGGGTTGATAAGTTAAAAACCACTAAAATTACACAGTAATTGAATATTGATAAGTATGACCTTTAAGTCAGAATAATCTCAAAATTCTATGATCACTTTATACCACGAAGTGGCCTCCGTGGCTGAGTAAATAGAGCATCGCGCTTTGAATCATGGAGACTCTCACTTCTGGTTAGCGCATGAGAAAGTTTTGTACTAGGAAAGTAATTTAAACTATGCTACATAATATCAGTGACTGAGAAAAATCTGAAATCTCATTTCTGTCTGTTCTGCAGTCTACCCTAACTCCTTATTCCTGTTTGTTCCGAGATCAATATGTTCCTATTTTTGTTCATTATCAATCTGAATTCTCAATTATCTGTTTTGACATCAATCTGAACTCTCATCCACAATCGATTCAAATTCTCATTTTATCCTTTCGAGAATTATCATTTGTCTCTTTGAGTCTCTTGAAATCAATTTGAATTCTCATTTCTGCACGAGATGAATTTGTAATCACAATTGTGTCCGAAATCAATTTCAATTTTCATTTCTGTCTGTTCTGAAATCAAGTCTTCTGCGATAAAGTTGAATTTTCATTTCTAATCAATATCAATTTAAATTCTCACATCTAAATTAAAATTCTGTCTAAGATTAATTATACATTACATGCTAATTAATTTGTAAAAACAACTTTTGAGACAGAGAGAGAGAGAGAGAGAGAGAGAGAGAGAGAGAGAGAGAGAGAGAGAGAGAGAGAGAGAGAGAGAGAGAGAGAGAGAGAGAGAGAGAGAGGAGAGAGGAGAGAGAGAGAGAGAGAGAGAGAGAGAGAGAGAGAGAGAGAGAGAGAGAGAGAGAGAGAGAGAGAGCACAAATCTTTTCCTTTCTTTATAAAGTGCAAAATTGATATATTTGCCAGAAAGCTCTGTAGTGAATGTAGACAAGAAAACCAGCAAAAGAAACAGATAATGAGAAGTTCTGGATTACAAAAAAAATGTGTGCTTTTAGATCACTCTGGTTATTACTTCAATACATTATAGATTTTCATTATTTTTCCCATGCACGATAAAAAAAAAACAACAAACAAAAGTTAATACATTCAATATATAAATTCAATTCATGTCTTGATTTGCTAGTTCAGCTTTTAAATGTTTGACATTAAATTTCAAATATTACATAGGTAACGTGATCCTCAGAATGTTTATGATCACCGATACACAGATATAAAGGTGATAATTAGACATAGAGAGAGAATGATAATTAAAGAACATGTTGAGTATAAAATTTAAGATTATAAGCTTAGCACTCTTGATATCATATCAAATACATTCAGTATTTAAATGTACTACCTGAAAAGAAAAGTGATGTGTGCAGCAATAAAGCAAAGCCAGAGCCAAAGACAAACAACACACACAAACACAACCTTTTACCCCTCAGAATGTAAAATGGTATGCTCTTTCTTATTGCTCTAGAAAATTCTATTCTGGTCTACTGTGTTGAAAGGGCTAAAGTATGAACTCAATAAACATAACTATCCCTTGTACTAAAACATACAGATCTATTGTTCAGCTTTTTTATGTGAACCATTTGGTTACTTAGATTTTTTATCATCCTATATGTATCAATTACTTTCCTTCATAACTGAAGTTACAACTTTGGTGAAGGAGCCATGGGGGGATGCCTACTGAAGTAGGAAACTGGAGTACTGGCAGAAAACCCATGTGTCCGAGCTAGAAACCACCATGCCATCCCACATATATTTCTCATTCCAATCTAAGGATTGAACTCAGATCACACACGTGAAACTGGCTTAAACAGAACTCATCATCATAGAACACGGAATAACTAAAACGCCCAATGATTGGACAATTTTCTGTATAGGTTTTGTATCGTTTATTTAAGGAACACACAGAGTGACTCTGACACTATAGCACTTATTCTTCCCACACATCGTAATCGTGATGCAGTTTTTTTTAAACAATGCAGTGAATGGTATCTTTCTCAGTAAACACAATAAAAACTTTGATGAGTTGAAGTTCCAGAGACCAACAGAAAAGTTTGAAACATTGGGACTTTGACTCATGAAAGGTAAACGAGATTCACAGATCTTTAGTTTCAGATGTTGAAAGTTCTATAAGATGTATTTGATTGCTTTGAAATGGTATAAAACATATGTAGTCATATCTTATAGTCAGTGCTAATTGAACTTAATTTTTGAGAAACTGAGTGTTTATGACAAGAAAAAGAATTTTCATTGGGCTCTTTCATACACATGTAAATTTTGACTTCAAATTATTTGTAGGAATTTTCAATGTTTTTATATAAATAGACCCAAACATTTATTTGAAACATCAAGAAATTCATCTCATCATTAGTTTGAATTATAAATTGTTTATTAGTAGCATTCAATAATAATATTATTTGGGACTTTGTCAACAGTTTGAAACCTCAAGAAATTTGAACTCAACAAAGTTCTAAATATAATAAATAAATATTATGAAATGAAATTCAATGAAAGAGAGACTTATCTAGAAGTATTTGACTAAAATAGTGAAGTCACAAGCTAGAGATGGAATAGTAAAAATTTCACTCATATAATAGATTTATGCTAGTACAATGATGAGTCATCAACTCTCCTTCTTTACTGTGATACTACAGAATTTTGAGAAACCAATGAGCTTTACTATTTATGCCTAATGCTTCCAGAGGCAAGTACTGCCCAACACTCCCAAGGGCAAGTACTGCCCAATGCATCCAGAGGCAAGTACTGCTTAACATTCCCAGAGGCAAGTACTGCCCAATGCTTCCAGAAGCAAGTACTGCTTAATGTTCCCAGAGGCAAGTACTGCCCAACACTTCCACAGATCAGTACTGCCCAACACTTCCAGAGACAAGTACTGCCCAACACTTTCAGAGACCAGTACTGCCCAACACTTCCAGAGACAAGTACTGCCCAACACTTTCAGAGACAAGTACTGCCCAACACTTCCAGAGACAAGTACTGCCCAACACTTCCAGAGACAAGTACTGCCCAACACTTTCAGATACAAGTACTGCCCAACACTTTCAGAGACCAGTACTGCCCAACACTTCCAGAGATCAGTACTGCCCAACACTTCCAGAGACAAGTACTGCCCAACACTTCCAGAGACCAGTACTGCCCAACACTTTCAGAGACCAGTACTGCCCAACACTTTCAGAGACCAGTACTGCCCAACACTTCCAGAGACCAGTACTGCCCAACACTTCCAGAGACCAGTACTGCCCAACACTTTCAGAGACCAGTACTGCCCAACACACTTCAGAGACAAGTACTGCCCAACACTTTCAGAGACCAGTACTGCCCAACACTTCCAGAGACCAGTACTGCCCAACACTTTCAGAGACCAGTACTGCCCAACACTTCCAGAGACCAGTACTGCCCAACACTTCCAGAGACCAGTACTGCCCAACACTTCCAGAGACCAGTACTGCCCAACACTTCCAGAGACCAGTACTGCCCAACACTTCCAGAGACCAGTACTGCCCAACACTTCCAGAGACCAGTACTGCCCAACACTTCCAGAGACCAGTACTGCCCAACACTTCCAGAGACCAGTACTGCCCAACACTTCCAGAGACCAGTACTGCCCAACACTTCCAGAGACCAGTACTGCCCAACACTTCCAGAGACCAGTACTGCCTGTTTAAAATCTATCTAACATTCTGTCCAAAGTTTAAAATGAGTAGTATGCTTTCCCTTGCTACTGATCTACAAATAAAGTTCACCACAAGTTGCCCCCCTTTACTTGAAAAATGGTCACTTCATTATTATACAGAATTCTTCAAATTACAATGGTGGTATATGGGAATTTGATACTTTGCTGCGGAATAGAATAGAGGTACCCTCTAACACAAGTTTGTAGTTGTAACTGTAGTTAAAGTGCTACACGGAAACACACAAAAATAAAGCTAGACGAACCATGCAGTGAGACTCGGCAGCTTGTCATCGCTGTAGGAGCCGTATGTCAACAAACGGTTCAAGATTTTATCATCTGCAATACAAATTATCATGCACAACAATACGTACAAGAGCAAAAAAAGTTACAATATATCAAGTTGCAAAAAAACAACAGATGGACTGATAGAATCTTACCAGGGATTTTCCAAAACCATTTTTGGGTCTAGTTACAGGAAGCATTCTCTATGGGAAAATGGTTGTATCCCCCCCAATATATATATATATATATATATATATATATATATATATATATATATATATATATATATATATATATATATATATATATACATACATACAGAAACTGCCAACTTCGAATTTCAAAATAAAGAATAACGTATTTCAAACAAATGTCTCAAATTAAGTATTTCTGTTTAAGTTGTTAAAATGTATTGTATAATTTCCCAATTTTTTTAACCCTGGACCCAGGATTAAGAAGGGAGCTAGGAAAATCCCTGCTTACATGTACATGTGTGTGTTAAGTAAATAAAGAAAATTGCCCCCTGCATAATAAGAGTCTGGTTGTCCAATCCGAGGGTTTCTCTGGACTGGACTTTCAGATTCTTATCATGAGAGTTGACACTTTTCTCTCCACTCAACCAATGTTTGTCATTTTTCTCCCATGCTTCATATACAGTGGAACCTCGCTTAAAGACCACTTCACTAATCAGACCACTTTGAGCCAGTCAGATAGGTGGTCTTAATAGCGAGGTTCCACTGTACATGTTTATGTAAATATAATCTGATCCAACTTTTCATACACTGCATTCCTATAACAAAGAAGCACAATGTCATAAAATGACATTGTGACATCATATGATGTATAGTTTGTCTATACACTAGGGTGAGAACAGAGAAATCCCGACCTCGCAAATTGGTTGATTCCCCTGTCCAGGTTTGGAAAGAAAATGTTCAGAAACAATTTCTATCTATAGCAAGGGGCCAAAATACATGTAGACCCTATATGTCACTATCACTGATTCCCTGTCTATCTACATACCCTTTGATCCTGGGGTCATGAAATTTAGATTTTTGTACCCCTAACCTACAGAAGCTACATAATAAATCTAAAGAGAAACTTCCTAATGGTTTTTCAGAGGAAGTGGAAAATGTTTTAATACTTGGGTACAAAAAGGGGAGACAACTGATACCCCAAGTAACTCAGGTTACCCAAGAATAGAAACACAATGACTTTGACCTTTGGAGGCTTAAAACTAAAGACTTTTTCAGTGATTTTTTCAACTGAATAATAACCATTTAGTGTCTAGAAACCAGTCAGTGGCACTATTGAGTTTTGCAACTTGAACAAAAAATCGACATACATTCACAAAGTAATGCTAGGCTAATTGTCACAAAACTTAAGAATTACTCAGATCAACATTAGACGTCTCAATCAGGACCTGGCACTATATAACTCACAGGGGTATTAGCTGTGTTTTTTCTTGTTGTTTTTTTCTTTTTTTTTCATAAATATTTCTACTTTTTGACTATTTACATTGATATTCAAGAAAAAAAAAGAGATATACACAGGCATAAAATTCTAAAATTCCTACATATTTTGTTGTTTCATTGCTTGAGAAACCCAGGTTTGGCACTTTTTCAGTTGCAACTGATTAACTCAACCCTACTATTTTTATATGAATACCACACTGAACCTGACCGCACTGGACCTTATTTTCACAAAACATATAGGGATAAAAGATTGTTTATGCCTGTTATAATTTATAGCTCTTATTTGTTGTTGTACATCAAGTACAAGTAGTAAAAGTAGAAGACAAGAGTTGTTAGAAGACAACAAAGCTTGCCCAAATGGGTGTAAATTTACAAATCAGGTTTTAAGGTCAAAGGACGGGTAAAATTTTAATTCCTTCAGCTCAGGTTAAAAATTTGAAAACTAGGTCAAACGTCAAGGCCACTAGGTCAAAAGTCAAGGTACCAAATGAAAGCTCTGGTCCAAAGAAATCTATATGTGAAATATCAAAGATCTATCCCTCATGGTTTAAAAAATATAGCCAAGGTTAAATTTTTTTTAAAGTAGGTCAAAGTTCAAGGTCAATATCACTAGGTCTAAAGTCAAGGTACCAAATGCAAGTTCTTGTCATAAGGAATCTATATGTGAAAAATCAAAGCCTTGTCCCTTGTGATTAAAATTTATAGGCCAGGTTAAAGTTTCGTCTGCAGACGACAACGAGGCCGGGGGGTATGGCATTGGCTCTCCCAACTTTCATCACGAAAAGCTAAAAACCTGAAATATTTTTTTTGGTAAACACAGCTAATGCCCCTTTGATAATTTTACCTAAACCTGAGAATAATCTCAATGAGACCTACTCATTCAATCTGATTTCAATCAGTTTGTGTGGAGATTTCTCAGAATTTTGAAGTTTTACATAGCTAAAAATTTGAGTAATTCAAAATTTTTTTTTTTTGTGGCAGTTGACACTGACATGCTACTAACAAAGTCATACATAATGAAAGTGTATTATACAATGAAAGGGTGTCGTTTATAAACTTATAACACTCAACTTGGAAAATACACAGAAAGTTATTATATTGAACTATGACCTATATGTTCTATGTTGAACTATGAACTATATGTACTATATTGAACCCTTCACCATAAGCTACAAATGTACATATACAGCATGCTGACAAAAACAAACTATGGAAGATAACATGCAACATTCTAAAATTTCAATCATTTGCAATGGACCTTTTTTTTTCTTGAGTTGTTCCATTACAATTTGTCATAATAGTACGCAGCTTCGCAGAAAAATGAAGGGCAGCATCACTTCCGGTTAAGCAGTTTATCATATACCGTATTCGTCCCATTAAGCACCCAGGCCACTACAAAAATCAGGAAAAAGGGGTGGGCACTTAATGGGATCAATTAATTGTCAAATTGGCGTAAAACAGTTAATGTTTTATAAGGCACAGTGGTAAAGTTGTTGTAGCCATTACAGAAGACACCTATCAACATAATTCTTGTGCTGGGGGAGGGGGGGTGTGCTACAGATATACTGTTACTTACAGTTTTAAAGGTCTACATATCCCTGTCAACCAGCTAGAAAAGATTCTAGATCGCATGTAAAAAATGGGGAGGGGCACTTATAGGGACATGGGTGCAAAATGGGTCAATTTGGATTATGGATATTGTTAAGTGACAGGTGCCAGATTTGAAAAGGAGCCAACAGGAGAGTGATGTCATTTGTCAACTTTTCAAGACTGAACAATTATCTAAATTTTATTCCTCACAGATGAACAGAGACAAGATATCACTGAATGTTGTCAATGTAAATATTACAAAACAGGAAGAGACCTTGCCCGAAGTTCAATTGAAGTCACGTGATCCAAGCAGAAACTATTTTGACAAAATTCAATGGAATGGTATAACCTGATAAAGGTCCATTGCAGTGTATGTAATAAGGTGAAATCTGACATTTTGTATTTTGCTGTGCATAGAACATAAAATTCATACCCAGACTTTATGGTTAGTTATAGTGCTTGGATTGAACGAGGAAAAATTATTTAAACATGCAATTTAAAGTAAAAAAATAAATGAAAAAGGTTGGAGCTGGTATACAGAAATATAAAAAAAGAGTCCCAGTGGCAGCATTGTATCTCAGGTACTGAAATTTTGACTAAGTAGGTCAAATGGTATTATCTAGGTCAAAAGGTCAATGGGCATGGTACCATATAACAGCGGCTAATCATAATGATTGCACATGTGAAACATTGACACTTAACTATATATACTTATATTTCAAAAGCGAAAGCCCAGGTTAAATCTTCAGCAGACGACACTAGGGGTATGCCATTAGCTCTCCGGACATTTTGTCCCGATGAGCTTAAAAATATAAACTGCACAAGTAAATTTTTTGCAAAGCTGCATTAAATACCTCAGCTAAAAATCATTTGTTCAAACACCATGTCAACAACAACAAAATATCCAATCAAAAACCTAAATCAGACACAAAACTGTATTTTTCAATTTTTATCAACTACTTACATTGCCTATAAATAAAGTCCTCCATGTTGACTTTCTGTTGGTTTGTGGCGTGTAGTCGCTGTTCAGAGTTTTCAACAATCTTAGCCAGAAGATCATATTTAGTTTTCAGTGAGGTAAGCTCCACATGAAGGCAGTCGTTCTGTTGGAAAATTGAGATATACATTTAATGTTGTCTAATTTTTTTTCTATTTTCATTTCAATTCACTATTACATCAATCAACAGAGAGACTATTCCATGATAATATACCCAAATCCCACAATATTATGATGCAAAACCAGGGATTTATCTACGTCTTAAAATTTACAAGCCTTTACCTATGAAAATTGGATTTTTTAAATAAAATGAAGTGAAAATTTTAAGAAACTATGGCTGAAAAATTATAAAATAAATATGTAATAAAGGGTTCCGGTAGCCATTTTTGTTATTCATATACAGTATTTGAACCTGCTTTTTTCAAATCTTCCGAAATTTTATTTGAAAAACGAATTTATCAAGTACCAATCAATATAAGAATGGTTTATAATGAAACATAACACGGGAAGAATGAAAATGAAATTGGTCAAATATAAACTTAGTCTGTGGTTAATGGTGGAAAACTAAATTCAATGGTGTTAAAGCATAGAAAAGACAATAACCCATCACTGACTGAATGTTATGACATTGTAATTCAAAGTGCGATGCTCTAAGCACTGTAATGTACGTCATGAAGATTTGTGAAAAAATCTAGATCTCTGTAACTACTATTGTATAATTTTTACATACTTAACATCTAAATTTGCAATCATATCATTCTTCTGAATACTGGGGCTGTGATTTACCTCAGACAATAACTTTGTTTTGGTGTTGTCATCGTTTGGCAAAGTGCTTGTCCAGAAGCAGGAAATCAGTGACTTCTCTTCGCTCAGACAAATTCGTAGATTCTCCGTACTCATGGACAACTCCTTTAACGTGCTGTATTCCACACTCTAATTGAAAAGGGAGATAATCATATGTAAGCGTTCAGATACTGAACAAGGGAAGTAATCTACAAAAGGTTAAAAATCAATTAATGCTCAATGTTCTTAGTGTGTTGTTTGGTCACTTCACCAATTTACAACCCTTTGTGATACTTAAACAAACTGTGACACTTCTATGTGCCATCTAAGTTGGTGTTGAAAATTTTCTCTTTTTGTAGTTTAGTTATACAATTCGAAATATGACAATCTTGTCTTTTTACATAGCTGCATAGTTATTTGTTTAAACCATATTTTACAACATAATCCACAAATATTTCACTATTATGGTGACAGCCAGTTACTAACGGTGGAGGAGAGATCGTTACACTGTAAACAGGAAGAGACCAACGACTTTCTACATCTTACCTGGCAAAATTTCTGATAAATTCAGATCAAAGGAGCTTGAATCTGCACAGACTAGAGTAAGTGACTTCATGGTTTAAAGATAAGTGCTTAAACCACTCGGCCACCAAAACCACTGTATGCAATTAAAGCTTTTAATAGGATCTTGTTTCAACAAGATGCATGTTAAATAATAAATACTCTTAAGTATAGTCAAATTCATATCAGGAATGCAGAGTCGAAAGACACTTAGTCAATCCTGATGCATTTAATTTTTTTTCAGATTTCAATCTAATTTTTGACATTTTGCAAAATAACGAACTTAGAAGTTTGACTGAAAAAAGTAATTTTGTACTTAACTACTGTATAAGCAAACATTTTACAGACTTAAGTTCATGGTAATACGAATGTACCAGAACTATTAATTATGTTCTAAAAATTTGGTGTCGTAACTAAACTGTTACATCAATTTGCCTGAAAGGTGTTGCCCTGCTGAGATCGGATATAGATTCTCAATAAATGTTTTCCCCCCGCATGTATAAAACAAGGAGCTGCAGTTTCAAGGCATTGCCTTTTATCATATCAAAAGTACATTTGATTTGACAAGTTGATTGTTTATGATAAATGGGAGATCAAAATGCAAGTTAACTGGACGGATTATGACACAGTATCCATGCCTGGTGAGTGTGCATTAACCTAACTGTTTGCGACTGATTGTTGACAAACTATGACAATCTATGACACGATTCATTTATATGACATGGTATGAAAGATAAAAAATTTGGATTTATATTAATTCAACAGTGATATGATATATACCATAAGTAGAGACCAGACACGATTTGTCTGGACAATTTATGACTAAACATCCATGTTTATAAATTTATTTAAATACGACAGAAACTACATGTAGAAGATACTAGAACTGTAAATGACAAGCACACAACATATTAACTTCTGACAAAAATGTATATCAGTTTTATTTACAATGGATGTAAACATATGTCATATGACTTTTGATTACAACAAACACTGGACTTATTACTTTTATATACAGAGGACATCAAGAGATATGACTTTTGATTATGACAAACACTGGACTTGTTACTTTTATATACAGAGGACATCAAGAGATATGACTTTTGATTATGACAAACACTGGACTTATTACTTTTATATACAGAGGACATCAAGAGATATGACTTTTGATTATGACAAACACTGGACTTATTACTTTTATATACAGAGGACATCAAGAGATATGACTTTTGATTATGACAAACACTGGACTTGTTACTCTTATATACAGAGG
Source organism: Atrina japonica (assembly GCA_030159075.1). NCBI lineage: Eukaryota > Metazoa > Mollusca > Bivalvia > Pterioida > Pinnidae > Atrina > Atrina japonica. The sequence goes on along the minus strand of BROG01000093.1, from coordinate 376,542 downwards.
ACATCAAGAGATATGACTTTTGATTATGACAAACAATGGACTTGTTACTTTTATATACAGAGGACATCAAGAGATATGACTTTTGATTATGACAAACACTGGACTTGTTACTTTTATATACAGAGGACATCAAGGGATATGACTTTTGATTATTACACACTATGGACGTGGAATTATACTAGCTTTGATTATGACAAACGCCGGACACAAAGCGACAAGATTGTTATAAAGCTGACATGGACATACATGATACATGGTCACATAAATGTTTTAGTCCATGACATTATTACAGGTGGGAACAATCAGGCAAGTGATCATGATCTGCACAGGTTTGGCAAGTGATTTCAGTATGCAATCAATTTTTTGGAAATGGATGAACTCATTGATCAATTTCATATCTGGCACTAAGTCTTCCATCTGATTTACCATATTTGACCCAGTTAGCACCCATGTCTCTATAAGCACCCCTCCTCCTATAGTTCAGATTTACTCACCTGTTTTTAAACATGATCAAGTATCTTTTCAAACAGGTTGATGAGGAGATGTGGCCCAGAAAAAATACCCCATAAGTAACAGTATATCTCTAGCCCCCCAGCAACAGAAGAATGTTGATAGGTGTCCTTGGTAATAACTATAACAATTTTACCACCATGCCTTACAAAAAATTAACTGTTGTATGCCAATTTGACTATAACTTGGTCCCAATAAGCGCCCACCCATTTTCCCTATTTTTTTTGTAGTGCTGAGACGTTTATTGGGTTGAATATGGTATATGTATACAGTAAAAATTTCAAAACAAAAAGCAAATGCAGTTAAAATTGACAGGAAAATATAAGAAGGAGTACACTATGGGACATGAGAAGATTGTAACACAATGCCCCGTCTTGTCCAATTTTTTGAAGTGTTTGTATTTGTACTTATCTTCTCCTTGTGTCAATAGACTTCACACAAACATAAACACAGACACACATGTAGGCAGGCACGCTTGCACACACACACACACACATGCTTGCACACACACACACACACACACTTTATATTTCAGATATCATTTCATCACTTTCTTGTTTTACTATCCTTCAAAGGATTTATGGATACTTAGCAAATCAATAATATTAATCTAATTGAATCAAGAAATTTCTTATTTTTTTCTATTTCACTTTAAAATGAAGACGTTTTCAGAAAAAGAAAAGCTATAAAAATAAGCCGGAAACAATTATACATGTATATCAGTGATGTACCGTAACAAAAAATTGAAAAAAATCAAATATATATATCCACAAGACAATAGGATGCACATACATGAAAAATTCAAACAAAAAGTTTGCATGTCCTTGTGCATAACAATATATTTCAATATTGAACATGCTACATTCCTTAAAAAATATAATGGAAAAATTCTTCAAGAAAATCTTGCAAGATTTATTCATTTAAGTAAATAGTTTGCATTCCTTAATACATGTATATATGTATAACAAGAATTTCAAAAATTTCACATGCCATATTTCTTTCAAAATATTGAAAAAATTCTTGAGATATATCTTATGGATTCCAGTTATTCAAGAAGCCTCAGTTATGGTACACATGCTTTGACAGTAGGAAAGCCCAATTCTTTAAAATTCTACTGGCGGGGAAACAACTCTTGCTGAGGCTATGGTTTGATGATAAATTTGCAATATTTCAAAATGCAGTCATTTGAAGAACAGAATAAAAAGACGTTTATTAAATGTGCCTGTTCCAAATAAGATAGCAGTCAGAAAACCATAATTTGTCACCAAACGCAGCCATGGCGAGAATTGCTCTCCAATCAGTACATGTACCAAGATGAGAGGGATTGCGTCAAAAGAAATTAATTCAAAATACTGACAGTAGCTTATTTTTACAATTCAGCTCCAAACCACTTTCACTTTTAGTGCAGTGGTGATTAAAATAATCCCAACTAAGTTCTTATCTGGTTTAAGCCAGCTGGCCTTGGTTCCAAACCAGGGTCTTCTACCATAATTTTTGGTGTATAATGCGCATCTGTGTATAATGCACACTTAATTTAAAATGTTGAAAAATTGTAATATATCACGAGAATTATTCATAAAGCAGGTACTCAAGGCCGAAAATCTGTAATTTATAGTCAACAAAATACTAGACTACGAAATTTCACTCAGTTCAAAGGTGTTCAGTTGGGGAGAAGGTGGTGTCTTGTATGGGACATAATTCATAATTTACTTCATATTATACTGCTCTGGCTTCTAAATGAATTCTAAAATTCACACACACAGCTTTTGCATTTGTAGAAACTACATCTGACTTTTGACACAGTCCCTCATTTTGATATGGTATAACATCCATTCCCATTTTAATACTAGCGGGACTTGGTCTCATGCATTACATAATGACAAACCCAAATGTTGGGGGACAATGACCAAATATAAAAGCATGCATATTGTCATTGTGTATTATAAAGAAGAATATTAGGCCTCTATGTAGATATACCAAAATGTCTGATGTAGTAGAAAGTTACCTTAATAAACTGTAACAAAGACATAAAGAACAAAATCAACATGGTATTTATGGACAAAAATTGCTTGTGAAACAGGGTGTGTGGCCTGAAGTTCAAGGTCAATGTAAGTGATGTCTTACAGCAAATTATGGTGATAAGACAAGTTCAACCTAAATGGTTCTCCAGCAGCTAATTTTGATATCAATATCAAAGTCGGTGTAAATGGTATGGACAGTAGTTAATTTTGGTAATAAGGTCAAGGTCATGCAATCTAATTAAAAAGCTATCTCTAATTGCTCCCGTTTTCTGATATGTCTCGTATAGGATCTAAAACAATCTGCTATGGGAGTCACATGCGGATGACCTCGTAGGTGTGTCATTTTCCACAAATGAAAATGTGACACATGATCGAACGGTAAAGATATGTAAACATTTTTAACATTATAAACAAAACTGAGCACAGAAAATCTGGAAGTACAAAATTCTTTTCACGACATTGGATAGGTTCGAATCAACCAAAGATATTCCGATGGACTTTTGTGGACTGAGGGTTTCCTTTTTATGAAATAAATTACATGTTTGCCATTCATTTTTTAATGTCTCATTTTCATTGGTCGAACACTACACATCTACCACAGGTCATCCACACATGACCCCACAGCGGATTGCATTAGATCCTCTACGTGACATATCAGAAAATGGGAGCAATGAGAGATCAATTTTTTATTAGATTGAAGTCGGTGTAGGTGGTGTGGCCAGTAGTTAATTTTGGTAATAAGGTCAAGGTCAATGTAAATGGTGCTGCCAGCCGTTAATCTTGGTGATGAGGTCAAGGTCAAAGTAAATGAATCTTAGCACATGAAAGATGACACAATTAGAAATGATTGTTATGCCTAGCATTTGTACTGAACTATTTAAGACACAATATGTTGATAAAGAACAAAATCTTGACAGTATTTATTATACAACAATGTCATCTTTTGGGTTACACTTTGGGCAATGATTGAGGTTTTTCTACCTATTTGGAAGTGGGACCAGGGTCCATAAAATTGAAAATTTTCAAATGTAAACTGGAAAAAAAAAGCAAGTAAATATATTTTCATGGTAATTTTAGCAAATGGAAGTAGAAATTGTTTAAAGTCTTTAACAGATTTACAAGCAGTTCACTCCATTACTTTTTGTCTGGAAAATATCTAAAATTATTTCCAACATATAAATTCTGACGAGATAGAACTTGGGAAGACTTGACTGGGATTAGGGGGTTAGAAAAATGTGAATTTTGGGGTCAGAGAATTGAGAATTTAGGGGTTAGAAAATTTAGAATTTTGTAAAAGAAGATTGGGAAAACATGGCCAATTTTACATCAGGAATGGGTCTTGTAATGAGAATCAAAATGGCTCTTGGAACACACCTCATATTTGTACACATTCAGGAATAAGTTTTCTTGTTGAAAGATAAGGTAAATATTACAAAAAGCATAAAGGCAAAACAAAGATCGAATAAAACTGAAAGGATGAAAACCATTTTTCTACACAATAAATTTATATGGTCCCTGTATCGACATCTCTGAATTGCTAAATTTATCATCACAGTTATATAGAAATAATGATTCATCTGCCAGACTTATGGAGTAAAACAGATCTACATTAGCCTATTCTATTTTATCAGATTTCTGAAGTCACATTTCATTTCTGATTGGCTTATACAGCTTACCTCTTTTGGAGACATGTTGCGGAAGACCTTTAATCGTTCTTTTATCCTTGCCTCGATGCCTTTCAGAACTATTAGGCATTCTCCATTTTCTTTTTTCAGTTTTTCATAATCATCCAGCTTGCCAATGGCGAATAAATTGCGTATATCTGAATCCACAGTCTGGTAAGTGAAATCTGAGAGGAAAACACACACAGATAAAATGCTGGTTATTATCCAACTCATACAAATAATCTCATACAGAATATGATTACAATCTGAAGAAGCTATTAGATATTTGACAGACACAAAATTGATGGAACCCCCCCAAATTCAATCTCAGGGAGAAACAAGATGTGTTTGTGAAACACAAATGCCCCTTAGTCCCAACAAATTTTTGCAATGTCCTACACTTTGACCCCACTCCACCCCTAGGGGCATGTGATGTCAGTAAAGTGTGAGCAACCCTTAGATGATCTTTCAGTCTAAGTTTGGTTTCTGTATCAGAAATTTGAAATATTGCACTTTATATGTAAGCGGGATGGAATTACGGACTCACAGACAGACAAATAGACAGACAGACGGATGATCTAAACACTAGATGCCCCTAGCAGACCTTTCAGGCCGGGGGCATAAAAAGACAAATGAGACAAGTCAGTACATATTTTTGCAATAAAGAACTTTAATGACCAATTACTGTTTACAATGATAGTTTCTTGATGATTGTTAGAATTTCCTACACAATTCCTACTTCAAACATTTCTTTGTTGTTTCCTTCCACTTTCCTAAACTTCTTCAGTGATCTCCCCTGTCCTTAAACAATATGTACACAATGAGTTTTGAATGTTAACTTGCTCTTTAATTTCCGAGCAAAATGTCCACATTATATCTGTAGTACAGATCCCTTGACCTAGGTGTCAAGAAGTTCACAAATACTGGTATTATATTTATTACACCGGGTAGATTGTCCCATGATAAATTAGTTATCTGCTAACAGACTGGGTAGATTGTCCATGTGATAAATTAGTTACCTGCTAACAGACTGGGTAGATTGTCCATGTGATAAATTAGTTACCTGCTAACAGACTGGGTAGATTGTCCATGTGATACATTAGATACCTGCTAACAGACTGGGTGGATTTTCCACATGATAAATTAGTTACCTGCTAACAGACTGGGTGGATTTTCCACATGATAAATTAGTTACCTGCTAACAGACTGGGTAGATTGTCCATCATGATAAATTAGTTACCTGCTAACAGACTGGGTACATTGTCCCATGATAAATTAGATACCTGCTAACAGATTGGGTAGATTGTCCCATGATAAATTAGTTATCTGCTAACAGACTGGGTAGATTGTCCATCATGATAAATTAGTTACCTGCTAACAGACTGGGTAGATTGTCCATGTGATAAATTAGTTACCTGCTAACAGACTGGGTAGATCGTCCATGTGATAAATTAGTTACCTGCTAACAGACTGGGTGGATTTTGCACATGATAAATTAGTTACCTGCTAACAGACTGGGTAGATTGTCCACATGATAAATTAGTTACCTGCTAACAGACTGGGTAGATTGTCCATGTGATAAATTAGTTACCTGCTAACAGACTAGGTAGATTGTCCACATGATAAATTAGTTATCTGCTAACAGACTGGGTAGATTGTCCCATGATAAATTAGTTACCTGCTAACAGACTGGGTGGATTTTCCACATGATAAATTAGTTACCTGCTAACAGACTGGGTAGATTGTCCATGTGATAAATTAGTTACCTGCTAACAGACTGGGTGGATTTTCCACATGATAAATTAGTTACCTGCTAACAGACTGGGTAGATTGTCCATGTGATACATTAGATACCTGCTAACAGACTGGGTGGATTTTCCACATGATAAATTAGTTACCTGCTAACAGACTGGGTGGATTTTCCACATGATAAATTAGTTACCTGCTAACAGACTGGGTAGATTGTCCATCATGATAAATTAGTTACCTGCTAACAGACTGGGTAGATTGTCCCATGATAAATTAGATACCTGCTAACAGACTGGGTAGATTGTCCCATGATAAATTAGTTATCTGCTAACAGACTGGGTAGATTGTCCATCATGATAAATTAGTTACCTGCTAACAGACTGGGTAGATTGTCCATGTGATAAAATTAGTTACCTGCTAACAGACTGGGTAGATCGTCCATGTGATAAATTAGTTACCTGCTAACAGACTGGGTGGATTTTGCACATGATAAATTAGTTACCTGCTAACAGACTGGGTAGATTGTCCACATGATAAATTAGTTACCTGCTAACAGACTGGGTAGATTGTCCATGTGATAAATTAGTTACCTGCTAACAGACTAGGTAGATTGTCCACATGATAAATTAGTTATCTGCTAACAGACTGGGTAGATTGTCCCATGATAAATTAGTTACCTGCTAACAGACTGGGTGGATTTTCCACATGATAAATTAGTTACCTGCTAACAGACTGGGTAGATTGTCCATGTGATAAATTAGTTACCTGCTAACAGACTGGGTGGATTTTCCACATGATAAATTAGTTACCTGCTAACAGACTGGGTAGATTGTCCATGTGATAAATTAGTTACCTGCTAACAGACTGGGTGGATCATCCACATGATAAGATAAATTACAGTCAGACTGGTTATTTCTCTTTGAAAGATTCATCTCCGACCTGTGTAAAGTGCCCCCTGGTGTCGACAAGCAAGGAGCCAGGGGACATTTCTGTAAGTCAGCACTGTCTAATTTTGTGCTCAACGGCCACGTGGATAGCCCAGCACTAAAGCTATGATGATCATTATGCGATGAAGTGACTGCAAAAATCCATAAAAACCACAAGTTAAGGCAAACTCAAATCAAAGTTAGATAACTCCTGTCAGAATCTAGTTCTGTGATTATTTTGTGATGAAATGACAGCAAAAAATCCATAAAAACTGCAAGTTAAGGCAAACTCAAATCAAAGACAGATAATTCCTGTCAGAATCTAGTTCTGTGATTATTTTGTGATGAAATTACTGCAAAAATCCAGATAGGATTAAAAGAGGATTACTCTTGTTAGAGTTTAATTGTGTTGGTTACTCTGTGATGAAATGGATGAATAGAAAAATCTGTTAAAAACATCACAACACTATCAAATCAAAGTTAGATAACTCCTGCTAGACTCTTGTTGTGAAGATCATTCTCTGGTTCTCAAGACATAACACAATGACTCCTGACTACATGTACTATGTTATTGTTGATGTTAACATTTTTTTTTTATCCAACACATCGTATCATGGTGTATTTTAGTATTTATTGATCTGATATGAGTAGCTATGGCTTTTTGTTTTTATTACATACCCGACATGTTTTCACTGATACTAGAATCACGAGACAGGTTTCTGCACACTTCCTCCTCCCTGTGCTTCGAGTACCGTCCCTTCTCTATAGACATGTGAGACACTCTATGTATTCCATTAGTCTCACTGAATGGTTTCTCCGGTGTTGGTTGGCCATCAGGTGCATCTATAACCAAAAAATTGTATTATTTCATGGGTGTTTAATTACTGTAGAGTTTATTTTGGGATGCAGATAATTTTAAATATATTAGATATTTCCATTGACTTAAAAGGTATTGATAATAAATAAGTATTCAATTCTAAATTATATTTTTGAAAAAGTGAAGAGTAAAAATTCCTGAGTTTTAAGCCACGTAATATTAGGAATGAACGAAATGTTTCAGTTAATCAAACAATTCACCTTGTGATGTGGGTGGGCTCGACTCATGAACACGTATGATATTCGTTGTTGTAATGTGGTGACGATTGGCTATGTGTTCCTCCAGTTTCTGTCGTAAGGTGTTGTTGGTTTCGATACATTTCTCCAGTTGAACACGGAGTAGACGAATTTCTGTCAACAACTCACGAATGTCAAAGCCTCTTGGAGCGGCTCCATTCACAGCATTTGTATCTGAAGCAAAATGAACATTCAACCAAAGGAATAAGACTCAAGTACATAAAGGTGATGCTTCAAAGCCTATAATCGTCTTATTGCTTGAGTAAATAGGGATTTTCCTAGGCTGATATTGGATACGGTTACAGGACCCATTTCCAATGCAAAAATGGCTTGTATTTTCTCACAAATACGAAAAAATTCTAAATTTGGAATTTTAAAACAAGAAAATAAGTATTTTCAAACATATGTCTCAAATTAAGTTTTCCTGTTTTGGTAAAAATGTTGCATATTTTTCCAATTTTCCAGACCCTGGACCCAAAATTTTGGAGATAGGAAAACCCCTGGTAAATAAAACCCATGCTCTACTCCTAATAATTGATAAACAACATATTTATTTATATAGCGAACCCTCGTTATGACAACATTGTTTTTTCTTTGTATCTTGTTTGTTTGAATGGTGTTTTACGCTACACTCAACAATTTTTCAGTTATACGGTAGCGGCTAGTTTTAAATGGTAGAGAGGACCCGGTTACCCTGGAAGAGACCACAAACCTTCTGCAAGTAAATTGGCAAACTTTCTAACAAAATTCAGCCTAGGTTCCAGCAGGGCTAGAGCTGTGCAGACTAGAGGTGAGGTCTTGTATTGAGTTAGCTCTTATAAAGAGACCAATCAGAAATGACACATTAACTGAATGTGGCTAAAGATAAAAGATGGCTGTCTTAGTGGGCTATCAATACATGGAATTAATATAAGATAATGTGAAGTTTACATAAACACATAATGAAAAGAAAATACAATTTTTGAATACTAGCAACCTATAATATGTCAAAGTGTGAATTTTGTGATGTATGACCTCCATTATGAGCAGGTTTTTTTTTTTCTTTGGGTCATACAGTCCAGTCTAACTGAACCAGATGGAAAGTTAACTACGTAATTTCCACAAGAAATCTGGTGTCCTACAAACCTTCGTTCTCAGCATTCTCTAGTTTTTCATACACACTGAGCTCGAGTTTCAATGTTTTGTTTAAATCCTTTGTCTCCTGAGCTTCATCTTGCAGCATTTGGAGCTCTTGTTGGAGCCTGAAACAGATGTTCCAATGTATGTTAAAATTACGAAAAAGGTCACCAAATGTTTACACAAGAAATTAACAAAACCTCAATGTTGGAGTTTGCCGATAAAATTCTCATTCCGGACATGGAAGAAGTTTGTGATATTTGTTCCCGCTAACTGCACAAGTAGACTATACAGAAATTTCACATATCGTTAATTTTTTTTATCAGTTTAACATCTTAACTTGGTTTGGAACACAAAAATTATCATCAAAGATTCCTTAGTACTATAGGAATTTTACAAAAAATGTGTATCATCAATATATGATATTGAGTTCTAGAGATCTTACTTTCTGATTTCTTTTCCTGATTTTTTCAAATTTTCATCCAGTCGATCTTTAATTTGCTGCAACATTTGATTTGTTTTATCTTTTTCTGTCAGCCATACTTTCTGTTGTGAGAGCTTCTCCCCTTGCGATTTAATGGTACGTTCCTGCTGTATCACTTTCATCTCCAGTCTCTTAATATCTGGCTGTCCCTGAGTCTGTTGTGTGCCATTAACAAACTTTAAATGTTCAACTTGGTCTTCTAGCTCTTGGATCATTTTCACTTTTTTATCCATGTTCTCTGTAAAAAGTTTCATCATTTTGTCTTTCTGACTGACAATCTCTGTCTGTGTTTTAAGTTTTGATGCCTGTTGATTTAGTAACTCACTCTGTTTATCCAACTTTGCATCTTGCTGTCTCAAAACTTCCGATTGTGTTTCTAGCCTGGTACCCTGCTGTTGTATGACATTTGCTTGTTTCTCTAGTTTGGTTCCCTGCTGTTGAATAACTTCATATTGTTCTTTTAATTTGCTTTCTTGCTGGTGCAAACTCTGCTCCTAAAAAGAAGCAAATTATGTTATTTATAATGGAACATGTGGACGACGTAAAATGTGGTACACATTTCAATAATCATTTGTATGTAGTGCATACACAAACTCAACACAGTACTTGTCTCCCGATCTTCTAGTGTAAACTGCATTGGCATTTTGTATAGTTAGCAATGATTGATTTTGATCATTCTATTCCATCATCATATTATAATTTTCAGATTTATGAATGTGTTTACATAGTAAGTCAAGAGAAAAAAAACTCTACCAGATATTTCAGAAATAGTACATAGCTTAAAAGTGGAACAAAATCAATCAAACCCAGAATGCAGAGAAACAAAACCCAGGTAAATCTTGAACAGTTGGCAGGTATGACCAACAAACCATATCAGTTAGAAATACACACACACACACACGCACACGCACACGCACACACACGCACCTTAAGATCCAAACAAACACACTTACTTGTAGATCTAACTTTTTCTGTAGCTCACTTAGTTCTTCATCTTGTTGATGTATTCTCCGCTGTTGTAAAACTAATGTCTGTTGTCCGCTTTTAATCTGTTTATCTTTCTCCTCTGTTACGTGTTTCACTTTTTCCTCTTTCTCCAGAATGACAGTTTTGAACTCGGTAATGACTCTCTCTTTCTCTCGTATAACAGTTATTTTCTCCGTTATGATATTCTCTTTTTCTCGTATCTGTTGCTTCAGTTTATCTATGGTTTGCTGTAGTTCGTTAAAGTGTGCCTGGTGCTGACTGTACATGTGAACATTGGTAGTTGTGCCTGAGAGAAAAGGAAATGTAGTCAAAACAAGATTCTCAAAGTACTGATGAATCAATACCTGTGAGATCAAGCATTCTTAGAGTATTGATGAATCAAAACACTCTTTGATTATCTCACAAATATCCTGCATCAAATAACTAAATGGTCGCCTCTTTGATTATCTCACAAATATCCTGCATCAAATAACTAAATGGTCCCCTCTTTGATTATCTCACAAATATCCTGCATCAAATAACTAAATGGTCCCCACTTTGATTATCTCACATATATCCTGCATCAAATAACTAAATGGTCCCCTCTTTGATTATCTCACAAATATCCTGCATCAAATAACTAAATGGTCCCCTCTTTGATTATCTCACATATATCCTGCATCAAAAAACTAAATGGTCCCCTCTTTGATTATCTTACAAATATCCTGTATCGACTTATTAAATGGTCCCCTTTGATTATCTCACAAATATCATGCATCAAATAAGTAAATGGTCTCCTCTTTGATTATCTAACAATTATCCTGTATCAACTTACTAAATGGTCCCCTCTTTGATTATCTAACAAATATCCTGTATCAACTTACTAAATGGTCCCCTCTTTGATTATCTCACAAACATCCTGCATCAAATAACTAAATGGTCTCCTCTTTGATTATCGCATAAATATCCTGTATCAAATAAGTATTATCTCACAGAAATCTTGTATTAAATAACTAAATGGTCCCCTCTTAGATTATCTCACAAATATCCTATATCAATTAACTGATCAGTCCATCTGGCTACCCATCAAGTAAATCATATACTTATTATATGTAATATGATAACTTCTTACTGGATGGTCCCTCACGATTACTTACTGTAATGTAACATCTATTGTAATGTCAGAGCATCTTAATAAATGATCTCCCATACCTAATCATTTTGATAATAAATTTTATCATTAGATGGTCTCTTATACTTATACATTGTATATTTAGTGTTAAATCTACTTAATGATTGGTACCTAAAACTGGTTTAAATCAATGTTATATCAACTTACTGGATGGTCCCTCATGATTATCAATTTCCTGCTGAAGCTGTTGGCATAGTCTATCACTATCTTTCACTGATTTTTCCAGTCGTATTCGTGCTGCTCGAATTTCTGCCAAATGTTGCCGCAACAAATCGTTATCTATATCATTTGATGTTTTATTTGGAGATTTTGGTGGAGAACTTTGAACACCGACTGAAGAGCAGAGATTTTCGTATAAATTCAGTTCATCTTTAAGTGTCTTATTCAAGTCTTCGACAACATGTAATCTTGCCTTAAGTCTATCAACTTCTCCTGGTAGGGCTTCGTCTGGTCTCTGAAAACTGAGTCTGTTAACAGACGAACCGTCGAGACCGTTTAATGTATGTTTTGTGGAATGAAACAATTTTTTCCCATCCAGTGAAGAAATATCTTCACCATTGAACACAGGGGTATATGTATCGTCAAATACTTCTCTATCTGCAAATCTATTAAATCCGTACATTCGCTCATCAGTATCAAACATATTATTGTAGATGGTATGACCATCTCTGTCGACACTATAGCTACTGGGTCCAAAAGACTTTCGCAGATGACTCAAGTCGTCTGATCTAGACGGAGGAATATCACTTGACTGAACACTATTTGTAGTACTTTCTTCATGAATGTCAAGGTCATTTGATGACCTCTGTAACCTACTGACATGATTATGCATATTATCATTGGCTGTTGGGTGCCGCAGTCTTTCAGGCGAGCTCCTGCTGTCCACAGTATCGGCATTTGAGTCTGTTTTGTGGGACGACATTGGAGATTCACTTTCTCTTAAGAATGTATGCCTATCACCATGGTAACCATTAATATACACATTCCCATCACTCGCCCCAGATGTCGAGGAACTTTTACCAGAGACATGACACATCAACAGCTTGTTCTGGGCAATAAGTAGATCCTGATTAAGTTGGCTGATGATGGAATTTTTCTGTCCTAGAACCTCGTTCTTCTGCTGCAAATCCTCGGTTAAATGTTGAACTTTCAGACTCTTTTCTCGGAGTTCCTTTGCTAAGCTAAAATATAGATATATAGAGATAATTACGCATTTCTATATAAAATTGAAAAAAACATCTTCAATGGTGTATGGATGTGTGTGTGTGTTACCATGTGTGTTTTGAGAGAGAGAGAGAGAGAGAGAGAGAGAGAGAGAGAGAGAGAGAGAGAGAGAGAGAGAGAGAGAGAGAGAGAGAGAGAGAGAGAGAGAGAGAGAGAGAGAGAGAGAGAGAGAGATCATAACAATTTGTTGTCTTAAGTAATAAATATGTCTAACTGAAGTTAAGACATGGATAAATCACAGATAATAAAGCTCACCACACACTAATATACTTTATACTTCCCAATTAACCTGACCTCAGTCAATCTTCCTAACCACAGTATGGACAAAGTCCAAAATTGGCTCATTTTTGTCAAGAATACTGGACTACTCCAGTAACTGAAGCATAACATGTGCTAAGAATCATTAGACATATATACCATGCACATTTAGTTGAGTATACGAGTATCAGAAGCCGGTCAACCTGAACTCAACCAATCTTCTTAACCAGATGTTGACATTGATTCTCAGACAATATAGCATAACTTACCTAGTCTGACTCTCTGTTCCGTTTTCAATCATGTTTTCTTCATCTCTTGGTAATGGTTTCCTTGTGTACGAGGAATGTGGCATTTCTTCTTCACTAGCTATAATGAAATTGATGACATGGAGTTTAAGGATTGACAAGTGCAGTGTATGTGATATTGACAGATGCCATTTGGCAACACCACCACCAAGGTTGCAAAATGGTTACTTAAAATTACGGACTATAGGCTTTGAAGATATAATAGGGTAAACCAACATGATCAAAGACAAAGGTATAGGACCACAATAACCATAGCTGAGGGCTGAATCATCAGAGTTGATGTTTTGTTTATTGTTGTTTAACGCAACTTTCAACAATATTTCAGTTATATTGAGGCGATGCAAAAAATAAAATAAATTATTTGTTTATAACGTAAAAACAGTGTGAGTATATTTTCCTAATAAAACTTTTGAACATTATTTTTTTGTAAAAGACAATATGTTTATAAATTATTAATAAAAGACTATTTAGACATTTCAAATTTTTGAATACATTCCAAACTTTAGAATATAAACCAATGTCTTTCAGATACATTGTAGTTCAAAATGATATCAGCAGCGACATTATTAAAAACACTATTAAGATCTGCCTCAGAGTAATATTTCTCACGAGTAAGTTTAAAATCAGTATATTCTGTTTTATTGTCAGTCTGGATCCACACGGTATACATACCAGTGGTTCTTCCTTAAATAATAAATATCTATGTGTAAGGTTACTGTGACCAATACAAAATCATAACCTCATCTTTTCTATTACTAGTGAAGACTGGTGGATTATTGACAAATTTTGTATTAATTTCATGTAATCTATTTTCAGTTTGCAGATCTCAATGTTGTTGGAACATCAGAGTTGAAGGCTGGTACCAGGATATATAGGGCGACAATAACCATAGCTGAGGGCAACAATATGATGTCATAGTCTGGTTCACTGTATGTTGTGGCAACACTATGACTTGTCAGAGACTGGTTCACTGTATGTGGTAGCAACACTGACAAGTCATAGACTGGTTCACTGTATGTGGTAGCAACAATATGAGAAGTAATAGACTGGTTCAATGACAAATCATATACTAGTTCACTCTATGAGCTAGCAAACAATATGACAAGTCATAGACTGGTTCACTGTATGTGGTAGCAACAATATGAGAAGTAATAGACTGGGTTCAATGACAAATCATATACTAGTTCACTCTATGAGCTAGCAAACAATATGACAAGTCACAGACTGGGTCACTATATGAGGTACCAACACTATGACTAGTTACAGACTGGTTCATTCCATCTTACCTAAAACAGAAGACATCGACTTGGCTATCATTCTGGACTGGTCCACTTTCTGTTTCATTCCTCTCAGCTGTTGTTCAGGGTCACCATCTGTACCATAATAGATCAGTCCATTTAAAAACTCACTAAGCTCATCCAGCCACTTGTTTAACTGTGTACAAGTGTTCTGAGAATCCAGTAGTTTCTTCTGTAGAGACCATATTTCACCTTTCTGTGACTCCAGGACCTGGTGAATGGAGGAGTTCTGCATACCCTTAAGTTTCTCTTCCAGTTCTGCAACAGTTTCCTGACTTTTGTGAACTTGATCTTGCAGCTCCGCTATTATCTGTTCTGATTTCTGTTTCTGTTCAATCTTTTTCTTAAGTTCTTGATTATTGTCTTTTGTTTCCTGCAGGTGGCGCTGCAATGTCATCACTTTCTCTTGTAGCTGCCATAGACTGTCTCGTGAGACAAATGTGTCATCAAGGCTGTGTTGGGTCTGTGCATAGTTTGTGTTTGTTGTGATGTAGTCTGGAGAACTATTTCCGTCTGTATCCTATAACACACAAAAATGACCAAAATATAAATACTACAATCATTCTGGGTCCCGAGTCCTAAAAATTGGGAATAGACAACGTTTTAACTAGAACAGAAAAATTCAATTTAGGACATTTGTTTGAAAATGCCAAATTCGACCCATAAAGTGCCCATGCCTGCCAAGTGACCCGATTTCTGCGGGTTAGACCCGGAATTTCAGCCCATAACCCGCAATTCTTAAGTCTCCCGTCGGGTCCCTGATTTTATTAAGATCACCTGGAAATCACCCGGCAGGGATTAAAATCCAAATATACTACCCTATCCCCCCCCCAAATTACATCTAGACTCTCAAATAAATCAAGCATGCGACCAATTTCTACCAGTTTGTTTCCTTTTTTTATGTCCATTCTTACATGTATGTTCTAGTGCAATTCCACAAAAACAAGAAACTTAATAATTTATTGTTTTATTTCTAATGAAACAGGAAAATCTTTACCTCAAGAGTAGATCTAGACTTGCAAGTTATACTTCCAGAAATGCAAAATTATAGAAGGGATACCAAACCCGACTTTCATTTGGATTATGGAAATTTAAAAAATTATGAAAGTACTAATGATAGTATTAATTGATATAAATGTTTATGTCAGTCTTACATAAGATAAAATACTTAGGTGAAATTGATAAAATAGATATAATTTTCAAATAAATAATTAGAGGATATTAATAACTTTTCAGTTTTGCATCTAGATTTCTAGAAACATGTGATTTATAGATTTTTATATAAATTTTCCGTATGATTTCAACTTTAGTTTATAGTAAAACAGCTATATCTTATTAATTAATTATCCTTTAATCTTTACATGTGTCGGCACGTTAAAGAACCCTCACTGTTCAATGGCTGTAAGTGCCTAGCATAGGCCAAAATTTGAAGCCCTTCACCGGCAATTGGTGACATCTCCATATGAGTGAAAGATTCTTGAGTGGGACGTTAAACAACGATAAACAAACAATTGAATATAGAGTTAGAAACATTCTTTATTCAGGATATTTTATCCAAAATATGTCGTTACGTGTTATGACCCTCATTTTCATTTTGAAATGAGGGTCATGACCCTGATTTGCACTTTCAGAGGTTGGCCGATATGAGTGCCCATGTCCCTATAAGTACCCCTACCCCTTCAGAATTACTCACCATTTTTTTTTTTTTTTACATACAATAGAGAATCATGTCTTGGTGGAGTGGACCTGAAAACTGTAAGTAACAGTTTATCTGTAGCCCCCAAGCAACATAAGAAAGTTGATAGATGTCCTCGTTAATCACTGTAACAACTTTACCATCGTGCCTTATAAAATAAATTAACTGTTGTACATCAATTAGACTGTGAATTGGACCCCTTTTTTGTAGCCCTCTGGGTGCTTAATGGGTCAAATATGACACTTAATTCATTTTTTTTTTTCAAATTCCAAATTGGCATAATTATGAATTTTCTACAGTAAAAGTTATAAAGAAACGGGCAAAGAGTGTTTATATTCTGTACACCTTGAAATTCTCACCCCAGGTTATTGTCGACCTTTTGTGACAGAAAACAAACTTACCCCGTTTTAAATTTGCTCTAAATCACCATAGTCACATGGATACTATTTCAGTGTTCATACTGCAATATCTTAGCCTGAATAATTCACCTTCTGTTTTAATTTGCCTTCTCATCTCAGGGCGAATATACAACAGTAGTGAAAATTTTAAGGTATAAAGTAATTCAAAAGTAGATTGTAAGGTAGCAGTACTGTACAAACTAAAAATTACCTTGCTTGAGATGCCATTTCTCAGGAAAGACGGCTTGAAGGCACAGGTCGTGACATTGTCGGACAGCATTTTAAGGTCATCGTGCGAAGTAGCTCTCTGACAGATATTCGGATCTTTGTTATCAAGTGTCATCATAGCTAAATTTGTTTCACTGTTTGATCGTGTCACTGCCGGACTTTTATACATCAAGCCATGATCCTCCAGCAGGGACTTGTAATATTTCATCTTCTGTGTCTGAAGTCTAACGGTTCCTTCCGTTCCTGTGAGCTTCAGTTCTAACTCCTCAATCCTCGTCTTGGCTTCACTCAGAAGCTGTCTGACTATATCCGGATTACCGATGTGTTGAGGGTCTCCACTCACGTGCTGACCTAACTTCCGCAGTCTAGGAATCTGACTACCTTTAACCTTTTGATTTACATTCAGTTTCGGTAAAAGGGATGGTACTACTGCACTGGAAACTGTTTGACTCGACGATTCTACAGTCACTTTCTCTGTATCTAACTTACTTTTTAATTTCTGAATCTCCGTGGCCATTTGTACAATCAGTTCTGGGTTCAAACCTCCAGGTGCGTCTTTTGATATTGTATTTAGAGATAACTGTTGCTTCAACGCTGAGATCACTTCCTCCGCATTTCTGTGTTGCTCCCGCAGTTTAAGAATTTCATTTTGCAAGTCTTTCACATTTGGCAATGAATTCCAATCTATTTTTCTAATGTCATCAATACCAAGTTTCTCTTTCATCCTCTTCATATCGGTACTCTGTCTAAGTAGACTATCTTGCAATGATTCAATTTCTATGCGCAGCTGAGGTATGCTACGACTATCGTCTTCATTTTGACCGGGTATGTCCCTGTATTCCAGGGTTAAGTTAAGTCGCTGTCTCATTTCTAAATTTTCTTTCTCTGCAGCATTTAGTTGCTGTTGCAGCTGGCGTATAAATCTACGTAACATCGGTGCCGTCATGTCCGATAGGCTTTGTCTATTCAGCGGTATCTCAAAATCAGGGGATGTTGCACCACAACCTGAACTCCAAGTTCTTGAGTGCTTACCGGGTGAAGACTGCTCTTGTTGGTTTCTGATATCGGCAGATTTATTGTGGATGTGGCATTTTTGTTCAAGGTCACTGATCTGACGCAGTAGCTCATTATTTTCGCAGCGTTTGGACTGTAAATCCCTTTTCAGTGTATCCAGTTCTTGTGTTAGTTTGTTGATGACATCAGGGGCAAACTCTGTAAGTATAAATGAATTACTGTCGGAGTAATACATCAAATTTGATAACAACAATTATCGAAAGGTATACAATGTATCAACGGCAAAAGTCTTTCAGGGAACAGAGAAGCTTATGACCTCTCCCCATGAGTTTTTATTTATTTTTATTTTTCGTATCATGAGTTTTATTTTTATTTTCATCCCACCAAAATGTGTTTTAATGTCACGAGCTTTAGGTGAAATTCCAGGGATTTCCCACACTTTTGGGATTAACACCTGCACCTTTGGAATTGGGAATTTTGGCAACATTTTATTGAAAATGAGAAATTTTATAACACAAAAATCTGTTTGAAAATTCAAAAATCCCTTCAAATTCATTGTCATTTGACTTTCAACTGCAAATTGAGAAAAAATGCATTTTTTTTTCACTGGGAATGGGACCTTTTTTATGGCTCTCTACGGCAGGGTGGAAAATCCCAGAGTGCTATGGACAGAAAAGAAAGGGCTAATCCAGGATCTGAACCAAAGCATGTACTAGCATCCAGATACCCACTCTTAAATTGAGCTAACCAGAAACCCACTCTTAAGGTGAGCTAAACAGATAACCTCTGGTAAGGTGAGGTAACCAGATACCCACTGTTAAGGTGAGCTAACCAGATACCCACTGTTCAGGTGATATAACCAGACACCCAATGTTCAGGTGAGCTAACCAGATACCCACTCTTAAGGTGAGCTAACCAGATACCCACTGTTAAGGTAAGCTAACCAGATACCCACTCTTAAGGTGAGCTATACAGATAGCCACTCTTAAGGTGAGCTAATCAGAATAAGGTGAGTTAACCAGATAGTCACTAGTAAGGTGAGCTAACCAAATAGCCACTGGTAAGGTGAGCTAACCTGATAGCCACTGGTAAGGTAAGCTAACCAGATATTAACTAGATACCCACTGGTAAGGTGAGCGATAGTATAAGCTCTTCCCAACACTTTTAAGGTGAGCTAACCACTGTTCCCACACTGGACAATGGTACATGTATAAGCACTAGCTTTACCAGAACACTTTTAAGGTGAGCTAACCAGATTCCCACACTGGACAATGGTACATGTATAAGCACTAGCTTTACCCAACACTGTTAAGGTGAGCTAACCAGACAATCAAATTGGGCAATAGTACATGTATAAGCACTAGCTTTACCCAACACTTTTAAGGTGAGCTAACCAGCACGCTGGGCGATAGTATAAGCTCTTCCCAACACTGTTAAGGAGAGCTAACTCTCCCCAACACTGTTAAGGTGAGCTAACCAGATACCCACACTGGGCAACAGTACATGTATAAGCTCTACTCTCTTACCAGATACCTACAATGGGTGATAGTATAAGCTCTCCCCAACACTGTTAAGGAGAGCTAATGCTCCCCAACACTTTTAAGGTGAGCTAACCAGATACCCACACTGGGTGATAGTATAAGATATCCCCAACACTATTAAGGAGAGCTATAAGCTCTTCCCAACACTTTTAAGGTGAGCTAACCAGATACCCACACTGGGTGATAGTATAAGCTCTCCCCAACACTGTTAAGGTGAGCATGCATGGTGTAAGCCGTATGTTATGACGGAGCAGTCATTAATGTTGAATTTGACAGATATTTGTTTACATGATGGTGCCTGACCTTACCAGACTATCAATGCTGAGATGGGAAAGGAGTTGCATATTGCTGAAGTAGACGATGGAGGCACTCTTCATCATGTTTTGACTTCTATGGGATATCTCGAGCATCAATACAATTTTTCAGCCATGTACTGATGTATGCAGTCTGATTCAACACGTTTGACTGTATTGTGACAGGGGCGCTGCACCATTTAACCTTACCGGGTCACGTTATTTCATATATCTGTATACACCTGCAAAAGGGTACTGATGATGTCAATGGCCCTTTCAGTACAGTTTCAAACTTCTACAGTAATAGACTTCTGATTGATATATATATATATATATATATATGAGAAAGAGTACAAAACATGACCTGTCCCTTCATCAGGTCAAAACGATTAAAATAAGTATATATATGTGAGAAAGCGTACAAAACATCCCCAAAACAAAGACATAATTAAAATGAAACAACCAAAAAAATGAAACAAATAAAAACAACTTACCCTGAAGCATAATCAAGGATCAAGATAATAATAACTGTGTGACCTTGTAGAGGAGAATCTGCCCAAAAGATCCCAAAAAGTACCTCCCTACCTATCTATATCATAATATATACTAATACAGGGTACTATACTGACAGTGTTCCAGCTCACCTAGGAAATTGTTTACCTTTAACTCTTAAATAAACACAAACAATGACTGTCGTAATATATATGTTGACTTTCAAGTGTCTATATGAGTGATTGTTTGTAAATTCAATCAAATAAACTTGAGTTTTCGTACAATACGTTATCAAAATATTTATCCCCAACATGTAACAAAACAGCCACAAGACCACACATATGTAAACACTTATAGGTATTACTGCAGGTATTTTATTTAATTAATTCCTAATCATCTACATGTCTACATGTAGGTCTAAATACATATCAATTTCATTTTGACCTCATAAATTTATGTTTAATTCTTTTAAACTCAAATACAAAATCTGTTTACAAGTTGTCTTATAATGCTCTAGAGGATTTTGAAAGATAGTTTTAAAATTTGTATGGGTAACCCTGCTATGTTAATTCATTCTTTTAAACTCATCCATTCAAGAACGACACAATGGAATCAGTTTCACAGTGAGGCAAAAAATTAAAAAAAAAAAAAGATTTGTTTGATGTGACCCCACTGATCTTAAAGATTTAATAAAATTTAATGTCAAAGAATTTGTTTTATTTTTAAAACAACGAAACTTGAACAGCACAAAATTTTCTGATTCTACACTATTTTTAATTAATGACATTTAATTAGTTGTACCCAAGTCTTAGAATATGAATGAGCAAAAAATATATATGTATTGACAAACAAGACATATTTGAAGAATTACAGTTCACCATTGAGAAAAGTGATCTGTGCAAAAAAAAAAGCAACAAAGAGGGAATAACTGTGAAAGTAAGGGTGCAATGTTTGCACATGACCTCCATCTAACTAAAATGTGTATCTTCACCAAACAAGGGGAGCATAGGTAAACAAATGACTTAGAAATGTTCTAAACACATAAAATAAATAAAGGGCAATAATTCTGGATATAGGGTTCTCAGGGGCAAAATTTTTCAGACAGTTTGTCCTAGCAAGCTAAAAATCCACAAACACGAGTAAGTTTTGAAATAAACATGTAGAAACAAAAATTTTTAGCGACAGAAAATTAAGTACTTCATAAAAAGAACCCACAAGACAGACCACTGATAGTAATACGTCTATGTAAAACTGTTCTACTGTATCTAATACATCTCCTCTTTTAATTGAACATTTAAACTGATTTAATCTCATGAAGTATCCCTTACCTAACATATAGCCACAGAATATAGAATTAGATGATTTCCTCTAGTTAAATACTTCCTACCAGTAATTCCGCTTTTATTTTATTTATTTTTTTTTTTTATTCATATCTTCTTTTTCAAACAGACAGATAAAAACACACTCAGTTTTTGTTGTTGCTTTTTTAAAAAAACCTTTTATAATATTTTGTTCTTAAAAACAGGTTTAAAATCTAGTTATTGGTAAACAAAAATTCTAAGATCTTTTTTCATTTCAAATTTGTCATTATTAAAACTTTCCTTTTTCATCAAAGCTATAAAAGTAACGTAGCAAATTACATCACAATAAACTTCACACTTGTATTTATCCTCTGCTAATTTCAATTATCTTTTGTTGTTTTACATGGCTTTTTAAATATATTTTCAAAAAAAGATTGAAATAAAAGAATTAATAAATATACATGTACTTCATTTTCTCAACATTTTTCTAAAGCGTGCACAAAAAAACTCTGAAACTGACGCTTACCTTTTTGTGCATCTTTTAGCTGTTGGTCCAGGATTTTTCTCATCCGGTTATTCCTGTCTACTCCCTCCTCCAGTTCTCTCCGCAGAGCTTGTACAGCTGCCAGCTCTATCTCAAATGCTTTGGAATGATCATCTAGACTGTACAAAATTGACAAATTTTAGAAAGAGGCTCCCAAAAGGAGAAATTTTGTGCATGTTTTTGAGTTTATATATAAATTGATATATCAAAGGTGAAGACTATTTTATGGTTCATACTGCCTGATAAAGCATAAAAGAACATTTAACAGGCATTGTTTTTGACAATATGCAAATAAACAAAGTTTTGAATAAATACAAAAGATCACAGTGCCAGTAAGATTTAGCATATTTTTTTTAGTCTTATCAGATTTTGAAATCACTAAATGTATAAGAAAGTTTTGAAATGTGAAACATATATATCTTTTATTATTTTTTAACTAATGAATGAGAGAGAGAGACAAACATATGGTAAAACTTATAGCATTAGTTAAAAGTGGATCACTACACTACTCCCAACAATTAAATCTTTAATTATGTGTATGTCATAATAGAGTCATTACCTATATATTGTAGCTATATTTGGAAATAATATACGATATATAAAGGAGGAAAACTTTTGTACGCTTTTGATAGGAAAAATGATTTAACATTTGTTCTGGAAGGATAAGTTCATCCCTGCACTACCCAACACCACCACATGAGTCACATGACATTCCAATTCACTGTCACGAGTCAGGCAAAGAGTCACATGATACTCAAACTCACTGTCACAAGTCAGGCAGAGTCACATGACATTCCAACTAACTGTCACCAGTCAGACAGAGAGTCACATGAAATTCCAACTCACTGTCACCAGTCAGGTAAAAATTCACATGACACTTAAACTCACTGTCACCAATCAGGCAAAGAGTCACATGATATTCCAACTCACTCTCACCATTCAGGGCAAAGAGTCAAATGACACTCAAACTCAATGTCACCCTGACCCTGACCTGCCCTACCAAAAGAACCCTGATTTGCCTTATCAACAGAACCCCTACCTCCCCTATAAACAGAACAATGATCTGGGTCCCACACCATAAAACTTAAGTAAAACTTTATACTCAAATTTGGCTAATCCTGAAATCTGATTATCTGTGCAGGCCAAATTGAGAATATTCTCACACTTCAGTAAATTCTCAAGTTTTATAATGCAAAGTCCAGCCCTATCAACCCAACCTGTCCTATCTTCTGAAACCCAGATCTGGAACCTCTGCCCTATCTACAGACCCCCGACCTCCACTGTGTTAATGAAATCCACTAATACTATGCTTGCAATAATTCTGTTGAGGTGTTTTATACAAAATTTTAATGCAAATACTTGGATAGCAATGGATCACAGTATATGTAGGTAACCTAATATGGTCGCACAACGAAACTTCAACCGAAGTTGAGCTAGAAAAGCAACAATTTGCTCGCAAAGAACTCTTCAGTCCTGAATGTAACTTAAATAAGTTTTGGACATTTAATACTGAAAATGTTGATATAAAACAGATAAGAAAATATGAGAATAACCAATGGATGACTTCAATAAAATTTGACATCACCCTCAACAATTATGGAATAGTTCTGATGACTGCTTAACACTAATTTCAAATATTGGGATGAGTCAACATTGTAAATTCACTTTCTTCTTGTACATGTATACCCCCGTGCAGAGCCCCTTTGATAAGCGAAAAATTAGAAATATAAATTTTCTTTTCATTTTTATAGATATATAAACATTTTCATCTCGGACAATAAAATCAACCGAGAAGCTAGAAATAATTTTGTTATTGTTTTTCCTACTTACTGTTAATGGTTTATTCAAGTGTTATGACCTTTTATATATTTTCGCCCAACTTCACAAAAATCAAAAATTAATATTGATCTTGTTTTCCGACTGACCAATTTGGTTAATTTTCGTTAAATTAGTGTTTCTTTAGAGCTCCAATACACCTTTTCCACTGACTGAATTTAAACACATGAGGAATAAGTGATAGTTTATAAATATTTATCCAGCCATGCGAAATACGAGTGCTATTATAGGATTAAGAATGTTTGTTTACGTTAGGAATTTTCTTCCACTAGACATATAGCTTACCCGCGTTTGTATAGTGTAATAACATATTTAACCAAGAGTATACACATTCCATTTAACATATCAAATTGTTAGTTCTTCTGCTTAGATGAGCATTAATAAAAGAGAGATGATCCGTTACAAGAAAATATACAATGCCATAGTCTGATTCTGTCACTTCTAAATCTTTCAAAATGTTGCACATTGAAATGGAATAATAGAATCTTACATGTATATGAGTGTGTTCAAAGGATACGGAAATCTCCAACCGAGTGGTAAGAGTCTGGTTATTTAAACCGAGGGTTTCCCAAAGATTGGCCATCCAGATCTTTACTACTTAGATTGAGATTTCCCTTTCCACCCAACAGTCTTGTTTGATAATTTCTCCCATGCTCCAGGTACATGCTTATGTATCAGCCCTTGACCTTTACTTTTAACCCCACAGTCCCGGCCGAGCCAGTGGTTCTCAAAAACTAAATGCCCTGATTCAAAATGTGCTTGCCCCAAATTCAAGTAAAATAAAACCAAGAAAAATTAAACAGTGGCAATGTGTATCAATATTTTCATTATATAAGTAATTTGTTCCTTATATTGAACATACCATACAAAAGAAAGCAATAATAAGATTTGTTTTTGATTCTGGCACTTGATGCAGGTATAGAAATTCTGTATAATGAGCAAATATACGGAAATAAAATCACTGGTCACGCTGGGCACATATCAATCAAAATGTGCTTGCCCGTGTTTTGATTTTACTGGCCTCAGGTCATTGGGTAACCGTCAACCTCGAGCCCTATGTACACAAGTAAAATCTTATGCAACATTTATTAGGCAAACATGAGTTCAACCAAACTTCTTGACAGCAAGCCGGGGTGCCAGCATAAGCTCTCAACTTCATTGAAGTGAGCTGAAAACTGCATCCCAAATAACAGATACAGAGGTTAAACAGAACCATCACATCTAAGATGCTTTGTGAGTTTTTCATGTAAACTATATACAGTGGAACTTGTCTTCAAAGAACATCCTCCTTCTGCAACTTAAATGCCGTCTTCCAAGACAGGAGGATTCTCAAAAGAAAGTTTTATCTAAAAGATTAATTATTTTATAAAGGGTTCTCAGAATGTGGTCTCACAAGACAGGTGGTTGTCTATGACAGTGGTATCACAAGACAAGTGGTCTTCTATGACAGTGGTCTTACAAGACAGGTGGTTCAGACTTCAGGAAGGCAAAAATATTTTACAGGACATTTGGTAAAGAGCGATATTTTACTAGACTGAACAGAAATTTACAGGACTGAAAAAGTTTGATTGAATTTCATGTTTAGACGAATAAAAGTACATGTAATCCATTTTTCCATTTAATTTTAATACTTTCTACTTGATTTTAATACAGGTACTGTATCATTTTCTGGCAAACATCATGAAATTACAAATTGGATTTGTCCGTTGGCCCAGCGTATTTTGCGAAGTCTGGTGGTTGTCCTCTATGACAGTGATCTCAGAAGACAGGTTGTCTTCTATGATGGTGCTCTTATAAGACAGGTGGTTGTCTATGACAATGATCTTACAAGACAGGTGGTTGTCTATGACAGTGGTCTTCTATGTCAAAACATTTCTAAATCTTTCAAAAATTTGTACTTTGAAATAGAAATATATCTAAAGGGTATTTTTGGAACTGTCAGCTGCCTTGAATTGGGAAAAATTTAAACATATTTATTGTCTCCATAGTTACAATTTTAACAATTTTCCCAGTCAGGCAAATGCCACTGGAACTATAAGTTGTTATTGTCAAAATATGTTTGTTTGTTTTGCAAATATTCATGTTTCTCATGGATGATACAAAACTCATGTAACGGTAGTAAGAGAATAAAAACAGATTTTCACACTTTTTCCCCTTTGCATTTCAATTTTTTTTTTTTAGGAATTAACACCATCATTTTGGGAATAAAATGGTAAGTTGTGAACTGGGAATGGGGCAAACAAACAAAAGTTAAAGGAAATAACTTTACATCTATAAGACCCCTAGGATGAAATATGCATAATCCTGATACACCTCTGAGAGCCTTTTTATCTGTTTTCCCCTGTCAGTCTCAAGAGAAATCTTAATTTAAAGAAATGTGGTCAAAATGACAGGGGATTTTTTTCTCTCTCAGGGGTTAACTGGTCAAAGTAATACGGGATTGTAGGTCATTTGAAAATTTTCTAGTACCATGCTAAGTAAACAAAATTTATTTTTAAAGAGAACAAGGATTTAATTTTACATTAAGCACGTTAAAAATAAGTAATCTTTAAAGTAATTTTTGCCACCTAAGTGTTTTGATTTACATTATTAAATTAGTGAATAATTGGTTAGTTTGTTTAGGTAGCTTTTAGCTATATATGTTCACTGTGAAGTTTGTTTTATGTAGATTTGAGACAGAGGTTTGGTTTAACCCTTTCACAATTTTGTATGTTTGTGCATTTCTATAAAAACAAGATCCTTGTTAGTTCATTTGTTTGAAGGAAAAAAAAAAACCAAAAAAAACAACAAAAAAAACAACAACAACAACAAAACAATAGAATATCATTATCAATCAGTTCCTGGTCATTGTATACTTTGTTTGAATGCAGCCTGTTATTGGTATCAACTTGTAAAATCAGGAGCTCACTCACTCGTTTCCTCTCTCTCACATAGTATCTTCAGGTATGTGTGTGTATAGTCATCAGTGAAAAAATCATAAAAGACAGAAGGGCACATAGATCTTGATTTATAATCAATTCCAGCATCATTTATCAAATTTCTGTATAACACTGATCAACCAAAAATAATGACCATTTGTGGCTTCCAGATAATAACTTGAGAACAGAATTTCTTCAAACTTGCAACAAAGCTCTTTGACCATAGGAAATAGATCAAAGATGAATATGGATGCAATAAGAGTTTTCATTCTGGAGTTACAACCATAAATAGATGGAAATTCTGGAATGTAAAATCTGAACACAACCAAAACCCAACCTGATCTGTAAATTTTCTTATGAGTCTCTGCTCTGCACAAATTCGTAAAACTACACAGATTTCTTATAAAACTACACAAATTTCTCTTACGAGTCTTTTTATGTATACAACACATTTTCGTAAAACTACACAGATTTCTCTTACGAGTCATTACATGTATACGATACAAATTCGTAAAAGTATACAGATTTTTATGAAGGGTTATACAGAGTTTTTAAAATTCGCCAGTCTTACCGGCAAAAACGTTAATTTGACAAAAATCCGGTGAAATTCGTCAAATGATCTGTCCAAACGACTGGTCAATGTTTGCGTGAGTCATTCTGTATTTTGTTACTTCTGTGCGTGTGCAGTTATTTTTTTATTTTAGTTTCAGATCAGTAAAAGGCTTGAACTTACGTACCATTCAATCTGTTGAAAAAGCGTCATTAACTCAGGTACCGTAATTGTAAAACATGGCAACCTTGTGGCCTATCAAATTTTCTGCTAATTTCTGTGGAAACACTTGGTAAAACCAGATGATTTCAAATAATCAGCGCCTGAAATAAACCGGTTGCCAGCTCGCCAGATGCGACCACTTTGGTGTCTGGGCAACCAGAAGTTGATCAAAGTCTGACAAAGACAAGTAGTTACTGGCCCAAAATAAAAAGCTTGGGCAAGTGCCCTACCGTCCTGCTAAATTCATGTCACAGCCGTCATTTATTTACGAGACAAGACACAATCCTCTTTTTGTGTCTATATTGAAGTTATCTCTTATCCACGCACAGAAATTATTACGTCTGATCATGTGAGAACCATGTGATTAAACATAAACCTGTCATGGCTGACGGCAAGTATCACGTACACATAGCAAAGTTTAAAAGTAGTTCATTCCCCAGAATATTAAAGATGTGTTTACTCGAAAGTGCTTGTAATTGGATAGAATAGACTTCCATGCAGCTAGCAGTGGCAGGATTCCTGCTAATTAAAACGCATTCCAGTCAAGCGAAGTAGATCTAATTTATATTTATTTGCCTTCAACATTTTTAAACTGCAATCGCTAACAGCTTAAACAGGAGACATTCGACCCAATGTTTTTATTTTCAACCAAATTCACATTTGGCCCATCAACATACATTTGTTATATCCTTTTAATCTGCATTAAAATAGTTGTTTATAACTATCCTAGTGTTTGTTTTTCAACGGTGTAGGAATACTAAATTACTGGTCCTCCTTTGTGTTTTCCTTTACTTTTTACAATGATATTTGTCCAAAATATTTGGGCCACCACTTTATCATTTAGACTAGTAGTTCTGAAATTTTACTCGCCCTTGTTTTTATTTTTCAGTAATATTTTTATAAGGACCAGTAAATTATTTTTCATTTCAAAACCTCTGTTTATGTGTTGTTGTGAATAGACTGATGATACTTACCAGTTCAGCGCTCTACAATGCGACCAAATCACTCGCAAATGCGACAATTTTTTAGATTATGGCGAGTGTTTATCCTCATCCAGTCGCCACATTGCGACCAGTATTTTCCCCAAGCCAGGAATCAAAAGTATATATATATATATATATTGGCGAGTAAAAGTTCCTGTCTGTCTAGTAAAATTTCTGGTTCACTGGCCAAATGAAGAATGAATTTTTTTAGTGTTGTAGAGCCCTGCAGTTGTTTTACATTATTTAAGAATTATTTCTGTGGACAATGATAAGAAAATTTGCCTCTCCTTTCATGGATCCTTATGAGTGTCTGCAAGTTGTGAAAAAATATTTATGGACAAGGGAATTATGTACGGATGCTTGAGATTGACAAGTTGGCTTGCTTGCTCACTTTATAGCATGGTGTGACTATTTAAAGGGGCATTAACTGTTTTTACCAAAAAAGTTATATAGATTTTTTTCTACTATCACTACTTGTACTTGATATACAATAACAATTAGGAGCTAAACACAGGCATAAAAAAAATTTAAAATCATATATATTTTGTGAAAATAAGGTCAGGTCCAGTGTGGTATTCATATACAAATAGTAAGTTTGAGTTAACAATTGCAATTGAAAAAGTGCCAAATCTGTATTTCTCAAGCAATTTTCACAAAATATATAGGGATTTAAGATGTTTTATGCCTATGTATATCTCTTTTTTGTTATTGTATATCAATCTAAGTAGTAAAAAGGGAAAAAGAATGTTTTGAAAAAAACACAGCTAATGCCCCTTTCAAGCTCTTGTCATTTGTCCTTGTGTGGCAGGGAGAGTTGTCTAGTGTGTGTGTGTTTGTGTGTGTGTTTGTTTGTGTGTGTGTGTGTATGTCTGTGTATGTGTGAGTGTGTGTGTTCTCATTGAGTGGTCCGTATTTCCAACAGCTTTTTAAGTGCCACTACATATGTACAATCCAACAAAGGTATCAGACTGCACATCCTAGACCATTTACCCTCCATCTAAGCATAGAACTATGTAATACGATATGAAAACCCACCTCTGAATATCTGGCACAATCGGGGATAGAACCAGGGACCTTTCCATGTTGAATAACTGGCGCTCTACCAACCCAGCTATTCTGTTTGCTTACGATTTGGCAATGTGCAAGGACTCATCAGAAAAATCTGTGTATGTGAAAGGGTGTAATAAATATAAATGTACTGACCCAGTTGCAACATTTCTGTTTTCACTCAAATTCAGAACTATCTGTCTTTCTTTCTGCAGGACAGAACCGAGCTTTCGCAATTCTTCCAGTTGTTGTTGTAAAGTTTCTTGAAGCTGAAATAAAAATGTCAACATTCATACAGTTTCTGTCACATATATAAGCAGCTAATAAATATGTAAGTTCTGTAAAATCATGCACAGTGAAAGTACTGATTCACAGTCTTGAGAGACCACCCCATCCGCTATCTGAGATGTGGTCTCTTAAAATAGGTGGTCCCCCCAAAAAAAAAAAAATATCTGACAATATAGGTGGTCTTTCATAACAGTAGTATCTCAAGACAGATTACACTGTATAATCAAAACTCAGGTCTATAACTTTTGCTTTTGGCAATTCATTGATGGGTTGAACATGGATACATCATCTTAAAACAATATCAACAAGTAATAAAAAAATTCAGCAATTTGAGTAAGGAAAGTTGATCAAATAATGGCTAATTATCATTTACTTTGTACACCATAGCTTTCCGATAACTGAGAACAATTTTCTGTTAACACAATCGTGATAGCGATGATACAGATAATGGCTGTATTCAGTCACATTATAAGGATGACACAGATTAATGAAGATAAAGATTTCATTGACTGAAACTGAACTTTATATGTAAGCGGGGCGGAATTACAGACAGACAGACAGACAGACAGACAATCCAAACACTAGCCCTGGTGGAACTTTCAGGCCAGGGCATAACAAGATGTTTTTGTGAAACACAAATGCCCCCGGTCCAAACAAATGTTCAAATATTGCACATTATATGTAAGCAGAATGGAATTACGGACAGACAGACAGACAGACAGACAGACAAAGACAGACAGATGATCCAAACACTAGATGTCCCCGGCGGACCTTTCATTCTGGGGCATAAAAAGCCCACTTGAAGGTCTGCAAATCCATTGTCTATCATGATTCTTAACCCATTGCCCACCACTGGTCTTATCATAATGATCTATATGTACTTACTCGAGGTTCATTCATTCCTCCAGCAGTGGAGGTATTCTCAGGCTGGGAACCCTGTCCCTCACAAGGATCTCGGATGTGATAGACTTCTCGCTCAGAGTGGTGTATTTCCTTCTGATTTTGTTGCATGTTGTCAAGTCTTCCGTTCAAAATTGACTGTAAACAGATAATGAACAAATAACCAAAAATATACCAAATATGAAAGACTGGAGGCTGAAATGACTTCACCTGTCAAAACATTTTTCACCATATCGATGGAGCCCCTGAACCTAGTGCCATGAAACTGCCAAAATTTATTAGAAACATATAACATTTTAATTAAACATAAAAACTTAATTTGAGACATTTGTTTGAAAATATTTTCTTTATTTTGAAACTCCAAATAGGGAATTTTTGCATATTTTCTGGGAAAATATAAGTTATTTTCGTATTTGGATCTAATAATTACTGATGATGTTAAAACACCTCTACAACAATGGATGTAACAAATTACAATAAGGACTTAGGTGATCTGATAATTAGTGATGATGTTAAGTACAAAAATGACAACAAGGAACCCCTAAAAAACAATATGGCTGAATGGTGAAGCACTGAAGAATACAGATGAGTAGATGGGTGGATGGACGGATGCAAACCTTCAGTTTATAGACCAACGACTTTTTTGCAATCTGGCCATTTAAATGATTTTGGATGGCGTTTTACACCACACTCGACAATTTTTCAGTTTTTATTGGTGGAGGAGAGAACCCGATTTAATGTACCCGGGAAGAGACCATCAGCCATCTGCAAGAAAACTGGCAAATAATCTCACTGAATTCAGCTTAGGTTCCTGCAGGGTTCTACTTGCGCTGACCAGAAGTGAGACTCCATGGTTCAAAGCGCAATACTTTAACCATTCGGCCACAGAGGCCCCGCCAATTAAATGAACATATCAATATACAGTACCACCAAAATTAGGCTCATCTTTATAAAGATCTGAATTTTGTGCATTATTAATGGCATACAAGATTTGTTCTTCAAAAATGCTTGGAAATTTTTAAAGGAAGATTATTTAATAGACAAAATTTAATTTAAAGTGAAAAGATGTTTTGATTACTGACCATTTTTGCTGATAACTTGATTTCCAAAGTTTTTGTCATCCCATGCTAAAAGCTATAGGGCTAGTGCTTATTTTGGAAGGGCTGTTTACAACTCTGAAAACTTACCAGATGTTGATGGAGATAATTTTCTTGCTCTTTTGCTAGTGTTTATTTTTGAAGGGCAGTTTACGACTCTGAAAACTTACCAGTTGTTGACGGAGATCATTTTCTCGCTCTTTTGCTGATTTTAAAGCTTCCGTTTTTACTGCTATCTCAATTTTCATTGAATCCATTAATTCTGAAATGAGGATATATATTGGACTTGAAGAAAGAAAAATCTACTTCAAAACAAGAACACTACTACACTATCTCCTGTAATTCTTCTTGTGATTCATTTTTAGATTTGTTCACAAAAATACGAAATAAAACTCTGAATACAAACATTTATTTAACTATCCTTGTCCATTACTGTTTGTGGAGAGAATGTTTATAAGTTGTGATAAATTGTGGTAAATCCATCTGCATTTTGGAAGCAATAAAATACATATATGTTTAAGTTAAAATTCCTTCTGTAAATTTTACAACTCCTTCCCCCAGTTATACAAGCCAACAGTTATGTAGGGGACATAACTCTGTTTTGATTCAAATACTTACTGTCTTTTTCCTCTAGCTCTTCTCTCAGCCTTGCTACTTGTTCTTGTAATTTATTCATTTCTGTAAAAGCCATATCTGTGGACCGTCTCATCTGGAGTTGGGTAATCATATTATCTTTCTCTTGTCCACTCTCAATTAGGGTCTAATCAAAACAAAACAAAACAAAACAATAATTTTACATCACAAGGTAGTCTAACAAATGAATGCAGGGATTTTTCCAGGCCAACATGGAGTCCGGTTACAGGACCCATTCCCAATGCACAAATGGCTTGTATTTTCCTCAAAATTGGCCAAAAATTCCCAATCTAGAATTTCAAAATAAAAAATAAAGTATTTCCAAATAAATGTTTCAAATCAAGTTTTTCTGTTTTAGTAAAAACGTATTTTCTATTTTTTTTCTGAACCCTGAATCCACAATTTAGGAGGTAAGAAATTTCCTGGAATGCTTGGTTCCAAAGGCTAAAAAATAATAAAGCATCCTTTATAAAGTGTTAACAAGATTTTTTTTTATCTGGAGAGAAGGGGGAGAGAGACAAAATTTTGCCCATCAATCATCTAATAATAACTTTTGTCATTCTGCTTATATCACCTTAGTTATATGACTAACATCGTTGCTATGGATACAGATATCACTACAATAAGTTGACA
Source organism: Atrina japonica (assembly GCA_030159075.1). Classification (NCBI taxonomy): domain Eukaryota; kingdom Metazoa; phylum Mollusca; class Bivalvia; order Pterioida; family Pinnidae; genus Atrina; species Atrina japonica. Next base: position 343,102 of record BROG01000093.1, on the reverse strand, counting down.
TAAGTTTTGTTCTTGTCTATAACATAGTCTTTAAGCTTATCTAACATTATTACATGACTGACATGGTTGCTATGGATACAGATATCACTACATCAAAACAAGTCAACCACCTGTAATAGTTCTGTTCTTGTCTATAAGCTTATTTGACTGATATGGTTCTATGTCCAGATAAGCTATAGATTTGTCCTTGTCTCAAAATTATTTATTTTATATACTGATTACATGGTTGCTGGATGGATCACTACAATACGTTGACCTACCTCTGTAGTTCTGTCCTTGTCTCTACATCACAATAATATTATCGATCTGCCTTACCTCTATAGATACATTATCACTACAATCATTGACCTAACAGTTCTGTCTTTATAACAGTCTTTAAACCTATCTAATATTATATATCTGCCTTACATGGTTGCTATGGATACAGATATCACTATAATCACTACAATATTCTTGTCTCTAACCTTTAAACTCTAATAGTTCTGTCCTTGTCAGATATCACTATAATACACAGTCCTTGTAGCTTATTGTCTCTAACAGTCTAAACTATTAATATTATATATCTGCTTTGCTATGCAGATATTGCTTAATACATTGACCTACCAAGTTCTGTCCTTGTCTCTAACAGTCTTTAAACTTATCTAATATTATATATCTGCCTTACATGTGGATAAGAATGGATACGTTTACCTCTATAGTTCTGTCCTTGTCTCTAACACAGTCTTTAAGCTTAAATAATTCCTTGGCAAATTGATATCAAACTTATTTCTGCCTCCTGATATAAGAAAATTTTCTACCGTTTAGGAAATAATCATGGCAAATTGAATTACTGATTAAAATTCACGAAATTTAAGGCCATTAAACTTAAAAACTAAAAACAATTAAATTTCCACTAATTTTTAAAAATGGGTTAAAAATTCTCTGTGTTGTGTTATACTTGTAGACTAAATACAGATGACCAATTAACAATTTTTGTGAAACAAAGTCCTGCTCTCACTATGTTACAAAGTATTAATTTATTCATACGTGGTCTTTTGTTTTTTCTCTCACCATTTAGCTACTTTAAATCTTACTTTTTTCATTTCTTATACCAAACATTCACAAAATCAGCAATATATCGACAAAGCAAATCATTATCCACACTAACAGGTGCTCCACCAACCCCAATGTCACTATAATGAATTAATCATGAGAGTTATAGATGTACTTTTTCCATTACCTGTAGATTTTTGTTGGCTCTCTGTAATTCAATCTTTAAGTTGTTCATTTCTTTGTCCTGTTTTTTTAGGTCAAGGTCATACATTTCTGCCTGATGTAACAATTCCTTGTCTTTTTCCATCAGTTTCTTTAACAAGCTTGCTGTCGCCTCCGAGTTGGCCATTACGGCATTATTTCTGTCATCAGCCATTTCCTGAAATTATGGATGAATTAAACTTACTCTTTAGAGTTCAGGTAAATTTGGCCATCTAAGCATTTAGAAAGAACCTTTATCGTGTCAATGTAATCAATAAATGAAACAATTAAAAACAAGATGTGTTTGTGAAACACAAATGTCCCCGGTCCAAACAAATTTTGACCCCACCACACCCCCAGGGGCATGTGATGTCAGTGAAGTGTGAGCAACCCTTAGATGAACATACAGTCTAAGTTTGGTTACTGTATCACAATCAAAACTTAAAATATTGCAATGTCCTGGAGACTCGGACAGTCCAACAGCAGTGAAAACAGAAAAATGAAAATCAAGTAAGTGTATCCCTGTTTTAGCTTATATTGTAATGCACAGTGTTTTTTTTTTAATGTTTTGGTGAAAAATGGGTACTAGTACTTACATTCATCAACTCTGACTTAATCCTGGATCTCAATATATCCTCATCTGGAACTTTGTTTATTTCATCCTACATAAAAAAAATTAACAAATAAAAAACATTGTAAATGTTGGGATATTTCATCTGACGTTATAACTTTCTTTAACTTTCATACCTTTAATTATTAAGTATTAATAGTCAAAACTGTAAAACTACAAACTTCTGAAAGTCAAAATGCAGGTCATGACATGCAATGAGTGAAAATGTACAAAGTTTTCCTTGGGAAAATTTATCAACCAAAAAATTTGTATTTAATTTAGCAAATTTTACACCTAGCCATTAATGTGCAAAAAAAATTTTTTTATATGTGCAAAAATTTACAAGTGATTATGAACACAAAAATTTAAGCACTCAGTAACTGGTCACTTGGGAAAAGGAAAAGAGAAAGAATGTAGACAAAAAGGAGAATGGTAGAAAGATAAAGGTCAAATGCTGCGTGGTTATAGTGGGGAGAGGCTAGGATTGCCGATGTGGACGGAAACAGGTGGAAGAATTCTGTACAGGCCTTATGTGCCACTAGGTATGAAGTGTATAGATAACAGGTAATCGGTCACTTATGGTCAAAGTGTTAAATCTAAACTGTGCATAAAAGTTTACAGTTGTCAGAGCACTTAGTATTGAATGCACATCAAATCGTTTTAAATCATCTTTAATACAGTGGGGCTCGAAGCTGCACTGATCAGAAGAGAGACACTTCATGGTTCAAAGCATGGTGCTATAACCGCTCGGCCACAGAGGCCTACACTGGACCTTTAACTGGTCATAAGATAAACATAGAATATAGAAATTTTTGTCCACACGCACAATGACAAACCTCCATGGCCAAGTGGTTAGAGCATCAGCCTTTAAACCATGAAGTCTCCTATCTCCAGTCGGTGAAGGTTTAGCCCCACTGGAACCTATTAAGATGAATTTGTGAGAAAGTTTGCCAGTTTACTTGCGGAAGGACGGTGGCCTTTTTTTTGGGGGGGTACATTATAACCTGGTTCTCTACTCAACCTTAAATAACTGATCCCCACCATACGACTGGAAAAATTGTTGAATATAGTGTAAAACAACATTCAAAATTAAAAAAAAAACCCAAAAAACCAATGATGACGTCACAGGTAAACGAATTTCAATACTAAACCAAATAACTTAAACATTCCTTTCACTTAAACACTCCAATCACAATAGAGTTACTCACCAGCAGTAGTTTAGTTTTATCAGCTAGTGTTGACTCTAAACCTTTGATTATCTGATCTTTGTCCCGCAGTGCTTCACGGTGTTTCTCCAGAGCTTCCTGCAAACCAATAATGATAATACTGATCACATATAACAAGATACCAAATGGACAACATTGATCCTACTGGGCCCCACATTATGATGCTACTGAGCCCCACATTATGGTCATACTTGGCCCCATCTGTGCTCCTGACTTGGTAAACAGGAAGTTCACAATCTTTAATACTGTAAATTTGACAGGAGTCCTGTTTGTGAATTTAGATATTATGAGTCACCAAAACAACATAACGAGAGTTGTCAGAAGACAACATAGCTCGCCAACGGCAGCATTGTACCTCAGCTACTTAAATTTGACGAAGAAGTAATGGTGTTATACAGGTCATGAGTTCAAAGGTAAGAGAGGGCTGATCATAAGTATGGTCAAGTGAAATATTAAAACTTTACTATTTATATACGAACGTATTGAGCTATTTATTGTAGAAATGTTTCATCTGGAGGTAACTCCAATAATTACAGCGCTCTCCTATGGTCAAGAGTCCTTCAATGTGTACTACGGGCTTTTAAAGGTTTACTACATCACCAAGAACTATTCTGATAGGTCAAAATTCCTAGAAACATGGCTGTCGTAAATGTCTAATTTGATTGGTTAAATTATACACATGGTTGAATACAGTGCGCTTATTGCAGCCCGATCCTGTAATAGCCTAAATATGATGGCTTGCCAATATCTTAATATTCCAATAAAATAATGCCAAATATGCCTTACCTACAGTTTGGCAACAATGTGAGCATTGTGAATTTAAGCGAGCAAAGTGAGCACTTTATGGTAGGAAGTTGAAATTGAATTGTACATACATTGGATCCAAAACACTGTCTGCATCAAAATTTCATGTGGTATACATAACCCGATACATTTACATTACGATGTTACAATAAAAAAACTGCGCTCGCTTAAAGACAATGCCTTAGTTCATAATATTTCAAAAGATACACCTACAGATGACGACAGGGGTATGGCATTAGCTCTCTGGATATTTTGTCCTGGCAAGCTAGCAAATGAAGAATTACGGTAAAATGATCATTAATTATAAATGATGGATTACAGTAAAACCTATCACATTTCTCTCTACTGCCGACAAATACACAATGAGCACTATACCTCCATGGACTTGTTAGCAGCCTCCAATGAGTTTGACAGCTGTTTAATTTTCTTGTCTTTCTCTTTTCCTTCATTTTCAAGTAACTGAAAGTAAGAATAAATAAATCAATTATTATTTGTCCCCAATAACTCAAAGGTAGAGATAAAAATAATAAAAAGTGAAATGGGAAGAAAATTATGCACATGAAGGGTTTGTTTGGATGGTGATAAAAAAAAATTCAAACTGCAAAAAAAAAACTTTTAAACGGATGAATGCCTACTTTTGTACATATGAAAATTTTCACCTCTGCAAAACTACCACAAAACAGGTCTTCTGAAATTTGTTTGTTGATTTTTATGCTGTTATACCCCCTCCAGCAATACATCAATTATATGTAGATGTCACCAACTACAGAGTGAAGTGTCATGAACTTTGACTTGTGCTATGGACTGATGCCAATACAGTGAGGGCTCTTTAATGTGCCACATCTGCCATCACATGGAAACTGGGTTGAAAGTCTCATGCAAAAGACCTGTGACTGTCACTTTTTTGTTTGTTTATTTGTTTGTATACCGGTAATGTTTTACTCCATGAAGTTTCTAATCTCTAGATTTATTGGTGTTACGGTGGCAGCCAATTATTTAGTGGTGGAGGAGAGAACCTAGTTACAAGACCACCTACCCACCACAAGTAAACTGGCAAACTTTCTCATAAAATGACTTTCACTTCATATGTCCAGCACTAGGCTGAAATACAATCATAACCTTTTTTTATTATTTAACCCATCTACCCTTAAGACACATTTGGACTGGTCTATGTCATTGATTTACAGATAAATCCATTGTTTTTCAGGGGGGTTGATGAGTTAATAGAATTCTAAGATATGACCGAGTACTGGAATCAAAACCAGAACCCGTGAATGCAAGTAAATGCTCTAACCATCTGAGGCACCAATAGCAGTTAACATACCTTGAATAAACGTACTTACCTCAATTGTTGCCTCTGTTGTATGTAACATCTGATTGGCTCGTTCCATCTCATACTCGCGTTCTTTCAACTGGCATTTCAGATTACGAATTTCTTCTTCCTTCTCGTCTGCCATTTTGAATTTGTCTTCCATTGCATCCTGGGAAATAAAAAAAAGATAAAAATAGATAATAGATAAAATACCCCCCCAAAAAGATAAAAATAAAAAGCCTTTTTAAACAAGATGTGTTTGTGAAACACATATGCCCTCAGTCACAAAAGTTTTTTGCAATGTCCTACAAGTGTGAGCAACCCTTAAATGAACTGGTTATTGTATCACAATCCAAATTTTAAATATCGCACTATATATATAAGCGGGACGGAATTACGGACAGACAAACAGACAGACAGACGGATGATCCAAACACTAGATGCCCCTGGCGGAACTTTCAGGCCGGGGGCATAAAAATGAGATATGCAAATAAATCAACAAATTCAGTTTGAGATTTTCCCTAAAATTTTCAGCAGTAAGTACTGGTTATGGTACATTGGATTTGATTTTCAGAGAATTTTTCACAAAACATTGTACCTCTAAAGCTTTATCTTTATCCTTCAATCTTTCCTGCATATTTTTCATCAAATCATCTTTCCACATCTGTTCTCCCTGGAAAAAATAAATTCATCTTAATCACTGAGTAATTACAGTTTTTTTTTTAAACATCTTAATATTGTTTTACAATTCAGAACTTATTTGTTTTTTTCTTCTTCAAGTCCTGAAAATACTTATTTCACCAATTAATAGAATTCCACTTTATTCATTTTACAACAATTAACAAACACAAGTTTTTATAACTGATATAAATGTCTTGTTGACCCTGATACTAACTTGAGATGATGAAACCTGTGTACCTGGAGAAATCTAAAATATCCAGGCTGGCAACCGTCATATCATCTTACACACTTTCCTGCCTAATTCCAGAATCAAATCGGATTTTAACTTTTAGATAGTTTTTTATGCCACACTCAACAATTTTTTCGGTTATATGGTGGCGGCCGTTTTTAATGGTGGAGGAGAGAACCTGGCTACAAATGTATCTGGGAAGAGACCACTGACCTCCTGCAAGAAAACTGGCAAATTTTCTCACAAAAATCAACTTAGGTTCCAGCGGGGCTCTAACTTGCGCTAACCAAAAGTGAGAGACTTCATGGTTCAAAGTGCGATGCTCTAACCACTTGGCCACGGAGGCACCTTAAATCTGGATTGAATTGGTGAGAAGTGAATGCACTAATGACTTCCTGGTAGAATCCGACGATGTATGATACTTTTACCAATGTCAATGCAATCATTTGTTATACTAAGCACTTAGTAAAGGAACATTCACTTAAACAAGTTTTTGGTATGACCTGAATTTGAACCCCAACTTTTACTTATGGGTCCAATTCTTTGCTATCATCTGGGCCCAGCACCATAAAACTTGAGAATGTTCTCAACCTGGCCTGCATAGCAATTCAAATTTCAGGATATATGCTATATGAACTTGTTCACTCCTGAATTATGACAGTAGACCATAATATTTATTGATTTGGGTTAGTCTAAATATGAACGCAAGGGTTGAAATAGTTACATAGTTACATACCCAGGTTTCTGGTTTAAATATTTCCATACACGACTGTATCTGCTGTACCTAACTGAGTTTCTGGTTTAAATATTTCCATACACGACTGTATCTGCCATACATGCCCGAGTTTCTGGTTTAAATATTACCATACACTTCTGTATCTGCCGTACATACTGGAGTTTCTTGTTGAAACATTTCCATACACTGCTGTATCTGCCATACATTCCTGAGTGTCTGGTTTAAATTCTTGCATACATTACTGTATCTGTCGTACATACCTGAGTTTCTTGTTAAAACATTTCCATACACTGCTGCATCTGCCTGAATTTCTGGATTAAATATTTCCATACACTGCTGTATCTGCAATACATTCTTGAGTGTCTGGTTTAAATACTTGCATACATTACTGTATCTGCTGTACATACTCGAGTTTCTGGTGTAAATATTTCCATACACTGCTGTATCTGCCATTCATATCTGAGGTATATACCTGAGTTTCTGGTGTAAATATTTCCATACACTGCTGGATCTGCCATACATATCTGAGGTACATACCTGAGCTTCTGGTTTAAATATTTCCATATACTGCCTTATCTACCATACATATCTGAGGTATATACCTGAGTTTCTGTCTAAATATTTTCATACACAACTGTTATCTGCCATACATATCTGAGGTACATACCTGAGTTTCTGGTCTAAATATTTCCATACACTGCTGTTATCTACCATACATATCTGAGGTACATACCTGAGTTTCTGGTCTAAATATTTCCATACACTGCTGTTATCTACCATACATATCTGAGGTACATACCTGAGTTTCTGGTCTAAATATTTCCATACACTGCTGTTATCTATCATACATATCTGAGGTACATACCTGAGTTTCTGGTCTAAATATTTCCATACACTGCTGTTATCTGCCATACAAATCTGAGGTATATACCTGAGTTTCTGGTCTAAATATTTCCATACACTACTGTTATCTGCCATACATATCTGAGGTATATACCCGAGTTTCTGGTCTAAATATTTCCATACACTACTGTTATCCGCCATACATATCTGAGGTACATACCCGAGCTTCTGGTCTAAATATTTCCATACACTACTGTTATCTGCCATACATATCTGAGGTATATACCTGAGTTTCTGGTCTAAATATTTCCATACACTACTGTTATCCGCCATACATATCTGAGGTACATACCTGAGCTTCTGGTCTAAATATTTCCATACACTGCTGTATCTGCCATACATATCTGAGGTACATACCTGAGTTTCTTGTTAAAATATTTCCATACACTGCTGTATCTGCCATTCATATCTGAGGTATATACCTGAGTTTCTGGTGTAAATATTTCCATACACTGCTGTATCTGCCATACATATCTGAGGTACATACCTGAGCTTCTGGTTTAAATATTTCCATATACTGCCTTATCTACCATACATATCTGAGGTATATACCTGAGTTTCTGGTCTAAATATTTTCATACACAACTGTTATCTGCCATACATATCTGAGGTACATACCTGAGTTTCTGGTCTAAATATTTCCATACACTGCTGTTATCTACCATACATATCTGAGGTACATACCTGAGTTTCTGGTCTAAATAAAACTGCTGTTATCTACCATACATATCTGAGGTACATACCTGAGTTTCTGGTCTAAATATTTCCATACACTGCTGTTAATTATCATACATATCTGAGGTACATACCTGAGTTTCTGGTCTAAATACATACACTGCTGTTATCTGCCATACAAATCTGAGGTATATACCTGAGTTTCTGGTCTAAATATTTCCATACACTACTGTTATCTGCCATACATATCTGAGGTATATACCCGAGTTTCTGGTCTAAAATATTTCCATACACTACTGTTATCCGCCATACATATCTGAGGTACATACCCGAGCTTCTGGTCTAAATATTTCCATACACTACTGTTATCTGCCATACATATCTGAGGTATATACCTGATCTGGCTAAATATTTCCATACACTACTGTTATCCGCCATACATATCTGAGGTACATACCTGAGCTTCTGGTCTAAATATTTCCATACACTGCTGTATCTGCCATACATATCTGAGGTACATACCTGAGTTTCTGGTCTAAATATTTCCATACACTGCTGTATCTGCCATACATATCTGAGGTATATACCTGAGTTTCTGGTCTAAATATTTCCATACACTACTGTTATCTGCCATACATATCTGAGGTATATACCTGAGTTTCTGGTCTAAATATTTCCATATACTACTGTTATCTGAGGTACATACCTGAGTTTCTGGTCTAAATATTTCCATACACTGCTGTATCTGCCATACATATCTGAGGTACATACCTGAGTTTCTGGTCTAAATATTTCCATACACTACTGTTATCTGCCATACATATCTGAGGTACATACCTGAGTTTCTGGTCTAAATATTTCCATACACTACTGTTATCTGCCATACATATCTGAGGTACATACCTGAGTTTCTGGTCTAAATATTTCCATACACTGCTGGATCTGCCGGTCTTTATCTTTCAGTGCTTCTGTTAACTGTTGTACCATCTTCTCTTTACCTTCCAGCTGTGCTTTTAGGTCATCAGCTTTCATCTGTAAAACACAAACTTATTTATTTTTGTTCTTTTTTTTTTAACATCTCAACAATCTGTTCAATTTTTATGAAGATATCACCAGCTATAGGTGAGGTGCTACAAACTTTGACAAGTGATATGAGCTGATGGCAATGCAGTGAGGATTGTGACGGTGGTTTTAAGCCTCGTCTGAAATACCGCAGACCTTCACTCAGGTCACAAAATAAAAGAAATCACCGTAACCCATTTACAGGTTACACTAAAAGGAATGAACATAACCTGCTGGTTATGATAGCAATAATACAGATTTAAAAATAAAATTCATCCGTAACATGATTTGTATTTGTCGTAACCTCAACGTAACCTGAACAATCGCTCCTGTGTTATTTTGTGGTCTGTTCACTTCTTGTGCCTGGCGAGTACATGTTTGAAAGAAATCTCAGGAATGAACAGGTGTCAGAAATCAAATCTACGTTCTCACTCTTGCCCAGAGATGTTGAAAGTAACCGGTCCGATCGGCAAAACCGATTGAAATCGACTGTGACCTGTTGGAAACGCTAACTGATCGGTCCAAATGACCGGTAAAATCTCTGACTCGAATTGTTTTCTTTTCGAAACGTCCTTTTCACTCTAGGTCATTTAAATGCTTGAACGACTTTATTTTAATGGATAAAGCATCTCATTTCAAACATCCAACTGACATTGATGTCAGTAAACCAACATGGCCTCATGGCCAATTAAATATATCTCGTGCGCAACACCCGGCAAGAAACGTCCAATAGCGCAAGAGAGTTCTTCGGAAAAAAAGAAGAAATATGAAATTAATAGGCCGACTCGAGAATTTAAGCCAGAATGGTTTAACGATCATAAATGGCTCAAACATGACGACGAAAAGGGCATGACTTGTGAAATCTGCATTTCATCTTCATCGAAACACAGGCAAATCAGTACTTTTCATTCAGGTTCCAAAAATTATCGTTTGTCAGCCATTATAGACCATGAGAAATCCCCTTGCCATGTGCGTTCTGTTGAAATTATACAGTCTAGAGAGGCTGCATCAGCTCGAAAAAGTATTGCTCACCAGACAGTGTTTGCGTTAAACGAGTCCATCAGAAAATCGTTAGAGTATAAGGTCCGTAATGTAAATGCCCTAATCTTAAAGCAATAGGCCTATTTCAGACATTATTTGGCTGAACAAATTGGGCGAATTTGAATAAATTAAAAGGAAATTACAATATTCATGTTCATTATAATTGATGTTGTTGCTTCTTCATTCTGTAGGTACAAATATGAATGTTTAAATTAGTTGGATTACTGAAAAAAAAATTGTCGGACCGGTAAAAATTTGTTCGGACCGGTTGATTCTGTTTAGTTACTGGTCCGAATGACCGGATGGTTTGAAAAACTTTCAACATCTCTGCTTGCCCTGCAAATACTTTGACCGAGGCACTATGGGAGGTTTGTTTATTGTTGCTTAATGTCCCACTCAAGAATATTTCACTCATATGGAGACGTCACAAAATGCCGGTGAAGGGCTTCAAATTTTGGCCCGTGCTTGGCACTTACGGCCATTGAGCAGTGAGGGTTCTTTAACATGCCGACACCTACTGTGACACGGGACCTCGAGTTTTACTGTCTCATCCGAAGGACAGGAAACCAACCTGCCGCCGGCTGGACTCAAACTCACGACCTCACAATTAAGAGTCGGGCGTGCTACTGACTGAGCCAGGCAGGCTCACTATGGGAGGTAAAATATCGTTATCACCTACACAAAAAATACACACTGTACAAAAGCAACATTGGTCTTTTGCAAAAGCTCAGAGGGTCTCAAGCTACTAAGTCTGCCTTCAAAATTGATACAATAATGATAAACTATCCAATTCAAAAGAGAGGGTAAGAACAGGAGTCTTTGTACTGACCTGTAGCTGCTGAAGTTTCCATGAATCTGAGGGTTTACTCCTTTCTTTGTTTAACTCTTCTTGTAGATCCTTTAAAAATAAAACAAAAGGTAATAATTAAAGATAATTAAAAGCTCATCTCACAGAAGATGGAAAATATATAATAGCAAGGAGTGTTGGTCATATGTTATGAAAGCCTTCTGCCCAGGTGACCTATCATTTTGTCATTTTGGGATTCAAGCCATGCACTCAAGTTTCTCACGCCTTTTCTCACTGTTTCACCTATCTAGCATTTTGATGTATCTTACCTGGACAGCATCCTCGCTCTGTTTCAGAGCGTTTTCCGCCTTGGTCAAAAGTTCCTTGAAGCCTTCCAACTCGCCTTCTTTTTTGCCCAAAGATTTCAGCAAATTCTGTGTGTAGAAATAATCATGATGAAACGGAGTACGTTGCGAATATACATAGCTATTACAATCTGCCGTTAAACGCTCCAGAATTATTTCTTCTTCCATTAGTTCTCGCTGCCACTGCTCTTCAATACTGGAGTCCCAAAACAAATCCATACTTAATTGGATTGCTTTAAAACACCAGTGGCTTATAACACTTAGTTATACAATATGTATAATGTCTATAATCGGTATAATCCTGGAACAATTAATCAGGTGTTTCTTTTAAGGTCATCTTATAACTAATAAAATGTTCTTTAAACAAATGTTTTATCATCACATGCAATCAATTGCAATCACTTTAAACACAAATATAAACAAACATGCGTTTACAAACTAACATTTCAAAACCTAACTCTTAAATGTATCTCTGAATGACTTAATGTCTGTATAATTTTTTCTCTCCTTCAAACATAATCCTTTTGCTTAATTTTTCCGTTACTCCGAAATTTGAAATAAAAATTGTAATAATCATGACTAGAAAAGCAATTAAAATATTACAATTTTTACATGCAGTATTTAACAGTAAAATATACATCTAAATATGTATAATACAGAATTCATGTAAACATCCCTAAATCTGCAAATTAACATTTTTCACTGAAAGGTATTGCTTTAAACACTTTTGTAATGGTCATGTCCGGTAATTAGACGCATCTGGCGTTTATACGTACACAATAATTTTAAATGAAACACGATTATCCTATTTCACAACTGTAAACAAATTGTCGTCAGCTACATAAACAAACTACCAGTTGCGCTAGTACTTTACAGTCGATTCAATTACAACTGAACTTTCTTTGAAAGATACACTGTATATTTTCCAACACTCTTATATCTTGTCTTTAACTAAAATGCAGGCAGTAGGATATATGAAAATATAGAAATCCGTAACTCGCACATCATAAAATTCCCCTAAAGAGAAATAGGAAAATATAAAATAAACCTATATGACCAACCATCGAAATCAACCTAATACTAAATAATATCATATGATTATAATTTATTGTGCATTTTTTTCTAATCAGTATCACTCACCGCATAGGAAATTGACATATGTAGCTAGGGCAATTGACAATATAAATATCTGATCGCTGTAAACTGAGACAGGTTAATTGGACCTTTAATTTTTAACAACAAGGATGAACTGTACACTTAAATGGATTTAGAGACTTTCTTAAGAGCTAAAGGGGATTTGTTCAGGAACTCTTTTAAATATCTAACGGTAATGTCGCCTGCAAGATTTCAAGCAGATCTTGACTTAAATATTCCTAGTTAAGTCATCTGTAAGTAGATGTGAAAATGGTAATCATATTTTGACAACTTGGGTGTTATTATTTTATCGACCTGCGACTTTTCTTGCCTGTACAAAAATTTGACTTTTTCTTCTAAATTCTCATTAGATTTTCAAAATCACTGGGGAAATTCAAATATATTTTGGAGAAAATAAGTCTTAATTTTTCTGGGGGGAAACTGTTTTTCAATTTCTCAGAAATTCAAATTGGGGATTTTTCAGGGGGAAAAAAATGAAAAAAAGAGATATGAATTACAATCAAGGAGAAAATTTTTTTTTTCTCTGTTTAGTGTCCGCAGACAAATTGGTTTGAAGATCATACATGTAAAACAGAAAAATTTGCATTTGTTGTCCTCTAAATGTCTTTCTGTCATTTTGTGTTTTTTCCCCCAATAGCAAGATAGGTTTTTCATTTTTGGGTAGAAACTAAACATACGAACTTGGAACGGACTAACCAAGGCTAAATGAAGGCGAGAATTTTAACAGATCAAGCGGTTTAAGGTTACAGAATTATAATCTTATGACAATGTATACGTAACTGATCGCTACTTTGTTGTGCGTTATGACCTTGTAAACTAATTAACTTAAGCTACCTGTAATCCTTTATTTACCTGTGTAAGTTTTTCAAACTTAGGACAATGTTATATTTTCATTTTTAAAAGGAAGGATTACTTATCAAAAGGAAGGATTACTTATCATATCATCTATATGTAAACACATACACAGATACAGACACACACAAACACACAGATACAGACACACACAAACACACAGATACAGACAAACACAGACAGATACAGACACACAGATACAGACAACACACACACAGATACAGACACACACAAGCACACAGATACAGACAAACACAGACAGATACAGACAAACACACACACAGATACAGACACACACAAGCACACAGATACAGACAAACACAGACAGATACAGACACACAGATACAGACAAACACACACACAGATACAGACACACACAAACACACAGATACAGACAAACACAGACAGATACAGACACACAGATACAGACACACACAAGCACACACTCAAACACACTGCAATATATCATGAAAATAGAAATAAGCAGCATATGTGTTTAGTTTACATTTGTAGCATGCATCTAATTACTGGACACGGATGATTTTGAAGGCTTGGTGAACAATGAAGACTTATATTATTACAGCCAGACTTTTAGATAAAGAAGGATATCTCCCCATTTGGAGGAAAATTTTTATCTCTGCGATTCATGTTCAGATATACAATTCATAAGGATATATCATTTTCTAACATCCCATAATACTACATGTAAACTCATGAGCCAAAAGTATGTCAACTAATGTTATTTTCCCATAATATTGCTTTCTATGTTAAATAAATTTATTTAAATAATTGAACTGACACATATATTCAATGAAATAATGTAAACTTCTGCACAATTGTCTGGAAATTTATGGGCTGTCTTTCTAAATGGTTTGGAATGTGTCAATTTCTTTTTTGTATAAAATTAGAGTATTTGTAAGTGATAAGCAAAATTTGTAGCGCCATTTTCTTCTTTGTTCTTAGTTAGTGGCATCAACAGAATACTTATATCAAAGAAAAATTTTTGCTTCTTAGAAATACGGCTTCAAAGAAAAAAAATTTAAACCAAAAACTACGGTAGAAGAAAATAAATAGACTTTCTTCTAAACATATAAAATTTAGCATGAATTGATGAAACCATTAATTTGTGACAGTTATTGGAAAATAGTTCATTTAACATGGAAAGATATTAGGAAAATGAAAAAAAGTTGACATTCTTTTGGCACGTGACTGTATGTCACCTGATGATAGGAAACAATAAGCACTGTTTCAAATATTTGATAAATGAGAATACAATTTCTTTCTTTATTAGATGTTTGATACGGTACCAACCAAAGTTAAAGAGTGACTTTATGAAACAGACCTTTTCACAATAAGTGCGGCCCTATAACTTTGGTCAGCAAAATAATACCGATTCCCGCAAAATGACATCAGTAAACTATCAGTTACTTTGACAACATCTATAATTTTGCTGGAATCTGTATCATTTTTCACTCCAAAGTTATAGGTTCGCAGTCACTGTGAAAAGGTCTATCGTATATTTTTGACATGTCGCAATTATTCTTGAAAATACATAGAAATCTGAAAAAAAAAGAATGTCATTTGTATAGAGCTGAAACAGATAAATTTGGAATATTCATGAGAAAATTCATCCTTAATGAACTCCTTCAGATATTGAAGTCAGAAATTATGCCAAAGGGAAAATCCTGTCCACTTAAATAGCTTCAAAAGGAGTACTTATTTCCAGTAGTCATTATAGGATACTAAGGGAAGGATACAATGCACTTTCTTTTTCTGACGTTTGATTAACGAGACTACGTGTCAGTTAGGATTCATTACGATATGTTACCTCAATTTCAAGTTCTCGTTCCTTCATCTGCACCTGCATGCTCGACATTTTATCTTCTAAAAACGTAAGGTCATCATGCTGTTTCTCAAATGCCTGATCAGTAACAAAAAACACACAAAATAACACACACAAAATAATCATCCAACAAAATTCAATATGTCAAAAACACCATCATCCCTCCAAAAAAAAAAAAAAAAAATAAAATCTTTCCAAACTATGGCTTCACAAGATGTTCCCCATTTTCAATGTCCTTAGAAATTGTATTTTCTCTAAAATAGTACAAGTTTTATTGGACATTTATGGTCATCTGAATCTGATGCAAACAATTTTGGGTTCAAAGGAAAGCCAGCCCAATTTCATTCACTAAGATAAAAACCCTGCCCACATGGAATAATCCTAACCATCTTAATCTGCTTAATGCTTTTTTTTTTTCAAGAAAACGTCATCATTTGAAAAGTTGGTGGAGACCAGAATGGCAAAGAGTAATGGCTAAGGTCATCTTGAGCTTTTGGCTCAGGTTACGTAAACTTAAGTTCTTTTCAATGCAATACTCTATACTGGTACATCATTAAAAGGTCAGCAACAGTAATTTCCACAAGTGTTGATTTTCCCAGGAAAAGGTTTTTTAAGTTATCTAAATTCTCAACGGTTTAAGGTTTTTTATGTGACAAAATCACTTTATAATGGAAAAACTTAACATGAAATACCATTATTTTCTAAAACATATAAAGTGAAAGGTCTCTAAAACATATAAAGTGAAAGGTCTTTCAGATGAGACTTAAACTAAAGTGAAAGTCCTGTGTTACTGAATACATGGCATGTAAAAGAATTGGCATCAGTCCATAGCACAGGTTAAAATTTTTGTCACTTCACCTAAAGCTGGTTACATCTCAATATAAGTGAAAAATAATCTATGGGATTTAAAACAACAATGAACAAAAACAATCTATTCCAATAACTCTATCACATTTCATCATGTGTACAAAATATTTCAACATCTTTTTCACTTTTTTCTTGTGGTAATTTTCCATTTTCTTTAAGTCAAAATAATCCTTTTTCTTTAAACAGTTTTTTTTTTTTTAAATATGGTATTTGTTTTTGACATATCAATTTTAGAGAATGCAAACAATGAAATAAAATGAATATTAATATTTAAATAAAAAAAATTACAATCAAAATTGTTAGTTTCATGCAATATTTCTTTTCTCTCTAATCTCCCCATTTTTGTTTGGTGGTGGTGGTATCTTTGTTGATTTCTTCACTTGTTTTGGGGGATATGCATGTGTTAAAGCAAGCTGTAATACAGATTTCTGTAAAACTCCATTCTAACACCTAAAAACTGATATATACATGTAAGAGTGACGTCTGTCTTCCAGGGGCAGACCCAGGATTTCAAGTGGGGGTGCAAGACTAGAATATGTTTGACGATTGTTGCAATGCACTAAAATACTGTTTCTGTTATTAATTTTTCACCTTTTGTAGCAAAGTTAAAGGTTTTACACATTTTTTGTGAAGGAGGTTGGGTGTGTGTGTGTGTGTGTACTCCCACCTGAAGCAGCCCCTGTGTACACATTTTTTGTGTGTGTGTGTGTGTGTGCTGTACTCCCACCTGAAGCAGCCCCTGTCTTCATACCTAAAACAAAATTTTGTTTAAATCTTAATTCTTTGTGTTGAAAGTGGCCTTTTATCAAATTTTCATGAAATATTTCATATCCCCCCCACCCCTGAAAATTTTTCTACAAAGAATATCATTCATTGTATTGTCCGATTCACATAAGATAGCGGGGCAGAGTAACCTTTTGATTATCATACGAATGATTCTAATCACTTTTCAGTTATGACATGCTAATCAGTGTAATTTGAATGTTATGCTTTTATTACCTAAAATTTAAACTCATTCAGGTCAAGAAAGGGTTCACAAGACTCCACCCCGTCAGGTTATACGGATTTTACTATATCATTTTATAAACTGTATCCTTAATTATGATGTAATGAGAAAAAGAAAGCTTTATCTTCTACAATGATTTGTGAGTTTCTTAAATAACCTATACAAAACCATTGCAGGAAAATGTCAAGATAATAGCTTTTTGGATATTCATGGTGTTGAAAATCAATGTAGTTATATTTAATGTGTCTACTGATTACCAAAAATGGGTATTTCCAGCCCTAATGCGAAAATCTGTAAACAATAACTCATCAAACACTGAAAAACAATGGACTCTTCTGTTAATCAATGACTTAGACCAGTCCAAATGTGTCTTTAGGGGTATATGGGTTAACACCCTTTCTCTGTTGTTTTATAAATCATAACACCTTTTCTCTGTTGTTTTATAAATCATATATTCAGTCGACTTGATATGCAAGAGGAGTCTACAAATCTTCCCCAATTTTTTTTTTTTAGGTCATATCAGAAATTAATCCGCAGAAGCTTTTTAATCCATACAATTAACAATATCAGGTGTAATAATGGCAGCGTAATCTACTAATCTTGAAAGTTTATCTGTAAGTGATCTTTTCCTGACAATGCCTAATACATTCATCTGTTCAAAATGAGATTGAAAGTCACTTCTGGAAACAGCTGGAAATACATCAATCATTACAACCTGAAGCTTCCATAGATTTACCTGTCCATACTTTTAACTACATGACCATTGTTATAGCTACTTAATCCTTGTCGACAGTAAAGTGTAATACAAAAATGAATGCTGATTAGTTCCAAGTCATGCATGATCCCAGGTGATTTTTCTGTCTCCTGGTGAAAAAAAAACTTACAGAATGACTAAAATCTTGTTCAGAACATGCTAACTACACAGCACAAAATACAATCAAAGAACTCCATAATTCTTATTAAAAACTGCAAACTTTCTAACACTGCATGCAGCTCAATTTTTTTTTAGAATTTCAAACAGATACAGTAATGACCTCTGACCTTGTGTTTTTTTATGGTGACCTCGTGTAGTTCATCCTTGACCTTCTTCAAGTCATCCTCTTTATCCTTCAACTGTTCATTCAAGTCATCAACCTAAACAAATTAGACATTCTGAAATGAAACCTGTGCCTAAAGGCAGTAATTCCCAACCACCCCAAGGTCACAGTCAAGGTCGCAATGTTTGATGCTGATTGAAAGTACATCCACTATACCTAAGAAATGTCCATGTTGTACATAAAAGTTGCAATTAAAAGTATGCTATTTTTGGCACAAGAATCATGTAATTGAAATTCTAAGTCTTCAGTTTTATTGGATATTAATAAATTCATAGAAAATTTGTATTTTTTTTTTCAAACTTCTTATCAAAATGTTGACATGTGATAGCATGGATGTTGACAGCTTGGATATGTTTGTTTTATCTAGGGATTTCGGTTTCCTCCTAAAGTAATTACTGCTAACACCAACATGAGTAAATAAAAGAAACATTTAGTATCATTTACTGGGAGTACTGTAGTGTACCTAACAGATTAAAAATCATCCAAATTTTCACTAGTTTGAATACAAATCTACATGTCCGAATGCAATGTAACTTGTCCAAACATTAATATAATTGTGATGTACATATATGTAATCATTTTTCAATAAATGATTTTAAGGTTTTAATAAACTAGAGTTACTACCTTTGATAAATGTTAACACAAATACTTAGTGATACAATGCTTTCTTTTCAGAATTTGTTTCTTTGAAATCAGTATTTTTATGAGAGTTTTTCTCTCTCTCTCTAGCAATTCTAAGTTGTCCCATAGGACAAGTGCAAGTCATCATCATGGCTTGAGGTCATTAGATTTACTTAGCACTGACCAGGGTCATAGATCACAAGCTTAAATTCTTTGTAAAAATAGTCATAAGTCATAAGTGTGGTCATAAGACAAAGTCCAAGACTGGGGACACCAGAAATTTGATCACTCCACCCAACAACAATAACAACAATAGCCAAACAGTGACACATCAATTCATAAATTGCGTGTGTAAAAAAAAAGAACACAAAAACTGGTGACATCATAAGTGTGACAACAAAAGTGGATAGAACTGTAAATTCTATGCAGAAAGTGATGACATCAGAAGAGGCATAGTATGAATTTAGGCACTACCAAACAAAGGTGATATTTCATACTTGTATATCATATGTACCATTTCACTGAAAACACAAAATTGCAAATATTCATGTTTATTTGTCTTTTACAACATTATGTAAATCATCTTTTTTGTTGTTGAATAAATCCCTAATTTCAATGTTTGATTTTCAAACTGCACCCTATAGGTTTCCACAAAAAGTTGTAAATCATTAATGTCACACAACTCAGCTTTCATCACATAAAAATTATTTGATTACAGTTTAACCTGTCTTGACAGATCATCCCATCTGCCACTGAAATGTGGTCTCTCATGACAGGTGGTCTCACAAAAGAGGTTTAATTGAAAGGCTTATTTAACTAAGTGGTTTCTTTAATGTGACCAGAAAAAGCAGGTGTTCTTTGAAGAGAGTGGTCTCCCAAGACAGGTTCCACTGTGTTTACAACACTGCCTCGGTGTATGAACATTATATTCGTAAGCATTATTGCAATACATTTCATGTAAGTTACAACTTTTCTCCGGATAAAGAAGTACAAGACACTCACAAGCAACACATCTTGAACATTGTAAATATTTATGTACATGTACATGTGACAACCATTTCCCCAAATTCAAACTTGATATATATATATAAGGAACTATTAAGCAAATCACCAACAACCTGTATATTTTTACCTGTATTTCCAGGTAGGTAAGGTCAAAGTTGTGCTGTAGACATCAAAGCATATTTTTGTTTCCACATTACATTAGGATATCATTATCATTTAGATAAGTACAGAAGAACCTCATTATTAAGACCGCTTAACTGCCTGCCTCTGGTAAGCAAGGTGGTCTCTTATTTGAGGGTATGCACTTACAGTGGAACCTTGCTTAAAGACCATCTTGCTGAAGAGATCATCTCACATTTCAGACTATAATATAGATGTATCTAATATATTACAAGATATTTTCTAAATAGTGAATATTTATGGTTTTAAATGCAAGGTGGTCGTCTAAGAAAGATGGCCTTAAGTTCTACAGTACATGTATATTACAACAGCATCAGTATATCTTTACTTGTAGAACACAAATCAGCATATATCTTGTCGACATACAGTGGATATTTACTATGAGAGAGAGAGAGAGAGAGATAGATAGAGAGGGGGAGTTAAAGAGTCAGAAAGAGAGACAGACAGACAGAGGGTGCACTTGTGCTTACCTTTTGATTTTTTCCTCTAAGTTCCTCTTGAAATCCTTTGATAACTGCTGAACTAAGGGACTGAACTTCTATTTGTTTTTCAAGTTCTTCTTCTTTTTCTTTTAGTTTTCTGCCCAGGTCCTATAGGAAACAAAAATGAATACAGAAATATAGTCATACAGGAAAAAATACCGTGTTTGACCCTTTCAGCCATGTCCCTAAAGGCACCCTCCCCCCCCCCCCCCCCCTTTTTTTTTTTTTTTTTTTTTTACATATGGCCGACACTGATGCAGGTACATTCCCAACATTGAGAAAATAAACTGAGATTAAATCCTCTAACTAACTTCACTGGATAAGACATTGAAAGGAAGGTCAATGTAAATAATATACATGCATATATACCTTGTTCTGTTCTTCTTTCTTCCTCAGGAGATCTTCAAGAGTCTGTAAATATAGGTGAAGAAATATGTTATTATTGTACATGTAAACAAAGACCTACTTAATATGAGAAACCCTAAAAACAAAGGCCCAAATCGGGAATTTTTACATGTTTTTGAGGAAAATACATGTCATTTTACTTTGGGGATGATTCCTGTAATGGGACCCCAAAACAGCCTAGGAAAACCCCTGTTAACATACCCCTAGCATCTCCTCTTTGCTGTGAATCTCAGCTTCCTGACTTGCCACCTTCTTCTCCAGTTGCTCCATATTTTCTTTCTGATCGTCAACCTCATCCTTTTAAAAAAAAAATTGTGTTTTTTAAATTTTTCCAACACGAAAACCATTCAAACTCATCCTTTCAAAAAGAAATGAAAAAAAAATATTGTATTTTAAAAATTTTTCCAACACAAAAGCCAATCAATCTCATCTTTTCAAAAAGATGTGATAAAATCGTATTTACAAATTTTTCAAGCAAGAAAACCATTCACATGTGTGCAAAGTGAATCTACCTACAGTCAGTCACACGGTTGGTGAAAGACATATTAGCACCACCAAAGTTCCATCTAACATTTGATAACTACCGACTGTCATAAGATATTGCGTATAAAACCTAGACTGTCTAGGGCCAAACTGCAGTGGGGTGATCTACATTGTCTTGTTACAGTAGCTCAAGCACACAAAAAGCTAAATCTCGACCTTGATTTATTAGTGAGGATTTTTATGTTAATATTATATAACGGGATCCATCAATTTCATTCAAAACAACAAGAAATTTTAAAAATAAAAGTTTAGTTCATAGATTGTATAAAGTTCATAGATTGTTTTTATACAGATTTTTATAACAGAATTATTCAGGACATTAAATAGTTCTAAACAACCAGAAATTTGATGAATTTGAAGTCTGATTCATTGTAAATCTGCTGTAATTGTACATGTATGCATGTAGTTGATTAGTAAAGAATGGGGTCAGGTTAGAGTCAAGCGCGGAAAAAGATTTTATAACCATCAATCTTAACCTTACAACTGTAACAAGTGTATTTGATTAGTAAAGAATGGGGTCAGGTTAGAATCAAGTGGGGAAAAAGATTTTTATAACCATCGATCTTAACCTTACAAATGTAAGAGTGTATTTGATTTGTAAAGAATGGGGTCAGGTTAAAATCAAGCCGGGAAAAAGATTTTTATAACCATCGATCTTAACCTTACAAATGTAACAGTGTATTTGATTGGTAAAGAATGGGGTCAGGTTAGAATCAAGCGGGGAAAAAGCTTTTTATAAGCATCGATCTTAACCTTACAAATGTAAGAGTGTATTTGATTTGTAAAGAATGGGGTCAGGTTAGAATCAAGCGGGGAAAAAGATTTTTATGACCATCGATCTTAACCTTACAACTGTAACAAGTGTACATGTATTTGATTGGTAAAGAATGGGGTTAAGTTTAGAGTTGAGCACGAAAAAGTTTTAGAATCTCTGGCCCTGTACTAGAATGAGATGGTACCCTGTGAAAAATGAAAGACTTGTACAAAATTAAATATGATATAAACATTGGCAGATTTGTGAAGTAAATTTATAGAGTGAATACATCAGTGACAAAGACTACATCACAAACATAACAAAAGTTTCTTCTTACACCGATCACTTGTGCAAACCTTTTATACAGCATTTCCTTACTTTCCACTCAAGTAATTAGTCACCTTGTCGCACAACTGATTAGTCACATATATCACACAGCTGATAAGTCACCTGTTTCAGTTAAGAAAATAGTCACATGTATCACATGATTAGTCACCTGTTTCAGTCAAGTAATTAGTCACCCGTTTTAGTCCAGCAATTAGTAACTGTGTCATGCAAATGATTACTCACCTGTTTCATTAAAGAAATTAGTCACCTGAATCACAAAGCTGATTAGTCACCTGTTTCAGTAAAGTAATTAGTCACCTGTTTCAGTAAGTACTTATTCACCTGTGGCTCACAGCTGAATAGTCACCCGTGCCACTCACACGACTTGATAAGAAGCACATCTAAAGTGGGAGTGGGATAGTGTGTTTAATCATGCAATACTAAGAAAATGATTAGTAGGTCAAGGTGAGTACAATCATCCTGATCAATTACCAACAACAACAACCCATAGATATGTATGTGATAAATAATTCACAGTGCAGGGCTAATCTATCTAAACCATGAAAGATAGATTGATGGAAAAGTAGAGGCTTAGACACAGGGCTCGCATTAGAGGGTGACGTGGGCGACTTTGTCACCCTGCATAACTCAAAGTCGCTCTTTGTTTGCAGCAAAGCAAAGTTCATGTTGCCTTGCATTTCGCTGGTGTCACTCTCCCGCTGTCTTGACTTTTGATTATGATTGTAGTAGCAAGTGATTAACACATGATCAAATGCAAGTGAAGTTACCTGTGGATTAAAACTTGTTGTATACTACCCATAGCCGACCTGGGTTATGATCACTTGGCAGTTACATTGCATGTTCTCAAATTTCAACAGTACTTATAAAATAAGAAAATAATATGCGAATATTTGTAAAATAACTAAAAAAGAAAGATATTGTGATTTTCAATCGTTTGACATGTAAACATGTTGTATGCTTATGCAACTCACGGTGATCACTTGGTGCTTATATCATCGATGATAGAGCCTAAACAACATATTAATCCTGAAAATATTTAATGCTGTAAATAAAAGCAACTAATTAATTTTATGCAAGTGTCACCTTTTGTGAAGTTATTAACTTGGTGTAATTTCTATTAAAGCAGAACATTTACTGATTTACTGGGCTATAGCTATTTTTTTTTTACTGATATTTTACCCCCCCCCCCCCCCCCAAAAAAAAATACCAGTAATGTAAAAAAAAAATAAATAAATCTAGGATTCTTTGCAGATTTTTCATTTTGATAAACAATTATTATTCATTACTGGGGTTTTACTAGATAAACGAATAATTAGATAATACACACCGAGTCTTTGTGAAAATAAAATGTGAGGTAGGCTTTGTTCATTGTGAAAAATTCACAAAGACTTAAGTATTTACGTTATTTGAAAAAATTCATTTAAATCAGTAGATTTAGTGTCCTGTAAAGGGGAAATTAGATTTCTTTACACTATGGATTTACTTGCGAGTCAATTTTTTTTGGCCAATTTATGTGAAAACTCCCAGTTGTGCTTTGTATGGTATTACCCCCACTAAAAAAATAAAGGATATATATATATATATATATATATATATATATATATATATATATATATATAAATATATATATCCCCCTTGGCTTTTTAGAAGTCTCCCTATATAGCTACTTATAGCTGAAGTCTCCCTCTTTCTTAGACCCAGTGTGAGGCCTTTTAGACAGTAAAAGAATCACACTTAACGTGGAGATTAAATTAACTCCGTTATGAAAGCGTGAATTGACCATGTGAAACAAGGTAAGTACAACTATGTCTGCGTGGAGTAGGCCGTATTTTAATGTAATTCAAAACTGATCTGTTGCTATCATTTTCAGATACCCCCGGTATGTCGCATCAGAGATCTAACAAAACCGTTACTGCCTCACATGTGAGTGACCTCTCATACATGTATACTGTTCGACCAATGAAAACATGACTTTCAAAATCTTGAAAGTTTATCGAATGATAAACAGATGTAACTCGCTTTTGTCAGTTTGCAGAATTCAGTATAAGCATTTTCAGTAACTGGCCAGTTTTTACTGGTGGAGAACAGAAACTGATTACAGTGTGCTGAGGAAGAGACCACTGGCCTTTCGCAAATAAACTGACAAACTTTCTCACAAAATAAGCCTAGGTTCCAGTGGGGCTCGAACTTGTGCTGACAGGAAGTGAGAGACTTCATGGTTCAAAGTGCCATGCTTTAACCACCCGGCCACAGAGGCCTCCCCCCCAAGGTTACGAAAGGAATTGTCTACTTCTGGACTTTGTATGTTCAGTGTTGTTTATAATGTTGACGTCTCTTTACCATTTGATAAACTTTGGAGAGTCTAGAACAACATAAAAGAAAAAAAATGTAAAACTCCAAACTTTTTCTATAGCCTTTAGATGTGATTAAACCTTACTGCATTTGTGAAATCATAAAGATTACTATAAAACTAGGTGTAATCTATGCTGGTCAAAGTGTCTTGTCATTTGACATTTTAAAGTCTAGAATAAAACAGTAACCCCAAGTTCATTTAAGAGTTGTCTATTTGAGTGATGTTATAAATTTTAAAACCAAAACTCTGTAATTTAAGTAATTTAAGTTGATTTAAGAGCTTCTATTAAGAAGGTCATGATTAAACACATGGTGTGTTATCCAAACTGGTATACATGTTCTTATATGTGATGTTATAAAGGCATGAAAAATATTTAAGGTATGACATTATGAATGTTAGAATAAACTTCCAGTAATCTAAGATGGCATATGTACACTTCAAATGACATTATCTGAATGAAGTGAGTATAAGTGTAGTACATCTTTGTGACATTATTGGTGTGACATCATGATTACTAAAATACAACTTTATAGATTACCTGGTACATAAGTTTTCACCCATATGACATTATCTGACCTAAGTGGGTATACGTGTAGTACATCTGTGTGACATTATCAGTGCGACATTATGATCTATACATTATAGATTAGTTAAGTTTTCACCCATGTGACATTATTCTAGGTATAATTAAACTAAATAACCTAAGTTGGTGAAAGTTGACATCTTTTGCAGCTTTTGGTAAATTACCATAAATGTTTATTCTAAAGCTCAAAGCCATGTGACATTATCTACACCCAATTACATCCAAGCAAGTGTGTAAAACTACAAGTGACATGTATGTATGTCATTGTCAGCGAGATTAATATTAATTCTAAAACTCAAAGCTTTGTGACATCATCTACACCCCATTACATACAAGCAAGTGTGTAAACTACAAGAGACATTTTATAGGTACAGTGGAACATCGCCTAAAGACCACCTCTCTTAGATGACCACCTCACATTTTAGACCATAAAATTTCAGTCTCTTGATAAATATCCAATAAGTACAGAACCTCACTTGAGAGACAACCTCACTAATCGGACCGATCTTGAGTTAGTCAGTTAGGTGGTCTCGATAGTGGGGTTCCACTGTATACTGGTGCGATTAATGTTAATTCTAAAGCTCCTAATTATGTTATATCATCTATGCCACAACCGTATTACATCCGTGCAAGTCTACAAATTTACAGCCATATCTAATCTACAATCAGTGCGTACGTAAGAAAAAAAAAAAAACGTGTATTGAAAGTCAACAAAAACACCCGACACCAACTACTCTACGATTGTGCAGAAGACGGAACAAACCTGCAGACGGCTTTGAACAAGAAATGATTCACTTTCCACTTGGGTGTTATCTTTCACTACGCAAGACAGATGCTGCATGCCAGAAAATGAAGGATATCAATGTTGGTATAATCACCATGGTAACAGAAATTGACATATGCAAATTTTTCTACTGTACATTTATCATTCACATGCAGATAGATGATATACTGATTTTTTTTACACAGTGAACTGTATTTGATAAATATACATGAATACATATATATATATATGTAAGTCGGCTATAAATCTGTAACTGTTTCTTCCGAATATATGCAGTCGAGCTATATGAAATATTTTGAAATACCGAAAGCATATACAAAACTGAATACTTATTTCGAAAATATTTTACATTAACTTTTTGTCCTGAATAGGAGAGTAGTATTAAACCTAAATACATGTATATTCTATATATAAAATCTAAAATTGTCATTGCTTACCTCTAAGTCTCTATCTCTTCTTGCTACATCCTTTTCTAACTTTTGTACTTGATTCAGCAGCTGTTCGTTGTCTTTCTCTAGTTGTTTCTGTTTCTCTTTGTCGTCTTTATTTTCATCTACCACTGTATCTAACTCTCTGCAAACAACAGAAACAATATCAATTTTATGTTAGACCCATGTTAAACTTAACACAATAGATTTTATTTTGTTGACTTATGAATTTTTTGGTACTTTATATCATCAAATACATTCAGCCCACTCTGCAACGGTTGTTGCTATTCTGACAATTCACCTGCCAACAGTATTGTGCCAAAAAACCAAATGTACATTATTATGTTATTTACCGTTGATATAACAGAATTTACAACTTCCACTATCATATATGATTTCAGAACAAACGTTCACTTTTAGTCGAAAAATCCTGCTAAAGAACGACAGAAATCTGTCTCATCAAAAATATTATCAGTGGTTTTAAAGAATGTATTTTCAATGGAACTGATAAATGACACCATAGTATTAAGATTTCTTTAAGCCGATTTTCAAAAAAAACATTATTCTATTTATGACCTGACTATGACAACATCCATCTCTATTTTCACTCAGTCAATAAATGTGTCATTTGCATGTGTGTTTTTTATAAGAGCAATTTTCACTATAACGACAGTCTTCAAGGAACGAACATTGTTTTTATAAAGAGGGTTCAGTGAAATTACGTTAAAAAATGTAATTTTTAGGGAAAAATAAATTCTGACCTTACTACCTGAAAATTTGGGGACAAGCATCTTTAACCTTTTCACCACTACAGATCATAATAGACTAGTCTTAGACAATAGAAAAGACCATACCATTTCGATACTAATAAGTAAAAGGGTTTATATGGTCTAGACTACTATTTTAACAATATCCATGATTATAATTTTCACGTAAATTGATGTTACGTGATAAGGCAAATATAAAGTTTGTTTGTTGTTTAACATTCTGTCAAGAAATTTTCGCTTAATGTATGGAAATGTCACCAACTTGAGGTGAAGTGCCACAAATTTTGACCTGTGCTATTAACTGGCGCCAATGCAATGAGGGTTCTTTTACATGCCACGCCTGCCGTAACATGGGACCTTGGTTTTTACGTCTAATCCAAAACACCCGTGACTTTCACTTCATATGCCGAGCATTTGGTGAAGGAACAGTCTTTACCATTTTTAAAAAAGTCTATAGTATGACCTGGTACTTTCCATTTGCAAGCCGAAAGCTTTACCACTAGACCACCGCAAGGGGTCGAAACAGAAACTAGTGTAACACAAGTTATGACTTCACAAACTTTGTCCAAAGACATGACTCCCATTTTCTTTTCATACATTATCACCAACTTTATATTCAAGTATTTCCAGAAAAATGGATTCTGAGGGTAAAAAACTTACTTCTGCTTAGCATCAAGGTCTTCTTTTAATCCCTGTAAAAAAAGAAGTTAGACAGCATGTATAAAAAGAGAGCAACTGAATGACTCAGCATTTGTTAGGTTTACAAGAGCAAGAGCAAGAGAGAGAGAGAGAGAGAGAGAGAGAGAGAGAGAGAGAGAGAGAGAGAGAGAGAGAGAGAGAGAGAGAGAGAGAGAGAAGGGAGAGAGAGAGAGAGAGAGAGAGAGAGAGAGAGAGAGAGAGAGAGAGAGAGCACAAAAGACACTCAAATGAACAGGCAAAAGTAGCTATATAAACAGGTGGCCTTTATAAAGAGGTTTATTCATTAACAAATAAAAGATAACAAATGTTTGAATGGCCTTTATAGGCAGGTGCCCTATATACAGAGGTGGTTTTTAATGCAAGTTTGACTATACTTCAATTTCATGTCTAGATGTCCCTATAATAAACATGGACTCTTCTACAATACCTGCAACTGAATGTCTTTCGACTGTTCTATATGTCTTATCTCTGTTTTCAACTGATCAATCTGATTTTCAAGATCTGTCATCTGGTGCGTGGCTTCTTGCAGTGACCTCTGCGATGCTTCCAACTCCTGAAAAGGAATAAACATTTTAAGTTCAAGGACTTGACAATTTAATGCTCTAAGATATCAGCAAATTATATTGACAATTTTTCTACATTCTCAGCGATCATAATTATCAGTTTATTATTATTCAATTTGTAGACAAGTTAAGCCTCTTGGCGATTATTGATACCAATGGCAACACTGTGTGTGGTATTGTTAAAAGCGTCAATACAATTACACCTATCACATGATTAACCTTTTCAACCCCACAGACCATAATAGACTGGTCCTAAATTATAGAAAAGAGCATACCACTCAGATATTCAGAGGTGAAAAGGTTAACTATGTATTAGGTTCTTATATAAAGATTTCTTCTGATACTTTTAAATGTATCAATAAATAGGAATTAGCTATAAATCCAATAAAAATTATTTATTGGCTTGTAATTGTCTTCTAACGAGGCTCTCCCAAATTAAAGTCATCCTAGTTCTACTTATCAATACAAATTTTAAGTCATTTTATCAGTGTTGAAGATTATTTAATTTAACAAGAGATTGCTAACGCAGAGTGAAAATAAATGTACCTTTTTGGTAGATTCTAACTGATCTTCTATCATCTGTTTGGAGGCTACGACTTCTTTCTCAATCTGCTCCCTGGCTTGTTGTAGCTCCACTTCACCATTGGCTGTCACACTTTCTATAGCGCTCCTGATGGAATGTTAGAACTGATCATAAATTTTATCACACAAAACAACAGGCGCTTAATGTCAAGACAATTAGAAACCAAAAAGTACTACAAAATGATTCATTGTTAACAAAGATGTGTTTGCAAAATACCATGTCTCAGAGGAGAATGCAATTTAACTCATCAACCCCTGTGGTTACTTTTAGACTAGCCCAAATCAATAAATAGTAGGGTCTAATGACATAATTCAGGAGTGAACAAGTTTATATTACTAAATAATTTCTAATACAAGAAGGTGCAAAATACATTCAAGTATGTATTTCTTATTAAAACTACACACATTTGCAAAAGCATAAAATTGTCAATGTTTTTACTGGAACAACATTGCCGCTAAAGGTCCCAATGGGAAACCTTTTAGATTCTTAATTTTTTAATTCATCTTTCTGATGATGTAAAAAAATTAACCGCAAGACAACTGGTCACTTTCACACTGAAATTAAACATTGGAACCATGGTTTTTTTCTCTACTTTACAGCTCTCGAGTTATCAGTTCTTTTATAAGTAAGATATAGAAAGAAAACTGCCGGGACTGTCGCCTGATCTCTAGTTAACCAGGTAAATTGAGATTACTGATCTCAACATAACAAATTTTGACTGTATACAGTTTGTATAGAGTGATATATTATGGGCTGCCTGCGATGTTATTTTGTTGCTACTTAGACTAGCTTCCATCGCTCCTAAACCGGATGACAAAATTATGGTCTACAGTCAAATTTATAATTTTACAATGTTTTATGTTTTTGGAATGAAAATAAACTTACGAAGCTTTAACCAGAAGCTCCTGTTTTTCTGCTAAATCCTTCTTCAAGCTCTCAACCTCCACTTTGAGTTCAATGTTCTGTAGGAAAAATATGATAAAATTCTATGAATCACATAATGATTTCACGAGTATAAATGAAACATGCTCTCATAACCTTTAGTTACCCTCTAGCTGACATAAGTAATATTGTTCATTATTTATACACACTTTATGATCACATGACTCACCGTTTATGATCACACGACTCACCATTTATGATCACATGACTCACCCAGGGGTTCAAAATTCTTTTTTAGATGCTTAAGTCCGGGACTTGGGGAGTAAATTTCTGGCAAGTCCAACTGAGAAATTTCAAAGCCATGCTGAATTTTGTTAATTAATAAGTAAATTGTAAATGAACAGTGAAAAGTTCGGACTTCAATGAATGCCATGTCCGAACTCGAATTAACCAAGTTTTGGACTCAAATTAATTAGATACGGATGTGTCAACTGTATTGATATTCACAACACTGTAGAATACAGATTTGTTTATATTGAGCTTAGTAACTTCCGGCACCGTTGCTATGGGAGAAGTAGGTTGTGCAAGAAAATATAAACTGTACAAATATGGAGTTTGTTCACTGCTCATGGTAACTTTCGGTTACCACTGGAAAAGTAGTCCTGCTTTGTTTACTACGTCATCAGTTTCAAAGAGGGGTATATGGATTCAGAAAACTAGTGTGGTGATCCAGAAAGTCGGATCACACTCTGTGAAATCAACAGTATTAGAACTCACAATATTGATATGTGTATAATAAAACTTGTTATTTCTCACACATCCTCCCCATTATCACTATTTACAGTTCTAAACATGTCTGTCCATTTGTCATACAACTTTTTGTATTAAACACAATCTTCCCATTAACACATCAACTTACTGTTTTAAAAACGTCCTCTCCATCGCCAAACTTCTGTTGTATTCTCTCTTCCAGGAAATATATCCGCAGCTTAAGGCTGAAGTTTTCTTTTTTTAGATCTGCAATTTGCTGAAATATTACATAAAAATTGTAAAAAAAAAATTTAACTACACGTATATGTAAATCACAAATAAATGGACTCTATACACATAACTTTGAAAAACTTCTATAAATAGAAATTTGGTTCAGTAACAAAACTACACTTAAAGCGATATGATCACAATGATTAGGACATATATCGAAAATATGATAAATTGTGTGTTCAAATAACAAGACACGTTGTTTGAAAAAGATCTTCAAAGTTATTTGTTTTATTAGAATTTAACTCTAAAAAAAAGTCCAGCTGTATTTCTGTATGAATGATCTTCAATAAACTTTACTTCGCAGTCAGGGGGATCTCGGTCAGCTCGGTCTCAATTTTTATGTGTTTTATACATTTTTAAAATACAGGACGGGATTTGAAAGCATTTATTAATAAAATATATGCTTTTCAACGCATGCCTGTGAAGGAATAACCTATATCAGGTCACTAAAAGAAAATTTTCCTATCTTTAATTACCCATGCTGACGTTGACAAAATAAACTTCTGTGGTAACATCCAATTATTGAGAAGGTAGTTCATACATATATGTTCAAGGATGATAAAGCTGAGAATGCGATCTGTTAAAATTATTGAATTATTGACTTTCGAATTTGAAAGGAAACACAATTCATTTTATGCTAGTTACTTTAAACGCAAAGAGTAATAAGTAATAGAATGTTATTCTGCAAATAGCACTTGTTTATTATCATCTTCATAAAAAATTACGAAAGTTAAATTTGCTTGTAACAAAAAATTGATATTCGGGTTACGTCGGCAAGATTGTTACAAGCTTTCATTTGTTCTCTTTACATAGAAGAATATCACATATGGGCAAAAGTTTTTCAACACATATCGCCAGCAATAACAAGACCATTTCGGGCTTGAGGTTGCATAAACATTTCATGCGAAAACTCTGCAGATGGGTGTAAAATCGGTAGGTACAATAGGTTATCAGAAAGCTTTGAAACCTTTTATTGGTTACCACATGCTCACTTCTGTAAACTTATTGAATTATTCTGTCAATTTAAGGAAACACATTCACTTTTGCTAGTTACTTTTTTGGTACTCATTTTTCATTTATTCTATATTGATCTTGTAACCAATTCAAAACTTTACATAGAAATTTAAATATACACTTAAATGATTTTAGCCACAATGGAATACATGTAAAGGTATGAAAATAATCAAATTGCTTTTATTGACCTAACTCCTCATCATACTCTAACGTAAATATTTGACTAGAAATTTTTAATCAGCCACAATGAAATACATGCTTTCAACATCAGGCGAACCAACTAACATTTGCCATAAACTGACAACCGATAACCCATGTGCAACCCGAACTATCGTTTGTCACTTAATTCCAACCCTTTTGTATCCAGCTTTTCTCCTGCATCACCCCTTCGTATCTAAATGGTATGCCTTTTTCTATTGTCTTATACCAGTCTATAATATAACCTGTAGTGTTTAAGGGTAGGAAGGTTCAATTGATGTTTTTAAGCAGAAACCTATTTCCATTAGACAAATGTAAGTGAGTGAAGCCTTGAAATATCATAGAAACTAACTGTGTCGTATTCCTTCATCGTTCTGGCTCGCACTGGCGACATCCTTCCAGTATTGGTCTTCGCAACCACTGAAATTAGAATTGTAAAATAGCATTAACATCATGTGCTAGTTCCAAAACTACCAAGTCTGTCAGTGTACGGACCTTGAATCACTCACAGGACAACAGTTGGCTGACTTCTGATCAACAAAAGTATTTTAACAAGCTTTCATTACCATGCGTTTAGTCAATTTAAACCAAATGAGCTAGAAATATTATATTCATCTTTTCTTTGGGGGGGATTAAGGAGGCAATCTATTTAATTTTCAATTTTGTTTGTTTATATTCCGTAAAATATCACTGATAAGTGATATTCAACATCTGAAGTCTTAAGAAAAATTAACTGAGCAAGTACAAAACGACTGAGGTGATTTCATGTGCAGCTTGAGCTGTGTACTATACTGGTACTCAAAGCTACCCCTGTGGCTCTGATAACACTCTTTTAGTTAAATGTGTAATGAGGTTAGTTTTTTTGTACAGGAATTGAGCAATTTAAAGAATTTAAAGAACCACTTGGAAATTGCATATTGGGACACATTTTAATTTTTGGGGTCCCCTTTCACATCAAGTAAAGGCAATATAATACCGCTACATGAATCTCCAATGCCATAAATCAGTTACATAAACATACATGTATAAAGGTCAGAATATCAAATGCTAAATGTATCAAGTTAAGGTCATTTATGCCAGGTAGCTCATTACTGGTAAAAACAGTGACATCAAAATACATTTATGACATCAAAGTAAACTGATCTATATTTTTGTTTACCTACAAAATTGAAAGCATAATACATGTAAATATTTGTTTACTAGGTAATAAATTTATTGCTATCTTGATCAAAAGTAAATGTGGACCCCCTCTACATAAATCACTTGTATATTATTATATTAACATGTGCTTGTTTATTTACCCTAAGTAAATCATTGCTTTACTTCTAAACAAACCTCGGCCCTTTGCGTTGATTTATTTTCATTGCAGGGTATACAAGAGCCGATAAATCAAAACGAAACATTTAACACATCCTTAGAATTTGATTTAGAAATAAGGCCAACAATAAAATTTAAAATGAAGATGAAATTTTCAAGCTATAATAATATAATTGATGTATGGACTGAATCTTCATACCATAGATGAGGCTGTGGTTTAGGGTGGATTAAGACGGGCAAATAAGTTTTTTGTTGTAAAAGAGTGAAAATAACGGGAAAAATTTCAGGTGTACAGTATTTGTGGGAAAAGTTAAAATTGTCCGATTCAAAAAATTTCATTCATAAAAATACTGGTTTTTAAAAGAAGAAATTTTCTAAGATGAAAATTTTTTAGCAACACTTTTTCTTCGTGTTAACATATATTACATGTACATGTAAGTCAAGTGTTATAAATCTTGAGTTTTTCAAAATCCTAAAAAATGTTACTGAAAAAGAACCAGTAACATTTAATTCATAGACTATATTCCACATTCATATAAGTGACATTTACCTTCGACACAATTAGATTTGCAGACTACTTGCACTGCTTTAGAACATACAAGTGAAAATTTTTTATGATTGACTTATTACCATTTCCCCATGATCATTAATTGGAAAGGATGAACTAAGTATGAGAGAATTTCTCCTAAAGGAATGCTTTCACACGTTAACTGTTCATTAACATTTGAACGTAAAGCACTATGCCAAAAGTATTTGCAAATTTTCAAAATGGCGGATGTAAACAACGATGCGCTTCATGAAAATAAACATTAAATTGTATAATAAAAAACTGACTTACTTTTATCAACACTTGGTCAGATGACCTTTGGGCTTAATGACAGCTAATAGTTAATGAAGGATAAATTTGTACAACAATTTGATGTAATTTTCATCGAAGGAATTCTAGATGTGTAAAATTGTGTCAAACAATTCCCCGAGAGTCTTAATACTTGGAGCTTGATATTGCAAAGTTTTTTTTTTAATTTTGACATAAATTCTCAAGTATATTAATGTCTGGTGATTGATCTGGCTAAACATTTGTGGGGATATTATTTTGTTGTTTGTATTGTTGAGTAATACGAGCTCTATGGACAGGGGTGTTGTCATCTTGAAAACGATAGGTTTTATTTAGGAAATGTCGGACAAAAACAAGTAAAAAGCTGATCTTCTAAAATGGAAATGTATTTATCAACATTAATATTTCCATTCACCATGCTGAGAGTGCCTTTAAAACTTTCTCCTGTCAAAATTTCTATGACGAATACAGTTTCTGCAGGCGTCTGTTTCTTTTCAAAGTTTTGATTTCACCAGTTGACAAATATTTTTTCCCAAATAGATCTCGTGGTTGACTCGGGTATTTGTAATACACTCTCAATAACTGATGTTTTTTGTCCCTCTAATTTCATTTCAATAATTATATTTTTCACATCATCTGAGATTTCTGTTGGTTTCCTCCTCATAGCGAATAACTGGTTTATTTACATTAAATTTCAGAGTGCAGATGATAAAAAGTTATCTGTGACGTCACTTCTGATGTCACGACACTTTTGTTGAAATCTGGATGGCCAATATGGCATACGAATAGAGTTATCACCTATTCCCTGAGCGAAGCACACAGCAAGAACGTTGCCACTGCGCAAAAATAGCGAATACTTTTGGCACTGCGCTGTACCTTGAACCTGTGAATAACACATTAACATGTACAGTTAATGGCGTTTTTTGATTTACATAAATATTTCTATTGGTAAAGGTGTCAGCTAATTTAAGAAAAAGAAGACAAACGACTGCCCCCATTCAGCAACAAAATACGAAGAAAATGACCAAACGCCATGGTCACTAGGTCAAAACTTTTAGTTTCAAAAGAAAGATCTTGTCACATGGAATACACTTGAAATTTGAAAGCCCTAGCCTATCACATACCATTCAAAAGTTATGGCCAAGGTTAAAAAAAAGGACCAAAAACTATATTTCTGAATCTCCTATTAGGAAGGGCATAATTAAATACACAAGGACAAAAAGACAAATAATTGAATTTGAATGGAATAATACAGTGAAACCTGTCTTTAGAGACCACCCCATCTGCCACACAAAATGTGGTCTCTCAAGACAGGTGCTCCCTTAATTAACACATATGTAGAGGTCTTCTAAAAGGTTTTATTTAACTCATCAACCCCTGTGGTTAAATTTAGACTCATCCAAATCAATAAATAGAATGATCTACTCACTTCTGCCATAAATCTGGAATGAACAAGTAAATATTGCATGTAAAATCATTGTGAAAGTTTTATACAAAATCACACACTCCAGAATTCTGACAGTGGATTTGACTATTCTTTGAAATGGGTCGGTCCATATATAGCTTCAGGGGTTGATGAGTTGAATGTTTATTTATAACATGAGTGGTTCTCAGAATGTGGTCTCCTGAGACAGGTGGTCTCACACAAATAGTTTCACTGTAGTCACAAATATTCCAACAGTGTTGGTTTCAGCTCAAACTGAATCTACTGTACATTGTACATGTATATGTATTGCTAGATTGTACATGATTAATTTGTTCTCATGCAACATGTACATTTGATTCGTCATTTTACAAAAAAAATACATACTTGGTACCGATCCATCGCGGTACTCCAAGTGTGGACCAAATGCGGCTTCTGTGAGTAAATCTCGATTGAAGCTGAAAGATAGAGAATTAAGTTATAAACATTAGATTACAAAGAAAACAAAATGAAAACTTTGCTGCAAAAAATGAAAACATTGGTGGGTGTCTTCATCTTCTATCCTATAGATAGAAAATGAAAACACATACCTACAAACATCAACAATAACAATGGTACATGTATGTATGAAACTACGGCTGCCATTGATAAGAAATGTACCTTGAGCAGGATAACTGATGAAAAGTGTTTCATTATGAATATACATATATATGTATGTACATGTATATAGTGACTACATGAACTCGTTTGTCAAAAAAAAAAATCCTTCTTGAATTCAGTAACGATTGGTGTTTCTTATATTCTTTTTAAATTTTTTTATGTATTTTATTTATTTTGTCTTGTGATAATGCCAAGTACATATGTAATATAATATTCATATTCGCTTGGCTGTTGCAGGAAAACTGTGCTTGTTTGGCATTTTGCACCAGTCTAGGTAAACTTATTATTTAACCTTGTAAATGCATACATGTATGTATATATCATGATACCACTTTTTCTTTTGGAAATACATTTATATTAATTTCGAGCTCAACTGATGAAGTCTTATTGACAGAAGCGATTGTCTTAAGTTGTTTTGGCCTTTAGTGCAAAACTTTAACTTTGGTATTGGTAATAATATCTTAACCTTGTAATGTTTGGATTATGGATGATTTCATTTCCATAATCATATTACATGTTCATTGTATCAAATATTTGGGTTTTTTTTTGTGTTTGTGTATGTGTGTGTGTGTGTTTGTGTGATGTGTGTAGATGTGTGCATGTTTGTGTATGTTGTTTCTTTTTTTTTCTCTTTGGGTTAATTTTCTTACATGGGAAGCAAGCCAAGGTACATTGTACTATACACACAAAAATATACATTATGTAGAAGCAAAGGTTTTGTAATATTAATACTGCCAACAGTTCCCCAGGGAATATAACTCTTGTAGTCTTAATGCTAATGTTGCTGATGCTGAAAATTAATGACCTTCACCTTCATGTTTTCTGTTTATTGTGTTGAGGAAGGAAGTTCTTTGTGTTGTGAATGAAACTTATTTTCCTGTCATAACACTTTCTGACTCATAAAATGTAAACAGATGACCTGAGATGTTGATTTTTAACACACATATACATTGTATACATGTATAATGCTAAATGGTATACATGTAAATGTACATGGTACATATATGTTAATTCCTGTTAATTTTTTTTACACACACATACAGAGTTTTTGAAATTCATCAGTCTTACCAGAAAAACCGCTGAATTTTACAAAAGTCCGGTGAAGTCTATCTGATAACTGGTTTAAATGACCAGTAATTTTCCATTTCATTTCAACTTTGCATATACAGATAAGTAAAATATTTTCTTTGACCAGTGAAATTCCTTTATTCACTGGTCCGGTTGATTTTTTTAATTTCAAAATGTCTGCACATACATACAAATGTAGCCTACATACATGTATTAAACAATATGGCACTCCATGGCAAACACAAATGTACAGTAAAACCTCTTTATAATGTCCCCCAACACCCCCTGCATTTGCCACCTCACTTAACACCACAATTTTCAGTCCATTTTTCCATATAATTTCATTTATGGTTCACCCATCCTATCGCCAAACCCTTTATAATCTAAATTTTGGCAAAACAAATGGTGGCAGTACATGTATGATATAACCAGACTTTACTGTATATATGTACAATGCCTCGTACCCACATACATTGATACATACACACACTGTACATACATACATACACCTGATTGAATCTACCCATCACTATATACATATACATGTATGCAGGGCTAGCCTAACCACACTGGGGCAGGTCAGAGATAATCACTCACTGGTCAAGTCTCCCTGTCAATATGGCAGAGGGAGTAACATTGTAATTACATGTACATTAAATCATGAAAACTTTTGATAAATAAAGCATTTACATATTAAACTTGATGTAGAATGTACATAAGAAAAGTGTCTAAATGTTTTTATCACCACTCCCTGGTTTTGTCAGATGGAGAACAGTTTACCAAGCCTTAAACATGTACACATTATTTTTTTTATATACAAACTTGACAGCTGATACATGCATTATAACTACAATGTAGAATGCAACTTTTCTTGTCCACCTACAGAAGTGCCCCTGCTTCCCAATTTGTGAAAATTTCAATATACATGTAGTACAAAGATTATACATAGATGTACATTGTATATATGTATATGCACACATTGTGACATGTACATTTTGTACATGTACATAATATATACACATATTTGAAAAATAAAGTTAAATTAGGGAAAACAAGTCTCCCCCCCCTTTTTTTTGGTGGGGGGGGGGGGGTAGCCTTTTAAAAATACATGTACACGTAGCTGTAATTTCCAACAGAAATAATATTTATATTATAAACAAAAAGATGGGGAATTTTTATTTCCTTTGTCAATTTAACTTGTGTAAAATACATACATATACATGTAAATGTACATACATATACATGTTCAAGTACAGTAGTACTGGTAGGACATAAATGAGTTTGTAAAATTGTACTTCACATATATATTCTTAATAACTATGCATTTATTTGATTTTGTCTGAAATAAATGAAAAATCTCATGTTTAAGTCTGGAAATCTGGGCCTGATTTTGATAATATTTTCGTTGGTTTACCTCCATAAAATATTTAGGTATCAATGGTTTTATTTCGGTGTTTATTAATTACGTCATAAATCAATTCATTTTTCTTTGTAATAAACATTGAAATGTTGTGGCTAGAATTTTTCTCTCATGAAGAATGATGTGTTTCTCCCAAAATAATGAGGAGATTGCAATGGAATTTCTAGCATATAAGTACCAAAACCTCAAATTTCTGTGAATCAATTTTTGCTAAATTAGATAAACAACAAAATCCAAGAGGAGTTATTTAAAAATCACAAATTTACTAATAATATATAGTAAAAATAAATTTTGCATGCTCATCTTTGTCCTACTACTGTACATGTAAATATAATGTATGTGTGTGTGTATGTGTGTATATATATATATATGTGTGTGTGTGTGTGTGTGTGTGTGTGTGTGTGTGTGTGTATGTGTATATATATATATACATGTTTATATAAATCATTTTGTCATAATGAAATAATACAGATTGATATCTGGAGAATTTGACCATTATCACATTTATAGACCATAATCAGTCTGTCAATTGATGGGCAGGGTTATTGGTCAAATTCCAAACACCTTTGAATAAATTAATGGCAAATACACATTTAACTTGAAAGAATGTGTGGCTTATCAAGATCAAGCAATCAAACGAAGACAAAAGAACCTATAGAACAACAGGCACACGCCATTCCGACCTGTATAACCAACTGACGGTATCAAAACTAATAATATCAGATTACTGTTATTCCAACTGACTGCTTGATATTCACTGTACTAATTGTTTCTATGCATGCAATCACGATTTGTATATATATATATATGCGATGTACATGTATATATATTATGAGTATTGCAGTGAGAGAAATATATGCTGTATGGTGTGGTGTGGTTAATGCAAACACTTGAATTAGGATTGTGTTGTCATATAGTAAATGAAGTGTGTATGTACTTATTCCCCTGTCTAGATCTATATAATACAAGAATCACACTTGAGTTTTCTGTAACTGCAATTATCAGTATAAACTATTTGCCATCAAGATCTATAGAAATCTGATCTGACACTTGTGTTTTATGTAAATGTGATTATCAGGAACTGCAGGGGTACGGCTTACTTTTGCCCAGATTTCTCAGCGGGATATCAGAAGAGTATCCTTAGATTTAACAGGAAATACAAGTGTATTACAACTACAGAACAGCCCTTGCCTTATAGTAGTACTACATGGAAATATTTTGAGAGAGAGAGAGAGAGAGAGAGAGAGAGAGAGAGAGAGAGAGAGAGAGAGAGAGAGAGAGAGAGAGAGAGAGAGAGAGAGAGAGAGAGAGAGAGAGAGACACAGACAGACAGAGAGAGAGAGATAGAGAGAGAGAGAGAGAGAGAGAGAGAGAGAGAGAGAGAGAGATAGACAGAGAGAGAGAGAGAGAGAGAGAGAGAGAGACAGACAGACAGAGAGAGAGAGAGAGAGAGAGAGAGAGAGAGAGAGAGAGAGAGAGAGAGAGACAGACAGACAGACAGAGACAGAGAGACAGAGAGAGATGTTTGCCAAAAACACTTAGTACACAAATCCAGACACACCACAGGAAATAGCATATGAAATAGCTAGTGGATGACTGTGTTTATTTTAACCGGACATGTGTATTGCCAGGTTAAATCAAGGCTGAAAGAATTTTAAGTAAACCAGATGGTTTCTGTATCATAGTTAATGATTGAAAAAAAAAATCATATCCAGAAAAAGCAAAAAAGATATATGTTACGTCATGTATTTGTGAATCAATCTTGTATAATCATTAAGTGTAAAATCCACTGGGAAGGCTGGTTGACATTTACTAACCCATTTACTCCTAAAGACACACTTCCAGTACATGTACATGTACATTGTACAATGTAGTCCAAGTCATTAATTTACAGAAGAGTCCATTGTTTTTCAGGGGTTGATGATCAGTTAATACTAAAATGACACTGATGATCCAAGTGTGTGTAACCATATATTCTCATATACATGTACAGTAAACTTCAATGAGTCAATGTTTCAAACTGGTACATGTAGGAACAGTACTGACAAAGCTCCAAATAATTTTGTTACATTAATTAACTGCTACATTTTGTACTTACAAACAATTCTGTATCATTCATTACCTGTACATGTACAAAGCACTAGCAGTCTTACGTATATATTACTGTATATGATCTTAAACTGCAGAAAACACTATACATGTTTCTGCGGCTGATGTTTTTATTCTATTGCTAGACATTACGTAATTTTCACTGAAGCCAACCCCATCATCATGATGCATCATAGCTCCAATTTTAAATTCATTCATGTAATACATGTATATAGCTATCAGTACATACACACGCAATGTACTTGAAACTGAAATGATTGAACATAAAAAAAATATTTGAATATATACAAATGTATAAAATCTGTAGAATTCCTGGCTCCTGATATTGGAGATACATGTACAATGTACACAAATGTACACAAATGTACAAGTATAATGTTAATATTTGACTGTACATGTAGTACATATAAATGTACATCCGTGTTCTTATGACTTACATAATTGGGGCAGAAAAAATGTAAAAATTTATACTCCACCAAAATTATGAAAATAATTCCCAAAATAAATGTAAACTTTAAAGTCAAACAAAATGTTTTTTGAAACATGGAATGCCCCCATTCGGCAACTAAGTCTGAAGAAAATAGTTGAATGTCAAGGTCACTTTTGGTCTCAAAAGAAAAGTCTTCGTCACAAGGATTACACATGTGAAATATAAACGCTCTATCGCTACATGTAATTACAATTCCAAAGTTAGGGCAAACAGGCAAAGGTTAAAGTTTTTGTGGACATGATCATGAGGGCATAAAAATATGTGAAATTGTGTAATGTTAAATGAG
The DNA here is from genome assembly GCA_030159075.1 of Atrina japonica. Lineage (NCBI taxonomy): Eukaryota > Metazoa > Mollusca > Bivalvia > Pterioida > Pinnidae > Atrina > Atrina japonica. The sequence continues at coordinate 300,777 of BROG01000093.1, read as the reverse complement.
GAAATTTCTCAAATTACATTGTACATGAAATATATACTATGTATGTAGACAGTGTACATGTGTAATATATTGTCCAACAGAAACATACATGTACATCGTTGTATATACTGATTATTATAAAAGGTGGAAAAACAAACAAAAGATTTATTGATAATAACAATAGCATTTGCCATTTGATTGGTTAGAAAAGTTGTTAAAATTGCAACAATGAAGACCAAATATTTCGTCAATTTTTTCCATCAATGTAGATGGCAACTTCCAAAATACCAAGACAAAGTCCTGTACATGTACATTGTACATGCTTGATGCTTACAATGTATAATATACACATAAAAATCAATCAAATGTACATGTATAAATTGTACAAATGTACATGTAGGTCATTGTATTGTACGAATCACATAACATGGCAGGAACGAGTAACCTTTTTAAAAGAACCATATGGTCCATTCCACTCACTTTTCGGTTCGCAGGAATTGCATTTTATTACCAACTGGATAACCGTATGTACAATGTATGAGGACAACTAGGAACGATTACTCTAGTAGCCAGTGTAATTTTAATGTGTTACAATGTACATGTACGTAAAATTTAATCTCGTCCAGGTCAAGAAAGGGTACAGGAGATTCCACCCCCCTCCAGCTTATACATGTATGGGTTTAACTATACTATTCATCAACATTTACATACATGGAACTTAATGCTTTTGTTTCAATGTTTTATTTCTCATTAAGAATACAAATATATTTCATTTACAATGTACATGTGTATCTTCAGGCATGATCATTTACAAAGTAATGAACTATGGGTGAAGTGCTACAGATTTTGATCTATGGGTCCTAGTGCCAGGGATCTATGGTCTTATGACAATTCAACGAGGGTTCATTAAAATGTCATGTCTACTACATGTTACTGTTAGTACTATGATATCGGACCTTGGAGTTTTTGTCTCATCCAAAGAACTTTCCCCTCAATTGCAGATTGTTTGAAAGAAATATTAAAAAGAAATCTAGAACCCTTTTATTAACTGTTGATCAATTTCACTGTTAACACACACAAAAATTGAATTACAGGAATTTGATGCACCGTAATAGAAATATACTTGTAATCACTAATGTATACAGCACCTTGTCGATATCACATGAAATATTAAAGACATCACCTAATCAAATTTCATGTCTTCATGCAACACAACATATTCATCAATACATGTACAAACTATTGTTTTACCATGACCTAAATTTTTACAAACAATTTGCAACAGAATAAAATGTTCTACAGTACATGCAAGTGTTTCAATATAAAATTATTCTTCTCACTGACCATGGTCATTTATACATGTACATACATACAAATGTACCGTATGTAAATCCTTGTATTACATGAAAATCAAAATGTACAGTGTTCATACAAGTCTTTAAAACCAAAAATTTACATGTATTTGCACTGAACAAAGTTCGCAATCACATACATGTATTCTGAAAATATTGCAAAATCTAATTTCACTTTTATGTTTTTCCCATTTTAAATCTTAATGTTAAGTTACAAGACAGATTTAAATCTGGATCAATAACTATAGCCAAAGACCATCTCATTCCACAATGATGGTTGAAGGTACATATTGTATCAGACATCACAGATTCGTGTAAGTCAGACATTAATTTAGATAAAATCTACTCTCTGGAGATATATAACTGTAACTGTGTGCAGATTAAATCACTGGTCTTTAGAGATTTCTACTATTAAGTAGCTAAATCTGCATCAATTTCTAACCTATATTATACATCAACTCTGTACACTGGCAATGGTATACTGATAGCTTTGGCACAATTGTAAATCAAATGTATGGTAGCTTTAAAGGGGCATCAGATGTACATGTAGCTGTGTTTTTTTCAAAAACATTTCCCCTTTTTTACTACTTAGATTGATAAACAATAACAAAAAAGAGACATACATAGGCATAAAAATGTCTTTAAATTATGTACATGTATGCTTCATATATACATGTAAATGTTGTTGTTAAGAATAGCAAAAAGTCTCATTTGTTTACTACACCAAGCAAAAAATTATACCCATGATACATGTACATGTGCATGTAAAACAGATGTTTTCATAAGACAACAAAGCTCCCCGAAATGAGTATAAATTTTCAAAATAGATATATGACCCACAGCTATCAGATTTTAAGGTCAAAGGACTGGTAAAATTTTTATTTCTTCAGCTCTGGTTAAAATTTTTGAAAAGCAAGTCAAAGTCCAAGGTCAAGTTCACTATATTTGTAGATCAAAAGTCAAGGTACATGTATCAAATGAAGGCTCTGGTCATAAGAAATATATACAGTAAGTGAAATATCAAAAGCCCTATCCCTCATCAAGTTTAAAAGATACAGCCAAGGTTAAAGTTTTTGGTTGAAGTTATGGCATTAGCTCTCCAGACTTTCGTCCCAGCGAGCTAAAAAAGCTGGTCATATTATTGACTCTATAACCAAAATATGAATTATACCAGTTAATAAATAAAGCATTTGTCCAATTTAAAAAGTTTTTTTATTTATACATGTAGTAACAATAGCTAAAAATGTAGTCAATACAATGTATCTTTGTTGAAGGACAGGGTTGCTGGACACAATTTTGAAAATACATTTTGTAATGTTTGCAAAGTCTGGACCTATTCCAAAAATGTACGACTACCGACTGACTAACAGACAGACATGTACATGTAACCTGGAAATGTATTTATTGGAGTTACACATGTACTCTGCATTTTTGTTTATGTTAATGTTGGTTATGGTTCAGGGTATCAATAAGGGTAATACATTGTACATGTAGGTACATTGTAATTGTTCATTGGTTGAATATTGCACCCAGTAATTAATGTCATGCGTGAGTAGTTGTTGACCGATAGTATTGTATAACCAATCGAAGGCTCGGACAAGAATCGTTCACATGATTTTTCTCTCTTCCCTCCCACCCATCCCATATAACCAAAATTTTTATCTCAGTCTAATATATTATATTTTCTTTGTAGTTTGTGCTATTTTTGTGGTGTTGACAAAATTGAAGATGACATTAATATGTAATGGAGCCGACCTTATGAGATTTATGTATACATTGTTGAATAAATTCGAGGGCTTCAATTCCTATCCGATAAAATGTGTTGTTTATTTTATAAATGATTTATGTTCCTTTGAGTAAAACAAATTAAGAATAAAAAAAATTTAGTAGGGGACAAACAGATGGATGGAAACATTCAAACCCCTACAAGCTAAGAGATCCAATATACTCCAATCTTCAGAAAGACTTGAGTACATGTACACTGTACAATGTACATATGCCACATGTACCCGTATATAGAAACATATAAAAACATACAAACAAAATTTACACAAATAATTCTGGCATATTATGTACATACATATACATTTGTACATGTACAAGCAAGTGTATACATATGTACATCTTGACTTACATGTAAGTATAACGTACAAATACATGAATCAAGTGGACCCCAACCAATATACTGCCCGTTGGTACATTATTTGTGGTAAAGAGGAAATGAAATGTTGTAATTATTCAATCTACACACAAAGTCATTTGATGATTTTTACCAAGAGTGTTAATTATTTCTCTAAGAAAATTGATGTTTGTACCAAGAGTGTTAATTATTTCTCTAAGAAACATCACCAATGTACTGAAAAGTGAATCAATCAATATATCTTAATAGTTGGTCCCTGTACATATAATGTACATGTATCATTTAAGACTACAATTCTACACGGATACTTAACAATTACATGTTTATATGTTATGTACAGGTACATTTGTATGTATTAAAGGTGAGCTACATGTATTACAAACACCAGGTATTGAGGACAAGATTTTATTTTCACATGAACTTACATTTTTTTTTTATCAAATTATCAAAATTACTTGACAAGTTGAACATAATTACTTCAAACAATAATTTACAATATACATTTGTACATGTACAATGTAACTAATCAATAATATATTATTATAAACAGCCAAAAATTCCACATTTCTCTGTAAGTATAGGATTATGTCTTAAATGTACATGTACAAATGTATACCTTGGAACCTGTCTAGAAAAGACATTCATGAAAGACCCCTGAACTCCCTCCCCCTCCATCAAGTGCTTCTCTATCAGGATGCAATTTTAAAACAATACCGTACAAATTTTTTTGTTTTAAATATGAACATACATATATGTATATCACGACAAAAAACAAAATTCAGTATATATATTCATGAAATTCATTTCTGTGAAAGGCTATCCTTTAATGTCACCATTTTATTCCTATCATTACAAGGATGTGTGAAATTTACATCCAAATGTACAACTGGCTACAAATGTACATTTACTAACATGTACATTGACATTTAGTCAAAACACTGTCAATCAAGTCATAGACCAGTACATGTACATAATATGTACAAATGTTATGTACATTTTTTTTATGGTGAATGTACACATGTATGAGATCTTCTGATCAAATTTTGTGAAAATTACTTGTTCATATCAGTCAAAACATGTGTACATGTACAAAATGTACTATAACCAGTACATAAATGTAGATCGATGTACATTAAAAAGTTCAACGAAATGTGTTTGTGAAACACAAATGCCCCCCCCCACGATCAACAAATTTTTGCAATGTCCTACATTTTGACCCCACTCCAACCCCAGGGGCATGTGATGTCAGTGAAGTATGAGCAACCCTTAGATGAACTTACAGTCTAAGTTTGGTTACTGTATCACAATCCAAACTGGAAATACTGCACTTTATATGTAATTATAAGCAGGACGGAATTACGGACAGATAGCAATCCAAAACTACATGTACATTGTATATCAGGGGTTCAAAATTATTTTTTAGATACTTAAGAAGTTAAGTCCAGGACTTGGAGATCTAGAGTAAATTTCTGGCAAGTCCAACTGAGAAATTTCAAAGTCCATGCTGAATATTGTTAATAAGTACATGTAATACAGTAAAGTTATAAATGAATGTAGATGAGGCAAGTACTTCAGACTTCATGTACATGTATTTTTTTAAATGACAAGTCCGAACCTGAATTAACCAAGTCCCGGACTTGGGACTTGGAGAATTTTTAACCCCTGCTATATGCCCCCGGCAGATCTTTCAGGCCAGGAGCATACATTGTAAAAATTCTTTTTCAATACTTTTATTTACAAACTGTAGACTTTTCGGTCATTTCAAGTCTAAATTTTTGAAATTATTGGCGTTACCAACTATTGCAGCGACACCTCAAATAGTTTGTCAGTATATCGTAAGTATGCGATGACATTGTCAGTAATGTACAAAGTAGCAGTACCACCTTATTTGGTAGAAAAATTGCTCAACAGTCACCATATCCATTTACATGCATGTATGGCAACAATATGAAACAAGAACACTGGAAGTGAAAACAATTACCATACATAAAGATACATGTAAACAGTAAAACCTCTTTATAAAAGCCCAACCCCCCCTCCCCTATGTCATTTGCCACCTCACTTTACGCCACAATTTTTGAAAGTCCACTTTTCCATATAACTTCATTTAAAGTTTCCCTCAACCTATTGCCAAACACCTTTATACATGTAATACCAAATTTTGGCTAAACAAATGGTGGCAATATAACAAGGTTTCACTGTATAGGTCTACCAGGGTAAAGTAATAAAGTGGCACATCCTGGTTCAGTCAAAAACCAAAACAATACGGTTTTCTTTCAAAAAATAGTTTGTACGTGTAAAACATATTGCCTTGCATGGACTCCATGCATTACTGAATCTCTAATACTTTTAAGACAACAAGTAGCTTGTCACCTGTTATTTGATTTAGACTCATTTTGTTTGAAAACATGTGCAAATTTACAAATGTACCTTGGTAGACCTGTACATGATATACATTTGTACATTGTACATGTACAGTTCTACTTCTACACATACACAATGTAGTGAATGTACAACACACCAAGATGTGTTTCCAAACACAACATACATGTAAATTATAACTTGGGTGACAGACTTGGTAGTTAAAGGCTAAAAAATGCATGTACATGTATTTAAAGTGATATAAGCTGTCACAGTGATTATTTTTGTCCCCTGACATATAGTTGAGAATATGATAAAATGTGTGTTCAAATACATTATCAAACGCGTAAAACGTTGTAAAAGATCTTCTTTTCGAAGTTATTTGTTTTATTTGAATTTAAGTTTTCCCGTACCTTAAAAAATCCAGATGTATTTCTGTATGCAATAACCTTTCACATAAACTCTTTCTCCATATCAAATGTACTTAACACGTAGTTCGGTCAGGGGATCTCGGTCCTTTACACGCTCGGACTATGTTAAAGTTGGCCGGTTTTTGTGTGTTTAATATTTATTTTTAAAATACAGGACGTGATTTTTACTGGAAAGTGCATGTATTAAGTAAAATATATGCTTTCAGCGCTATTTTAAATGCCTGAAGAAAATCGGATGAATATATGAATAAATATATCAGGTCACTAAAAGAAAAATTTCCTATCTTTAATGTTACCTATGCTGACGTTGACAAAATCAAAACAATATAACTGTGAAAAAGTATGTGTACCTCATGTTTCAGAATCGTGCCGCCATGTCCGGTGGAGTTGGCAGTTCATGATCATATGTGTCAAGAATGATAAAGCCGAGAATGCGATGGGACGACTTAAAAATGGGTCGAGATCACCTGATATACCTGGCACGTGGACAACTTCAGAAACGAATGTTTTGAAAGACAAACTTTGCTTGATTTAGGTATAAAATGATGATGTATGAAAATAAACGCAAAGAGTAATAAGAATAGAATGTATATTAACTGCAAATAGCACTTGTTTAATGGTCAGTCGGTAATCTTCAAAAAAAAAATTACCGAAAATTAATTTGCAATGCTCAAAGTATGGCAGACAAAATATAACTGATATGACGGGTTATGTTTGAAAAGATTGTTGCAATTTTGCACATGCATTTGTTATTCTGACTACCTGACGGTCTCTTTGGAATATACCATATTTGACCTAAAAAGGGCACCGGGCGAGGGTAATTGGAGTACAGGGCGCCTTTATTTTGACATTTTTTCTTTCATGATGCACATTTTGATTACGTTGCCAAAAATGGTAAAATAATCTGCTAAGCAAAGTATCTACAATGTATAGGCCCTATAGCTGTTTGTACTGAGTTAATTACTTTGTAATCCGCCCGATATATTAATCGGGAAAAAGAAACAATGTAGTAAAATTTGTTACTCACTAACTGCGAGATCAGGAAACAGGCATTACGACTACGAGTGATACATGCCTAATACAGATACTTCATTGAAGCCGACAATTTGGACAATTTCTTTGATTTAATGCGATCTCTGACATTCAAAGTGTAAAACTGGTATTATGCGAAATTTTGGTAATTGCAGCAGTTGGTTTAAAATGACAGCAGTAGACAAAATGGGAAGTTTGAAAGAATTCAGTAACGGAGTAAACAAATAATTGGACGAGTTTCACATTTCTTTGTAGCAAAAAATATGATAACTATTATTTTTACGATAATAAATACAATTTAATTGACAGGTATTTCAAAAAGAAAAAAAAACATAACTATGACTCATTTTGTTGACAAACGTCAATGGCGATCTCCCTGCATCAAAGAAATCACCGACAGAATCCAAAGTATTGCTTACAACATAGTTAAAAGGTGTTCTTTTGCAGTTTTGAGGGTATAGTTGATATTTACTGCACTAAAAAGAAAAAAGTGCGATGATGTCAGGCAGTAATCTAAACTAATTAAAAATATAAAGGTCATTTTTTTCAAACAGTCAATAGATCTACATGAATAAAATATCCAGGGGTGCCCTTATTAGAGCAGGCGCCACTTCAAGGACAAATACGGTATATGAGATAGAATATCACATAAAATGGGCATGTAAAGTTTTTCATCCACGACAGCTCATATCGCTTTAAGCTACAACAGGGTTTTCCCTTACGCATGATTTCTGCGTCTCTGATGCATAAAATCTTTTCAGGACGCAAAACATGAATATTAGTGAGTCCGTAAGGATGCACAAAAACTCAGTAATTTTGTTTCAACCTGAGACTGAAAATGTGTGCCTTTGTTTTCATGCATTTTTTAAAAATTTCATTGACTTGGGGTATTCAGAAATTTAACGAAGGACTCAGGAATTTTGTTCTTGTGGGTCCCCGGGACTCACTACAACAACATCCTAGGGAAAACCCTGCTACAGTAATGCATGGAATTAGAGCAAGGCAAAAAGATACCTGTACATGCTTAGTTTTGGAAAAAAGACAGTACTGTTTTGGTTCCTGACAAAGCTTGGGTGTGCCACTTGATTTAATCAGTTTACCAGTACATGTATCTTGCATTTTGGTAATTATATATATATATAAATGTTAATCATGACCTATACATAACATGGATACCTGTTTATAATCTGTAGATACATGTATACAATGTACACACATTGCATGAAATCAACTTATCAATTTATGAAACCAAATACATTTATCTCATTAGAAATAAATACATTGTAAATATTTCCTTATCCAGATCTTAATGATCAATATATACATGTATACATGTACATGTATGTTTTAATGAAACTGATTAGGTATACGTACTTGTACATTGCCAATAGTCCTTTACAATAAGTAATTTGTCCTTATGTCAGTATATATATATATATATATATATATATATATAATATATATATATATATATATATATATATATACACACACACATGTACATACATTTGTACTCTGTACATACTTGTACATGTACATATGTATGCGTAAAAGTTTCAAATGTAGTATACAGACCTGTATGTGTACATATCTGAAAGAGGTGCACCTTGACAAAAATTTGACTTGTTTAATAAGCAATATGTACATGTACACTGTACAGGAAAATGAAATAATACCAGTACTGTACAAATGTACATGCACATGTACATGTACATGTATGATATAGTGATAGTTCATCAAACTCAAGAGTAAATGAAACTGTATCTGTACCACATGCCAATAATTAGCGAACCATATTATTAAGATTAGATAATGTACATGTACATATACATTGTACCTTGCATATAAACATTAATTATATCAGATATCATTCTTTAATTAGGAAAGAAAGACAAATGAGTACAATGTACATGTAAAAGAAGTGTTTGCTGCATGTGTATGTACAATGTTAACTCATTAACCCCTGAAGAACAATGGACTCTTCTGTAAATCCATGAATTACATACAGGCCAGTAGTCAGTACAAATAAGTCTCTAGGGGTGAATGAGTTAATAAGCAAAGTGGACATGTGAAGCTATGCTCGGTGAAAGCATTTATACTCTTCTTTCCCTCTGACTCAAAATCATGGATCCACCCTAGCTTGGTCTGTATATTTTGGATTTGATGGATTTGGTTTGCCCTACATATCGGGAAAGATATTTTCGTTTGCACTTTCTCAGCATATATGGATATTTATAAAATTTATTTCTAAATAAAATTTGCATTGGATCAAAATGTATATGATTTTCCCTTGGTTTATTATCAGCTAAAGATCTGAAAATTTAATATTCAATGATCTTGTCACACACCCCCTCAAAAAAAAAAAAAAAAAAAAACCCAAACCAAACCAAACAAACAAAATACCTTTGGACCGCCCATATTAAGTGGACATGTGAAGCTGAAATGGGCTATCGTACATGCACTATAAAGGATATCTCAAACACTTGAATGATAGAAACAGTTTGTTTACATTAGAATTTTAGATTTTTTTTTGTATAGTGTTTAACACCATACATGTACTCAACAATTTTTTAGTTATACATGTACAATGTATATGTATGCATGGTGGCGGCCAGTTTTTGATGAGGGGGGAGGGGGGGGGAAAGAACCTGGTTACAATGTAAATGTACTTGGAAAGAGACCACTGTCTGACTGACCTTTCATAAGTAAACTCGAAAGTTTACTTGTTTATTTCCTTTTTTTCAATATTTCTGTAATTTAAAATCATTTTGTTTTATTAAATTTTTTTTAGTTCTCCTGTTCTCCTTTTGGCAAAAGTAACCATTATAGATAAATTGGCAACATTAACAGGTCCTTTGCATGACCTAAAATTGGCTCAATTAGCAAGAAGCCAGAGACTTGCATGTAGAACATATTTTCTCTATACAGTATAATTATAATATACATGTACATGTATACAATACCCCTGGCAAATAGTGAAATATTTGTCATACATGTAATGGAACCGATTCCCTCATCTCTAAACTAGAGCTAGATCTACCATTGATTATAAAACAACACAACACATTTGGTTAAAGATTAAGGTTCCACTGATGATCCCTCAATTTGCTGATTGCGGTGGGGGTATTTATATATATGTATGTATGTGTGTATATATATATATATATATATATATATATATATATATATATATATATATATATATATATATATATATATGGGTATATGCATATACAACTACAAGGAAAGGACCACCACTATTACCATGTGATATCTAGAATTCAAGATAACCAAAATTTTAATTACCGTAACAAATTTATCTATCCATCATTCCAAAAAAAATCAAGACCAGTCATTCAAATTCCTTATACATTTGTAACTGGTAACTAGTAAAAACACAATACACTATTTACAGTTAACCAGGAGTTCAAAACTCCCCAAGTCCGAAGTCTTGGACTTGGTTAATTCTGGTTTGGACTTGGCATTTAGAAATACAAGAAGTCCTAGGGACTTGCCTCATCTGCATTCCTTTTAATTTTACTGTATTACTTTTTGACAAAATTCAGCAGACTTCGAAATTTCTAAATTGGACTTGCCAGAAATTTACTCTCCAAGTCCTGGACTTCAGTATCTAAAAAAATAATTTTGAACCCCTGAGTTTACAAAACAAAAAGTAAATAGCAAAATAAAATGAAAAAAGAAATGTATAATCACATATCAATACCTAACCTTATCATACTCATACAAAGTAACAAACTGCTTCAGCTTGTGCCAAGTTGTGGCCTCCCCCCTCGAAAAATAAAAGAAAACAAAATACCGAATTCAAATCATTTTGTGATTGAAGGCCGTTACAAGGTTAATCTAGTATAGTTATCCATTCGGTATGACGATTTATCATGACAAATAATATTAGGAATCAATTATTCATGACAACATCACACCCTGTCAATTTCTGGATCCGTCAAATTTCGACAGTTGAAAAATCCAATATTTTACACGTTTAAAATTTAAATTATACAAGTGACAAAAAACCAACAATTTGTAAACAAGGAGAATATCAACTATTAACGTCATTTTAAACAATTATTTTCGGGGACCATTCTTATTAAAGATGTACACATTTTTAAAAAAGTTTCAATTCAGCATCAACTTCTGTCAACACGGAGTCTGACTGCAGCCATTGTCGTAAATTACACTAGATTAAGGAATTACCTACCTTCCATCGAAATTCAGTGGGAGAGTAATGTCGTATCTGTTCTTTGGATCCATCGGTATATTATTAAGCACAATTTTCTCGCGTCATTTTTCAAATGTTTCAGTTTAAAATCGCGCTAATGAATTCACTTTTCAAGTTTCCGCCATCTTGAAATATAATACCAATAGGCATGCGCAACCTTGTTGTGCTTTTGGACTTTATCATTGTAGCAAATTGAAAAGGGCATAAGTTCCGATGGTAAAAGTTTTGTGATCACAGGGGAGTAACTCGTATAAAAAAGACGGAGTATACTTTTCCGTTTCTTCCTGTGGTTAAAAAGAAATTACGAAAAATCCTAGTTTATCGAACATTTTACAACACAGGAAGATAGTTAAAAATAAATGAGCACGCACAGTCAAGAGTAAATCTTGATTTGCAGATAAGGCCGTTCCAATATTTTTTCTCTGTTTAGCATCTCCTGATAGATAGATTTCTATATATTGAGACAAAAAAACATCTAGGGAAAACATTTGGAACATAGTTTAAACATGAACATTATTTTCATCATTATAAAAACTAACAATTCATAGCCATAAATTATGTATTAGTGTGTGCCAAAGATACAGTAGCTATGGATTTCATAAGTTGAATTTTGGTTTTCTTGTGTTAACACATTAGGAAAATACTTTAATTATGTAAATAAAAGTGCATTTGTTCTCATTAAAATGTCTCGTGCATTTTCTGTCGTTTTATGGGTTTTTTTCTGATAGAAAGATATATATATATTTTATTTTAGGGTGGAGTTAAACATAAAAAAAAACTTAGACAGGCCTAATGCAAAGACAATGGTTTTGTCCATCTGATTTTTCCTTTTTTAGAACATGTAATCATTTTGTTGTCATATTAGGTTGTTGGTAGAATTCTCGAATACGCGTTTAGAACTAGCTATAGGCTCTGAGGATGACAAAATGTATTATCAATAACAGAAGGTAGGGTGTAAACATTTGTTGACAAACAATCTGTCTTGGTATGGGTTTTGATGCTTTCTTATATCAATATTACATCAATATTATTAATTTAGTTATTGACACCCCATGTTGCGCGTCTGCCATTCGTCCCTTTGAGACCGGCAGATATGTGTATTCTTTGAGTGAGCAGTATTTCCATTTTTTTTTTAAATGCGATCAGACCGGGAATCGAACCCAAGACCTTCCGAATACTAACTAGACACTTTTACCAAATGAACTATCAGGACCTGGACCGACACCCTCTGAATTACTACACTCTTCCCAGTGTCATGGTTCAAAGGGTGTCGGCCCAGATGGCTCAAGTGGTAGACTAAAGAGCGTCCACTCGGTATTCATCACACAAGTTCCATTGGACCATGTATATTGATAGCTCTTATAGTACTGATCACATATGAAAAAGTTGTATGACCATTTACAACCACCCAAATTTTTTTTGAATAAATACATCATCAATGTAGCGCTCTAAATGCATAATTATATGGAGTACATTTGTGGATGTCATAGGCGTAGGAACCGGGGGGGGGGGGGCACTTTTTTCACATACATTTATTTTATATATTATCATCACGCCTGGAATCCAGAAAAAGGCTTCCAAGAGCTTTTCAATTAAGCCTACCAAAATTTTCGCGCCTCGCAACGCTCCGCGAAAACAATTATATACTCTTGCTTCCCTCTAACTAGAAATCCTGGATCCCCCCCCCCCCCCCCCCCATTTTGTTTCACATACAATTGTAATATTATCATTACGTCTGGAATCCAGAAAAGAGCTTCCAGGGCTTTTAAATTAGGGCCTACCAAAAGTTTCGCGCCTCGCTATGCTCGGTGAAAGCATTTATACTCTTCTTTCCCTCTGACTCAAAATCATGGATCCACCCTAGCTTGGTCTGTATATTTTGGATTTGATGGATTTGGTTTGCCCTACATATCGGTAAAGATATTTTCGTTTGCACTTTCTCAGCATATATGGATATTATAAAATTTATTTCTAAATAAAATTTGCATTGGATCAAAATGTATATGATTTTCCCTTGGTTTATTATCAGCTAAAGATCTGAAAATTTAATATTCAATGATCTTGTCACACACACCCTCAAAAAAAAAAAAAAAAAAAAAAAAAAAAAAACCAAACCAACCAACCAAACAAACAAAATACCTTTGGACCGCCCATATTAAGTCTGTCAATTTAATGAAATATCAGCTAGCCGAAATAAAACGAGTCGCAGTGTGATAATTAACTCTCTGGGCTTTTAAAAGTGATCATATCTGGGAAACAATGATTTTGTGTCTGGAAGCAAGAGAATACCGAAATATTTTTAACGATAAAGAGGTCAAAATTGAATGTCTGGAGGATACTAGGACGAAATACTTCCCCGATTTTAAGTAACTTTTTTGTTGACCCAACATTCTTTTGGGAAGGGTAACATGTGATTTACTAACGGATCAAGCCTACTAGGCGTATTTTCGCTCTGGACAAGAAAATGCTTTCAGAAAATGCTTCTACAGGCTTCCAAATTAAAAAAAAAAATTATTGTTTTTATTAGATGCACAAAACACGATCCCTAATTAAAAATATCGTCCTCAAAATTAATCCAAAACTTGAAAATTTTGCGTAGAGAGCAGGGAAATTAGGTGTAAAAAGTCGGAAAATTAAAAACAAATTTCCAAAAATTTTCGCGGCTCGCTCCGCTCGGCGAATGTACTTTAGATTTACACTCACTAAAACTTTTAATCCTTCTGTCTGCTTTCATGATATGTGCATTGCATCACAATAAGTATAATTTTATGTTACCAGCCTAACAAAACATCAACCTTTTAAAATTTTTCTAGATCCGCCACTGTTGTATATATTTATTCCATAATCAAAAGGCTTATGAAAACTATTTTTCTACCGGAAAAACATTTCATGAAAAAAAAAATTAGCCCTCCAACTTTTGGTTTGCTTCCTACGCCACTGGATGTGGTCACCCTCTTGTCGTCTATGCCAATTTTGATGCGGATTCATTGTTTGTTTTTTATTTGACTTTGACTATGGACTCACGGCGGATGTGACCGATCAACAAGTAATGCTTACCACTCCAAGCCACCAGGGCCCAAAGTCACCAAATTTACTCCTTGCGTCCGTGGTCCGCTGTCAGTCCATCCTTTAACAATTCTTGTTATCGCTATTTCTCAGAAAGTATTGAAGGGACCTTTATAAAATTTAACATATAGGTTCTCCTTGAGGTCTAGTTGTGCACTGTACATTTTCAGGCGGATCGGATTACGAAATGGATGCCAGGCGTCCATCTTGTATTTTGACAATTAAATTTTGTTATCGCTATTTCTCAGAAAGTACTGAATGGATCTTTATGAAATTTTAGATATAGGTTCTCCTTGGGGTCTACTTGTGCACTGTACATTTACAAGCGGGTCGGACCACAAAATGGCTGCCAGGCGGCCATCTTGAATTTTGTCAATTAAAGTTTTTATCGATATTTCTCAGAAAGTACTAAAGGGATCTTTATGAAATTTGACATATAGGTTCTCCTTGAGGTCTAGTTGTGCACTGTACATTTTTAAGCGGGTCGGACAACAAAATGGCTGCCAGGTGGCCATCTTGGATGTTGACAGTTAAATATTGTTATCGCTATTTTACAGAAAGTACTGAAGGGATCTTTATGAAATTTGACATATGGGTTCTCTTTGAGGTCTAGTTGTGCAGTGTACATTTTCAGCAGGGTCGGATCACAAAATGGCTGCCAGACATTTTGACAATTAATGTTTATTATGTATTTCTTGAAAACCATTCACATGTCTACCCCTAAGTCATATATATTCTTGTTTGTTATGGCTAGACATATTCATTGGTGTATGATAGGGTCACTGGGGTGGGGGTCCTGAAATATATATTTTTACTTATAACTTAAAAACCGTTCACAGATCCACCCTTACACCAGATATATTTTGGATTGTTATGGGGAGACACATTTAGTGGTGCATATGCGTGTCCTGCACCACCCCTGGAATTTATTTTGCTTATAACTTAAAAACCGTTCACAGACCCATCCTTAAACCATATATATTATTGATAATTTTAAAGAAACACATTCATTGGTGTATGATAGGGTCATTGGGGGGTCCTGCCCCCACCCCCTGATATTTATATTTTTACTTATAACTTAAAAACAGTCCACAGGCCCACCCTTAAACTATATATATTATTGATTGTTATGGGAAAACACATTCAGTAATGTATGTTGGAGTTCTGTTACATATGATATCAATGTCGAAACCAGCGAGACATAATTATGTGTAATTTTTGTTTTACTCAATGCAGGTCATGACCAGCATTTTCACTTTTAGAGATTGACAAGTATGGTTAACCTATCTTGGATTATAGTACTTTATGTTTGGAATTGTTATAATCTTGTGAGAAAGCACTTGACAAATAATTAGGTTTTTGTTCAAATTCATTGTTGAGCTTCAGAAAAAGAGAAAAGAACAGTTTGACATAGATCAAATGAAGAACACTCGATGGTGGGCACCAAGATTCCTTACACTGCATTGTATACTATTCCATGTATATTGTATAGTTTAGGTCTCCTGCGCCTGGCGCCACTAAATACAATAAGTACATGTACTTACTCGTTTTTTCCTGATTTGGAGGTGAACACATACAACTTTTATACTTCAGTTGTGTACGTCTTTATCATAAATTTCTTAAATGATGACCAACGAATATGCTCATCTAAAATACCTTCAGAAATATAAAAATGACTAAATATATCTACTCAAATATTTGAGTACCATACTTAAAGTATTTTTCATCTTTATGGGAAAATAATTTATTTGACTAAATGTTTTTTATGTGATTAAAAATATTTTTTCGACAACAATTGCATCCTACAGTATTACAAACAATTATATAGCAAACAACTACCAGGACTGCATTTCATAGAAAGTCGTACATCGCTAATCAGTCAATTTTCCTCGCAAAATTCATACAGAATGCGTATGTTAACGTATTCCTGGGTATTAAATTCGCTCAAGATTAGTTACTAATTGTCTTTCTGATATTTCACAAATGTAAGGTATTATATTCACGGGTATTTAATTTCGCGGAGATGTATTTTACCGTGAATATAGCGAAATTAATTCCCCGCGAATAAAAGCAACTATACAGTAGTATGCTACCAACCACACTCCTCACAGTGGGTAACGGTCCATGTAAGTCAAGTCGAAGAGCTAGCGTTGCCGCTTTTTCAGAGTTTGGTGACCGACGAGTGCCCTAGGTTCTCTTAAAAAGTTCTAAACAGCTTTTAAACTTACTAGTATTTCGTTCAACACCACTCTGATTCTACACATAAATACACCAAAGTTGATATAAAAAGATGCTGGAATTTCTAATACTTTGATATATGCAATTGTCATATTGTAGACTGAAATTGTTCATCATTTTATGGACAAATTCAAACGAAAATAATATTTCACTTTTTCCACGTTATCTGAAAAAAAAATACTGAAATAAGTATAAATCGATACAGTACTTTATTGAACATCCCGAAATATTAATACATATTTTTCTTTATCCTATCATAGCTCCAGCTAAACTTGTTTTTGTACCTGAAAATAATGAAAACATTAAAAAAATAATAATAATAAAGTATGTAAGATATATGTCAAGATAAAATTGTCTAAATATTAAGAAAACATAATTTGCTACACAATGACACTTGCAGAAAAGTTTTATTTACTCTTATCAAAATCAATGATTTTCCCATGGAAATAAAGCATGGTAGGCCTACTCAAAGGTTTAGAATATACTCAAACTATTTGTTAATATACATGTATTTTTCATTGCTATTTTAAATTGTATGCAATAATTGTACAAATTTATTTTAGCATTGATTCTTTATTTTACATATCAAAATGATACAAAACGAATTCAAGATGAGTATATAGTGAATTGCGTGTCTTTGGGCCATGGTTACAATACGATGGGAAAAACTGAAAATATAATAAAGGTAATAACCGGAAACACAATTGATATTTTAAGCGAAAATAAATAATATATATATATATATATATATATATATATATATATATATATATATATATATATATATATATATATATATATATATATATAAAAATCAAAGCATAACCCCCCCAAAAAAACCATAAAAATAAAAAAAAAAAAAAATAAAAAAAATAAAATAATAAAAAATAAAATAAAAATAAAAAATCCACACACACATACACATTCCATGCCACACTGAAACACCGCATGTTACTATCTTAATGTGCACAACATACTTGTTTGTTTGTTTATTGTTGTTTAACGTCCCACTCAAGAATATTTCACTCATATGGAGACGTCACCATATGCCGGTGAAGGGCTTCAAATTTTGGCCTATGCTCGGCACTTACGGCCATTGAGCAGTGAGGGTTCTTTAACGCGCCGACACCTACTGTGACACGGGACCTCCAGTTTTTACTGTCTCATCCGAATGACAGGAAACCAACCTGTCGCCGGCGGAACTCGAACTCACGACCTCACGATCCAGAGTCGAGCGCGCTATCGACTGAGCCAGGCCGGCTCCACAACATACTCAAGGTTCTATTTGTTGTTTAATGTCAAACCATCTTGGCCTTGCAAGCAGGAATCCCAGGGTGTACTGATCTGTTTCGAGTAGAATCTGGATATTGTTAACAAGAGTACCGCAAATGGTACATAAAACACCGTCATGTTTGTCTTTTGGAGGATTTATATAATGACAGGTAAATTTAAAGGTGTGTGGTTCCCCGGACTGGAAGTAAATTTGTGTACAGTGATCTTGACATCATAGGTATTACCTTAAGTCTAGGACATTATACACCCCATTCTCATAAAGAACATATGTGCCAGAAATTGAGTAGTAGAAATTATTACAAAATATCTCAAACAAATGAATGGTAGGACCTTAAGTCAAGGGCATGACAAAAAGCCTTACCATACCATAAATTTGTGTTAAGAATGAAATGGAACAAATAGAGTATCAGAAAAATAAAATCCTAACAAAACATCCTTGTTCAATATGACCTTAACATTAGACGTAATACCACGAGTCAAGGTCATGCAACTTCACCTTCAAATAAGAAAGATGATTATGTGCCAAGAACGAAGATGAACAAATACAGAATAAGAAGAATATGGTCTGGACGAGAATATTCTATTTATATCTACAGTACCCTCGACACAAGAGGTATGTCTAGGTCATGACAAGGTCATGTTACAACATATTTCAATAAGAAACATTTGCACCAAGAATGAGCTTGTAAACATAATGAAGCATAAACCGTAGCCCAGACAAAAATTCCATCCAAGACAATAATGACCTTGACATCAGCAACATATCCTTGATTGATGACACACCAACATCCAATCTGTAACATTTTTACCAACTATGATGATAACATGATGAAACATGCGGACATTATATGATGCACAAGAACGACAACCGCTAAACCATGATACATCCCACCAAACGCCGGGCATAAATACAGACGGCCTATTGCCAGACGTAGACTCAAACATTCAGACGAGACTTTGAACCAAGGTTCCATGACACCGTATTCATGTAGCAGTACGGAACTCTCACAGCATTTCTATAAATCAAAGGTACAGGTAAATTACAGAATTCACATGTGAAAAAAAACAAACAATAGAACAAACAACAACAAATACACAACATATAATTAAAATAAATAAATTATGGACGATTTTATTGGTTAAAAAGAAAGAAAACATTTGGCTCAATTCTCAATAACCGAATAATAGAACAAACAACAACAAATACACAACATATAATTAAAATGAATAAATTATGGACGATTTTATTGGTTAAAAAGAAAGAAAACATTTGGCTTAATTCTCCATAACCTGAACGATAATTTGCCACACCCACTGACATATCAGTCCATTCTTTTGTTGACGGCGGTTGCAACGGACCGAGTATATATATATATATATATATATACTGATATACTAATTGAAATTTTACCTTGTCCATTCGAAGCTGTTGTGATGTTCCATTCGTAAGTTCCACCATACAATTCTAAAGATAAATTTTAATAAAAAGATCATGTAAAAAACACACACACACACACACACACACACACACACACACACACACACACACTATATATATATATAATATATATATATATATATATATATATATATATATATATATATATATATATATATATATATATATATATATATTCTTCCTGGGGCACAGGATGCTGAGCAAAAAACACTGTCACCAGATTCTTCCTACACCACTGAAATTGGCTACTACCAAATAATTGGTAAAATGTTCAGTTTGGCGTTAAACAACATAAAAAGTCAAATCCTTCATTTGGTGACGGCAAGGGAATTTTGATTTAGTGCATAAACTGCAGTTGCACACCCACATCATCAAGAATAACTTTAACAAATATTTCCCCAATGAAACCTCGACAAGAAGTTTAGCTGCAGATGACGTCAAAACGTGTGATTTCACGTAATATAATGCTATCTGCATAAATTTAACTAGTTTATATAAAAAAAACACACATCTTTATTTAATGGGGGTTCTGTTTAAAACAGTTCGGTAAGTAATATTTCTTCAAATAATTTTACTTTTACAATTGTTGTGCGTCATCCCATCAAGAATTTTCACTTAAATGGAGATGTCACCAGGTTCATTTGAAGTGCCAAAAATTTTGATCTTTGCAATGGTTTGACGACAATGCAGTGAGGGTTCTTTAATGTGCCACGCCTACCATGACAAGCGACTAATGGTTTTTAGTTTAACCCTACAGTTAATGATGAAATGTAACATAGTTTATAAACACTAAGAGAAGAACAGTCAGTTGTTTCGAAAATGATTAGCTACTATAGTACACTACACGTTCATTTCCTGTTATATCTTATATTCGAAGTAATGATCAGTCAAAAAACCAAAAAACCAAAAAAACAAACAAACAAAAAAACTCCCGCACGTAACTTTCACAAACTTCTCGTCGTTGATAACGCTGGTGACCGCCATGTTGACCTGGAAGGCGTCTACACTAAAATGCCTTGGTGTTTGTTTCCCCACCAAGTATGTACATAACAAAACGTTTGATGGAGCGAGAAAAAAAGAAACGTTTGGAAAGTCAGAGTTTTATTATTTAAACATGGCATTATTGCACAGGTATTTATATTTCGTGTTGATTATCAAGTACACCCAGAAAAGTTTTAGTATTGTGCGTGCTATAGTATTACATTTTAAAATCTTGGAATTAGAACAGTATTGTTGTTTTGTCTCTTGAGTTTATGATAAAATGTTTATAATATGTTCATTTTCATAACATATCCCACAACAAATTTAATTTTCACTTCTCATGCTGATCACTTGGAAAATTAACAGTCGCCATCATTTTAAAAAGTATTTTAGTATGATAAAGTATTCGGAATCAAATCCGCATCGAACATTCTACCACTGGGCCACTAAAAGAATCTTTGTATTACGTTAACTACGAATTTCAAGGGTGAGATTCAAGGTTGTTCACTCACCGTTATACTCGTCACATAGTCCACACGTCTGTGCGCATGCCTGGACAGCGAAATCATGGTGTTCTGGGTCTGTTAATTGGCATATGATATCTTTTGCATCCCTACAGTAGTTATTATGGTCATTGTCTTCGCACACATGACTCAGTTGACGGATACAGAATCCACAAGTTTTGGCACAAACCTTTCTTGCAAACAACCATCCGCGTTCGTCTGTAGGGTTACACGTGGTCGCAGTCGTGTCGCTACAGTAGTTGTACGGGTCGTGGTCCTTACAGGGCTCTTCTAGAAAATATCAAGATACCAGTAAGTAAACGATGAAAATGACGTCAAGATAAAGCTAAAAATGAGGCTTGTACAAAGATTCGAAAGGAGAATGTTACAGATTTCACAGCCATATTTTATTATTAAAATTTTATTTTTGCTTTGTTTTGGACAGGTAACTCAACATTTCACTTAGTGAAACAGAGTAGTCGCAAACAAAACTATTATACCGACCGTAAAATTTGCGGAACCTTGACATCAAACGCTGTTTTCGATATCCCTGCATCAATAATTTGTCAGTGAGTAGTTTACCTCTGCATATGAAATGTTCATATGTTGAGCACGCCCTGGCATATCGGATCATTTGTGAAATATAAACTCCATCTGCGGGTGATTGTGGGATATTACTATTTAAATGTGTAAAATTAACGATGGGGAAGCCGAAATCGTAGCGTTTGTCGTATAGCTTAGTTGTTAATTTTCTATAGTATATGTCTATAGTAAGTACAATGTCTAAATATAAAGCGTGTGTGATTGATTCTGTTGTATCTTTAGTTTCTAGTTTGCCGGGATATATCGCATTCACATATATATGAAAATTGTCATTATTAATTGAGAAAACGTCGTCGATATATCTAAATGTCAAATTAAAGGACACCACTAACTTTTTCATCTTTTGATTCAGCAGATTCTGAATGAAGTGTGCTTCAAATGATTAAAGGAACTGGTCAGCCAATAAATGAGCACAATTAGTTCCCATAGGAATGCCGACAGTTAGTTGAAAGGCCACGTCTCGGAACATTATAAATATATTGTCTTTTTAGAAATTCCAGCATCAACTTCAGTGTATTTATGTGTAGAATCAGAGTGGTGTTTGACAAAATAAGTATCATGATAGCCAATCACTAGGTATGTAAATTTCCGGATATCATTTTTAGTGAAAAAAACCCATTTGTCTATGATGCTAAAAAGTCTATCTAAAATTTGATTGAATTGATGATTCTCACCAGTTGTTGGCGACAGCGATGATGTCGTGGTCGATGCTGTTGTTGTGGGGCGGGTGGTGGTTGTGTTGCCATGTACAGCATTGTAGTCTGAAATATATGTATATGGCAATATTTGTAAGTTGTTACATAATTTCCGCTACCATCAAGCAAAGTCGTGTAGCGTCTACTTTGCGATAGACGTCTTCGAAAGTGACACAAGATCACCACGTAGACAGATCACGGAGCACGATCATCATTTAGTTCGTTAGGAAAATTGTCATTATTAATTGAGAAAACGTCGTCGATATATCTAAATGTCAAATAAAAGGACACCACCAACTTTTTCACCTTTTGATTCAGCAGATTCTGAATGAAGTCTGTTTCATATGAATAAAGGAACAGGTCAGCCAATAAATGAGCACAATTGGTTCCCATAGGAATGCCGACAGCTTGTTGAAAGGCCACGTCTCCGAACATTATAAATATATTGTCTTTTTAGAAATTCCAGCATCAACTTCAGTGTATTTATGTGTAGAATCAGATTGGTCTTTGACCAAAATAAGTATTTTGATAATCAATCTTTAGGTATGTAAATTTCCGGATATCACTTTTAGTGAAAAAAACCCAGTTGTCTATGATGCTAAAAAGTCTATCTAAAATTTGATTGAATTGATGATTCTCACCAGTTGTTGGCGACAGCGATGATGTCGTGGTCGATGCTGTTGTTGTGGGGCGGGCGGTGGTTGTGTTGCCATGTGCAGCATTGTAGTCTGAAATATATGTAAATGGCAATATTGATAAGTTGTTACATAATTTCCACTATCATCAAGCAAAGTCGTGTAGCGTCTACTTTACGATAGACGTCTTCGAAAGTGAAGCAAGTAGACAGATCACGGAGCACGATCATCATGTAGTTCGTTATGGGATAGGTTGCCTTTTCCTAGACGATAAAAATGATATTTATCATATTTTTTTATCTTTGAATTGTTGCACAACTTGCACTTTCAATTAAAGGTGCACGATTAGCTGTGTTTCCAAAAATATTATTTCGATCTCATAGGCGTCGGAACCGGGGGGCTAGGGGGGGCTTAGCCCCCCCCCCCCCCCACTTTTTTGCAAATATAGACATAGGACATATACGTTTCTGGCGTGTGTATGTGTTTTAAGTTGGTTTAGCCCCCCACTTTCAATTTGCTTCCGACGCTGATGGATCTTTTTCTTGTACTTAACATACGAGAGCCGTACACAGGCATATATTCCTATATACTTTGTTAAAATATGGTCAGGTCCATTGTGGTATTCATATACAAATAGAAAGGTTAATCTATTGCAATTGAAAAAGTGTCAAACCTTGGTTTCTCAAGCAATTTTCACGAAATAAATAGGAATTTAAGAATTGTCATGCCTGTTCATATCTCTTTTTTAAAATTGTATATCAATATAAAAATTATCAGATACCAAAGTATAAATCTTTAGAATGTCCAGGATATAGGTACAAATCTGGTAAAAAAAGTGGACAAACACAGACCTCTTGACATCAAAAGGTGGGATCAGGTGCCATGGAGGAGAAAGCATCCACTGTCGACCGATCACACCCGCCGTGGATCCACAGTCAAATAAAAATAAAATACATGATCCAATAGTCACAATTGGCACAGACGTGTTAACAACCGTCATCGAACAGGTAACTCAACAGAGTAATCTGTTTGTTTGTTTGTTTATTGTTGTTTAACGTCCCACTCAAGAATCTTTCACTCATATGGAGACGTCACCAAATGCCGGTGAATGGCTTCAAATTTTGGCCTATGCTCGGCACTTACGGCCACTGAGCAGTGAGGGTTCTTTAACGTGCCGACACCAACAGCGACACAAAACCTGGAGTTTTACTGTCTCATCCGAAGGACAGGAAACCAACCTGCCGCCGGCTGGACTCGAACTCACGACCTCACGATCAGGAGTCGAGTGCGCTACCGACTGAGTCAGGCCGGCTGCAGAGTAATCTAAGAAGTAAAAAAAAAATGAAAAAACAGCTAATGGTTAATGCTCCTTTAAGTTTACTTCATTCGGTGCCTCCGTGAACGATTGGATAGAGAACCGAACAGCCCATGAGCGGTTAAATTATCATGTAGTTGTGCTACTGACACGAAATGTGTGTATATCGGTAGATCTAGTACAGGAGAAAACAAAAAACCATAATATTATGTTAACCATGCGTTGTAAATGAGGTCAATCTGTCATAATGGCGTTATAAATCGGCCTTGAAATCAAATTACAAAACTTCATTTTGACACTCGATTATACAAAATACTATGTAAAATGATATAAGAATTAACAGACAAGCAAAGTTCAACATCAGTCCCCTCGGCCCGTTGGCAGTAAACGTTCGTGACGATCGGCCCAATTAGCCCGTTGGCAGTTAGCCTTCGTAACGATAGGCACAAATCAGCTCTATGGCAGTACAAAGGTGAAACATTGCCAGCATAAGTTCTAACCCGGAGATAATTTTCTATTTCGTTTGAATATAAAAAGTCGATACAACCACCATATGAGAAAAGTTGGCTCCGTGGTCATCGAGTGGTTAAATGATTTCCGCACTATGAAACCTAGATTTAAATGGGAATGAAGTATTTGACTAAAATTAAAACACATAAAATCTTGGCAAAAGTTATAATACTTGGTAAAGTTTTAGATTGAATTGTAATCATCCCCAAAAATAATAAAAAAAATTATCATATTTACCCAACAAAGTTAATATTGTAATTTCATAGGATATTGTATGATATGACATATAGAAAACCTCAATAGATAAAATGGGGGTGAGCAGATAATCTGAAACATTCTGTCTAGCAGAAATAATTATAAAGTTATTTTTTATCTCATTTCATACATATTATAAGTAACTTTCAAATTATATGAAAAAGGGTAGGTACATGACTTAGGTTTAAAGATATATTAGCTCCTCTGACCATATTCTCTCACTATATTTCCTTTGAACATTGACATACAATGAAGAACAAAGAAAAACTGTTATAAATTCTTTATTACCACTCTTATTTTGTTGTATGATGACAATGAATGTGCAAATTATATAAAAAAAAAAATGTTTGTAATATTTATCAGTTAATAGGCTTGAAGAGCCGCATGACCTTTTTGCACTTAACATAATAAAATTCAGTAAAATGGAACCCATATTTATAAAATGATTCCATGATTTAAATGTAATGTCAATTTTCTAATATTCAGAATCTGGATAACTTCTTGTCTTAATCTCCATATGAGACCGAGAAAATTAGGGTCAAAGTTCAAATATAGGAGTTTCACCAATATATATATCAGAGCCCTCCACAATTTTAGTGTTTTATGTACACCCTATAGAAATTGCTCCCCCATGAATGTGAAATGTAAACGTTGATTTGAAAATTACATCTCGAATACTTGCATTCCTTGCTAATGATGTAATACTAAAGATTGGCAGGGATATTACTGTTCTTCCTTTTGAAGTGGAAGGTGTTTATTGTGACCTTTATGTACTTAATTTAATGAATTTCAGTAAAATAGCACCCATATTTATTAGGTGATGTCGATATGTAAACGTAATGTCACTTTCTAATATCCAACCTCTAAATAGCTTATCATCTTAACTTTCAAGAGACTAAGAAAAAATAGGGTCATAGCTCAAATGTTCAGAGTGTCACCTAATTGTATCACCCTCACCCCCAAATTTTAGTGTTTAAGTTCTATCGGTACATAATGTATACCCTTACAAAGTTGTTTACTTATGAGTGTAAATGTAAACATTGATTTGAACATTATATCCAAAATACCTGCTCTCCATGAAAACCATGTAATAATTCAAAATTGTTGGGTTTACTGTCTTTCCCAGTAAAATGGAGTGTGTTTAGAATGACCTGTATGCACTTAAGTTCATGAATTTGATTTAAACTGCACCCACATATATACAGAAATATCACTATGTAAAAATAATGTCAATTTTCAAATAACCAGCATCTGATTAGAGTTTTCGTATTAATTTCCATATTGGACCGAGAAAATATAGGATTATAGTTCTTATAATACGAGACAATTGTCCTTATTTCCAAATATAACTCAAGTGAAAACATCAATTAAAGGGGCATTAGCTGTGTTTACCAAAAATTATTTTGATTTTCCCTACCTTTACTATCTGTACTTTATGTACGATAAAAAATATGAGCTATAAATAGGCATAAAAATCTCATATTCCTATATATTTTGTAAAAATAAGGTCAGGTCCAGACTGGTATTCCTATACAAAGTAAGGTTGAGTTAATCAATTGCAAAGTGCTGAAACTGGGTTTCTCAATCAATTTTCACAAAATAT
Source organism: Atrina japonica (assembly GCA_030159075.1). NCBI lineage: Eukaryota > Metazoa > Mollusca > Bivalvia > Pterioida > Pinnidae > Atrina > Atrina japonica. Next base: position 274,089 of record BROG01000093.1, on the reverse strand, counting down.
ATAGGAATTTAAGAATTTTATGTCTGTGGATATCTCTTTTTTGTTATTGCATATCAATTTAAGTTGTAAAAAAGGGGAATAAATTTGGGAAAAAAACACAGCTAATGCCCCTTTAAATCTACATTCATTACCAACTTCAGAACTCAGTATTGCATTATCTACATCATTAAAGAATGTGTACTTTTACTATGAATTATACATTTCTGTGTAAATCTTTTGAAATGAGAAGGTTATTCTACAGGCTATCATTATCTTGAAGAGAGAAAACAAATTTTAAGAATAGTATTATCCTTTCACATGATGCATCTTCGTAGGATCTCATTCAGGTAGGCTCTATAGATTTATATATACTTATTCCTCAAGTCCAAAGGTTATGAGATTGAAAAACAAGATTAACCTGAAGGTGATATCAGGTTGTTTTGAAAATGTTGACAGGCACATGAAGAAGGTGAAGCAATAACTCCTGGTAGTTATACATATTCTTGAAGCAAAAAGGTATCAACTTGGAGTTTGTCCTCTTATTTCCCTCAATGTTTCCTATCTGTATTGACTGGTCTTGCTGGTTCTTCAATTTGATCCACATGTCAACACATTTCAATCCCAGAACACTAATCCCATTTCCTTACCGACAAAAGTCATCCGTGCTATTTAGACATTGTTTTGGTTATAGAGAATGTTTGTCGTCAATCATTTTGAGAAACTCTGTTCTGTTATAAGTGTTCAAAAGTTTGTTATGGGTAAGAGGCGGCTGCACATAGGTGTTTTTAGTAAGTCTTTTGTTTTGCTTGATACCATCTCCGGCATGTGCCTGTGCAGCAATAAAATTATAATTTTGATAACAGTTAGCAAAATACAAAATGTAAATGTATATACACATTTTTACTACACCTATATGCACCATCTAATACGTTTTAAGGATGTAATGATACATGTACCTGTAAATATTGTCTTTCTTAAGTGACTTCTAATTAAAATTTCACTTCAGCCTAAACAAAATTATGTACTCAGTGGGAGTTCTTTGCCATGCCATGCCTATCTTGACACTGGTCCTTGGTTTTAAGCCTCAAAAAAGAAATTGTGACTTTCAATTTGTATGCAGTGTGCTTCACGAAAGAAAAGTCAATTTTTAAAAGTGTTTGAAACTGATGCTACACATACATATTATCATATCGTAGCATGTGATATCATAAGTACATCAATAATAAAGTGCTGGCCATTTGATTTGGCCATTTGATAAAATGAGAAGTTGCTATTCATACTACATAACTCAGCGGAGAGCGAACCTGCGACGATCAGAAGTGAGAGACTTCATGGGTTAATCGCTATGCTTAATAGGTAATTTGTAGTTATTGTTTTTGAGACAACATGATTTATTGAACGTGTTCGGTTTTGTAAGATGAAATTAAGAGTACCATAGTCCAGTAGAAATAATGAAAAAGGTCAAAAAAATTGCAACAGAATTTATTTTTGCGGCATTCATTTCAGATACTCATCCCTTTTAACCACTATCAAAAGTTTACCAAAATCAACCGATGGGAAATTTGCCAAAAATCACATTTCAAAATTTTGATTAGCATTCCAAATTGTGGGTGGTAGGGTTTGGTAATCTTGCTGCTATATCAATAAATGACTAAAAACTAATGGCTTATTTGGTATCATTGTATTGCTTTTTATTGATGTATCTTTCATCTCACAATCGCTTTATTGAAAAATATGCCCATAGCTAGTGGCATCGAAATGATTCAAGTCACGTGACTTGTGTAAAAATATGTAATTCCAGAATCGACATAAATTCTGATGTGGCAGTTTATGCAATAGAAAAGACAAGATACCTTTGACGACTTTTGGATAGCTTCTAGTCAGGCTCTAAAGATTGCTATATACTGATAAAGAAATGATTTCATTAGTTAAGGTCAATGGTTATGGTCAAATATTCTATACATTCGGGATTCAACAACTGATGTCAACTTGAAGGCACCTGTCCAGTAATACCTGTGGGATTCAGTAAAGTTCAAAGGTCACGGTTAGACATTTGTGTTATTTGCACAATCAATTTTGTCGATTCAATGCTCTTAATGGACCTTTTAAGGGCCAATGGCACATCTACAAACAACTACCAGATGCCCATATCGTCATCAGTTTTCATCTGTATCCTCATTTCAAACGCTGGAGAATTCGCACAGGCAAGTTCCGTGACATTTCTTCACAGGCTTGGGAACCACGTGCACCTACTATGTGCTGCAGTCGGTTTTGCAGTTGCATCGGATTAGGTTCAGCAACCTTTCTGGAGCAGGTGGCTTGTCAGTCATGACGGGCGCCAGAATACACCATTGCTCTCCTTGCCATCCCCACTCGGTTGCTCTGAAGCTGATCGTTTCCTAACCACACCTGAACCTTGGTAGTAAACCTCGCAGCGAATGATACTTGGCGAGCAGGCAGAGATGATGGTTGGTAGAGTCTTCAGCTCAACTGAGATGGCATTTCTTGGCAATCCTGGTCAGTGAAGCGTGTCTGAATCAAGATGTCAGGTTGTGTCTTCTCGCTTCCCCCATACAAGAACGACAATGGCTTTCTCACCAAAGCGAATGACATCCTCTGCAGACAGATCAGGTATATGAACATGTCAGCAGACTCCTTCAACTGGTTGTACTTTTTCAGCCCTGTCGGTTTTCCAATGCTGAACAAGCGTGACGTTGTATCGCAGCCAAGGATAGCATGATGCAAAGGGCAAAGTTTCAGTTTACCCACGTCCCAGATTCTTTGAAACGTACCACGCCCTGGCTTCTGGTTTCATGAAGATTTTTTTTCTGCTTGAGTCCATGTGGTGGCCAGAGAAGTACAATGGATGTCAGTATCATCTGCAATCCACTACAACCATCTTATGTCAGTTGCAACAAGCTACAGCAGTTTCGACAATAAGACGATCTGCATCACCTCTGGCATGGGATCTTTTTTTCAGCGTGAGTCTCATGTGTGACTCGCAGTGCACTGCTATTGTGCTAGTTCCCTTCTGAGGTGAGTCATGTCCTTCACTGAAGGTTCGTCAGGTCACATACGTATTGCAGATATCCTGAAAGGTTACACCACGGGGCCACAGGATCGGTGATCCGCCATCCAAGACATAGATAAGTTCAGATGGACAAGGTGTCTTCCTGGGACTCAACGTACTTCCAGAGTTGCTGTTGCCCAAGCTGCTTTATTGGCTGGTCTCGGAGAACCAGTAGAATCAAACAATGCTGTTGGGTAAACTGCACAACTCGTATGCAAATAACTGCTGGGTGTCGACCATCCTCGTCTGCAGCCACCACTGTTAAAGCGTTTGAAACAGCGCTTGGGGTTCGGATATGGGACTGCTTCCTTGTTGATAGTCTTTTACACCCAAGAGTAACAGCTGTTGATTTCGTTTGAACGAATATGTAATCAAATCCTGACCTTCCATGGACTGAAAGAATCTTCTGTCCCAAAATGGGTTCCGTTCCTGCAAGAACCCTGACCAACTTGTGTCATCACAGTCGCGTTTCTGACGAGTATCAGACGCTTCCTTGTGTTGCTCGCGCTTGTGTCATAGGTCACCTCGGTGAATTCTGCATTGCTTGGTTCAACCCAGAGGCATGCGGGTAGAGATTTGACCCCATACTAAGCCGTTGCAGGACTCCGGTCATGCCTCTCCCTCGCGTAAAGGACCACCAGTGGTTTTTGAGGACTACGCATCAGCATCTGTTCGATTATCATGAGAGCCCTGCCCAGAATCTGTCACTGCGGCGTACAACGTGGTAGCCTTCCATGAATAAGGTGTGAATCTCTGGCTGGTCAGTTGCCAATGTGGACATCTGCTGCAAATAGAGATATGTGGTTCTCGCATCAAATTGTGACCGTGCAGCAGTCAAAAATATGGCAACATTTCGTAGAGGGCAGCAAGATGTAGAGTCCAGTTTTCCAGTTCGTTCTGCTCTGAGGAAAACACGCTTAAGGAATGTCTTATCATTTTCAAGTACTGGAGCCACAAAACAGCTTGTCCGACTGGAGATATTTTTCTCCTTCTCATTCTCCAGTGTATCATGGATGGTCATAACGCTAGACTTGGATTTGTCATCAAACTTCCAATCAGGGTTTTGTGAGTTAGTTGAGGTGAGCATTTATTTGTTTTGCAGTTGCATATCATACATCCGTGTCCTTGGCGTTTGGACTACTGTTGGCACATTCGTCCAGACATCGTCTCAACTCACTCTCGACCTCTGGCAAACGGCAAGGCAGTCCTCATTGCATCTGCAAGTGAGGAGGATAAGTCACATGGAAGTGGCCTCTACGAGCCCTGGCTACTGCCTTTCCATCAACATGTGCGCAACTGTGTTGCTGCCAAGACAAACTTCCAATAACTTCAGGACAACCCTGAGTTTTCCTATGAACGCCAATTTACAGCCAGGTAGTGTCATTTCAGGTGTGGAGCCCTCCCAATCCGCAGTTTCTGACTTCAAAACCACTTGTTGGTGGTTCCGTTGGCACAATAGTTTGAGCCTTCCACCACAGAATCTGCTTTGCTTGTTCAGCAAAAAGAAGCAGGGTCGAGTAGAACGCAGAGGATTTTCCAATGGGAGCCGCCTGCTTTGCACCGATCTGCATGAAACCATGACCACCCTGGACGAGGCCACTGCAGAAAGGGGGATATAGTCCATATGGCATCCAGAATGTGTGTGGGTTCTGTAACTTGGATACAGGGATCTCAGCATTTCAAGCTCCCTGAATTGGATGCCCTTTCTGTCCATTGGGATACGAGTAATGCCACTCGCAGTTTACACTTCTCCTGGGAAAACATTATTTGATGTGAACTTTCCTGTGAGCGTTGCAACCATGCCCATGCCATGGAACATCATATTGGATGAACTGCATATTCACGTGTAAACAACAGAGGTCTGATATGTAACAGCTGCACTTTGCTCAAAATTTTGTACTTCCTCGTACGAGCTACAAAATCCATGTTGGTGACAGTGAATCAATCAGGAAACGAGATCCGGAAATGATGATGCATCTGTGTGCAGCCAACCCAAGTTGCTGCAAAGGTCACGCAATCATTTTTCTAGGTCTTGCTGTTGAACAAGGAGCAATGCCCCAGAGATGCTTGTTTCCTTTCTGTGTGTGTTTTACCTGATTTTCCAGAAAAACTGGTTAACTCTAGCATACTCTGCTGTGAGGTCATCAGGGGCCTGGGTAGTCCTTAAGTGGTTCAAGAGCTCTGATATCGTTCTTGATCAATTTCGCTGGCCGTTTTAACGATCCATCTGGTCTCTTCTTCCTCATTGAGAGACTTTGGTTTCCTATAATAATCATGGAGTATGGATGCAGCTGTTCTCATTGAAGTGACGTTCGAGGTTGGTGAAATGATCTGGTCACCGAAGTGTTCCCTGGAGCTTTGTGTTTCATATACTGTGGACCATATGGTTCCTTTCCAATGAATGGGCTGACCTTAGGAATCCCACCCATTTTCTCCACTCACTTATTGTATAACTGTTCATTTCCTCATTGTCTGCCTAAAAGCTGGATAACTGCTTTAAATGCTTCTCGTTTATCACGATTTCAAGGGGCCGTCCAACACTTAGCTTTGGTTTTTTGCCAGTTTTCTCACTCAAACAAACCTCTTTGGAACATCTTTTCCCGGTTCTAAAATTTATACTGCACTGCTGGTGGTAAAATGGCATCTTCCGTGTAAATCATGTCGCGTACGACAATCGACCCATTTACAGCCTCACTCCATTCATCGCCCCTATCTCTGGTATCCTCAAACACCTGACGTTCGGACAGGGTAGGTGTCACAGCTTCGTCTTCTGTCACCACACTGGGCAGATGTACCATTGGACCTCAATCTGCTAACAGATGCTGCCTCATCCACAGAAACAAGGGCTCCACTGGCAATATTTTGGGGTTGCACCATCGTTGCCTACAGACCTTGTGAATTTTTTGCCCCAACATTGGCATCGTATCGAACACTGCTGTTCCGTTCACTACTCGGCCAGCACACCCTTTCGTGCCAAGAAATACCACATCCAGAAGAACTGCCAGTTACATATTCTTCTGACCACATTATACAAATTGTCTCTGTTGTAAACTAGTTTCGGACATTTTTTGCGTCAGTCCTAAAAGACAGGTTGTCAAATCTAGACCCACAGTATGCTCAACTAGCAATACACATGCACTACTCTTTCAGAGCAAGCTTGAAGAACTGTATTTGCGAACAACGAGGAGTCGAATGTGTGAATTCTCAAATCACATTTGGTTGCACTTCAGCATTATTTTCCACAGTAATCATATATTGCTCCCATCAGATCTGTCTTTTCGTCTGTCAAACAAGTGCCTCGAAATTCCGCCAGTTATGCAGTCGGCGCTTTTTAGACCTCAACTTGCAAAACTTCCTCAAATCGTTTTGCGACCAGACATTGGATTGAATATATTTATAAAAACACAGTCCAACTTTTGAGCTGTGGAATGAATATGTAAGGAATACAAACCCCATTATAAAACTATACAAACCATAATGTGTCAGTGTATGTTTTATTCAGATCATTGACAGAGTATGGTCGATTTTTCATCGCTGCACTGAGTTTTAATTGGATTTATTTTTTTCCTAATCTACCATTCTCATCTCCTCGATATTGTTTTTAGGGGTACATGGCCATCAGCATGATTGCTAAGATTTATATTGATCGTAGGAGAGCTGATTGGAAAAAAAATCGACTTTTGAACGTCATTTCGTTTTTAAAAAATTCACGTGATTCGAGTATTTACTATGACGATTTCAAACTGTAATTTATAATACTTACTGTAGGTTTTCAGTTTGCACAAATTGTACCACATTCGTGCATATCTGATGCTTTAACAAATTGGGAATTTTTTCGTCCCTACTTATTTTAGGACAGTGTTCATGTGATCATGCTTCCAAAAATAGGGGCGATTATTTTCCCATCGGTTGATTTTGGTGTAAACTTTTAGTATGTTTCGGAGGGATTTCGGGATTGAATGCCGCAAAAATAAATTCTGTTGCAATTTTTTTGACCTTTTCGATTTTTTGGGGTTATTTCTACTGGACTACCAGAAGAAAATCTCACATCGACTCAATCCCTGCATAAGTTTATCGTACCTTAATGTATTGAAGTTAAGCTTTCTTTTGAATTGGGCAAATAGACGGCCCACCTCTCATCATGCCGGCCTCGATTTTCTTCGTAAAAATGTCTAGATCAAGGAGCATTTGTCCTTCTCTCAATTCCAATATCGGCCTCTGTCCACATCAGTTATCACATGCACTTGGCATGTTACGAATGCAGTGGAATCTCGTTACGTCGTAATCGGTTGAATCGAAATTCCGGTTATATCGAAGTTGAACAATCGGTCCCAATTTTGATTGGTAGATAAATAAACATTAACAAAATTTCGGTTATCACGAATTCTGGATATCTCGAAGAAACAGGGGTGGTCTCTTGAACTTCGAGACAACGAGATTCTACTGTATTTTACGACATTGTACTGTTGTTGCTTTTGGACGTTTCGTCTACTTCAGTGCTTTCTCCGATTATGTCGATGTCAGGATATGCACATCTAGTAGAATAAGGTTGTGGGAGCATATAAACACGCATGTACGGATGGTAAAAGACGAGCTGCAGGGTCAGAACAGAAAACATCTCGCCAACATGACACCTGAAACGACAGGTGTAAGTAAGATGCAAAACTCGTCATTACAAACGATTTATTTACAAATGATTTAACAATAAAAAAATAAAATTATATTGCTTTTAAATATTAGAAGAAAATATTTCAAAAGTCTTGCTTTTCCAGATTTTTATTTATGCGACATACAAATTCTGGTACGACAGATCGAGTTGCGCGGTAGATTAAAAAACGTGAGAAGCGAAATACCTTAAACCGATCTCTAATCACCCCAGCTTTCTGACATGTCACGTTTTTATAGCACGAATGTATAGCAAATGTGTCATGCTTGACCAATGAATATTCGGCTTACGCATTCATAAATTTATCGAATGATAAAGGGATGTAAACATTATAAAACATAAACACAAATGAAAATCCGGAAAATACCTCTAACCTAACCCTTACCTGAAATCCTAACCCTCAACCCTAACCTGTAACCTTTAACCTAATCCTAAAACCTAAACCTGAAACCGTAAACCTAATTCCTATCCAGACTGTTGAAAAAATTCAAGATGGCTAATTAGTAGCTTTCTTAAATTGATAGATACAGGAGCTGAAAAACGGATCTTCATTTAGAACTTAAAAATGAACGTTTTAGCATATATTTTATTTGTGTACTCGGTTATGCTAATTAAAGTTAAATTAACGATATTTTGAGTGGCTCCCCCTAGAGTTGGTACAGGAAAGGCCATTTGAGTGTCTCTGAACCCTAATCAACATATTCAATGACTCAAACCTTTTGTACTAAACAAATTTCTATGGGCTCCCGATTTCTAGTTAGCTTGGTATGTTGGATAATCAGAAGTACAGTTAAACACGAATTTTCCTAAAACATATTATTATAATGATGCGCCTTGCAAACAAATACTATGATTAAATGTCTCCTTTAAGCATTCATCTGATAATTTAAGCTACGTTGATTTTGTTTGTAGAATAATTTGGGCGTGATGATAACTTTTTGATTATATCCCCTCGTCTTTGATAGTTTTCCAAAATAATAGTTAAATACATGACGACCTCGTAGGCATTTCATTTTCGACCGATGAAAATGTGAATTACGCGATCCTGTAAGTTTGTCAAAAGGCAAAAACATTTTTAATATTTTTAAACAACACTGAACACACAAAACCCAGAAGTAGAGAATTCTTTTCATAACCTTGGATAGGATCGAATCACCTAAGTTATTCCGAATAAATTCTGCGGAGTGTCGGTGACTTTATTTTAAAACATAAATTACATCTCTTTGCCATTCGATAAAATTTCAGAATCTTATAAGTCGCTTATTCATTGGCCGAACAGGACACACTAACAGGAGGTCATTCGCACGTGACCCCATAACGGATTACATTAAATCCTCTATGGGACATATCAGGAAACGGGAGTGGTGTGAGATCGGGTTTGAATTAGACTGATGAACAACCATCGGAAAATTTCGGCAATGGAGACTTCGTACTCTTTTTCTCTATCTAGTTTACTAATCACGATAAAAGCCATAATTGACACACACATAAACAAACTGCTTTAAATGAGAAAAGATGGTATTAAATCCCATAAACGGACATGGAACAATTTCGTCCACATTCATGTTTGTAAATGTGTGCGCACTGAACATTTATACTTCATAGATATATTCTTACTTGCTGCTATAAGACTGTCAATGCAGGTCTGCGTTGTACAACTGCAAGGGCTGACTGTATGGTTGCCGGTGCATGTCGGGTAGTATGAATTAACCTAAACATATAAAGAATATAAGTATATAATATAAAAAGTAAAAAATCTTCGGAACGTCTAGGATATATTGACAAATCTGGTAAGATTGGACAAACACGGACCTCTGGAAATGAATAGGTGGGATCAGGCGCCATGGAGGAGACAGCATCCCCTGTTGAACGGACACACCCGTCTTGAGTTCACAGTCAAATCCAAAATGAAATAAGTGAGGAGCGTATCCTAGTCACAATTGTTATATATGTCTGAACAACCGCTATCGAACAGGCAACTCAACGTTTCATTTAGTGAAATAGCAATCAATAGTAATCGCAAGCAAGGCTATTATACTGATCGTAAAATTTGCGGAACGTTGACATCAAATGCGGTTTTCGATATCCATGTGTCAATAACTTGTCAATGAGTAGTGATTGTGGGATATTACTACTTAAATATTGGAGATTTAAGATGCGTATGTGCTTGATTCTGTTGTATCCTTAATTTCTAGTTCTTGGGATATTTCGTACTGACATATATATGAAAATTGTCATTAGTAATATATCTAAATGTCGAATTAAAGGGCACTGCTAACTTTGTCTTCTTTTGATTCAACAATTTTTGAATAAAGTCCACTTGGTATGAATAAAGGAATTGGTCAACCAATAATGGGACAGAACTGGTTCCCATAGAAAAGCCGAAAAGATCACGTCTCCGAACATTACAAATACATGTACAGTGTCTATTAGAAATTCCAGCATCTTTTTTATATCAACTTCGGTGTATTTATGCGTAGAATCAGAGTGGTGTTGGACAAAATAAGTATCATGATAACCAATGACTAGATATTTAAATTTTCGGGTACCACCTTTAGTGAAAAACAGTTATCGATGATGCCAAAAAAAGTGTTTTAATTTTTCATGTGGAATGGTTGTGTAAAGAGTAGAAAAGTCGTATGTTTTAATACTATGAATTAGAGAAAAATGGTTTGCTTTTAACTTTTCTAAAAGTTGTTTAGAATGTTTAAGTATCCAAATTTGATTTACATCGCTTCTGGAATAAACAAATGTGCAATATTGCTGAAGTTTCTGCTTAACGACAGTCATTTTCTTTGTCCGCTAGAACCAGTACATATTGGTTATGTAATCTATCCAGCTCTGTTACCACATAAAAGTACTTTTAAAAGTACTTTGAACTAACCTAGAATTATTGAAAACATACGGTTCTTGAAACTAAACTAGATGTATACAGAAGAAAACAACCAACTTGCATATAGAATCAAACTTGTCTGTAAAGGCTACTCATATGAACAGGCAAAGTAGTTAAAAGACAGATGGTCTTTATAAAGATGTTTATTCATTATAAAAAATTAAGAAAGGTTATGTTTGGCTAGCCTTTATAAGCAGATGCCCTGTCTACAGAGGTAGCCATTTGGCTGTAAATGAATAAAGAACTTATAATAAGAGACATATTACTTCACTTACGTCACTTCTGTGACACTCGGTTTAATATTAAAATCTCAGATACCAAAGCACGAACCCTAAGGATGCCCAGGATACATACACAAATCTGGAGAAAAATGGATAAACAAAGACCTCTGGAAATCCAGAGATGGGATCAGGTGCCATGGAGGAGGAAGCATCCCCCGTTGACCGGCCACATCTGCCTGTTTCACCGAACATACCTATGATTTTCATTTCTCTGCTTTTTCAGTCCTAGGTATGGCATAGTACTGTGAATTGAACCCAGGATATATCGCTTCAGAGAAGAATGCTCATTTGTCAACTATCAACTATACTACCGCGAGTGGTTTACCAATAACTGACAAGAAATACAATATACATACCACTACACAGCTTGGATATGTGTGCCACAGTCCTCTAGTTATGTGCAGTAAACACATCTGGAAATAAAAAATGCGTATAAAATGGTATTGAATGAGTATTCAGAAATAAAAAATTATGTACAAAATATCGGTATGTTAGCAAGCAGAACACAAAAAGATATTCATAACTGGAAGAAAATGAAATCGGATTTCAAATTTAATCCTTAATTTAACATTTAAGATGTCAATTTCAATAGACCTATTTCGAGTTGTTCCATTCCGTTCAGTTTTATCAGAATAGTTTGTACTCGGATCACGTTACTTCGACAGAAACTTGGATATGCCTCTTCCGGTTTCGTTATATTTACATCGACGACATTTATGTCAGGTGGCACCATAAAACTTAAGAATAACTAGTCTGATTAGCTCAGCAGGTTGAGACTAATCTCAGTCATGAGTAAAATTATTGTGTATTACATGTAGTATTGTGGTGTAAGGCCTCGAGTACACACCGGAGGGAATGACAACTATTTGCATTCTCGCTGTAAACAAAAAGTGTTTTGAAGCGTCGTGTAGATTAAAACGAGTTTAGAAGCTCACAGGCATTAGATAATGATTTTGTGTGCAGCAGTCAACTGCACTGTACAATCTGGACAAGGATTATTACAGACACAAGACTAAGGAGAATTTGGATCGATGGCATCAAAAGGAAATAATAAGGTATTTTACTCTATTTATATAAAAATCTGTATCACCTAATTTACTCTGTACTAACCCATTCACGTCAAAACATTTGGTAAAATTTAAGATTTTCACATAAAAATGGAAACAATATATTAAGTATGGAACTCAGAATTTTAGTTTGTACTCAACTATTTTTAATATTTCTGAAATTTACATAAATGGGAAAAGCTTTTCATCATTATTTACAATTATATGTCATACATAACTAAAATATCAATTCTGTGCATCTTAGTCGTAATATCATGAAAAGTTAGTTGAGCTTCAGTAAATTTAATCACTCCGGGCCTCGAAGGCGCCATCCCATTCGTCTCAATTAGTGATATATTTTTTTTACAGCGCCTTTAAGAATAAGTAGAAATATTGCAAAGGATATTGTCGATATTTACACCACAAAACGTTAAGTACTCATCCGGCGGAATCTCTATATTGTTTGATAGACATAACTTATTTTTTCAAAATGGCATAGTGATTTATTACAGGATAGTTATTTGATAGACAAAACTTAAATATTCAAATAAAAAGAGATATAATAAGCATTTTTGCATATACAGTGGAATCTCTTTATTTTCGAAATCGGATGAGTCGAAATTCTGGTTAGGTCAAAGTTAAACGACCGGCCCTCACTATAATGGATATTGAATATGTTAATCTAGATATCGGTTATCCTGAAATCAAACTTGAATAAATTCTGAAGTTTTATTGTGCCAGGCCCCGGATATGTCGATGTAATAAAATTTCGATGTAACGAGATTTCATTGTAACTTCATACATCTTAAAGGGGAATTAGCTGTGTTTTTATCAAACTAAAATTTCCCCTTTTTTACTACTTAGATTATTAAACAATCACAAAAAAGAGACATACATAGCCATGGAAATTCTTAAATTCCTATGTATTTTGTGTAAATTGCTTGAGAAATCCCTGTATGACACTTTTCAATTGCAATTGATTAACTCATCCTTACTATTTGTATATGAATACCACTATGGACCTGACCTTTTTTTCTCTAAGTATATATAAGAATATAAGATCGTTATACCTGTGTATAGCTCTTATTTGTTATTGTACATTAAGTACAAGTTTGTTTGTTTGTTGTTGTTTAACGTCCCACTCAAGAATCTTTCACTCATATGGAGACGTCACCAAATGCCGGTGAGGGACTTCAAATATTGGTCAAGTACAAATAGTAAAAGTAGAAAAAATGAAACAACGTTTTTGGTAAACAAAGCTAATGCCCCTTTAATACTGTCTGTTACTTTTGGACATTTCATGTGGAAATCCTTTGGGTGAATACTTATATATTCTGAGCACTGTATGCTACTCGAATGTGAATTTAGTATTTACAATTTCATAACATGATGTATCTTAAGTTATCCATTGTATGAAAGGTCACAATTTGATGACAGGTACGTTACTATGATGATTCTATTTCATGATTGACAGGTATCCCACGTAAGGTTTGTATGGAACAAATATCACCTGGGGGCAGATATGGCACCTCAAAATTGTCAATTACTTGTCAATATCCGAATTTTACATACTGATTTATATAATGTATACCTTTATACACGCAACTATAATTACATGCACACGTATTTAAAAGATGTTTTATGTTAATTAAATATACTTACTCTGTAATGTCCATATGTGTCACAGGTACTGATTCCACATCTTAAATAACGGTGTGCTGCCGTGAATACATCAGAAATGTTAAATTATCAACATTATAAACAGTACAAAAATATGCTAGAATCGGGTAAAACCTTTTTATTTAAGTCTCCCAAACGATGTTTGTGGCCCCATGAGGGGTTCAGCAGGGTCTCAAAGGGGGAGGGAGTATGGTTTGGGAAACTTATGTAACAGCATCCTGTTACAATCATACCTCGTTCTGTTTTTGTTTTGTTTTTCGTCCGACCGAGGTTTCTCATGGCGAGTTACCACCTGATTTGTAGCAAGTGTAATTAATGTATGCCAGAATAGTGAGGATTTAAGAATTTGCAATGCATGTGGTAACATGGGATCTCATTTTAAAATCTCAACCAAAAGAAAGATTTTCTCTCTTCTTTTCTTCTTGACAAAGGAACAAATACTCCCTTTCAGCAACGACCTTAACGGTAACCTGAGTGTTCATACTTTTTGGTCTTTAGAAATTATTGTCAACTTTGTGCTCTATATACTTCATGACAGATGATGGGCATTTTGATTTAACTTTAAAATATTGACAAGTATCAATCCCTTTAAAGGATAGTAATGTTAGTCATATCATAGCGAGATGTGATTTTGTATTTTCTACAACATCATTTGTTGAATGCAATTCACAATTTAACAATTATAGTAAAGATATCTTCATACTGCACAAAAGTGAAGAAGATTTTCTACAATTATGTTTATTTACACAATATCACCATTTTGGCCCCTTGCCCCGAGGCACATGAATTTTAGAATTGTGTAGAGGGATTAATGCCTTATCTAACTATGCATTAAGTCTTTCTTCACAATGCATTGAAGAATATTTTCTAAGACAAGGTATAATTGTAACAGTAGCCTGTTACAAAAGTCTCCCAAACCACCCCCATCTCTTCATGTAACCCAGTACATCTTAGGTGCTCAGAAAAAACTTAAGTTTCACCGCAATATCCCAACATTGTACTATACAACTCGTCTAGTCATGAAGAGCACGAAAACACCTTTAGTGGTATGGTTCACATGTATTTTTCAGATGATTTAATATTTCTAAAATAGGGGGTGGGAATGGCCCTGGGGACACTTGAAAATTTCACCCCGAAACTCGTCTTGTCATAGGTAATAAGAAAAGATAGGTTTAGTAGTGGGAGCTCAACTATTTTTGAGATAACTGAATATTTCTGAAGGGGGTAATGACCCTAGGGACCCCCAAAATGTCACCACATAATTTCTCTTGTCACGAGTGATAAGAATATATATGGCTCAGGGAGGGGTTTTCAAGGATTTTTTAGATAACTGAAGATTCCTGAAATAAAGGGGTGCGGAATGACCCCGAGAACCCCCAAAATATCACCCTACAACTTGTCCTGTGATAAGTAATAAGAAAATATATTATTTAAGGTGGAAATTTTAACAGTTTTTGAGATAATTGAAGAGTTCTGAAATAAGAGGGTAGGAAATGATCCAAAATACTACCATACAACTTGTCTAGTAATGAGGAATAAGAAAATATATGGTTTAGGGGTGGGAACCTCAACCGTTTTTGAGATGATTGAAGATTTCTGAAATAAGGGGGTGTTGAATGACCTTAGGGATCCCAGTATACCATCATACCACTTGTCTTGTCATGAATAGTAAGAAAATATATGGTTTAGGGGTGGGGACCTCAACGGTTTTTGAGATGATTGAAGATTTCTGAAATAAGGGGTGGGGAATGACCACGGGACGCCAAAAATACCACCATACAACTTATCTAGTCATAAATATTAAGAAAATATATTATTTAGGGTGGGGATCTCAACAATTTTTTTTAGATAATTGAATATTCCTGAAATGAGAGGAGCGGGGATAAAGCCTTATATGGCAATGAGCCCCCTACATCATGCCAATCAAGAAAATATTTGGTTTGTAGTACAGCGTAATGATTTTTATCAGTTAAAATGCAAGTAAAATGTAATGCTTAATTTTGTAAACCGCACCCCATTTGAGCCCTTAAATATACGTTAGACCCCTTTATCCCCAAATAGAACCCCCTGCCCAGGAGGTCAAGAATTTTACAACTTTAGTAGATAGCTTCATGCTCTGTCTAAATAGGAATTCAGTCTTTTTTTACAGTGCGCTGAAGTGGGAAATATTTTCTAACATTTTACAATATAGTAAATTTAGACCCACCCTAGGGGTAGAACCCATGCCATCAGGGTCATGAATTTTACAATTTTGGTAGAAGGCTTCATGGTCTTCCTAACCATGCATTCAGTTTCCCTTTAAGAAGGGGAATTGAGAAGAAGAATTTTGTAGATTTTGCTATTTTTGGCAGTTTTAGCCCCACTCCTTGGGCATCAGAGGTGCAATAATTATGAAATTTACAATTTAAGTTCCCCTTATCCTAAAATACTTCTCACAAATTTAAAGGCAATTGGCTCTGTACTTTTCAAAGAGAAGTGAGCAATGATCAATTGTTGATGCACGACGCCGGACGGGAACAGTTCAGTTATATGGAGGAGATAATCTGGTGACTACGTACCCAGGATTAGGCCATCGTCCTTTCGCAAGTAAACTGGCAAACATTCCCACAAAATTAGCTCAGGTTCAAGTGGGGCTCAAACCACCCTGACTAGATTTGGGAGACTTCAAGGTTCAAAGCTTCGGTTCTAGCGTAGTTGTATATCGATGAAGTTGAAAGGAAGAAGTACCGTATTCAGGGTCATTTTCGCCCGATTGCACTTGCAAACAGTTTCGCCCCGTTTAAAATTCGCCCAGGCTTTTATTATTAAAACTAGATGAATTTCCCATTTTGAATTCGCCCAGTTTTCAATTCTTATACTGACGATGAGGGTGAAAGGGGCGAAAATAAAACAGGGGCGAAAATTTCCCTGTATACAGTACCAATGGATAATCGAAACTCAAAGACCATTAGAACACGACAAATCAGATATAAAAATGGTCTCAACATGAAGAATATTAAGAATTCAAAACAAGATAGAACCAAGTGTCCGGAGGGAGTCAGCGTCCCTGCCAGCATGCCACACCCGTCTCAAATGCCCCATGGAAACCTCTCGAGTTCGGTGAAAAGGGCCATGAGGCCCCAGCACCTTTGAAGGTAAGAAACTTGTAATGAAAAGTAGGCGAAATCAAGTATACAGTAATAAGGGACTTTCGAGTTAACCCGGATTACCGTTACAGCCTTGCTTTTATTATCGCCAGTTGCGTGATTCTAGAAAAATGTTCCTCAATGTAATTTCTGGTTTCGATAATATATAGAGCCCCCATAGCACAATTGATTAAATCGCCCTGAAACTGTTCGGAAGGTCCTGGGTTCGATTTCCGGTCTGTCCACACATTTTTCTTTGACTGATACATTTCAGTAAATTCACATTCAACTAAATAATCCACTGCGGTGTGTTTTAAGAGTCTCTTGGGTTTCTTTATACAAAATAAATTTAATGCGCTAAAACATAAAAAATATTTCCCTTAACTTTACATACATTGCGAAGGTAAATATGAAAACCGGAAGAACATGAGAAACAAAATCGAGAAGGCGCGTATAAATGCAGGATCATAACAGTAATCCGGGCTGACTCGAAAGTGTAGATGTAGATTAATTGATTGATTATCGATTACCTTGTGTAGTATGCATCGCTGTTGTTGTTGGTAAAGTTGTTGTTGTGGCTAAGAAAAATAAGGTAAATATACAGGTGAAATCGAAATGCATAATAAAAGAATCTATTACAGAAGGGTATGATCTGAGTGTGGTTCGTAATTCAACCATGTGTGCATGCGCCAACAGCCCAATGCACTGACGATGACGGATGTTGATCTAACTTCGACCTGATAGGTGTTACATCACTTTATATTTCATTGCCAGAAACTCAATTTTTTAATGCAAAAATTTAAAAACGATGACAACTCATTAAATTCAAAATGGTGTGACTATTTTGACCAATACTTTTTCTGAAAATACTAGGTAATTTTTCAGTGAGATGTTAAGTTACATTCTGATTTTGAAGACGACTTACGGATTCCGTTTTATTTGGGAGACCGGTTGAAAGGGGGTGCTTTCTCGCCGATTGTACCTGATTCCACCTCTGAATCTTACGGAGGTGAGTGTTTGACCAGCGTCACCGGTCTTTTGGACCATCTGACGGTTACTATGGCATCTGTACTTTTTATATTAGTAAATTATAGTAAGTATATGTGTAAAGTTCTATCTAAAAACCTAGATAACAAAGTATAAATCTACAGGATGTCCAGAATACAAATATACAAACCTCTGATAAATACATACCACCCCCACCCCCGGAATCTGAATATGTCATATTTTTGTTACCATTAAGCTTTAACTTCCTCAATTAGTCCGTGACAGATGCAAAGCACACTTTATAATGCTACTAGTACTATTACCATCTATCATTTGTATCAATGTTAATGACTTTTAGGTGAGTACTATTTAATGGATACTATATAAGATAAGTATTAACTGTAATCTCACGGTTGGTCACAATGGCGTCGATACAAGCCTGGGATCTGCAGCAGCAAGTGGTGGATGAATTACGGCCATGACATTCTGGGTAATAGCGATTACTAAATAGTAGATGTTGTACACAATTCTGAAAAGACATCTCATTCTTTAACATGCAATAATAGACAATACACACTAAATGTTATTTCATTCAGTTAATGGTACTATTTAATGATAAATATATAATTTCCTTTTGCATTTTGTGACAGAGCACGATTTCTAATGATTATCGAAGAAAAGCTTCGTTTATTTAAAGGGTGTTTTGTGACAAAACCAGTTAATTTTGTGGGGTTCCCGTGGCCGAGTCGTTAGAGCATTGCGGTTTGAGCTAGAACCTGAGCTGATTTTTGTGAGAAAGTTTGTCAGTTTACACGCGGAAAGCAAGTCGGTGGTCTTTTCTGGGTACATATAACCGGGTTCTCTCCTCCACGATTACAAACTGACCACCATGATATCACTGGAAAACTGTTGAGTGTGGCGTAGAACAACATTAAAAAATTCAATTAATTTTGTTCAGTCATACGACCATTGATTTAATAGGGTAATAGATAACCCGGTTACATTTACACGACGAAAAGACTACTCTTGTTCCAAGTAAACTTAATATTCGGTCATGTAGCTTTTATTCCAGCGGGCTTACATGCAGACTAGAGGTTGAGATACGCCTTGGATTAGAGCAGAGGCCAAGGCATGTGTGATGACTAGAGTATAGAGAGACGGTCAGCTTAGATTTAAGCGGAGCTCGAGGCATGCATGCTGGCTAGAGACAGCTTACATTTAAGCGAAGCTGACTACAGGTGAGAGGCAGCTTAGACTTGAGCAAGGCCCGAAGAATGCATATCGACTACAGATGAGAGACATCCTAGATGCTCAAGGCATGCATGCTATCTACATGTGAGAGATAGTTAGCTTAGATGTGAGCGGTGCTCAATGCTTGTATGATGACTAAAGGTGAGAGATAGTCAGCTTAGATTTGAGCGGGCTTAAGCCAAGCACACTGACAAGAGGTGATAGACACCTAAGAATTGTTTAAAGCTCTGACCGCTCAAAGAGCCCCCGTCTGAAATGATAAAGAATATATGCTACTTACAGTCACACATTCCCCATTTCGTATATGGGGTGGACTCGAGGCAAAGCTGATTGACAACAGACAGGTCTGAAAATGAACCATCACAACGAGTTTAAAGGAGCAATAACTGCGATTACTCCCCCCCAATAATAATTTCAATTTTTTTCTACGTTTACTACCTGTACTTAATGTACAATAACAATATGAGCTATACACAGGCATTAAAATTTTATATTCCTCTGTATTTTGTGAAAATAAGGTTAGGTCCAGTGTCGTATTCATATACAAATAGTAAGGTTGAGTTAATCAATTGCAATTGAAAAAGTGCCAAACCTGGGATTCTCAAGTAATTTTCACAAAATATATAGGAATTTGAGTAATATTATGCCTGTGTGTATCTCTTTTTTTTATTGTATATCAATCTAAGTAATAAAAAAGGTAAAAAATAAAATTGAAAAAAGCACACAGCTAATGCCCCTTCAACATCGTTTATGTTATGCTCATTTATATATGAAGTAAACATGAAGAAGTACCAATAGATATTGAAACTTTAAGTCCATTAGAACACTACAAACTGGGTATAATAATGATCTCAACACGAACGGGATGGGACCAGGTGCCCGGAAGGAATCAGCGTCATACAAGACGTGTTTGAGAAACATACAGCTGCTATCTAGGATTATATAAAATCCCATTACTTCCATTTTATTTCATGTCATTGGTATTCAGTGAGATATTGTAGTTAAAATTTGAAGCAGAAATTCAATTTATTTGACACGTTTCCTTTTGGTACTCTGCTTTGCTACTACTATGACGCCAAAATCAGACCCAACAAGATATATAAATATAATATGTTTGATGTCAATTTTACGGTCGGTATAATAGCCTTGTTTGCGATTACTTTGTTTCACTAAATGATATGTTGAGTTACCTGTTCGATAGCGGTTGTTAAGTCGTCTGTATATATTGAGACGAGGATTTCTTCCTCACCTATTTTATTTGAATTTGACTGTGGACTCAAGGCGGGTGTGACCAGTCAACAGGACTGCTTACTCCTCCATGGCACTTGATCTCACCTCTGGTTTTCCAGAGATCCGTGTTTGTCCTATATTACCATGACCCAGTTGCACAAGACATTGTGCCTCGGTTAACCTGTTGGTTTAGATTTGGTTAACTCCAAGTTAAATTTAACAAAGTATTGTGCAACGCAATCCAGATTTGTATCTGTATCCTGGACATCCTGTAGATTCATACTTTGTTATCTGAGATTTTATATGTATAACGTGTTTGTTATTTTTTGTATAAACATAATACCAAAGTTATAGTGTACATTGGTAATATCAATGTAATATTTACAACCACTGGGTCCCGTACTGGTAGACCATTGGAGTCCTCGAGGTTATACATAAACCCAGTAAATGTAGTCATTTCAAAAATATTTCTATTCTAAAGTGATATTTTGTAAAAAATAATACAATTGATAAAATGTGAAACTACTCAAAAAACTAAAAAGGTCAAGTTCGGTGAAAAGCACGAATGGCGAAAGGGAGTCAATGTCTGTGATCGTGCTCCAGAATACTATCCAATATTCCTGAGAGGGGGACTTAAGACCATAAAACTTCTTAAATGACGTTCGACAACGTAACCTTGTGTAAGTAGTTTATTACAAAAATTGACAAATATGATAATTCTTCATGTTTATCAAGAACATAAAAATCTATTTAAAATAACACTTACATTCTTCTGATATCGTGTATCGCATTTGTAATTTCCACATGCTATTTCCATGGCTTTTACTATCGAATATAAATGAAATACATTAAAGAGTTATATTGCACATTCGAGAAGACCGTGTTCGATTACACGCCAGCTTAAATACCGTTGCGTCGGCAGGGAAATTAGTTACACATCTACCTGATCAGCACTTACTGAAAAAATTCAAAATTCCTAAGCCAAAACGGCTAGATGCGAAATTTTAACTTTCCCCGTCTCCACTTGTTGATGTTGTAAATTCTTTAAATGTCTATTACTTATTAAATGTTTTCTGTTTTCTTACAATTCTTCAAAAATGCAATTACGGAGTACCCTCACAATAAGTGCTGACCCAAATGCTTTTGACATGGAATTGAAAAGATATAAATATTCAAAAATACATAAACGTTTTGACATACATGTATTTCGGTCAGAAGAGGTGTATGTATGTGACCTGCATACAAGAAAAATTACTTTTTCATTCGCAGTTTAGCATGAAATAAATGGTCACGTAACCTATAGAATAACACAATCCTACTGAGATTTCCTACATGGGATGTACATTTCATTGCATGCAGATGTATGATCATATATTTTTATTATACACTTACCATCGCACAGCTGTCCTCCCAAAGAACTTGCAAACGGGATAAGCGAGGAGAAGCCAGCCAAATTATATGCATAGTGCGGCGTGAATGCCATCCCATCAATTTCTGTTTTGTCAACACTTTGCCCAATACCCACTGCATACGTTTTCACATTGTCTAATCTCAACAAATCTGCTTCCTGAAGAGTTAATTCGTGAGACCTTGATTTTCCATCAGTCAAAACAATAAGTATGTTTTGGGCGTTTGTTCTATCTCCATGAACACCAAACACATGCGTACGAACAAGCTGGAGTGCTGTATGTGTATATGTGTTTCCGACTGTGTATTGTATATGTTGTATAGCTGTCAGGAGGCTACTTTTGGTATTGTATTGATTAAGGTAGGCATACACGTGAGCGGCAGTTGAGAAGATCACGACAGCAACCTGGACATTGTTCGGACCAATTTCAAACCCACGTACAAGGTTTAAGACAAAGTCTATTTGCATTCTAAAGTTTGCACTACCTTCGCTGCTGGAAGAATCAAGCAAAAATACAATGTCCATTCTATTCGAGCGGCAATCTGAAAAAATGTATAACAATATAAAGGTATGACAGTCTAAATTAATCTACACCATAGAACTCTTCTGGATTTGGGGGTCATATTAGTGTACATTACTTGGGTAAATTTAAAAATTAAGAAGGAATGTCAGTCTGTTGGATAGATCCACGGTATTCAAACAAAACGTACTTTGGTTGTTATCAAAATCGCAATAAATTGTGCTAAACGTCTTGGGAATCCGGGTGAAAATCGCCAGGCCGACATACTATACCATGGTGATAGTGGTTGGACTTGATTCATCGAACTATTGTCCCTGTGAATTGTATTTGTGCCCTTCTAAGTGGTTCGTATTTTCAACGACTTTTACAGATCCATTACACTTGCACAGATCGACGAATGAATCGAAATAGAAAAAACAGAAATTTTTAACCTCCATCTAAGCAAGTAGAGTATTATTAAAGGAAAACTTTATTGAAGGCTGCCAGATACATGTTTAAAGAATGAGGATATAGGAAAAATTTACGATATAGATTAGAAGACTTAGATAAAGATACAGTTTCTACCAGTTCTCTGTCACCCGTAGCCTCTAGTTTTATATTTTACTTATGCCCTTAAACCTACGGTCGTATATATTTACTATGATCAGGTTTTAATTGACCATTGTCCACTTGTCTTATTCCTTTCCGTTTTATCAAATAAGTTTGCACCCAGATGACATGACTTCAACTGAAAGTCGGACAACGTCAATCCCGGTTATGTAATATTTAGATATTCAGTGATGTCTTGTTTCAGTTCATCTGCGATGATTTTAGTTTAGATAAATGTTGTTTCTTGGAAATAGGACACTTACTATTTCATGATATATTCATATTCCAGGTCATATATGCGATAAACTGCTTACTGGAAGTAAAGATGCCCTACTTTTCTCTTTGAAACAACACACTGTGATTCGCGATAAATCGCGACACTTGTAAACTTTATTATTATACTTCATAGATGACACACAGTCAGCGACTTTTTACTTCTCATGGGTAACGACCCGTCTTACAAGAGCCGTGTAATCGAATGTAATCTAAATGTCAAAGTAAAAATTGACACCAAAAGCAGTCACATTCCTCTGATCAAAATCGAAATAATCCAAAATACTTTTTACATAAAGCGACATCAAGAAAAAAAATTGAAGTTAAAATCAAAATGCTATAAACGTATAATTGCACATCGGTGAAATTCATGTGGATACATTTTCAAACATTTTGTTTTTAAATGGGATCATTTATAATTTTCCCAACAAAATACTGGTAGTTAAATAAGACCTCCATTCGTTGCTTTGTTTTCCAATAAGACAAGTGTGAAAGTAATAAACGGTTTTTGGAGGCCTCACTGAAATTTTTGTTCTGGTATTCTTCGCAAAAACAAAAACAAAAAACAACAAAAAATAAAAGATAAAAAACCGACACAACAATAACAACAAAAACAACAATCCACACACAGACCGTAAATGGACGGTTATGGGTCTTATTAGGTGTTTTCGTTATCCAGAGTTACCACCCCTTGTAGCAGGTATCGATTTTGGTGTCATTTGTTAGTGCGTAAAATGATAAAAGTTATCAATTGTGACGTCATATGGTCGTGTGAAAATGACGTTGTTTTCTCACGTAGACATGACGTCACAATAGATATCTGCTGACATGGGAGATAACTCTGTCTGACAAAAAGGCAGAATAATGATTGTTTAAACTACATAAAGTTTTAAAGTGATAAAAAGCCAAATGAGCAAATACAATCATTTTGTTGAATTTATTTTCAGTCAAAAATACTTAACTTATAATGGGATTGTTTCGTAAAATTACATATATTACAGTAATCCTCTATATTTTTGGTTTCGAATGACATTTTACGCCACACTCGTCAAATTTTCAGTTATATAGTGGCGGCCTATATTTAATGGTGGAGGAGAAAATCGGTCACAATGTATCCAGGAAGAATCCACCCACTTCCCGCTAAGTTTATCACAAAAATTATGAGCATGGACCCATGTCCTGATGGATCCTAAACTGATTTTTGTGCGAAAGTTTGACTGTGGCTATGTATGAGATTGATGTTGTAATAGGCAGTTGATGGATAAAATACAGGTAAAAATATTAATTTGAAATCCACATAAATTTATAATATGGTAGCACTCCTCAATTCCGTTAAAAACACATTGTTTAAAGGGACATTAGTAGTTTTTTTTTAAAAAAAATTGTTTTTCCTTTTTACCACTTACATTGATATACATTGACAAAAATAGAAAAACACTTTCATAAGAATTCTTAAATTCCTATTATATATTGTAAAAGTTGTATGTTTAAATGTTGGAATAACGACGTTCGTTAACAGGGGGGGGGGGGGTGCTTACTTCTCCATGGCACCTGATCCTACCTCTGTGTATCCAGAGGTCCTTGTTTGTCCAATACTCACTACGTTAGTAAAGATATCCTGTACATAATGGAGATTTATACTTTGGTATTTGAGATTTTTTATGTTATCGTTTTAAAGCGTCTGATTGTATTTTGTAACAAAATACTGTCATTAACTGAAAACCATTCTTAGCGATGAATGAAAATTGCATCTTGCGTTACTCCGCTTTAGGGTGAAAAAAGCTTCAGCAAATCTGCCTCTAAAACGCTCTTCGTGTACGTCATAGAAACATTGTTTACCTGTGTAGGAAAAAAACCCCTGAATTATGGGTTGTTTTTATTGTTTTAGTGTATGAAGTTAGGTCATTCCAAGTTTTTTTTTATGTTTAGCGTCTACCCTAAAATAAATAGAAAAATATTTCTATCAAGAAAAACACCCACGTCATGACAGAAAAACACAAAACATTTTATGAGAATAAATGCATTTTTATGCACATTCAAGTATTTTACTAATGTGTAAGCAAACGAAAAACAAAATTAAATTGATAAAAGTCATATCGTTGGCACATACTAAGTAATAACCTATGAAATTTTAGTTTTCACAATAATGAGAGCCGGCCTGGCTCAGTCGGTAGCGCGCTCGACTCTGGATCGTGAGGTCGTGAGTTCGAGTCCCGCCGGCGACAGGTTGGTTTCCTGTCTTTCGGATGAGACAGTAAAAGCTGGAGGTCCCGTGTCACAGTAGGTGTTGGCACGTTAAAGAACCCTACTGCTCAATGGCCGTAAGTGCCGAGCATAGGCCAAAATTTGAAGCCCTTCACCGGCATTTGGTGACGTCTCCATATGAGTGAAATATTCTCGAGTGGGACGTAAAAAACAACAATAAACAAACAAACAAACACAATAATGAAAGTAAATGTTCATGTTAAACATTTCATTCTAGAGCTATGTTCCAAATTATTCTCCTGTTTGTTTTTTTCTGTTTCATGATCTCAAAACCTAACTATCAGCAGATGCTAAACAGAGAAAAAACTTGAAATGGCCTAATGTGAAAAAACAACCATAAGCTGTAACGATTACCTTCTTGGCAGATTATTCCCACATCTTCCGAATGTATACAGTTGCTTACTCCGACAGGTTTCGTAGAACACTGCAGCAAGTCCGTCTCATTACCTCTGCAATGTACTTCGTCAAGAAGGATAGTACCAGAACCATATCCGAAGTGGCCACTTGGAACTACTGTCGCATTTGTTCTTTGATGTAATACGAAGATAAAACGTTAAAAGTTAAGTTAAAGTCCGATTATTGGATTTATTTTTTTTTAAATTTAAAATAAAGGCTTAAAGCGGCATTAGCTGTGTTTACCCAAAAAGGTGTTTTGGTTTTTTTCTACTTTCACTACTCGTACTTGATATACAATAACAAATAAGAGTTATACACAGGCATTAAAAAAACTTATATTCCTATATCTTTTGTGAAAATAAGGTCAGATCCAGTGTGGTATTCCTATACAAATAGTAAGGTTGGGTTAATCAATGGCAATTGAAAAAGTGCTAAACCTGGGTTTCTTAAACAATTTTCACAAAACATATAAAAATCTAAGAATTTTTTTGCCTGTGTATATATAATTTTTGTTATTGTATATCAATCTAAGAATGAAATAAGGGGAAAAAATGTTTTGAAAAAAAACCCACAGCTAATGCCCCTTTAAAATAAAACGCATTTTCATCAGTGAATAAAGTTTCTTAATTTCTATAGTTTGGACATAACTAACAAAGGCCGTTTCTGTCAAAAACATGAACTTGGGCGATGGAAA
This sequence comes from Atrina japonica, assembly GCA_030159075.1. NCBI lineage: Eukaryota > Metazoa > Mollusca > Bivalvia > Pterioida > Pinnidae > Atrina > Atrina japonica. The sequence continues at coordinate 247,737 of BROG01000093.1, read as the reverse complement.
ACATGCATACATATTTTCTGAATTTTTTTTTTTCATGTAAAGTGTTTTGCACTATATGTTAGAAAACTTTGAATAATGCTACACATAAAAAGTCGACCTGGCTCAGTCGGTACCGCGGTCGACTGTTGATCGTGAGGTCGTGAGTTCGAGTCCAGACGGCGGCAGGTCGGATTCCTGTCCATCGGATGAGACAATAAAAACCGAGGTCCCGTGTCAAAATAGGTGTCGGCACATTAAAAAACCCACACATCTCAATGGCCGTAAGTGCCGAGCATTGGCCAAAATTTGAAGCACCGGCATTTGTTGACGTCTCCATATAAATGAAAGGTTCTTGAGTGGGAAGTTAAACAACAATACAATCAACCAACATGTAACACATAAAACTCTTTTCATACAAGTTCAAAATTGTGACTTTTTTCGCCGTTATTGGTGAAGATGATCATAAAATATTTACTTTTGACTAGTACTCTGTTCAAATATGTTTGACTGTTTTATATTAAATTTCTCACATCATTGTAAATGCGTGTGTTCGAATGCATGCGCGTCGTGTGTCTATGCGTGTTTCTTTGCGTGCGTGTGTGTGTATGTGTGACGTTTTCCTTCAACTACTGACACTTCTGGGGTGGCATTTTGCATTTGATGTGTGACATGTTCAAGGTCATAATAAAATTTTACCTGGACCATTAACAACAATAACGACTTTACCTACTGTATCCAAGCTGTGCACAAACGACACCTGCTGCAACAGAATCAAACTTGTCATCACAGACAGTCCCTCGAGTTCCATTTATATTTATCGACAGCAGACCCTCATTTTCTTTTCCGGTTGAACTTACTAATGTAACCAAGGATGACTGTACTAAGAAGATAGAAATGACATCTAATAACAAACACAGATATAATGAAAAAAATGTCAAATAACAATACAGGTCTACTAAGGAAAATTGACACATGTTTACGTACACAACGAGTCTAAATTAGGCCTACACAGGGGTGACAGTCACATAAATATTAGAGCTACTATAATGCTAGGATTTAGAGTAAGGCAAAGTGTTTTACCTTAACAATTCTTTCTTTTTTGGGGAGGGATTGACAGTACTTACTCCTAGATTTTCAACCGCATTGTTTTGGTTTCTAACAGAACCTAGATATGCCACTTTATCGTGGTAGACACATAATAATTTAAAGATCTGTAGGACACAAAACAAGGAACACTGCACATATACGAAACTCTGGGTAGATTAGAGGTGCAACGAACCATCGACCATGGACGAATGAGCAAACTAATATGTTTATTCCTTCATTATCAAAATCGGTACAACATAATTGGATAAGAACGTTCGTCTTGAAAGAGTGGAAGGTCCAAGCCTCGATTCCCGATACCAAATAGATAAGGTAGATAATGTACCTTTCAGTGAGTGCTAGAAAGTCCAATGAAAATTAAAAACCAAGGTCACCTGTCAAGACAGGTTTGGCACGTGAAAAGAAACCTAACTACCTATTTTGTGTAACTGCCACCTTCGCGTATCACAGCTTTGATGCTTTTAGGCATGCTTTTTACAAGTTTTCGACATCTGCTGACTTGGAGATTGTTCTAAGTTTCCATTAAAGCTGTTTTAGTTCATTTACATTCCTGCAATGCATTTTGTGCACCGCCATTGACAAGTCCTTCCACAAATTTTCAATTGGGCTAAGATCATGATTTTGCGGAGGCAAATCCAAGCATCTCATATTGTTTTCAGCTTTCCGTTCATTCTACCACGAGCACGGCGGAATGGAGTGCCATCATCCTGAAAAAAGGTGTTATCGCCATATCCAAGAACGTGAGCTGATGGCACAGCAGAATTTTCAAAAATGTCAATGTAAACAACAAGTGGGGCTAAGAATCCAGTGGCCCGATAAGACTTGCACCCCATACTACGACGCCACGGCCTCCAAACTTTACAGTAGGTACAACACATAAACGTTTTGAAATAGCGTGAATCTTGATTCCTCTGACCACAAAACAGTTGCCCAGTCAACAAACGTTCACTTTTCATGTTATTTAGCAAATGCCAGCCTTTCCCGGCGATGTGCATTAACAATAGAGGTTTTCTCCTAGCAACTCTTGCGATCAAACCAACTGCAATGTCTTCGTTTCACTGTACTATTTGATGCCAACACAACACTCTCCATCGACGATGCTTGCAGTGCTGGAACAGTCTCCATTCTGTTAGCTTTGCACTACCTTACCAAAACTCTGTTGTCATGTACAGAAGATAGCCTTGATCGTCCTGAACGCCAAGCTGATATTGCACATGACATAGAGTCCGTTCTGCCAGTCGCCAAGACGAAAGCCTTTCCATCCTAGTTTATCTAATATGTTGTGTTTGATATCAGGAAAGGTGCAACAAATATCAACAAGAAGAAATTTCCAAGTAAACACACGGTACACATCAACATTTGAATTTTTGAAATGAGTTGATGATAAGAAGCATATTTCAAATTATAAATTATTGTAAACTGTGCTAACCATGATATAAAATGATTATCTGAAAAATTCTTGTTCACTTTGTTATGGTGGGACATTGAGTTATCTATCATGAACAAAATACAAGATACTTAACTGAGAAAAGTATTTTTATTTTGAAGTATATGTAAGGAAACCATAGTTTTGGTGGGTGAGTACTTATCTAGGGTGGGTACTATACATTCTCCAAAAATGTTCATATTCCCTTTTCTGCTTTGTCAAGAAATAAAGTTGAATAATTCACTGGATTTTAAACTTAATTAGAATATTGAATCTTTAAGGAACCTTAAGCAACATTTGGACAAGAATTAGAATTAGTAAATTTTATATTAATTAACAAAATTGATGAGCACTCTACTAATTTCCCTGGTGTTGCCACTCTACATTCTGCTTGAAATATTTGATTTACACGAAAAATGATGTGTAATATGAACATAAGATGAATTACACAGAAAAGTATGCAGTATATTGCGGTTTGAGTCATAAATTTAAGTGATTTAGAGGGAAAATGACATTTTTAATGGATGACAGCATAAATGTACTGAACTCGCACACAAGAAACAATGTTATTTACAAGATACAAACAAAATTTCTATTTCATTTTCCTTGAATGCATTAAGTTTTTTAACGAAAACACAATTCAAACAAACAAACAATCCATTATCTTACATTGGATTGAAATTTTCAACAAAGGGGGGTTGGGGGGTTGGTTAGTCAATTTATTCCACGTATAATATTTCAGGATTGGCTGCTACATCGGGATAATTCCTAATAAGTGATATGTATATCCTCCATGATGTAAAATCACTCATCTTTTAGTGATTTATGCCAATATAAGCTACAGATCTTCAAGTCTCTTTCAATTTTGTGCATATAACTAGCATATATTACGAGGACGAAAGTCGTTGTTGTTACATGATGTTTAAAACTTTTCATTTGAATAATGAAATGAAATAAATATCATATCCAAAATAAATGAAATTAGGATAATCTAACAACTATGACCATTTTCACTAATATTTGTTGGTCAGTCGATATTTTATCATAGCTAGTAAGCATTTCAATATTATTAATCGTCCATTGTCCATTAAGTATCACATTCATGTCCCTCCTGTTACCATGTTATCTAGGGGTTTCAGTAACTTTAAGAGAAATTCAGACGATGATACCGTGATTATGATAAACATTTAACGTAGATGGGATATACTTTTGAGAAAAAAATAATAAATTATGTAATATCATTCATTTCTGAGTTAATTACGTTCATTCTTATCAAAATCCATGTTGTTACTAAGGTGTGTCCTTGTTATTACCTTTGAAGCAATTAAAGTTTTAGTTATAACAGTGATATTCAAGACTGTAAACAAAAAAATGAATGAATAAAACTCTCTGAAGGAAATTACGAGGAATTTCTAAATGGAATGGGCAGTCTTATGCCTTCATTATTTGTTTTGTCCATGATGTTACTTAAACATCCTTTGTGTTACTTTTTAAAAGCGTAACAACAAGGACGGTAACATACAAGATATATTTAACATCAAATTCACGTTATAGAATAACTGAATCCTTCCCAGAATGAAAATGAATGTCTGATGTTTACAACAATTTCTTTTGATTCTATTCAGCAAAGCAAACAACTTCAGTGAAATATTTTCATCATGTACGAAACGTAACAACATTGACACCCAAAAGCAGTTATGGTCCCAGGTGTATCTACATTTTTCTTCTGTTAAGCCTTCACTTTAAAATTTTAATAAATCTTTCTTTTTGCTCATGAAACGATAGCAATTTATCTTTATGGAGAAGTTACTATTGTAGCTCTCTCTTAGGAAAACAGCTATTACACTAAACAGTTACCATGTAGTAACACAATGGACGCGGCAAAAAGGTACAAGCCAAAACTACCTGGAACTGGAATTCGGACATTTTTTTTAGAATGACATATATATAATATTTATATATATATTTATTTATATAAGAAAGTTTATATATATCTATATTATATATATATCTATATCATATATATATATATATATATATATATATATATATATATATATATATATATATATATATATATATATATATATATATATATATATATATATATATATATATATATAATATATATATATATATATATATATATATATATATATATATATGTATATATATATATATATATTATAACACGTACTAACACGTTAAGAACACCTATAGTGTACGCTGGTCTACTTTTATCAGTAATAACAGAAAAGTATAGATATAAGTCGCTTGGAAACCACTGATATAAGAGTTCACATAGTTCTATTTTAGACCCTGTTTACAGTGATAACGACGCGATATATGTTGTGTCGTTTAAAACCACTGTAATCTCCAATTCAACCAGCTGAAATTTGTAGATCAAATCAGAAATAAAAAGTCGGAAATTAATAACTAAAGATAAAGATTAGGGAGTTTTGTGTCCGTGTGTGTAACAGTGGTTAAGGTCGAAACGTGACATTTGGGGAGAATATACGGAAATGTTATTATTTTAGAGTTGTTGGTTAACACGATACTTATTTCCTTCAACGCAACTCTTTTTGAACACATAAACAAACTGAAGTTGATATAAAAAGATGATGGAATATCTAATAGATTATGTATTATTTGTTGACTCAGTTGGTAGCGCGCTCGACTCTTGATCGTGAGGTCGTGAGTTCGACTTCAGCCGGTGGTAGGTTGGTTTCTTGTCCTTCGGATGAGACAGTACGAATCGAGGTCCCGTGTCGCAGTTGGTGTCGGCACGTTAAAGAACCCTTACTGCTGAATGGCCGTAAGTGCCGAGCATAGGTCAAAATTTGAAGCCCTTCACTGGCATTTGGTGACGTCTCCATATGAGTAAAAGATTCTTGAGTGGGACTTTAAACAACAATAAACAAACAATGTATTATTTGTAGTAATCAGAGATCAGGGCCCAGGACCATAAACAAAGAAAATTCCCAAACAAGTTTTATTCTTACAAGTTAAGAATTTGCCCAGCTGAGTAAAAGTTTAACACTCGCGGACCATAAAACGACTTAAGAATTTTCTCAACTGAGGTAAGATTGTTAAGGGGCAGTGTAAATCTAGTCCGGAACACATGTCCCAATTTATGTCACGAGTTACTCAGTTTAGATGGTTGAAAATTATACAATCAAAATGTATCCATACTATATGATTACTTGTTTAATACCTAACTATGTAGCACTTTAGAAATCATATATCGGCACGTTTTGTGGTATAAAACAGGGATCAGATTTATATACCCTTTTAAAAATATTAACAAAAGTCTTGTAAAATGCCAATATATGACAAAGTCAGTAATTTATACAAATAATGTATAAAATGTATACAGTGAATTATAACCAAGATACAAGTAAAACCTTGTATGTTAGTTAGATTAGATCAATTTAACTCATTGGGACTCGTAACATATACTAGGATATATGTATCGGACTAGCTTTACACCGTCCCGATTGTTAATGTAAACAAACAACAGAAAAAGAAAGTGTTGTTTGGTCTCCTAAACCTATATCGCTCAAACAATACATTATTTTCAAAAGCCAAAGAATTAAACGTGTCCCGAAATACTCTAGGGAGATGAAAACCCTGGCGATAGAGTCTATTTATCCCAAGGCAAACATGGACGGTGGCCATTTTTGCTGTTAAGAATTAGTCGTGTCAACTGCAGACTGTACTTTTGTACTTTTTTTCACTTGAGAAAGAAATTCGTCTGAGAATTCCTTTATGGTGCACATCTTTGCCCAAGTTGAGTAAAACATTTGTCTGAGAACAGTTTTATGGTCCTTGGACCAGGTCTTTCAGAAAACGGTCGGCATTCCAATGGAGACCAATTGTGCCGCTTTATTGTCCGGCCTATTCCTTTAATCATATGGAACAGTCTTCATACAGAAGATTCTGAATCAAAAGAAGAAAAAGCTAACTGTAGCTTTTTATTTGACATTTAGATATATTGTCCTTTTGTCAATTTATAATGATAATTTATGTAGGTATGTCAATGCGATATATCTCAAGAAATTAAAGCCTAAAGGGATCACAGATTAAAGCAATATGCTTCCTACTTGCACATTGGCACTAGCGGGAAAATAACCAAAATATAAGACATACATGATCAATATGATTTCCTATTGTCATCGTTTAAAAATTAATCCGCAGTAGTGAAATATTTTTGTCGCCTGCATATGTGATGTACAAAATGTAGCAATAACACTTTGTCTCCTGCATATGGTGTATCCGACAAATGATCCGATATGTCCGCGTTTAATATCAATGTTTAGCAAATTTCACGGTCGGTAAAATGACCTTGTTTGCAATTACTCTGTTTCACTAAATGAAATGTTAAGTAACCTGTTCGATAGCGGTTGTTAATTCGCCTGTACCAATTGTGGCGAAGGTTTGTTCCTCATTTGTTACACCTGAATTTGACTGTGGACTCGCGAGGAGTGCGTCCGGTCAACATGGGATGCTTACTCTTCCATATGACCTGATCCCACCTCTGGATTTTCAGAGGTCCGTGTGTTCAATTGTTACCTGATTTGTATATTGTTTCATAAACCATCTTTGGATTGATACTTATATACTTTGGTATCTGTGATTTTTAGAGTCCAAGTTTTTTTTTCAGTAAAGATAAAATCGAGCACTTCCTGAAAATGACAAACTATTACAATGTTGGGTTATTTTACTTACCCCCTAGAATGCAAACAAAGACAACCAGTGCGTAGCGCAGCATTATGTCGTAGCTATTCTTAAACGTAAAGCATTGAAGCATACGATAGCAAAGGAATGTGTATGTAAAGTCTTATCGGTTTAATTGTGTCAAATTATTGCAATGCTTGTAGATATAATGGTAGTTATAGTACGGCCAATATCAATTTGCGACAAATCTATAAATATAGTTATCCAAGTTCAGCAGAAGTACATGCTGATTCATATTGGTGGTTAATTTGACAATTAATAAATTAAAACGATAAAAATCATTAAAAGAAAGTTAAGGTTTGATTTTAAAGCTGAATTTGTGAAAATAAATCTTTTAGTTTACTTTCGAGCGGGGTTGTTAATCTTCACCTAAATGCACTTTAAACGTGTTTTTTTCTCGTCCATTAAACATTAGTCGTAACTAAAGAGCCTGGATGTGTAACTTTATCTTGGTACACCTATTCCTCTAATAAACATATACCTGAATTCAGAGTGACCAGATGTGATTAACTTGAAAGATTGGTTACATTATCAATATGTAATAGTCCCAGTCAAAGCCTCAAATATCATAGTATTAAATTTTGTTTGTAAGACACATTACTTTAATTGTCTATTACAAACACGAGGGTTTAATCCTAATTCCGGTAATCCTACATACACATGTTACAAACTAATCCTTTAAAACCATGTTTCAGTATTACTCTCTTTTGTTGTAACTTCTACCGATACTGATTTTGAGCTACCATATTTAAATTGAATACGTAAACTTAATAAAACCCCATATGAGCAGAGATACATAGCTGGATCAAGCCAATGTTCCTGAAACCTTTCTTTAGACTCCCGACCGAGATACTGACAGCGGTGATCGAGGAACTTCAGCAATACTTTAAAGCTGCTTTTTATACCAGGCCCTTCAGCAAAATATTGGCATTTCAACGAGAACCAATTGTGCCTCTAAATAGACCGACCTGTCCTTCTTCATACATATAAAGCGGACTTAACTCTGAAGCTTCTGAATAAAAAAACAGCGCCGTGGCCTTTAAATTGACATTTCAATCAAAGGAAGAAAAAGCTACCGGTGTTCTTTACTTTGACATTTAGAGGTACTGATGACGTTTTGTCAATTAATAAAGACAATTGTCATAATATGTCAATGCGATATATCCCAACGAACTCAAAATTAAAGATACAACAGAATCAAGCACACACGCTTCCTACATAGATATTTTACTTACTATAAACACAGTCGGGAAATTAACAACTTGACTATACGACAAACGTGACGATTTCGGATTTTCCATTGTACATTTTCCACATTTAAAGTAGTAATATTCCACAACCACCTGCATATGGCGTTTATACTTCACAAATGTTCCGATATGCCAAATCTTGTTCAACATATGAACATTTCATATACAAATTTAATAGTCTTTATGGCAATTACTCTATTTCACTAAATGAAATGTTGAGTTGCCTGTTCGGGTGTGGTATGACTCCTTCTGAACACCTGGTCCTATCCCGTTTGGGATTCGCGATTGTTCTTGTTCTAGTAGCCTTCAGTTTCAATTATCAACTGGTATTTTTTAATTTTTACTTTAACTTGCCGACAACTACTTTGACACGGGACCTCGAGTTTTACTTTCTAATCCGAAGGACACGAAAGGCCAGCCGCCTCCCTCCGAGACTCGAACCCGCGACCCTCCGGTTGCAAATCAAGCATTCACCAAATGCCGGTGAAGGGCTTCAAATCTTTGGCCTATGCTTGGCACTTACGGCCATTGAGCAGTGAGGGTTCTTTAATGCGCCGACACCTACTGTGACACGGGACCTCGGTTTTTACTGTCTCATCCGAAGGACAGAAAACCAACCTGCTGCCGGCTACTGTGACAGTAGACTATCATCCAAAAGACAAGAACCCAACCTGCCGAAGGCTTGATTCGAACTCACGACCTCACGATCAAGGGTCGAGCGCGCAATCGACTGAGTCAGGTTGACTCTACTTATAAGAAAAAGGCATGCTATTTCTAGAGTTTCCAAACTAGCAAATACCTTTTACAAAATACGCACAATAAAACCACTTAACACATTTTGTCATATTTGTTATTATATCTTATATAATTCATATCACATGTAAGTACTGATTATGTACATGTAAATGATATCAAAGTTGTCATCAAATTGATTGTTGTGCTATTACAACGCTAGAGAATATTGAAAAAATCATATCCTTCCCCTCAGTAGCACTTAAATCTCAAGAAGAACGTCCGATCGTTCATATACGTTTTTGTGTATGTAAAACTTTCCCAACTTCAAAGTTTGCCACGCGGTTCTTATCAGTTAAGGTAATGTGGAAGGAAACGACTTTTAATAGACTGTCTAACTTAGAATGTGAAAGGTCACAAAGTTAAAGGCAACGTGATGAGCACTTACAAGAAAAAATATATATACACGTGTTGCATGCAAAAAGTCAATTTGTACACGAAAAACTTGCAAGTAGTCACTTTTAATGTGAAAGACATTTAAGTTTTCGCATACAAACCCCATTTCATCTTCTAAATTTAATTTTTTTCTCATTCATGTTTTGGCGTCATGCTCCTTTACAGTTTGTCCCATTTCTGAACTGTCAGCTAATTTATCAAATTTTGTCTGTATTATTGCGATGCATTATTTCCTTAAATATATGTATATATATATATATATATATATATATATATATATATATATATATATAAATATATGTATATATATATATATATATATATATATATATATATATACAGCCAACGGCTGTTCCGGGAATTGTGCGTCGGAAAACATAAGAATTAAGTAAATATAAGCATTTAACTACTATCAGTTGACATCCATGGATGTATGAATGTCAACTGGACAACGGAAATTTATCATGAAGCGTCTTTGTCCAGTTGGTTTTCATAAGCCCTTAAATGCCAACTGACAGCAGTTAAATGCTTAAATATACATTGTACCATCTTGTAGATTGCCCAACGGTTTGCACTATGGTATATGTATGTTTATTTTTCTGACGTTTCAAAGTCGCATATGAGTATTTGAATGATACTTTTTAGGAACTCTAAAGATGGCACCATAAAGGAAAATCTAGCAAGGCGTCGTGAATGTGAGTCTAATGAAAGATGAGAAAATCACAGAATGCTACATCAAATTATCAATGAAATCATAACTGAAATATGATGTAGAAATGAAATAAATGAACACATAATGAAATTTGTTTTTGACCATATCTGAAAAGCAGTTTTGAAAATAGAGTTTTGGTGTTTATTTTCACTTTCCATCTGCCAAACATACGCAAATTAGTAAGTTTTAAATTGATGTCAAATGATACATGGAACACTCGATTTATATCGAAATGCTCGTGGAAACTGATCTCATCACAAACTTTTCAAAATGTTAGTAAAATGTTATACCAGGACCCGGCACCATAAAACTTGAGAATTTACTCAAGTCTGAGAATATTCTCAAATTGGCCTGCACCGCCAATCAGATTTCAGGATTTGCCACACTTGAGTAAAGTAATTCTAAAGTTTTATGGTGTTGGTACCAGAAGTTCTGTACATTTCGCTATTGTAAAATCTTTGATTGTCCATTTACTTTACAGCAATCGATAGCTATTTTAAGTCCCTCATATATGTTTTCAATTAAATGGGGACGTCCCACTGCAGCAGCTGAAGTGCAACAAATTTTGACCTGTGGTTTGGAAGTATATCTCTCTTGGTAGGATTATTTTAAGGGACACCCTATCATAACATGACACTACTTATTTAGGTGTCACCTGAAAGGTTCGCGACGTTTACATCTTTGCTGAACGCTTTGAGAACGAGATTATTTGCAAAAAGCAGTAAGAGTGGAAATAATGAATCAACCCAGGGAGTTCGTTTTACCAAACTTAATAAACAAATAAGTTGATGTTCTTCAAATAAGGACTGCAATACGTGGACCATAGGCATGTGTTTCAGCAGAAACGTAATAGATTCTAGATTGAAATCAAAATGTTTTTTACAACATTTTTTTTAATCTTGACACATGCACAAAAATCATTACAAGTCTTATTGCAAAAGCTGTAATGTTATATAATGGATATGAAATATATTTTTAGATTTGACCTTTAACCTCAAAATTAAACATCCTTGTATATGATCTGAACATTAAAGTTGAAATTCAACAGGGAACGCAATCTGCTTAGAACTATTAATTTTCATACCGGGTGAAAATTATTTTATGTACAGTTAGGTCTATTATTACTGTAGGGTGACAAATATTTGATTTATGTAGGACTGAAAATATTATTTACGTGCTTAAGTCAAACCTTCAAGTGTACATTCTGAGGCAACCATTCATTCCGCATCTATATTGATACGTTCCGCTAATGCAATCTTCTGCCCCAATTGAAAATCATATACTGTATGTATATTTAGAATGGCGCACTCATATTCATAGCCCTATCAAGGGGTATCCACGTATTAGCGCAATATTAAATTCGCGCAATTAATTTCATTACCTTTGTTATATATACAGAATAACAGAATTGAGAAATTTTAGCACTGCTCTTGAATTAGCGTAATAACTTGGGCGCGAAAGGCGCTAATATTCGAATACCACTAAAATAAGTACACGTACAGTAACTCTGGCGTTTGATTTCGAACTGATCAACTGACATCTAGCGTGTACTCAATCAAGTTCTGTCCCTATAGATTCCATAGCGGAATTACTGAATGAAATCAGCAACAATGGCGGATACAGGAAACTTTGAAATATAATATGTATAATTTTGTATGACCCGACGGCGAAATGTGCAGATAGGGAGGCTTGCGAGGGTTTCAAGGCTTACTCTGAATTTGTCAGATTTTATATTAATTGTGTTTTCTTGGGCGTACTGAGCGTCGATTTTAGAGTCAGAAGTTCGGCAGACCCAAAGAGAACATTCAGTAAAAACGAGTCGACCGACCGAGTGCAAATAATCTACTCCCTTCTTTTAAATAACAGATATCGATTATTTTTCTGTATAACACAAAATAAGGAATAAATTAATCGGCGGTTTGTCATACCTGTTTGCATATAATTTTCGAAGTGCCGGTTTGCCTTGTGTACGAGTTAAGCAGCAACACAATAAATAAACCATAAATAAACATTATAGGTAAATGCCTATATAAGTGCCCCATTCCCAGGTTCTTTCCAAAAGATAATTAAAATTAATAAATTCAGAAAGACTGGATACATTTAAAACAATTTTTATTCTTCCAGAATGAAACCAAACCATTACACAGGTCTATGGAATTTTTGATGTGAGTAACTTAATACTTATAATGCACGCGCCTTCCTCTTGTATCTTGGTGTGGCTCATTTGACTTCGTTTATTATTTTCACATTTGAATTACCCATAAAAAAAACCAAAATATAACAATTGGTCATATGTGTAGTGTAGTTTATATAAAACATCTGAGACATTAAAGAATAAATCTTTAGGGTGTCCAGGACAAAGATACATAATGGATAAACACGGACCTCTGGAAACCAAGAGGTGGGATCAGGTGCCATGGAGGAGTAAGCATCCCCTGTCGACCGGTCACACCCGCAAGTCGAAACGAAATACGTGAGGAACGAATCATCGTCACAATTGGTATAGACGTCTCAACAACCGACAACGAAAAGGCAACTCAACATTTCACCCAGTGAAACAGAGTATCCTGAAGTTTAATAAATCACAACTTTATTATACTAATTTCCTTATAAATACACGTAAAACTCCGTCAGGACATATCCTGACAAAATTCGGCCTTTAGTATCTCCCGTGCAGGCGTAAGCTGACTTTTCCCCATAGCATCCGGTTTCAACTCACTTATACAGGATCCACGCAATAAGTAAATAATAATAAAAAATAAAACCAACAGAACCACTGCGATTGCTGCTAAATATGGAGTACCTGATAAAGTACCGTATATTTGGTAGGGTCTACGATTTCGAAAAATATGAAGTGGATTATTGTTGATGAGGAGTATTAAAGCTGACATTGCAACTTAAAAATATTCAATTCTGATGCATAAAATGTTTAAAATTAAATTTTATTTTTGTTTTCCGGAAGGGGGCGACCCCTCCCCTTCAACTTCCCCGCCCAATGTAAAAAAGCTTCCGACACGCCTGGCAAAGGATATAAAAGGAAAAAAAAAAAAAATCGAAGCAGGACCCATGTTATAGCCAAACACACGTGAATAAATATTTTATTTTAAATGTACTTATACTGATAATCTATATAGATCTCCCACTATATGTTGTAAGACTCAGAGTGCACGAAACAAATCACTTCTCAAAAACATAAATTTTTTTTTTTATTTTTTATCAAAGTCGGTCATTGCCTCATTAACTGATAACATTATGCTGTTATTGTTTTATTTATTGATTTAGAAATGTGTCAGTATTATTCAATCAAGTTCACCATTCGAACGTTTCTTTTAAATTAACCTCAGTTAGAAGCGATGACTTATCGAGTCCTTTAAAGCACGTGGTGAAGCAGTTTGAGTACACTCAGTTGAAAATAATATATAACATGTGTTTATGACTATTTTACAAACAGTTTTTGAATATAATACAAAGAAATTCGTACCATTTTGTAGGAATAATATGACTTCAAAATCCCAGGTGAGCAAAATATTTACGTTACAATGTTTACAGTACTGTTGCCGGTATTAGTATGGATAAAACGGATGTTTTCACTGTTGTGGTTTCGTGCAGAATGAAAATCAACGGACCAGTGCACGCCTTTTATATGGTGAAAATTCCTTTTAAGATGCAATGTCAGCTTTAATGATTACAACTCTGGCATTGAAAAGCGTCTATTGACGTGTGAAAGCATAAACAAGTCTTTGAGCCACCAATAACCCCTGTTCTCTCCCACGGGGAATTTTGAAGGTTATGTTTTTCTAAAAGCTTATAAAAATGCTACAAAATGAGCCATGTTAGCACTCTGATAGTTGGGATGTTTAGGAGTTTTGTGTAAAAAAAACTATAGAAAATTAAGAGAAATTGCTGAAAATTGGAAAACCGCTATTAATCGTCATTTATTACCACTTTTTGCAATGAAAGTAATGGTTGTATGGTAGATATCTTGACTGTCAAATGTTGATCCATTTAACAATCATTATTTATCAAATTTGGTGTTTTGGGGTAAAAAATCTTTTTCAGGAAGAATATAAAAATCTATAACAAATTGTACTTTGTTAGCACTCTTGCTACTTAGGAGTTTTGGGGTAAAAACCATAAAAATAAACACAAATCGCTGAAAATCGAAAATATGTGATATGTTTCCTAATAACTTTTAAAAGTGTTGGAAATATCAAGGGGGAAACAAACACATTATTAGCCAGGGGATTACAAAGTATATGAGCTGACTCCTTTCGGACACCTGGTCCTATCCCGTTTGGGATTCGCAATTGTTCTTCATGTTGAGACCATTTTTATATCTAATTTGTCGTATTCTAATGGACGTGGATTTTTTTTATTATCCATTGGTTATTCTCCGTTTTACCTCCTACGTACATTCAAAACACATGTATCATATATTTAGGCAAGTTCATTTGATAGAGACAGGATTTTATTACAAAAAAAAAAAATACTCAGTTGATTCACACCTCATATGTTATATTAAACTGTATCCAATCATTTTAATCTGGGAAGAAATAAAAAAGCAAAAATGAAGTAGAACACCAGTTGAAAATCGAAACTCCTCAAGTCCAATAGAACACGACGAATTAGATATGTTAATGGTCTCAATATAAAGAAAAATTGCGAATCCTGCAATCATACAAATACCGGTGTAGAAAATGTGACTTCATGAAATTACAGATATGTATTTATATAAGAAATCGAATACTGATCGGTTACAAGGGCGAAAGCTCTCACATTATTCTTGTCTGCTGAAAAGAAATCTGACGTTTTGTAATAACAGATCTCGCATGAAATAAATCCAGAAAGGTATATTTCACTCCTATTTGATTTTTAAAGGTGAATCAGCTGAGTGAATAATTCTAAAAGGTAATGGTACTCTGTACCAAGTGAACTTGCCTAAATACATTATACATGTAAATTTTAAATTTACGCAGGAGATTATACACTTTGTTTCATTTTTTTCAACTGAACATATATATATATATATATATATATATATATATATATATATATATATATATATATATATATATATATATATATATATATATATATATATATATATATATATATATATATATATATATATATATATATATATATAGCTTTTCAGTGTGAGAATTGTAATAATTAAGACTCCTCTTCCGGACACCTGGTCTTATCCCGTTTGAAATTCTCAATTCTTCTTCATGTTGAGACCATTTGTATATCTAATTTGTCGTAATTTAATTAGCTTATCCATTGGGACTTCCATTTTTGCTTTGTTACAGTTTTACTCCCGGAAATCTTGTTATTTTCACTTGTATAAACATGAAAAATTGTTAAGGTAGAATGTATGTCAAATGATAATTTTTTTAACGTGAAGAAAGGCAGCAGAGAGTATATAGCAATTTTTAATATCAACCACGAAGCCATTTATCTCAAAGCCATCCTGATCGAAAATGGCTTCCGAAAACAGTGTGACCAAGCATTTTGCCCTGTATATCACTGGCCGTTGGCCACGTTAGACAGGTGGCTGCTGGTTTAGGTATGTTTATATAGTGAAATTTATTGGGGGAACAGAAGCTGCTGAAGACGAGTGGCCACTGAAAACAGGTGGCCTTTAAGGCAGGTTTGACTGTAGTTGTATTTTAAGCCATATTCTTTTAATATTTATTCTTTTCAATTTATCTGGTTTGAAAGTTATCTGAATGGTAAGGAGTGATAATTGTCATAATTATATTGGATTGTTTGTTTGTTTGTTTGTTTGTCGTTGTTTCACGCCACTTTCAACGATATTTCAGTTATATCGTGGTGATGCATGATAATTTTTTCTTTTCTATGTAAGAACAGTGACTATATTTTCCTTATAAAACTTTTGAACTCTAAAATTTTTGTAACAATATGTTTGTAAATTATTTATAAAAATATTATCTATATAGTTCACATTTTTGAAAATAAATCAATATCTTATAGATATTCTAAAATGATGTCGCCAGCGACATTATTAAAACATTATTTAGATCTGTCTCGTAGTAATATTTCTCACGAGTAAGTTTAAAATCTGTACATTCTGTTAAAATATGTTTAATTGTCAGTCTTGAGCCACACGGTATACATTCCGGTGGTTCTTCTTTAAATAATGAATATTTATGTGTTAGGTTACTGAAATAGCTATTGATTGGTTATCATGAAACTTATTTTGTCAAACACCACTCTGATTCTACACATAAATACACTGAAGATGATATAAAAGATGCTGGAATTTCTAACTGACAATATATTTATATTTTTCGGAGACGAGGTTTTTCAACAAAGTGTCTGCATTCCTATGGGAACCAATTGTGCTCCTTTATTAGCTGACCTGTTCCTTTATTCATACGATGCAGACTTCATTGAGAAACCTCTGAATCAAAAGAAGAAAAAGTTAGCGGTGTCCTTTAATTTGAGATCTAGATATATCGATGACGTTTTGTCAATTAAAAATAACAATTTTCATACATATGACAATGCGATATATCCCAGCCAACTAGAAATTAAATATACAACAGAATCAAGCACGCACGCTTCGAACTTAGACATTTTACTAACTATAGACACAGACAGGAAATTAACAACTAAGCTATACGACAAAGGCGACGATTTCGGACTTCCCATCGTTAGTTTTCCATATTTAAGTAGTAATATTCCACAATCACCCGCATATGGAGTTTATATTTCACAAATGATCAGATATGCCAGGGCGTGTTCAACATATGAATATTTCATATGCAGAGGTAAACTACTCACTGACAAATTATTGACACAGGAATATCGAAAACCCCGTTTGATATCAACGTTCCGCAAATTTTAAGATCGGTATAACAGTCTTGCTTGCGACTTCTATGTTTCACTAAGTGAAATGTTCAGTTACCTGTTCGATGGTGGTTGTCGAGACGTCTGTACCGATTATGACGAGGATTCGTTCCTCACGTATTTCATTGTAATTTGACTGTTGACACGGCGGGTGTGATCGGTCGACAGGGGATGCTTACTACTCCATGGCACCTGATCCAACCTCTTGATTTTAAGAGGTCCGTGTTTGTCCATTTTTTAAACCAGATTTGTACCTATATCCTGGACATTCTAATAATTTATACCTTGGTATCTGAGACTTTTTATACTTATAGCTTTTGTCTTCATATAATTCAATGACAGTAAAATTGCTTTGGCTTCAGTGGTGAAAATAGATGCATCACGCGGCATGTTTCTTTTGAGAACTTCAAAGTTAATTATAGCTGCAGCTGAAAATATTGGAAATGTTAACATAATACCGAAATCATACGTTCAAAAAAACCAAATAAAATTTTCTAGAGCATAATTTGAGTCAATAAGACTTCATTAGTTGAGCTGGAGTTTTAAATGGATGTATAGTCCCAAAAGAAAAAGAAGCTATAAACGAAGGTCAAATACCTACCCTGAAGGTCAACACTCCTGCTCACAGGTCCGTCTTTGAGAAGATATACAAGTCCTTCCTCAAATTTTACCAACCATTTAACTAAAATATTGATAAAAAACTATTTTCAAAAATATCAGGACTCTGAATAAAATTTTATTTCCACAATATCAATACTGGTCCATCCAAAACAGTGAACAGTGAGGAAAACAGCAATCAAAACATTACTACAGTCCCCATTTTACACCGATATATGATTGCTTTCAGGGATGATCATTTTCCTCTCAATTCGAGGAATTCCTCCTTTTTCAAAAGTTTGCTGTAATGTTATATCTTTATTTTTTCCATTAAACTCCGACAAATGGGTCATTTTCCTCCTATTTCACCAGTATGGAATCACATCCCTGTTAACTTTGCACTAAAACTTCACTCGAAAAAATAAACCCACACACGACTGTGATTGAACACCTCTGTAAAACTTGAGGAATTTCAGTTTCTATTTCAAATGTTGTATGACTTTTGCAGCATGGTTGTCGATGTGAAAATTTAGAAAAAAAATCATAAATAAAGTAACAATTCTCGGGGCATGGAATCATTTTCACAAATGTTAAGATATCATTTTTTACGACAAAAAAGAGTTTCTTTCAAAACTCGAAGGAACTTCTTACTGAGAAGGGCATAAGCTATAGCATTCAATGGGCAGGTTGCATATATAAACAAAGTTACTGCAAAGTGAACAAGTAAACTGATTTGCATTGACTCAGCGGGTAATGATGCCAAGTTGAAATACAACATGTAGCATGCTGCTGGTACCTCTTGTAATGTATACAGTGTAGTAAGAGCAACCATCAGCCGGTTTCCTCTGTTGTCATGGAGAGTACATCCGGCTATCCCCGCGGTTCTCAGCCATCGCCTCCTCACTTGCACTTTGAAAATCAGAACGATGTCTGTAAGCAACAAAATTAACATCGGGATAATTCCAGATTGCACAGCATGTATAATAGTGCTAACAAGCAGGCCCTGTAACATGAAGTCTGTCATACAAGCATATATAAGGCGAATGTTGTTCTCATTCTCCGAATCTTGTATCCACATTAATTTTGTTATATCGGCGAGATAGTACAGCGGAATAGTGGTGATAAGAGAGGATGCTAGTAGTATAAAGACGAATGCTTTCGTTATTTTTGATCGAAGGATTCTTCTTGCACGAAATGGAAATTGCATCAATATAAATCTTTGTAAAGAAAATATAACTCTCAACCAGACGGACATGTAATGAAGTGTTACTGGCACATGGATCACAAAGTAAAAGAATATGTGACAAAACTTGTATTCCACATAGCCTTCCGTCTGCCCGGAAACATACATCATAGGGATAACCACAGCTCTTGTTACCAGACCAAGAAAGTCAATAAATCCAATGGTAGCTATGATTTTTTGCGTTTGATATTTCAAAAGTTTTGCCTTACGCAGAAGGAAAATAAAGAATACCAGGAGAAAAAAAGACACGAGTGCGAAAACGGGATGAATATAAACATAGTAAATCAGTTCATAATCCTTGAAGTACGAATCTGTACGAAGAAGATCCTTATCATTCTTTGTAGGATTCAACAGCTCGTGCCAAAATATTTGTCTTTTATCGCTAGTAAATGTATCCATTCGTCGTAGATTATAAATGTCAAATTCACCAGTAATTAAGTTAATATGAACAACTCAAGGCACTGTAGAAAGCAGACGTTTGATTCCAAAACGGTTATACAGCATTGTAAACACGATTTAGATAAGCACTGATTGTATTATATCGATTTTTCTTCGAAAATTGAAATGCTACCATTCGTTTAAATTTTCGATGAAACGAATAGAAAACAGGATCAATTTTAAATGCTTATGACTCAAATATGTGTGAAACGTTTTGACAAAAACATGTTTTATTTGATTAAGTAAAACAATCACTGAATATACACGCACTACCATCGTACTGCGCATGAATACACGACTGTCACATTATAGCAACAAGTACATAGCAAGATCCGGCCTATTGTAGCACATGTAATTTCAAACCTCCGTCATCTTTTAGGTGGTCATAGTTGAATGGACAATTGCCAAAAGAAGTATTGGATATTAACTGGTCGACGTAATTTGATTTGAAAAAAGCGTTGACTCGGATGTCTATAATAATCTCAGATACCAGAGGTCCGTGTATATCCATTTTACCGGATATATATATAATTTATATTTATATATAGATTTATATATATATAAAGTATATATATATATATATATATATATATATATATATATATATATATATATATATATATATATCTTCAGGATGTCCAGGATACACATAGATGGTAGTATTTTGCAATAGTTATTCCCCTTTTGCGGCCATATTGTAGGTCAACTTGATAAGTTTTCTTCTTTAAGCCACCGAATACCATTACATAGTATTAATGAAGGGACATCTAAATTTTCATTAAAATAAATTGTTTACTGAAGACCTGAAATAAATATTTCTGTCCAAAAAGATTTTTTCCAAACAAATATAACACAAGAATTCTTCGTTGAATTTTATTGACTTTTTTTTAATAGAAAATTGTATATGTTGTCATACAATATGGATGGCAAAGGGAAATAAGTCAAAACGGCTTTTGGAAAACCATCTATACTAATTTGGTACATATTGGAAGTCCAGAGGTGGGGTCATGTGTCATGGATTAGTAAGCATCCCCTGCTGATCAGTCACACCCGCCGTGAGTCCACAGTGAAATTGAAATGAAATAAATACTATAAACATAATACCAAGTTCTATTTTTAGAAAGGCCAAACAAATGCATAAGATGAACGTTTCTGTAAAGTAGACTTCATCAGTTGAGCTCTAATTTGAAATAGTTGTATATTTCCTACAGAGAAACTAGTATCATAAAGGCCTAATAAGAATATAAATGAGGACCCGAATCTGTCTAGGAATTACCACTGTAAAAAGATGACTATCTTATGAATAACCACTGTAAAAGGGTGACTATCTTATGAATAACCACTGTAAAAGGATGGCTATCTTAGGAATAACCACTGTTAAAAGATGACTATCTTAAGAATAGCCACTGTAAAAAGATGACTATCTTAAGAATAGCCACTGTAAAAATATGACAATCTTAAGAATAACAACTGTAAAAAGATGACTATTTTAAGAATAACCACTGTAAAAAGATAACTATATTACGAATAACCACTGTAAAAGGATGGCTATCTTAAGAATAACCACTGTTAAAAGATGACTATCTTAAGAATAGCCACCATAAAAAAATGACTATCTTAAGAATAGCCACTGTAAAAAGATGACTATCTTAAGAATAACCACTCTAAAAAAATGGACCATCTTCAGATTAACCACTGTTATAAAGATGACTATCTTATCTTTTACAGAATTTAGAATTTAAATGGTGTTATCAGTGCGAAATGTTACTTTAGCATCAGATTATAAGCTCGTATCGAAATACCAGATACTAGATACAAGTATATATAGGACTCAAACTGTCCACCAGGAGTGACAACGACCTAGTGATTATAAATATAATACAAAAGTTATAGTTTTGAAAAAGGTCAAAACAAATGCTCAAAACGATCGTTTCTGTCAATTAAGACTTCATAGGTAAACAAATCCTCGTCAAAATTGGTACAGACGACTCAACAACCGCTACCGAACAGGTAACTCAACATTTCATTTAGTGAAACAGAGTAATCGCAGACAAAGTCATTATACCGACTGTAATACTTGCGGAACGTTGACATCAAACGCGATTCTCGATATCCCTGTGACATTAATTTGTCAGTTAAAAGTGTACCTCTGTATATGAAATTTTCATTTGTTGAACACGCCATGGCATATCGGACCATTTGACACAATATGCAGGTGATTGCGGGATATTACTACTTAAATGTGGAATATATTCGATGGGAAAGCCGGAATCGTCGCAATTTTCGTATATATGAATCCGATAGGTTTTAATCGGCAATCATATATGATGCAGTACATACAAAACGTAAACATCAGCAACTTCTTGGGTGTCAATAAAGGATACAGTAACGTCCTACTATTGGTGCTTTAATTGCTGTCGTATAAGGATAATTATCTTTTTCAGTTAAAAGGATTACGCTGTCATAAGGGACAGGCTAATTTGATATGTATAATGAAGAAGTTCCAATGGATATTCCGAACTCCTTGTCCATTAGAATATTATAAACATAATACCAAAGTTATAATGCTCAAGACGATATCGTTTCTGTCAATTAGACTTCATCAGTTGAGCTCCAATTTGAAAAGTATGTGTATTTTCTAAAGATAAAGTGGTATCATACAAGGCCAAATAATATCTCTTAGAAAATTCTCGAATTTAAATGGTGTTAACAGTGCCAAATATTACTTTAGAATACGACAAATTGGATAGAAACACGGTCTCAACATTAAGAACATTTGTAATTTCCAAACGGGATGGGACCAGGTGTGTGGAAGGAGTCAGTGTGCCACACTCGCCTAAAATCTTCCATGGAAACCTCGAGTTCGATGAAAAGGTCATGACAAAAAGTGCGTGACTTTGCTTTAAAACATATGGTTTCAAAACTTCTGAAGATATTTCATATATGATGTGAAATAAAATATCCAGTGAAAATAATGTCCTTTAATGCATCAGTTATTCAACGACATCAAAATTCTGTAAATATCTAAAGAATATTTAATGAAACAGAAGATAATATATACAATCCTAGATCTATTTTGTAAAAAGTCAATTTTATTTTATTTTGAATAGTATTTTACGAAAAATTTTTAGTTTTGTGGTGGCTGCAAGTTTTTATATGAGGAGAGAGCCACGGGAAGAAACCACTAGTCTTCCGCAAGTAAACTTGCAGACGCTCTCACAAAAACAGTGGGGTCAGAATCTACGCTGACCAGACGCGAGAGAGGTCATGGTTCAGAGCCCGAAATGTAAGAACGAAATAATAAAATATGTACATGTCTGAAAAAAAAATATAAATTGAAACTACATGTATTGAAAATGCCATTCATTGTGCAGTACATATTATCAATTATGATTTCAAAATTAATTATTGGCCTACAAAGAAAATAACTTGTTAAAGCATGTGGTAACAGAGCAGTTGGACAAAAGAATATCTACCTGGAAAAGAATGGAAACGCAAACTGTTGTTAAAGATGTCCCAGTTCTGTCAGAAGACGTTTAACAGATTAAGCTAGCAAATAGTTATTCACGTGAACATTTAGCTATAAAGTATCAAGCTATATGATGAAATAAAAGATGTACTAAGGCTAAGCATCGAAAGTCGTGATGTTTACTCTAGGACATATATAGAATATGGACCTACAGATATAAAAAGCTATTATTTTCATTCAAAAGCAGGGGCTAGTGTAGTTGGAGTCTGTGCTCATATTTCATCTGTACTTTGGTATCTTGGCTATCTTAGGTGTAGTGATACTACTTAAGATATCAAAGACTGGTTAGACCATTTGGAGGATGCTACTTAGGTGCCAGAAATGATTGAAGACTCGGGCAGTGCGCATGTTGCTTTCATCAAGACACCGCGTTATGTGTGAAATAAAGATATATAAGGAATATTAAACTAATGTAAAAGAATAAAGTTGAGTGTCCGGTTACAGTATAACAACAAGGAGCGTGTTATAGTTTGATGTCGTCTTTTTATTTTTGTGTTTGTTTTTGTCATATTGATCTCTTCCCGGTTATAATCGTAACCGGGTTCTCTCCTCAACAATTAAAGTCTGGCCACCACCATATGAATGGAACATTGTGGAGTGTTGCGTAAAACATCAATCATTCAAAAACCAAATATTAGACAAATTTTAAATTTTGTGGATTGATATTCAGTATACGTTTACCATCAAGAGAAATAGGCAAAATATACAAACACAATAGTCTTCTTCTCGGTAGAAAAATCAAGCCCCGAGCTATCTACCCGATGTGATGTAAACCGCATGATCCGGATACTTGGTTACATGCATCCGAGAATGAAATCCACTAACTCTCTTTGATGATCAAAAAATATTCGTTACCTTTTGCTTTCATCGTTAAATATAGAAAAATATAGTCGGGAACTGTTTGTTATTCATGCGCCGTTCTAACATGCACGGCTGCGCATACATGATTTTTGAATAAATTTTGCATGGATCGTCAAGGTGCTTCCTATTGACCTTTTGGCAGACATTTCTGGTATGTCGTCAAAATTAAAAGACTCATAAAACATGTGTATGATTATAATGTCACAATCGAATAACGTCAAAAACGCACTTTGAGAGCTATATGCCAGACGTTTGGCCACAGATCTAACAGACAACTTCATAGCACGTCATTTTAATTCTTCGCCAGTGGTTTGCTATTACTCTGTTTCACTAAGTGAAATGTTGACTTACTTGTTCGATGGCAGTTGTTGAGACGTCTGTACCAATTGTGACGATGATTCGTTCCTCTCGCATTTCATTTTGATTTGACTGTGGACTGTGACCGGTCGACAGGGGATGCTTTCTACTCCATGGCACCTGATCCCATCTCTCGATTTTAAGAGGTCTGTGTTTGTCCATTTTTAAACAGATTTGTACCTATATCCTGGATTTATACTTTGGCATCTGAAATTTGTTATATGCAACGGCGATTATCATAAAATTTTTACCGTAACCTAATACGGACTTGTGAAAACTTGGGTTATTTTTGCGAAGGAGAAAAATTATCGGCTAAGAAATGCAAAAGTATAATACACTGTACAAATACATGGTACTTCTTTAAAAATCTTCTCGTGAACCAGTTATCAGTTGGTTTTAAAAATTTTGTACGCATGATATTTTTTGTCGACATCTACAATGTTTCCGCAAAAAAACGATATCTGCCAAAAACGAAGCACTAGAATGCACTTTAAATGACAGGGTACAGTTTTATTCAATATAAAATCCCAAACACCAAAGTATAGACCTTCAAGATGTCCAGGATACATATTCAAATCTGATGATACTAGACAATGGCTTATGAATTCAAAACCGGTATACAGCAGGAAATGGTTAGGAATTATTTATGGATCCTGAATGAAAAGGGACTAGAACCAGAAGGGGTCCCTATAGGGGCGATATATATTTGTACATCTTTAAAATTATGAAACAACATATATCCTCACTGTAGTCATGCTTTACTCAGGTGTGATAAGGTCTCTTGTATCTAATTGTTACGGAAAATATGTTTTTTTTTGTAAAAAGAACATTTTTGAATACTTCTCAAGAACCATTGGGTCAGTTTTCCCCCATACAAACCCCTTTGGTTCATGTTGTACCATCGTTTTACAATAGCCTAGTGTTGTGATTAGGCCGGTCCGCCATTACGCAATGAAATGTGAATGCTGCGATCAACGATTTTCCCGAGCGGGTAACAAAAATAATTTAATAATTCACACTACTCCAAGTGAAAAGCTATGGTATAGCATGATTTCTATTAGAATAAAACTCGTTAGGTGAACGAAAATATACGTTTCTGAAATGATTTTAAGTAAAATCTGATATTGAAACTATTATCTGTTTTAGCAGACATGTATGAGAGGTTTCACCGTTTTAACCGGTCAGTGTTTGGCTTGTAATGTCAATACATTGCTTCTGTAATTTCATGAAGACACATTTTCAAAACCGTTTTAAAAAGGCCAAATACAATGAGATTTAAATAAGTGTCAACTAGGTGAAGAGTTCGAATGGCTAATAATAGTTCTGTAGGAGAGATTTGTTTCCGTATCATATTTTCCTTTATACATGTTAAATGTAAGCAAAAACCTGTATCCAGTGTTTCATGTTCTAACAAATCATGTTTTTTTATTTAAATTTAAGAATATGTCTACCAAAGTAAGTAGTACAATCTATATAACATTGCGGGGTGGAGTCTCGCGAACCATTTCTTGACCCGGAAAGTTAAAATTTTGGGTAATAAAGCATAACATTAAAGCTGGCAAGAGTAAACCTTCCTACTTGTTACCATACATTAAATATTTTCCAGTCAGGAATAAAACTTTCTTCCCGTGAACCCTGTCATAACCGAAAAATTAGTAGAATGATAAGTGCTACTTAGCCTCTCCAAGTGATGTGAATCGGAGGTTCGATTCCAAGTATAGACTCTTACAGTTTTTAAAAAAGATTACCGTTCCTTCACCAGACGGAACGGTCACAGATCTGTCGGATGAGTCCAAATTATCCGTTTATCATTTATTCTTTCATGACAAAAACCAAATCCTTCTTTGTTTCTATTCAAAAGGTTTCCATGTAACAATGGCGAATCACTAACGGGATGGACCAGGTGTCCGGAAGTCGTCAGCGTCCCCTGTTAACATGTCACACCTGTCGCAAATGTTCCAAATTTAGGGACAAACCGGTATATAATTTTCCTCTTTTTTATTCATATGTTTAGATGTGAAATTTGAAACTGACAAATCTCGTGTTAAAATAATAACCCGAGTGCCTGTCGAAGGAACAGTCACCACCATTTTAAAACACCTTGGTAAGACTCATTACCGGGAATCAAAGCTGGAATTTTCCGTTTGTAAGTCTAACCCTGTACCACTACACTACCACAAGCGGTCCGCAATGTATTCATATGTGAATACAAAGTATTGAGTATTGATAAGAGGTTACCTCTGTATATCAATTATCTGTACGTCGAAAAAATGCTCTCAAGATCTGATCATTTCGCAGACGTACACGCAAAATGCAGATTTTGGCACTAAAGTACCGTTGCTTAAATTCGTACCTACCTCTACATAAGCTAGGGTAGTGATATTTCATAAAGTGTTATCCATAAACGGATTTGCATCTAAGTTTAGTATTTGATTTCAAACGTTAACTCACTCTCTCTCTCTCTCTCTCTCTCTCTCTCTCTCTCTCTCTCTCTCTCTCTCTCTCTCTCTCTCTCTCTCTCTCTCTCTCTCTCATCCCCCCTCCTCCCCTCCTCCTCTCCTCTCCCCTCCTACTCTCTCTCCCCACCGCTCATCTTCACTCAGCCTCTCTCTCTTTCCTCCAGTCAAACTCTTTCACGCACCCTTCCCCCACCTCTCCCATCCTCCCTCCCTCTCGCATCCTCCCTTCTCTCCCCATCCTCCCCCTCAATCTCTCCTCTCCCAGCCTTCCGAGCTCCCTCCCTCGCCTCATCTCCTCCCTCTCCTCCTCTCTCTCTCTCTCTCTCTCTCTCTCTCTCTCTCTCTGAACTTTACATCTACTTTTTATAGAGCTCAGCTGACAGTGTTATTGACAGAAACTACCGTCTTCAGGATTTATTTTGACTTCTTTTGCAAAACTATAACTTTGAGTTTTACGTTTATAATTTGATACAAGGATGTTACTAAAATATGGACCGTGAAAGGTAAGAATATTAACAAACAAGTGATTGAAATCCTTAATATAAGGTCCCGGTTTCCCTTTTCATGAAAAAAGTTTTCGGTTTTGTATATGTCTGTCTGTAATATAATGTTTTATCCTATGTGTATGTGATTTTCTTATATCTTTTAGAGTTGAAGAGTAATTTTGTATTTTGCAGGTGTTAATACACTCTCGTGAATAAAATATGCCATTATGTAATATTCCATTACTGGTAAACAGCTAAATTACTATTTCCTTGGATGAGACTGACACACGTGATATTTTACAAAATATCATATTCCCCTCTGAAAATTTATATCTATTCAGAGTTCTCATCATTAAACGAGAATTATCCCTGTTTGGGCAAAAATAAACAACAATGATTATGAAATGTTAAGGCCAAAGACGTTTGTAATATAATTTTCAAAGAGTCGAGCAGACGTTCACAAACAATCATGGCTGCGTACAAGTTATTTTACAAGGTAATGGAGAATGAATTGCCGATTTGATGAATCAGCGTCCTCTGCCAGCATGCCACAACCGCAAATGCTACATAAAACCTCTCGTGTTCGGTGAAAAGGTCAAGTTTGGTGAAAATATCATCAGTCAGTTATAAATATGATTGGTGAAAGGGAGACACTATATATGGTCATGTTCCAGAATACTATCCAGTATTCCTGAGAGGGCTACGTTCATACTTTTAACAAGATCAGCGTATGGACCATAAAACTTCCATAGTAACGATTTCAAGCATTCAGCAACGTAACCTTGTGTAAGTAGTTTATAGACGAGTCGTTTGGCTCTCATAATAAAACATCCAAAAGAGGAGTATGTAAGTGCTACATAAAAAGCACTTCTAAGTCCTTTAAGGAAATCATCAGAGACATCGTTTTTGCGAAAGTTCCATCTTCCTAATGAGCAATGATTCTAATGTAGAAGCTGACAGACTGCCCCTGGAATATATTTTTGCATACAAATCCTTTCACATTCAGCAACACTGTACGGTATACATAGGATACCTTTCTTAACCTTACCAGCTTGCCATACTTCAGATCACTTAATTCATTCCTCATTTTGCACCAGACGTTGTCTTCAGTTGCAGTTTGACCTATAACATTCAATTAATCTACATGGTATTTAGAAATTGATGTTGAGGAGGACTGTACATAATCACTTGACCATAGATTTGTTTGAATTTCAGTGCAAAATACCCAACCGCCTGCGAAGAGGACACTCCTCTCACAAACATGTCAACAACTTCTACATGTTTCAGTGTTTCCTCATGGAAGAAATTTCCTTTTCATGCATCCTAAAACTGTTTCCTATATGATACTTTACACGTTTACTAATGAGTTGTTTGAAAATGAAATGTCCGTCTGCAATTCCTCTGATGTTAGTTGAATTGATTGGTGTTTTTCGTCTAGTCCTCTTGTATATCTTTAAAAAGGGGATCTCATTGTTCAATGAGGCATTAGCTGTTTTCCAAAAACACTATTTCGATCATTTTCAACGTGCACTTGATGTACAATAACAAATAAGAGCTATACACAGGCATAAAAATCTTATATTCCTATATATTTTGTGGAAATAAGATCAGGTCCAGTGTGGTATTCATATACAAATAGTACGATTGAGTTTCTCAATTGCAAGTGAAAAAGTGGTAAACCTGGATTTCTCGAGCAATTTTCACAAAATATATAGAAATATAAGAACTTATATTCTGTGTATCTCTTTTTGTTATTGTATATCAATCTTAGTAGTAAAAAAGGAAAAATACAACTAATGTCCCTTTAACATTTTTAATTGTAAGGTGCCCGTTCACATTCGTTGTTTGTATGTATTTTCAGCGGATTTGGATATTGGTATTGGTTTTTGTTCTAAAATGCCAGAATACTAACATTGCTCTTTCTGCAAGGTTTTTCATGTGTAACTGATAAATTTTCATTGAGAGATTAGGCTTAATTACTGCCTAAAAGTTCTGATTTTATACATCAAAATCTGTTTTACACAAAAGCCACCAGATCTGAATACATAATCTAACCTTAAATGTTTTAAATGATATTACTCGCAGTATCCTTACAATTATGATGTTTACTCCACAACTTCTAAATGTTCCTAAGACCAACATTCCAACATAGATCATTTTATTGCATATTTGATAATCTGTCAGAAAAGATACCCTCCAAATATCCCTGAGGACAGCAGTGAATGCTTACTTATCCATTGTACATTCATGTGCATGCATGCATGCGTTTCTTGTTAGAAATCATATATGAGAATCCGTGCAGGCTAGATCGGCGTACGGGTAACAAAACGTCTGACGGTATTTTCACAGAGATGAAAACAATAAGTAACAAACATTTTCTTTTATCATGACAGCACGGGTTTGTTTTTTTAGACAAGTAACCTTTGACCCCTGTTATGATCCAATTTACACCCGCTGTGTAAAAGTCCCATTTTATCTTTTGTAGACATATACTTTGTATCGAGTTTTCCCAATCCACCATTAACAGTGGTCACCATCATATGAAATATGAATATAGTGTAGAGTAATATTTCTTAATTATCTTCATTCCATATATAACGCAGTGCTTCTTGTATAAACACAAATTCGATTCTATTGATTGATTGGATTCTTGTACTGAATTTCTGATCAACTTATTTTCGGCATTTCTGTAAAATTTGCAACGAAATATATCTACCTAATTCTGAAAAAGACACAGACTTTGGCACGAACTGTTGAGACCTGCAATACATGACAAGGATCTTCTTCGTACAGATTCCTTCTTCAGAGATTATGAAATGATTTACTATGTGTATATTCATCCCGTTTTCACACTCCTATCGTTTATCCTAACTGGATTCTTCATCTTTCTTATGTACAAGGCAAAAATCCTGCAATATCAAACACAAAAAATCATAGCTACCATTGGATTTATTGATTATCTTTGGCTGGTACCAAGAGCCGTGGTAATTCCTATTATCTATGTTTCTGGGCAAATGGAAGGCTATGTGGAATACAAGTTTTATCACTTTTTCATTTACCAGTAACACTTCATTACATGTCAGTCTGGTTGAAAGTTGTATTTTCTTTACAAAGATTTATACTGGTTCAAATTCCCTTCCGTGCAATAAGAATCCTCCAATCAAAAATAACAAAAGCTTTCGCCTTTTTACTGCTAGCATCATTTGTTCTAACCACTATTCCAATGTACTATGTCAACGATATAATAAGCTGTTGTGGATCCAGGATTCTGACGAAGGGGACAACATCCACCTGATGTATGCATGTAAAACGAATTTCACGAATCAGGACTTCTTCCTTAGAGCCATTATACATTCAGTGCAAAGTGGGATTATTCCGATGTTAATCGTGTTACTTGCTAACATTGGTTTGATTTTCAGACTCCCCCTCGCCAATCATATATATAAGTTACTGATGGCAATTTCATCGAACTTGACCTTTTCACTGAGCTCGAGAGGTTCCCTGTAACATTTGCCACGGGTTTTGGATACTGGCAGAGGACGCTGACTCCTTCCGGACACCTGGTCCTATCTCGTTTCGGATTCGCGATTGTTCATATTGAGACCATTTACATGTCTAATTTGTCGTATTCTAATGGACTCGAGTTTCGATTTTCCATTGGTACTTTTTCATTTCTACTATTATATTTTCACTGGGCTTCAGACTTGCTCTATTTTTTGGAGAAAAGGACAAAGCCAGCTTTAGGGTAAATGGTAAATGTGAGACACTTCATCAATTGCCTGTTGACTCATCTCAAGTTTAACCACAAAAACGCATTGGAATCAAAATAAATAAAATCTCTTTGGCGACTCATTCGAATTGAATGAAGATTAAAATAGTATAAACGCATATGGAATTTGTTTTGATACTTTGGTATAATATTTATGTTCACGTTGAAATATAGTATGACTTGAGCGAAAAACTGAACGTTGTATGAGTAAAATCAACAATTATGATCTTTTTACCTCAATAAAGCTTTCAGCTACTGTTGGTTTCTTTTACAACATGTCTTGTGCTTTTAAAAATCAATATTCGGTAATTAGTTTCTCTAATATAATTACTATTTTTCATAATTTCATGGCGATGTTCACATGAAAAAAATATTTATTACCCTCATTTGAAGTAAAAATCAAACGGCAAAACAAAAATATGTATCAGATAAACTTGGCCTACTAGTAGTATGCTTAAAATCCAACAATACAATACATGTATTTGATATTTATACAATAAACAATTTTGTAACAATATAATAAACATAATGCCAATGTTATAATGCCCAAGACCATCGTTTCTGTCAATTAGACTTCATCAGTTGAGCTCCAATAACACTAATACTTCTAAACATGATATTAATTGATACATTGTACTTATATAGAAGTGATACCAAAAATCATGCACGGTACCATCTTGCTTACAAAATTTGACAGTCATCTGATCATTGGTTCATGAGAAGAAGATTTTTAAAGATGTTCAAAGTTATGGTCCTTTTAACGCAAATCTAAGATAAAATATCATGATTTTGTTTCATTGTGAACTGTTCACGTGATGAAAGCTGCATAGTGGTAACCAAACCTCCCCGTTGGTAGGCCATTGTCGATCATACATGATTTGTTTTTACAGTCAAGTGATTGGTATTTGTTTCGTACTTTGCTACGCAATTTACCTTCCAACTAATTTTGATATTGGATCTTTATAATTTTTTTTTTAATTTTGAATGTTGTTTTATGCCCCACTCAACAATTTGTCAGTTATATGATGGCGGCTAGTTTTTAATGATGGATGAAAGAACCCAATTACAATGTACCCGGGAAGAGACCACCGGCTTTTTGCGAGTAATTTGGCAAACTTTGTCACAAAACTCAGCTTAGGTTGCAGTGGGACTCGAATCTGCGCTGACCAGAAGTGAGAGACTTCAGGATTTAAAGCGCGATGTTCTAACAACTCTACCACGGAACATTATAAGTAATCCAGATATTACTTGAACTTAATAAATAATATCCATAAAGTAAACTAGGGTTTTGTCAAAGGTTAAATATATGTAACATATGCAATATATCCATAGTTAGTGTATTACTAACATGATCCCACCTCTTGGTTTCCAGAGGTCCGTGTTTGTATCTGTGTCCTGGGCGTCCGAAAGATTTATACTTTGGTATCTGAGATGTTTTATATTAAAGTATATGTCTATATCTATTAGCATAATCGCTTAATCAAGTAACATCAACTTTTAATTTGGTTTAAGACTGTTGAGCCATAGCACCTGACATAATAAACAATACATGTATTATACCCCCGTTTTCAATAGATATAACTGCTATTTTGAAGAATGCGTGTTGTTAAACTGGAATTTGACATACAGTTTGGTATTATGGTGACCATGAAATTCGATTGATATCTTATCAGTGGGGTCTTCACGAGGCATTAGCCGTGCTTTTTGTTTTAAAGAAATTGTTTCCTTATTTGGTCACCTGAGCCAAAGACTCAAGGTGACCTATTGCGATCGTCTTTTGTCTGTCGTTTGTAGGTACAGAGATTCCTGCCCACATCGGCATAAAAAGAAATACCAAAAGTGATGAAATTGCTAAATTAGAAATGAGAAATGTACAGTCTGAAAATAAAATTCCTTTCACAGATCTTAAACCATCTACTACAGATTACATAATCACAACGTTCCAACAACATTGGGATCTACAAACTGAAAATAAATTACATGAAATAAATAAAAAATTTGTCAATAATCCATCAGTTTTCACTAGTAATAGAAAAGATGAGGTTACTCTGACTAGACTTCGTATTGGTCACAGTAACCTTACACATAAATATTTATTATCTAAAGAAGAACCACCGGAATGTATACCGTGTGGAGGCTCAAGATTGACAATTAAACATATTTTAACTGAATATACAGATTTTAAACTTACTCGTGAGAAATATTACTCCGAGACAGATCTTAATTGTGTTTTTAATAATACTTCATACCGTTCATCACCAAGGTTTGCGTCTTGCACTTGGTGCATTTAGAACATCGCCAGTAGATAGTTGGTATGTAGAAGCTGGAGAGTTACCTCTGGAACAACTGAGTTAACAGTGTATTGCAAAATTAAAGTTGGATCCTAACAATCCGGCATACGACTGTGTCTTTTAACCACTGCATGAACAAATGTACGAGAATCGTACAAAAACTATTGCTCCGATTGGCATTAGAATTAAATAACATATTGAAGAATGCGACTTATTTCTTTACACTATTTCAGACTTAAATGTATACAGAGCACCTCGCTGGGAACTAACTAACCAACTGTTGACTTGTCTCTGAACAAAAATAAAAAATCTGAATCAAATTCTATAGATTTAAAACAGCAATATTTGGAATTGAAAGAAACTTATGACAACAACAACTTTTAAACTATTTTCACTGATGGATCAAAGTCCTCAAGCAACGTTTCAACTGTCGCTATAATTAACTTCGAAATTCTGAAAACAAACATGCCGCGTGATGCCTCTATTTTCTCTACTGAGGCCACAGCGATTTTACTGGCATTAAATCATATAAAGACTAAAACTGTAAGAAAATGTATCATTTTATAAGATTCTATGTCTTGTTTAAAATCGATTGAAAGTGTAAACTTTTCCAATAACATAATTTTCAAAATAATAGAGGCAGTGCATTATTTGACATCTGTAGTTACAGAGATTGTCTTCTGTTGGATTCCTGGCCACATCGGCATAAAAGGACATACCAAAGCTGATGCAGTTGCTAAATTAGTAATGAACAATTTAAAGTCTGAAAATAAATATTCCTTTCACAGATCTTAAGCCATCTATTACAGATTACATAACCACAACGTTCCAACAACATTGCGATCTGCAAATTGAAAATAAATTGCATGAAATTAATACAAAATTTGTCAATAATCCACCAGTCTCCACTATTAAAAAAATGAGGTTACTCTGTCCAGATTTCGTATTGGTCACAGTAACCTTACACATAGATATTTATTAGTCAAGGGAAATCACCGGAATGTATACCGTGTGGATTCAGATTGACAATTAAACATATTTTAACTGAATATACTGATATTAAACTTACTCGTGAGAAATATTATTCCCAAACAGATCTTAATAGTATTTTTAATAATGTCGCTGGCGACATCATTTTAGAATATTTGAAAGACAACAAACTGTTGGCATTCCTATGGGAACCAATTGTGCTCCTTTATTGGCCGACCTGTTCCTTTATTCATATAAAGCAGACTTCATTCAGAAACTGCTGAATCAAAAGAAGAAAAAGTTAGCGGTGTCCTTTAATTTGACATTTAGATATATCGACGACGTTTTGTCAATTAATAATGACAATTTTTATACATATGTCAATGCGATATATCCCAGCGAACTAGAAATTAAAGATACAACAGAATCAAACACACACGCTTCATACTTAGACATTTTACTTAATATAAACACAGACGGGAAATTAGCAACTAAGCTATACGACAAACGCGACGATTTCGGCTTTCCCATCGTAAATTTTCCACATTTAAGTAGTAATATCTCTCAGTCACCCGCATATGGAGTTTATATTTCACAAATGATCCGATATGCCAAGGCGTGTACAACATATGAAGATTTCATATACAGAGGTAAACTACTCGCTGACAAATTATTGACACAGGGATATCGAAAACCGTGTTTAATGTCAACGTTCCGCAAATTTTACGGTCGGTATAATAGGCTTGTTTGCGACTACTCTGTTTCACTAAGTGAAATGTTGAGTTGCCTTTTCGTTGGCGGTTGTTGAGACGTCTGTACCAATTGTGACGAGGATACACTCCTTACGTACTTCTTCATTTTTACTTGATAATAATGTGAATAATATCAAAACCTTATAAGAACTTGCCTTTGTTGTTTTCAGCGATATATAGTTTTATATATTATTAAATTATTGAATTTTTAAAATAATAATGTAATGAAATGTTATCCATATCTCTTTCATGGGTAGAAATGTTTTGTAAGAATATGAAACTACATGATCAAAGCAGTTGTGAACAGTAACAAGGATCATCCCAAATCATCTTTTGCAATTATCAGTTTCTAAGTACATGTATTATATGTACACTGGTCTTATGTTTTTTATATGGATTTATAATTAGCCGGAGTAAAATGGGAATTACATGTACATTGGATTTGAAACGTTATACATGTACATGTAAATTCAACTGGATGTCATTTGATTCTTATTGGAGATTTGGTGAATAGAATAAATTAATATGCTCAGGCGTTACCACACCAAAAAAGTTACATGCATGTCTCCTAGCCCAAAAAATGAAAAGAAAATTATGTGACCTACCTAAAAAGCACTAACATAAAAAGTAACCCTGGAAATTTTAACATTTTTGAAATCCTCAACCCTGTAAATGGCAACGTCCTTGCAACAGAGTTTAAATATCAACCCGTTATTTTTTGTTAGCTGTTGAAGCAGTTATGTATAGTTGAGGAAAGCGACATATGTAGGTCAAACGGTAAAACGACTAAATATTACGCAACAGAAAATAGTGCAAAACCTAACCTATGATACTTTTGAACCAGATGACAGCACTTGGCAGAAGAGATGACAGTGTTTTAGCCTAGTAAGCATAGGCCATAGCGTGCGGTACACGTAATTACTGATATAATATGACGACCGGTAATAGGCTATATATTATATTATTTTATATCACTGGGGAAATTTGTTGTCTTGATGTCATTTTTGTACCAGCCAGCCTTATACACGGGTCATTCACAGAAAAATAAATATTCATACGCATATCACGACGTGATATGTTATATACACAGATCATCCATAGGCGTATTGTATGGGCCTAAGCTATATTATATAGACAGGTATGATATATATATTTATATATATTGATTAAATGCAACGCCCTGTATAAGAAGCCGCACATTCCTAATTTAGACATTAAATGTCATCAGAAGTTCCAATTTTTGCCTCTGTTTTTTTTCTCAATGCATGTATTGTATTTATACATATATTAATTTCCTAAATGTTCCAGGGTCTGAAATGAAGTTACCTGATCCCACCTCTTGGTTTCCAGAGGTCCGTGTTTGTCCATTTTTACCGGATTTGTATCTATGTCCTGGACATCCTATTGATTTATACTTTGGTATCTCAGATTTTTATATTGTACGTTTCAATATATTATCCATTTCCAGTATGAAAGGCAGGGCCACTTGCTTTTTACATAAGGAAATACAACGTACTAGCAAACCTATGTCTTGTTAATTCCTTTTCATCTGTGTTTATTGACATATTAGTTTGAACACTTTACCATTCATGAGAAAGTGAAGGTGTAAATATTCACACCAACTTGATAAGGAATTAAGTAACAATCATTCTCCATATACATAATGAAATTTCAAAGAACATTTTAAAATTATATATTGTCTACAAATTATTCTTTTTCATTTTATCTTGAGTAGAGTTTTTACATTTAGATTTCACCTGTAAAACTAATTGATTCTGATAATTGGGGGATGACATTCGCTTCTGAGACTTTACACTATGTTTATAGTAATTTAGACTAGCACTAAGTGTTAACAGAATTACCTTCACTTCACTGCTTCGCCATCGTGATATATAGTCTTAAACTTATACAACGAGTGGAAAGTTTGTTAGTAAATACCAACATACCGGTATGTCGGCATTTTGAAAATGTTACAGTTGGTTTAATGACCGTGTCTGCTTTGTATTGTTGTTTAACGTCCCACTCAAGAATCTTTCACTCATATGGAGACGTCACCAATGCCGGTGATGGGCTTCAAAGTTTGGCCTATGTTCGGCAGTTACAGCCATTGAGCAGTGAGGGTTCTTTAACGTGCCGACACCTACTGTGACTTTTGCTGTCTCATCCGAAGGACAGGAATCCGATCTGCTACCGTCTGAACTCGAACTCACGACCAAGAGTCGAGCGCGGTACCGACTGAGCCAGGCCGGCTCCCTTATCTGCAATAACAATGTTTCACTGAATGGAATATAGAGTTACTTGTTCAAAATTAGTTTTTCAATCGTCTTATTTCATTGTGATGAGAATTAATTTCTCACTTATTTCATTTGAATATGAC
This sequence comes from Atrina japonica, assembly GCA_030159075.1. Classification (NCBI taxonomy): domain Eukaryota; kingdom Metazoa; phylum Mollusca; class Bivalvia; order Pterioida; family Pinnidae; genus Atrina; species Atrina japonica. Next base: position 210,338 of record BROG01000093.1, on the reverse strand, counting down.
TTTCCAGTGGGTGTGACTGGTCAACAGAGGTTTCCTACTCTTTAGTGACCCCAGGGCCCCGGAGTCACCAAATTTACTCAGTACAAATATTATAAACATAATACCAAAGTTACAATGCTCAAGACGATGTCGTTTCTGTCAATTAGACTTCATCAGTTGAGCTCCAATTTGAAAAGTATGTGTATTTTCTAAAGATAAAGTGGTATCATACAAGCCAAATAATATCTCTAAAAGTATAGCCGAAATCCGTCTAAGAGTAACCACTGTAAAAAAAAACAAAATTACTATCTTAGCTTTTCGTGATTTTAAGGTAAAACACGGTAATTTATTTTGGAACTGGATATGTTTGTACATTGACGGCATATGATTTGTAAATAATCATCAACAGTATTGCTTATTTGAAGAAAACTTCAGAAATATTTAAAAATTGTTTCAGTACGTACTCAAATTTTGAGCTTCCTTTTATACATTTTTACCGGAAAATCATGAGTGTAACACACTCAGAAAGTTATATGAGATTAATGGCAAATAATATTGTTTCCTTATCACTCAAACCCAAAAGTTTTACAAACGATTATATAGTAAAAATAATGAAATAAAAGTTGAGCTTGAGTATTGCGTAAATTTGGTGACTTCGGTCCCGATCCCAACTCTGGATTTTCAGAAGTCCGTATTTGTCTAATGTGCCCTAATTCACCGGACGTACAGACGTATGGATGAGTGCTTTTAAAGAACACAACAGAAATTAAAAGCTTATAGTGATAGGTAATGTAAATCTGAATACCTCTGCCATACGCAGTATATATACGTCTTATTCATTTTCCAGGGTGAAAATGATGAATCATGTGACCTCAACACCACATGTGGCTACAGCGGGCGTTTTTTCCATGGTTCCATGGTTGTGTATTTCAGCATTCAGTTTTTATGGCCACAGTGATTGTTCACGATGTAGATTTTATATATCGTGCGGTAAAGGCGTATAAAATCTATATATCAAAAGCACAAAAAACTTAAAAATATACGATATAATTCTTTTACATAATATTTCAAAGCCTACAGAAAATGGAACTGAAAATTATTTCACAATTGATGCTATGGTAAATACAAAATACCCAAGTACTATGAACAGTATATTTAAGGTTGAAAGATGGTTAAATAGACTACGGTTTTACTACAATGAAATAATCGGAAATTGCGGTACATGTATCAAGGGTGTTGAAATTTTTAAATGAATGTTAAACTGTTCATACTGGCCCACTTCTACTTACGCACTGGACTATATGAGAAATTGTGTGCGACCCCATGACTTTTATCAGCTAATTCTAAATAATGTAATTCAGACAAAGCTATTTCCCCTTAAAATGTGTGATCGAATGTTGTTTAATATGAAGAAAGTTAACAAAACAATAACAAAAATAGAAAGGTACGTTTTAGAAAGTTCATTGTGCACCATGTTAGGGTCACTTGCTCATACAAAAATAATAGATACTAGGAATGACATAAAATTGATTTACATTTGTTGTTTAGGAATATCATGTGCATGCCTTGCCGGTACGGTACAGGTAAAATGTTGACACATTTTCTGCTTTTGATTTGATTTTCCCAGACTCTGTTATTAATCAAACTTAATCTTAAGTCTGATAACTTAGCATGCTTCAGTATCGATATAGATTTTCACTTGTCCTTTATGTTGAGTTTATCAGTACTATCTATCTTACATACGTACATTGCGCATTCTTTGAGTAAGAGGAAAATGTACCCCACAGATACGAACAATTGTCGGAAAATCTCGCTCTTGACTGTACTTAGGTATATTTTGTCTTTTTCTATTGTTGGTCCATCTCTGTATAATGGCGTAACAAGTATTATCAGGGGACAATCCGGACCAATGTACATTAGTACGTGTTTTCCCACAAGTTATCGAATAAATATCTTCATTTCGATTACCTCCCTTGTACTATTTTTCATTGTAAATCATACATCGCTAATGATTAGGATATGAATGTTAATCAGCATCGTTTCAATACATTTCTCTGTCTGTCACGCTTCTTTGCCGTGTAATAACGGCAAAAAACAATTCTTGCTATCGCTTTTTCTCATAAAGTACTGCAGGGACCTTTATGAATTATAACATATAGGTTCTCCTTGAGGTCTAGTTGTGCGGTGTACATTTTCAGGAGAGTCGGGTCACAAAATGGCTGCAAGGCGGCCGTCTTTGATTTTAACAATTAAAGTTTGTTATCGCTATTTCTCAGATAGTACTGAAGGGATCTTCGTGAAATTTGACATATAGGTTCTCCTTGAGGTCTAGTTGTGCACTGTACATTTTCAGGAGGGTCAGATCACAAAATGGTTGCAAGACGACCATCTTGGTTTTTGACAATTAATGTTTGTTATGTATTTCTTGAAAACCATTCGCATGTCTTCCCCTAAGCCATATATATTCTTGTGTGTCATGGGTAGACACATTCATTTGTGTATGTTGCACATTGGGGTTCCTGTCCTACCCCCTGAAATATATATTTTTACCTATAACTTAAACCCCGTTCACAGTCCCACCCTTAAACCATATATATTATTGATCATTATTGGAAACACATTCAGTGGTGTATGGGGGTCCTGCCCACACTGTGAAATTATATTTTTAATTATAACTTAAAAGCCGTTCACAGCCCCACCCTTACACCATAAATATTTTGGATTGTTATGGGGAGACACATTTAGTAGTGCATATGCGGGTCCTGTCCCACCCCTGGAATCTATATTTTGCTTATAACTAAAAAAACGTTCACAGTCCCACCCTTAAATAATATATATTATTATTATTATGGGTAAACACATTCAGTGATGTATATGGGCGTCCTGCCTCACCCTCAAAATATACACTTTTACTTCTAACTTAAAAACCGTTCACAGCCCCAACCTTAAACCATATATATCAATGACTGTTATGGGAAAACACATTCAGTAGTATATGTGGGGATCCTGTTCCAGTCCAAGAAATTTATACTTACTATACTTTTCTACATTTGATATCAAAACAGGGGCCAGCGAGGCATATAATTATGTGTAATTACTGTTTTACTTAATGCAGGTCATGACCAGCATTTTCACTTTTAGATTTTAGATATGTTTGTATTGTTAACATTATGTGAGAAAGCACTTAACAAATATTTAGGTTTTAGTTAAAAAATTCTGTTACAAGTTAACACAAGTAAACTAACTCATGCTTGCTATTAGGTCGACAAGGTTAAAGTTTTCCTAAAGAAAAGACACGAAAATCTGACACTTTCCACACGTGGAAATGTTGTCTACCTACATTTTATTTCTTCATCAACGCGAGTGCACAGAAACCGGAAATCGCTATACCTATATAATGGTGAATTCCATAACCACAACGGATTACATATGAACCCGAAACAGTGTTAATCAAATACACACACGGCCTTCTTAACATTATTTTGATTTCATGATGATTCCAGACCGTATACAGAATCTTGACAAAATTGAATAATTAGTTAATGTTATTTATTTAACTAATTTGAGTATTTCCGTCCATGTAAAACTAGCACTCGTGAAAACCACCATATACAAAATACAAGTACTGAATGTATACATACAAGATTGAAGACAAAACACTATCGGAGAGGTATAAATCAGTCATGTTTTGCAAGAGTTTTAGACTTTATGTTGTATAAAGTGAAAGTAAAATACATTCTGTATCTATACACGTTGTGTTTATTGTACGATGTAGCTTTGAATAAATATAGATATATTTGTGAAGTTATGTTGTTTGCACGTTTGCGATGTCAACTATATCGAATAGAGACTGACAATGTCACATTAGTGAGTTTAACCCAGTTTTTATCAGTAAACCCAAATTTCTACAATAGTAGATTGGCGTCTGTACTATATCTAAAGATATATGGAAATATGACAATGACCCAAACAAAAATACTATGTTATTTTAAATTATATTAACGTCGGTTTTTGGAATATAACTATAGCTATATGTACTAAAGATTTTACAAGAGTAAACTTTATATCATTATATAGTATTGTTGGAAGAGTTGTCGCCATATTTAATGTTTTTCCCGAAGTTCGAGGTGTTTTCTTTGAATTGCGAGTTCTCACTCTCTTGCAAATTTCAGATATTATCTCCAAATGTGGAATATTTATTTGAAAGTTTAAGAGAGACTGTCAATAGTATTTAAAGCGATGATCTAACAGACAAAATATATTATACATGGCATCGATAGACTTCATTAATAAGGCAAAATTATCAGTCAAGCTCTTTATCATAAAAACAAATGTTTAAATGCTACATAGTAAACAATTTCAGCAATGTGAATGGAATTTAACGAAACTGAAGCAAATTAAAATTGACAGGTCTGCAGGAACAGGAGTGCAAAGAAAAAAGACATTCCAATACCTATCTATGCATACAAATTCAATCAAGAATATGAATTCATCGAAATACGAACGTCTCTCATCTCTTGCCAATGTTAGCTTTTTCTGGGCTATATTATAAAAAGGGTTTATCATCACAATTAAAAGTGGCATATATAATACACCAATACAAATACATTATATCTCTTAGATTGAGTTTCAACCTACATTTACACACACTATTGACAGCATTAAAGTATAAAAAAATCTCAGATACCAAAGTATAAATCAATAGAATGTCCAGGACATAGATACAAATCCGGTAAAAATGGACAAACACGGACCTCTGGAAACCAAGAGGTGGGATCAGGTGCCCGGAGTAAACATCCCCTGTCGACAATTCATATTTTATATACACATCTACTTGTATTTATATACCCTAGGCCCTCAGGAAGGGGGCACAGGGACCGACATTTTGTGACCATTTGTTTTGCCTGCTTAGCTTACTGGGAGTTTCTAAGCGACACCCAAGGTATGGGAGGTAGAGATGGGCATGACCTCCCAGAAGTTCTGTGTCACATGCCTTACACCCTCAGGAGGAGGAACATTCCTATTGCCTGCTGTGCTTACTGTGAGATTCTGAGCGATGCTCAAGGTATGGGAGGAAGAGGTTGACATGAACTCTAACATGTGAGGTATGGGAGGTAGAGGTAGGCTTGACCTCTCATAAGTATAATGCCACATATTCCTTAGACCATCAGGAAGGGGACACTGAATAAAAATGTCATTTTGTAACCAAATTTCTTCTTGACTCCTGGGCTTGCTGGAAATTTCTGAGCGACATCCTCAGAGGGACAGTGGAGGTAGAGCTTGGCATAACCTCTCACATGAACTATACCACATATGCCCTACTCCCTCAGGAAGGGGACAAAGGGGTAAAACTGACTTTTTGTGACCAATTGTCTCATTAACTAGGACTTACTGCGATTTTCGAAGCAACACACAAGGTATGAGAGGTAGAGGTGGGCATCACCTCTCACATGCACTATGCCACATATTGACAAAATTAAAATGCTAGGGCATATGTGGAATAGCTCATGCGAGAGGTGACGCCCGCCTCTTCCTCCCATGCTTTGGCATAGCTCAGAAACTCCCAGGAGCCCAGCAGCTAATACATGTATTGGTCACAATATGTTAATCTTACAACCTGTGTCCCCTTCCTTAGGGTACAGTGCATATGTAGCAGGTGTATGTGAGAGGTCATACCCACCTCTACCTACCGTATCTTGGGCGTCGCTGAGAAACTCCAAATCAGCCCGCAATCAATAACAAATTTGTTGAGAAAATGTCAGTTTTACCCCTTTTGTTCCCTTCCTTAGAGTCTAGATATTTCATGTGAGCGGTCATGCCCACCTCTTTCTCCCATTCCTTGGGCGTCGCTCAAAACCCATTAAACCCAGCAGTAAATAATAAATTTGGTCCCAAAATGTCAATTTTACCCCCCTGTGTTACCTTCCTTGGTGTCTAGTCCGTATGTAGCATAGTGTATTTGAGAGGTCATGCCCGCCTCTACCTCCCATTTCTACCTCCCTATTAAACAATATCTTTTCAAAAGCCGGGTGGGGTGATGTCAAAAGATTAATATGAATAATATCTGCTGTCTGAGAATAGATCCTGACGCAGTCACAATAACTGTGTTTAGGTTGGGTTTTTAAATTGGGCTAAATTCACTGTTTAGTACGGACACGTAAAAGTGACATGATGAAAAAAAAATTAAAAGTGACATGATAAAAAAAATAATTCAGAGCCCCGAGTTATTATCTCGGGGCTCGGAGATAATAACTCGGGGTCTTGAGATAACCGACCAATCACAGACCTCTCATCCCGTTATTTGCCATAGAATCTATCAGGATCAAAAATTATATTAGGCTTCCATATAAAAGTGCCATGGTGAAAAAAAAAGTCACATAATTAAAAAAAACTCGGGGCCCCAAGATAGTAAATCGGGGCCCCGAGATAATAGGTCGCCCCCCCCTTTTTTTCATCATGTCACTTTTATTTTTTTTCATCGTGTCACTTTTACGGCTCCGTAGTTTAGCCTACCTTGTATTTTGTATCGACACTTATAAGATTATATTGCATCTATTGATTATGATACCAAATTTCAAAGTTATTCAATCAATTGAACTGAATATCGATGTTCGCCCTAGCGTACCAGTAGATCTTTGGGCATATAGGCCACAAAAAATATATACAAACATGAAATACTCATTAGTGCTATGACGCAAGAAATGACGTTAATGTAAACAAATATGTCACGTATTGAAATGGTGTGAGCTGGGTTTGTAACTTTATATACATGCATTGCTAATAATTATAGTGGTAAATATAGATGTTTTATGCTTGAATTATCTTGTTTATATCGAGTTATGGTTACTTCATATAGTAAGAATATATTTAATGATAAAACAACTTTCAACAAGACAGACATTTTTGTATAGACTCCTCCTCAATGATCACCTTAGTTTTATTGCATCATCAAACCTTGGTTCACCAGTAAATGTTGTAATCCTTGAAATTAATCACGTTTTACAAATTTACACCTGTACTCAGGTGGTTGTAAAACACCACCCGGACACATATCATAAGGACTTAACATCGGCGGGACCTTGCCATTTTCTGGAGCCACTGTACACATTTGCATAAGAGAGGTTAGAAAGAGGAAAATCCTTGTCCTTGCGAATACTTCTCCGATGCATGATCTTTTTCCAAGTCCGAAAATTATCACACTGAAAGAATAGATAATAATAATAATAATAATAATAATAATAATAATAATAATAATAATAATAATAACTAGAGCTAAGTTTTTGCTGAAGCATAAAGGGATCATCCGACCATAGCTGAGGCTATAGCTTTAATTCTGCCTCAGGTGAGCAACAGAGCAAAGCTCAGAAACTATGAACTTGATACCGATATCAAGTCTTTAAAGATCAATCTTGATATTTTAAGCTATCTTGAGTTGAAATATTCAAACTGAGCTGTGACCTTGGCCTTTCATCCGATGACCTTGAAACTACCCACAATTATTCTTCAGCATATTGTCTACAAATCCTCTACAGTAACCTACATATAAAAGTTCTATAGTTTTTTAGCTATTATAGTTGAAATTTTAAACTACGCTGTGACCTTGATCTTCGATCCGATGACCTAGAAACTTCACAAACATTCTACAGTTCATTCACTACAATCTTTTACGCTAACTTAAATATAAACATCTATAGTTTTTAGCTATTTAGAAATGAAATATTGACGTAACATTAAAACTAAGCTGTGACCTTGACCTTTGATTTGATGACCTTGAAACTTCACACATTCCCTACAATTTTTCCACAATGACCATTATAGAAAAGTTCTATGTTTTTTTTAGTTGCAGTTTCAAACTGAGATTTGACGTTGACCTTTGATCCGATGACTTTGACACCTCGCACAAATATTTTTCAGTTAATTTCTTATAAATCATTAAGAGCAACATGTAAATAAAAGTTCTATATTTTCTAGGCTATTTGGAGTTGAAAGTTCAAGTTTACTTTCAAACTAAGCTGTGATTTTGACCTCTGATCCGATGACTTTGACATTTTATAAGGATATTTATTTTACAGCAAATTTCCTATAGTATGTCTCGTATATGTTTTATACTAAAATCAGATAGTTTAAGAGATATTTAGATTTTAAAATTTTAAATTCCTATGTGACCTTGACCTTCAAACGTGTGACCTTGAATTTTTTTAGCTTGTGTAGTTTTTGAATTGAACAACTTTCCTATGCATATGTTTATGATAACAGTGCTTAGTTTCTGAGATATTTTCACGTTTTTCTGATTTTGGGCAACGAAAATTGTCTCCGTACTTTTCAGCCCCTCGTGAGCTTTACTCAGAGGACACACAGGTCAAATCTGAGACCGAGATGCACAACTTTAGTCTTTGTGATTTCAGAAAATCTTAACAGATATACTCTAGCTTTAGTTGATGCTTCATACTTCTTGGAAATTTGTTTGTAAAATCGGTTTGGGCGTTCCTGCTCTAGACCTGACAGTTTTACAAGAAGAAAAAGAAAATATAAAAGCAATAATAATTACAATATAAATAAGGTCATCCATCCTCAATAATAATAATAGCAACAACAAAAACAACAACAACAACAACAATATTAGTAATTTTGACAAATATGGTGATGATTATGAAATTTAATTAATTGTTGACGACAACCATAATGATGATTAGATGCACCACAACACATAAACAGCTATGAATGTATTCATTCGTCAATGGATTTTTAAGACCTTGCATTTCGTCTTTCCGGCTTCAAAATACTTACTTTTTTCTCATTTGGTGATCAGCAGAAAAAACCTGACCATCTTCATCAAGAAATCTACCTGGGTCGAATTTGAATGGAAGCTTCCAATCCTTTTCCGAATGATGTGATGCCCACGTGTTTGCAATAATCTGTTGTAAAGGATACATTTTATACACCATAATCCATGTTCGTGCCATGTTACAACAGAGTGAGTCTTTGGTCTTTAAACACAAAATTTATTGTAGGGTTAATAAATACCTAATTCCACATTGGCCAAGCCGATGTCTCATATCGGCCCGGTGTGGCAAGTCGAAGGTCATTATATGAGAGCCAGGCCTAATATCTGGGTCAATATGCAATTAGCTTAGCATTAACCCATTTATTTTTAACTATGTAGATAGTTGATAATGTAGTCAACATTCTGTTGTGTACAATCTATATATGTCATTGGCTTCATCATGTTCAAGCCTCTGTACGAGTACCGTCTAATTAGGTAATTAGGACTTTTACACTAACGTTATCATCCGTTTAATTACATTTAAACGTTTTCTGACATTGCCTAACGTGACAATACTTTATATCAAAGACCAACCCTTGTCAATACTTTCTCGATAGTAGACGAGATTGTTGATGACATTTCACAAACTATTTTTCTGCATTATACTCCAAATACATTAATTGAACAGTCATAAAAAAGATATTTTGACTTGCCTACAAATCTAATTTTAGTACTACCCGAAGATACCCGAAGATCAAATTTACTAAAAGTTATCATTTTAAATGTAGCAAGTAAAAACATGTACATCTATTAAAACACTCAATCTCTTTTTTAAATGTTTTAAAGCGACATAAGCTGTCAAAATGAATATTTTTGTCCCCTGACATATAGTCGAGAATATGATAAAATGTGTGTTCAAATAAATTGTCAAACACGTGAAACGTTGTAAAAGATATTCTTTTCAAAGTTATTTGTTTTATTAGAATTTAAGTTTTCCCGTACCTTAAAAAATTCCAGCTGTATTTCCGTATGCAGTGACCTTTCAGATAAACTCTTTCGCCATATCAAATTCCTTCGTAATTCGGTAATTCGGTCAAGGGATCTCGGTCCTTTACGCTCTCGGGCTATGTTAAAGTCGGCCGATTTTTATATTTACTTTTGAAATACAGGACGTGATTTTTATTGTAAAGTGCATGTATTATGTAATATATATGCTTTTTAACACAATCTGAAATACCTAAAGAAAATCGAATCAATATATGAATAAATATATCAAGTCACTAAAAGAATTTTTTTCCGATCTTGAATGTTACCCTGAATGCTGACATTGACAAAATAAAAATAAAATAACTGTGAAAAGTATGCGTACCTCATGTTTTATAACCGCGCCGCCATGTCCAGTGGACTTGTGCAATTCATGATCATATGTGCCAAGAATGATAAAGCCGAAAATGTATTGGGACGAATTAAAAATGGGTCGAGATCACCCGATATACCCGGAATGTGGACGATTTCAGCAACGAATGTTTTGAAACGACGAAAAAGACCAACTTTGATTTTGATTTGATTTTTTGTTTTACGCCATACTCAACAATATAAAAAAATATGTAAGACCACCGACCTTCCGCAACTTTGCTTGACTTAGATATGAAATGATGATGTACGAAAATAAACGCAAATGGTAATAAGAATAGAATGTTTATTAACTGCAAATAGCACGCGTTTATTGGACACTCGGTACTCTTCGTCAAAAATGATCGAAAGTTAATTTGCAATGCTCAAAGGAATGGCGGACAAAGAATAAATGATATTACGGGTTACGTTTGGCAAGACTGTTGCAATTTTACACATACATTTGTTATTCTAACCACCAGATGGCGTCTTTGGAATATATATGAAATAAATTATTACATAAAATGGGCATGTAAAATTTTTCACCTGCGACAGCCCATATCACTTTAAGATAGCTTAAGACTTAAACAAGAGTACGGATGATAAAACAGTCCTAAAGTTTGTTTAACCGTTAACCAACTTAAGGTAAGGTTTGCATGTACGGGAGAATATTTTTCATATATTGTACACAAAGGAGATGCGACAGAAGCTACGCAATCATTTGGGACTAAATCGCATACTTCAAAGTTTTGGTTGTAGTCGTACAAGATATCTCGAATGTCATTACTTCTCAATATATTCAGGACATAGATTATATAAATTATAGTTGTACAACATTGAATGTGTGGCTACTAATTCATCGCCCGACACTGACAATACTATGACGTCATCAATATTTTTTGTGAATGGAATCGACGACATCAAATAAGGTACAGCGCCAACTTTCGTTTAAAATACGAGTTATCTCCCAGTACGTGCAAACCTTTTAAAGACTTCAGACTATTTGATTAAACATCTGGTGTCTTAGAAATTCGGATATAACCCCACCTTTCTCTCTCTCTCTCTCTCTCTCTCTCTCTCTCTCTCTCTCTCTCTCTCTCTCTCTTTCTTTCTGTCTCTCTCTAATATCTCTCAGGTACCTATAAATCTTAGGATCTATAAATATATAGTCCACAGTATATATAAGTGAGGAACGAATCCTAGTGTGTGTGTCAGAGAAACAACAGTTTCATTTAGTGAATGGATGTGTTGTTAATAGGAAAAGTGACATCAGGTACCAAAGTATGAAATCTGTTTGTTCATATGCTGATACCCGCGATATGAAAATACAAATCTGAGTCCTTAAACACGATGGGTAAAAATCAAAATGCTTTTGATATAAGATGAGTAATGTGTTACATAAAACGAATCCTAGTCACAATTGGTACAGACGTGTTTTTTGTCAACAACTGTGTTTAAGCCATCGAAACAACAGTTCATTTAGTGAAACTGAGTAATCGCAAACAAGGCTCTTATACCGACCGTTAAATTTAGGAAATGTGTTGATATATCGAAAATCCAAACGCGTGTGGCATGATGTTCGATAGTGCAGGCCTCCCGTGTGACAGCATCTACTTCATCCTAATATGTCAGTGAGTTGTTTAGTCTTCTGTAAAGAAAAGATATGAAGTTGTTCATACTTTTGTCTGAATGGACAGCGGACCCTACGAATAGGAATCGGATCATTTGTGAAATATAAACTCCATATGCAGGTGTATAATTGAAGGGATATTTACTACTTAAATTACATTTTGGCACATAAGGTCATATGGGTAAACACCGGAAATCGGCTAGCACCAATACCCGCGTTATGCATTCTTATGATAAATCATTTAGTTGAGGTAGAATGCAACATAGTATATGTCCACTTATCCATAAATTATCTTCGCTATAAGTTTAAAATATTTTAATGATTTAAACCTATTTTTTCTCAATTAACATATTTTCCCAAGTTAATGTGTGTTTTGAAGAAAAAATTGCGTCAAGAGTGAGTTCCCAAGGCTGATGTTAAAAAGTCGAAGCTTCCCTTTAATTAAATTAACTGGAGAAATCGGAGATATAATTGTATATACAAAAAAAATTTTTTATTATAGTGATATTTCTCTCTGTGCACAGTGTAACCGTTATACCACGTACAATGGATAACAGATATTACGTTTTTCAAATGGTAAAGCTCTTCCTATTTGGAACAGGTCCAATATGACTACTTCGGTTTACCTTTGTATAATTCGATCAATGGCGTAAGCCGTTGTTTTGTGTACAAACCGTGATCGGAACATGTGTGATGAAATATCGAAAAGTTATTTCCATTATGTCCACAGCTTCTGTGAATGGATGATGATGTATCATCATCTTCAAGTGCAGGTCTTCCGATCCCGTACCACAATGACAGCATCTTTTTTCTCTATACTTCATGCACCTGAAGTGACGTATTCTGGGTCTCTGTTGGGAGCTTAGAAGAATCTCTGACTTTTCCTAACGACACCAATGTATTTGCATATTCCTAAAGACGTATGGAAAAATATTCATATTTTACCATCTTATAATGAAGACAGCAGCTAAAGATAAAGTAAAGTTAAAAGATATCGTCCAAATAATGAAGAAGTTTTTCACAATACTTTACCAAAGAATATGATCATTCAAAATAAATCAATTTCACAAGGTTGGACAGGGAGACCCATAAAACCGTTCAAAAGACTGAAAGTTTTCTAGTTATACGTAGAATATGGAATCAAACGTGTATGTAGAGGTGTGATCAAGTTTAGGGGGGGGGAGGAGAAACCCCGGTTATTGCTCCCTGCAAGAAAACAGTCAAACTTTCCCATAAATAGCCTCGGGATTCAAATAAAGAATCACAACTGAAATCGGAGGCCCCAGTACTAGTAGAATTAACCTTAAAGAAGTACCATGCTTGGATATTCGAAGGAGCAATTTTTCTACCAATTTCCATTACTACATTATTTATGCTACTAGAATATTGGCAATTGTAATTTATCATAAACCAGTGCTGGTCATACTCTTTCAAAGAATAACTTCAACATTCGTTGTCGGTAATGGATATACACCACACGGCTATCGTACGGCTAGCACCAATACCGTAATTTCCTCGAGAGAAAACTGACCTGTACGAGTTCGATTTTTACGTATTCTTATAGCACTTTTTCTCTATGATTTATTTTTATCATTCTAGTTACTGATGCATATTTCCTTTGTGAATAGATTGAGTCAGAATATTTGCATTTCATACCTCCGAAAAATTTAAATATGACATCCACTTCTACAAATCCTACTAAGTTTTCATGTGTAAACCATTCTGTGTCGCCATTTTGGATAGAAATAATCAATATGAATGAATATTGTATATTTCTATGAGATTTGTCATTGTTTAACATGTTCAATTTTGTTGATAATTATACCATTAATTCACAGGTTATGTCGTGCAACTTTCTGCAGAGAATATGAATATAAATAATGGGTCTTACAACCAGGGATGTATAATACGTACCATATCTTGTTGCCAAATTCATAATACTTCGACCTAGACACTGGTGGAATCTCGCGAATAATTACTTGACCTTGACGATTTTAAAGTTTAAAGGTTATGCACCATAACGACATTAAAATTAGACTGTCAAGAGTGATCGTTCCCACTAGTTAACAGCATGTGAAGCGTTATTCCCAGATCCAGTGAGATGGACGAAGAATAGGTAAAAAAGTTTTACCCGTGTCTCATTAAAAGCTTCCCTTTCCATCTGACTGCGAAAAATAACTTCTTTAGATGAATCATACGTATGATATGTCATTGTAAATCGGAAAACCTGTATTTCTCAATTAACAGACATGCGTGTTTTGAAGAAAAAAATTGCGTATACAAGGCTGTGTTTGCAAAATATTTGGATTACTTAGATAGTGCTAAAAGTATACATTAACTTACAGCTCTTCCATGACAACTTTTGTTTCTCTCTGTTTTGTGTAAAACCGTGATCAAACCGATTTATCACAGCTTCGCATGATGTATCCCGTGCAGGCTTTGTCCGATGACAGAAATCCTGAAGTTTCCGTCTCTATAGAAGAACTCTGAACGACACGTAGCCAATGGAAAAGATATCGCCAAATAAACGACCTACAAAGACTGATATTGAACGTGTATGTTTTTCAAATGAAATTGTGCCAAAAGAAAAATCTGTCAGAATCACAACTGAAATCTCAGTACTAGTATAATTTATTTCGGTCCAACACCTACATTGCTTTTCGATCAGCTATCCAAGGTCGTACGGCTAACCAATAGAGATTCTCTACTTCGGTTTATGTGTGTTCAATTGATGTTGTTATAATGTTTATAATGTTCACTTCCCTTACAATTCGATATGTCGTCTTTCTGCTTTCAAATGGGTTTTGAGCGTAAGCCACGTTTAATTATTTGACCTTCGAACATTATGCACATCTATGAGTGGCCTAGTTAACGCGCGTGTGACCCCATAGCACATTTAATAAGGTTTTTGTTTTTTTTATCTTCTATGAAATATTAAAACCATAATCGTTATCATCATCATCATTATAATCCACATCCTCCTCCTTCTCATGATGATGATGATGATGATGATGATGATGATGATGATCATCATCATCATCATCATCATCATCAATAAATAGATTATCTTCATTTGATTTGAGGTCTGATATTTGCATTAAGCTAGCATTTTATTTCAATATATAATGATTTTAATACATACCACAACTTTGTCTAATTTCTTCAGCAAATCATCTTTTTTCTCTATAATTTTTCCGACAGCTTTTGCACCAGGAAGTGACGTATATCGTAAAAACGGAAAAAGGCCAAACAATATCTCGTTTCCTGTTGTAGCAGCTGCGTTAAAACTTAAATTGAATTCTTTTATTTCTATCGGTAGATCTTTGTCTTCCGATACTTTTCCTATTAACTGTATAATAAACAGAAGGTTAAATTGCATTGCTGTAAGCAAAATGTATTTGATAAAACGTTAATTATCAACAAACAAGTAACCGGTAAAGACGATATGGAAAAATATTGGAGCATTGCATTTCAAAACCATCTTATAATGCTGATACAGCTAGAATTTGAATGTTAAAGTCAAAGTTAAAGGTCAGATATCAAGGTCATTGTCAAATAATGAAGAGTTAGGGTTAGAGTATATATTCTACCACAGCAATGGACTGGATATATTTTACCAAAGAATATGATCATTCAAAATAAATCAGGCTATTTCTCAAGGTTGAAAAGTAACAACGAAATGGTTATCTATATAATGAGACCCATAAAACCGTTCAAGATAGTAAATTCTAAGAAAGTTTTCGTAGAGTTTTAGCATTAAAGCTACATTTATGTAACTGAGAATGTATGTAATGAATGCATGTATGTACATGTATATTGTTAACAATATTTGTAAAAGGTTTGATTTAAGATTTGATTTGATTTTTGTTTTACTCAACAATTTTTCAGTCACATGATGGCGTCCAGTTTTTATAGGTGGAGGAGAAACCCCGGTTACCCGGGTAAAGACCACCGACCTTCCGCAAGAAAACTGGCAAACTTCCCCACTTAAATCGAAATGACCCTAGCGGGATTCGAACCAGAGGTGAGAGGCCTTGTGATTTAAAGCACAATGCTCTAACCACTCGACCACGGAGGCCCCTTGTAAAAGGTAAAAGGGAAGTACTAACGGGTATTAGAATTACAACCTTAAATGCAGCCAAGGTCATAATTAGACCCCGTGTATGCATGGTCCCCATGTTGATGTTTGTATTCATGAAAATGTAAGGAGCAATTTTTCTACAGTTGTCAATTTTAACGGGACGAATAACAAAATGTTTAAACGGGTAACTTTTTATGAACTTCTACCTAGAATATTGAGCCCGAGTAACTTTTCTATTGTACGTCACTTTTCGCCTTACACCGACCTTAATACCAGTGCTGCACTGTTCAAAGATACTCTTTCAAAGATATAACAATTTTTCAGATTTGAAGAGTTTGAATTCTGTTGTTCACTGATTCATTTTTAACGAGAGTCGACCAATTTTTTTTGACCTGTAAGTTGACTTCGCTATGAAGCCCTATGTACATATTTTCTTCTCTGTGTACTTTTTTTACATCTTATATTTTCCAATATCAATGAATGTTTTTGTGATATGACGTCACATCAATTTTTTTCTATGAATAAAGTCTTAGAAATTAAAGATTTGTTACTTACAAGAGTTTGAAGTGCTTTGCAGAGAAAGGATGAAATAAATCGATCGATAAGCCATCTTATTTCACTGGGGTCGACAGGCTGTCCATTTAACTGCGTAATTTCCGTCGAGAGATTCGACAACAATTTTGTAATTTGACCTGTACGAGTTCGAACTTCATTCTTGGCGTGCGCCGAATATATATGTGTAAAGCCCTAAAATGTATTTAAAACAAATATTTTCTTCTTCTGTACATGTCAAATTTTTTTACCCGTAGGACTAAGCAAAAAAGCTACATCACGAATAGTGCCAGTACGTATTTTCCTAAAAATGTGTGCCCACGGTCTCCCAGCTGTGTTACTGATGCAATATTGGATTTAATTTTCCTTTGTGAATAGATCCATGATCAAAGCGTCAACAAAAGCGGATGTTTTTATGTAAAAACAATCCATGATTGTTTACAACAATACATGCTGATTTCGAAAATATCACCAAAAGTCTTAGAGAATTCGAAAAATTTAAGATGAATTGTATTCATACCCATGTCAAACAAATTGCCGATCACAGGATAACCTCTTTGATGGTCCCGTATTATGTCATTTAACGGGACATAATCGTATCGAAAACCTGTTATTTTTTCTCTTCTCCGTTTAAATTGCGTATAGAAAGAAAATTAAATTAACTTGAGAACCTGCTGAAAAAAAAATATAATTGGCACAAACCGATACAAAGTAAAAATTCGATATCGGCCGTTGTTTTGTGTAAAACCGTGATCAGAACATGTGTGATATATCGAAAAGTTTCCAATGTCACAGCTATGGCTTATGTATGAACACCTGTAAAGCTACAGAATGATCTCTGACACAAAGATTCCTCGTAGATACTTGTGACGATGCCAAAGTTTTAAACTTTTGTCAATTTGACAAGATGATGTTATACGTAGAATAGGAATCAAACGTGTATGTAGAGGTGTTTTAGATCACAAAACTCCTAAAGAAAAACTGAAAATACAGGAAATGGAAAAAATCACTACATATAATGATATTGGAATATTTATCTTGTATATTTCTATGAGATTTGTCATTGTTGTATTCTTGTCACAAATATGTTCAATTTTATTTTAAAGATCCATTATTATACATGTGTGAACGATTCTGTGTCGCCATTAATATAAATACTCAGTCATTGATTGGGTTTAAGAGCCTGGTCGCGAATACACTTCATGTCTCCCATCGCGTGCATCATAGTTAACAGCTCCCTCGCGTGCTTCCCCCGTCATTTGGGGAATATGATATTGACCGCGGGTAAACAAATCCCGATGTCTCCCTACAACCTGGTGTAAAACCGGCAATAACGTAGTATAATACAGATATTTAAAACAAATGGTACCATTGTGTTTTAATCTTGTTGTATCTACATGTAATGATTTTGCTCACCTAATACTTCGATTTCGAATACTGCAGACACTAATGGTTTTTTTTATCTTCTATGAAAATCATAATCGTTATCAAATCAACACAACACGATGATAAGTAATCATATAAATGATAACATTTGTAAATTTTGCATTTTATTTCGATTTTAATACATAACAAAAATCAAATCATGTTAAAATGAGTGACGTTTTCGTGCCCAATATCTCGTTTCCTATTAAAACTTAAATTGAATTTCCATGTGGTCTTGACTTTTCCCTAAACGTGTATAAAGTTTTGGTGGCCTATTACTACTTCAATTTATTGGAGCATTGATTTAATTTTAATTTGATGAGTCATAGAATCGGGTGAAAAAGTTTCCATGATATATTTTACCAATATGATCATTCAAAATAAATCAGCAAGGTTTAACAACGAAAATCCTGTAGTCAAGATAAAATTCTGTTTTGTAGAGTTTTGTAATAATTTTGTGAGAGTGTAATCGTTACATTTATGATGAAAATGATTGTTTACAACAAGTTTTACATAAATGCATGTAAAATATTTATTTAAAAAGATGCATTATGATGCAGCACTGTGAAGCGTTATTCCCATTTCCAATCCGTTTAATGTTTTGAGATGGACGAAGAATAGGTGCGCACCGAAAATGACTGTTGTGAATAACAGATTATTGTTGTCATGATATAGTATTACTATATTTGACATAGACATACATACAAATCGTTTAGTCTCATTAAAACAAGAGTTTTGAAGTGTTCAGATTATCGTAAGGTTCACTAGGCTTTTTAACGTAAATTTCCGTTTCCATTTGACCTGACGAGCGTTTTCTATTTAAGAATTTTCTTCTCTGTGTAACTTTTTTAGATGCACGTATTATCAACGTGTGTCTCCCAGCACTTATAAATGTCCCTGATGACGTCATTTTAACCGACACTTTACGACATAATTCGAAAAATTTAAAGGTATTCATCTGAAAACCTTGGGTGTTTTCAAGTGTCAAGTTATTTGAACACCTGTAAAGCACAGAATGATCTTGACACAAAGAGTGATACTTGTGACGATGCTAAATTTGACATATTTGTAAAATCAATATTTTAGATCCAAAACTCCTAATGATTCTTGTCACAAATATGTTCAATTTTGTTTAAAGATATTATTATACCTCATTAATAAAACTCAGTCATTGATTGGTTAAGAGCCGTCTACACTTCATGTCTCCCTCGCGTGCATCATATCTCCCTCGGCGGGTAAACAAATAGGGCAATAAATGGTATAATATTTAAAACAAATACCCTTCAACCTAATACTCGAATACTGCAGACACTAATGGCAAAAAATCATAAAATCAACACAACACGAATAAGTAACATATGCTGATAACCGACAAAATGATTTTGCCCACTATTCAGTTCCCACGTGTATAAAGTTTGGTGGCCTATACTACTTCAATTTATTGGATTTAATTTTAATTTGATGATCATAGAACGGGTGAAAAAGTTTCCATGCACAAATTCAAAGCTTCAACAAAACCTGTAGTCAAAATGTTTGTATGTAATAATTGTGTAATCGTTACATTTATGATGAAAATGATTGTTTACAACAAGTTTTACATAAATGCATGTAAAATATTTATTTAAAAAGATGCATTATGATGCAGCACTGTGAAGCGTTATTCCCATTTCCAATCCGTTTAATGTTTTGGGCCATAATAAGTCTCATTATCTGCACCCGTTTATACAAAAAAAATCTTATCGAACGACAGCAAATACATAAACAAATCTACAGTAAACAAACAGCAAATACATAAACAATCTACAGTAAACAAACTTTATTCAATATTATGGTATGAAAAACGGCGATAAAAAGTCAGGCAATGTTTATGATAGAATTACAAAATGGTTACGTCTTAACATTAGAAAAGATATATCATTAATCTTAATTACTACTACGTGTATCAGTTTCTTATAGAACATGATATAAAATCACAGAATCGAACGCATAATTAAAGGAGCATTAGCTGTATGTGTGTTTTTATGTTTCTTTTTTTTTGCTACATAGATTGATATAAAATAAAAAAATATATATATACAGAGTCATAAAAATTCTTAAATTCCTATATATTTTGCGACAATTTATCGTTTGTTACTTTCTCACTTACAACTGATTAATTCAACCTTACTATTTGTATATGTATGCCACACTGGACATGACATTATTTTCACAAAGTACATAGGAATATAAATTTGTGTATGCCTGTGCATAGCCTTTATTTGTTATTGTACATCAAGTACAAGTAGTAAAAGCAGAAAAAAAGCAGAAACGAAATATTTTTTGGCAAACACAGCTAATGCCACTTTAAGAGTGTATGATATATTTCATTACTGAAATGAAAGATTTTCGACTGCTATTGTACAACCCGTCAAGAATTTGTCATTTATATAGAGATATAACCGACTTTAGGTGAGGTGCTACAAATTTTGTCCTGTACTATGGACTGACGCCAATGCAGTGAGGGTTCTTTTACGCGCCACGCCTTTTGCGACAAGTGACCTCGGTTTTCTGTCTCATCCGAAAGACACATGCCTTTCTATTCGTATGCCGAGGGCTTGGCGAAGGAACAGTCACTATCAATTTTAAAGTCTTTGGTATGAGTCGATCCGAGAATCGAATCAGTGATCTTCCGCTTGGGAGTCGAACTTTCTACCACTAGACTGCCGTAAGCGGTAAAATAAAAGAAGACCTTTAAATGTCGACCGCGTGAATTTTGGACACATTTTATGAATGCAATACAATATTCAAATGTCTCCATGGGAGGGTGGACTTGCAGTCAGGATATGTCACTAGAAGTCCGTGATTGTCCAGAATTCACCAGATTTGTTTATTTGTCCCCTTGACGTCCCGAAGATTAATACCTCTGTATATGTTGCTTTTATATAATTAAATCAGGTATTACATACACATGGTGTTAAAATAGAACTCTTGCAGCTTCAATTACAGGTAGTTGGTGAATACCTCAACAAAATTGACATAGTTAAAGGACAGGGCAGCCTGTCGATCAGGTTACCCTGACAACTTTATTTAGGAAACATTCAATCTCTTATAAGCAGTATTACCTTTTTAATATTACATCGAAATTATTATATCAAAGAAGTCACTGTTTTTTCTAATAAAATAGTAGCATTTTTATTCAATTTTCAAGTTTAATATAAAACTCTATTTATTGTACAATATTTTACAATTTTTGCATTATCTATTTTACAAGAGGTGGGGTTAAATGGAGATGCTCTAATCGAGATGCTCTAACCGCTCGACCAGAGAGGCCCGACAACATTAACCCGTTGACCCCTGAATATCTAAATGGTATGGTCGTTTCTATTGTTTAAGACCTATCTATTATAGCATTTAGGGTTGAAAGGGTTAAACAATCAAAGTACTGAAAGAACTGAAAGCCAGACTTACAAATCTCCAAATGGTGATATTACCTATTGTATTGTGTTTGTGTTATTGCTTCATCAATACTCTCAAACTGTGTTTTATTTTTTTATTCATACATAGGCCTATATCTATCAAAAAAGTTCATTCATACATTTATTTATTCTTTTATACATGAAGCCTATCTAACTATTTGTGTATCTTTCTATCTATTTATATATCTGTTTATATTTATATATCTACTTATTTATCTATCAATTAATTCGTTTATCAATGTACTCATTTTTTGTTTATTTACACATTTATTGATTTGACTCGGTCTATTAATTCATTTATTATTATCTAACAATAATTTGTTTATTTATGACTGTAAAATAAAAAAAAATATTAGTTCTTATTACTGAGTGAGCGAAACACAGTTCTTTCAACAGTTACCTCTTCTCATTGTATATGATCGACTCGTACCTACAATGTCTCTGTATTTGAAAAAATGACTACGCTTTCATATCGACACGGATTGATATATCAAGAGTTTAACAATTAAGATATGAGATATTTTACCCACTGTGTCTGTTAAATATCAGCTTCAACGTTGGTACATCTTTGGCATTCTACCGTTTAATTATTACAAGATATACTCTCGATTATTGTCTAATTAATAGTTTAAAAATCAAATTTAAGATTCCCAAAACGTCTCATCTTGACTGTTGATTGAGTTAGCTGTATGAAATCATATCAGATAAGATGTACTTGTCCGCGATGCATTCGTCTTAAATGTCTATTTATTTGCTTCACAGAATTAAAAATGTTAAAAATTATGTTTATTACACACACACACATATATATATATATATATATATATATATATATATATATATATATATATATATATATATATATATATATATATCTCGTAAAACACCAATCTTTCTTTATTTTTTATTGTCATTCTCACTTATGATATTGAAAGATATAAAAATAGAATATATTGAATAAGACGCAAAAATATAGATTTAGCCGTATTTATTTGATAAGGACAGAAATATAATTCTATTTTATTTTAAATATTTAATACAAAAGATTAAAGGCATACAAACTGTCAAATTGGATTCTTCTTTTGTCGTGAAATGACAGAAATTTTGAAGGTTTTCTAAGAGCACAGAGCTCAAATCTTGTAGATCACATTTCTATTATATAGTAATTACGAAGTGACTGAATTGAAAAGAATTATGGCAAATGAGTACATTTAATATCTTCTCCGGAACAGACTGACAAAAGGAAACTGTCTCATACAGACGAGATTGAACGATTTTCTCCTAACAACAGATTTATAGTACATGTTTTAGAAGCTTTGTGCGTCTTTCACTCACCAAACTTGGTACATAAGGCACAACACTGAATCCCTTCTCCCCGGGGTAACTTATATGCTGCTTCCAATGCCTCGTTTCGGTCCAATGATTTAATAACTTGGACAATAATATTATTGTTAATCTCTTTTCCAACCGGCAGTCTATGCACCTCAATGAATAGCATATTATTAGCCTGATTCTTATTCATGAGAAGGATAGAAACTAAGAAGTTGCGTATCTCTTGATCTGTAGTCTTACGTTTCTAACCAAGGTATATTTGTATTCTTGAAATATAAAACGTTTCAGACACCAAAGTATGAATCTTTAGGATGTCCAGGACACATACAAATCCGGCAAAAATGGACAAACACGAACCTCTGGAAACCAAGAGGTGGGATCAGGTGCCATAGAGGAGTAAGCATCCCCTGTCGACCGGTCACACCCGCCGTGAA
This sequence comes from Atrina japonica, assembly GCA_030159075.1. Classification (NCBI taxonomy): domain Eukaryota; kingdom Metazoa; phylum Mollusca; class Bivalvia; order Pterioida; family Pinnidae; genus Atrina; species Atrina japonica. The sequence continues at coordinate 187,294 of BROG01000093.1, read as the reverse complement.
TCCACAGTCAAGTCCAAAAGAAATACGTGAGGAACGAATCCTCGTCACAATTGCTACAGACGTCTAAACAACCGCCAACGAAAAGGCAACTCAACATTTCACTCAGTGAAACATAGTAATTACAAACAAGGTCAGTATACCGACTGTAAAATTTGCGGAACGTTGACATCAAACGCGGTTTTCGATATCCCTGTGTCAATAATTTGTTAGTGAGTAGTTTACATCTGCATATGAAATGTTCATATATAAATATAAACTCCATATGCGGGTGGCTGTGGGATGTTACTACTTAAATGTGGAAAATTTACGGTGGGAAAGCCGAAATCGTCGCGTTTGTCGTATAGCTTAGTTGCCAATTTCCCGTCTGTGTCTATAGTAAGTAAAATGTCTAAGTATAAAGCGTGTGTGTTTTATTCTGTTGTATCTTTAATTTCTAGTTCGCTGGGATTTTATATGAAAATTGTCATTATTAATTGACAAAACGTCGTCGATATATCTAAATGTAAAATTAAAGGACACCGATACCTTTTTCTTCTTTTGATTATTCAGTTTCTCAATAAAATCTACAGATGCCAGTCACCTGTTCAGATCGAATAACTACTATATGCATGCTGACGTAGCCTATCAATACAGTCTATTTTCAGCTTTTTATGCCTGCGAATTGGTGGACTGCAGATGTCAAGGATGCGCTCCGTGTTTTGTTTTTGTTGTTTATTAATTTGTTTCATTTAAAGAATTAAAGAATATATAAAACATCTCAGATACCAAAGTATAAATCCTAAGGATGTCCAGGACACAGATACAAGTCAAGTCCAAATGAAATACGTGAGGAACGAATCCTCGTCACAATTAGTACAGACGTCTAAACAACCGCCAACGAAAAGGCAACTCAACATTTCACCCTGTGAAACAGAGTAATCGCAAACAAGACTATTATACCGACCGTAAAATTTGCGGAACGTTGACATCAAACGCGGTTTTCGATATCCCTGTGTTAATAATTTGTCAGTGAGTAGTTTACATCTGTATATGAAATGTTCATATGTTGAACACGCCCCGGCATATCGGATAATTTGTGAAATATAAACTCCATATGCGGGAATACTTCAAACATGTTTCCTTTTTGTTGGTTTGCAGAACTATAACTAAAGCGTGAGTAGTTATAGGCAGCTCCCTGGCGGGCAGATTCAAATTGACCAATCAGAAGCCAGCATTCTGATGACGTCATCAACAGCGCCACTGGTGGCGCCCCATAGCGTCAAAGTTTGAATCTGCCCGCCAGGGAGCCGCCTGTGACTTTATACCGGAAGTCCATCATACCGGAAATGAGGTCATACCGGAAGTGGTCATACCGGAAATGAGGTCATGTCGTCATGGCAATAAGGAGAAAGAGCCAATTGTTGAGCTTGGAGGCGTGTCTATGACCGGAAGTGGAAGGTTGTGGGGCGGCCATCTTGGATAACGAGCCAATGAGAACCTTCGTTACAAGAGGTCGGGGTCACGAGAGGTGACGTGAGTTCACGAGAAGTCAACGGCTAAAGATAGAAGTTGGGTTTTTCCAGTGTTGGGTTGAGAGTGAATCTATTTTTAGAACCGAAACTTTGGGTTTTTCCCAGGTTTGTGAAACCAGTAGTAGGTGTCGCCACAGTCGGCGAGAGTTTACGAGAGTTGTCGAGAGTTGCTAACAGGAGATGGGTTTTTCCTAGTTTTGAGGTCTAGAGTGAACGAACGTTGATTAGATGATGGGGTATTCCCCTGATAGCATAATTAAGTTGTAAGTAATGAAAACCTTATTAACGTTGCTAGTTGCCTATTTTTTCTGAGATATTGAAATTTTTTCATACGGTAAAGACTAAACCTATGTAATAAAAATTCAAATACTCACCCTATTCTGGTAGTGGTTTTCTGACGATGTTGACTCTTCGAGCTCCGGATCGTAAATGAGCTCTCAGAGGTCTAACTGAACCTATACTCTAGTCATGTGACTTTTTTTTCTTCTGAGATATCTGTCATTTTAATGCATGGAAAATAATTTAGTCCTATCTAATAAATAATAAAACACTCACCTATGGTAATAGTAGTGTTTTTTCTGATGATATTAACACCTCGAGCTTCGGATCTCAAATGAGTTTTCACAGGGTTAACTGAACCTCTCTCTAGTCCAGCAGACCTCGCAAGTACCTGATTTCCATCTCCTTTTCTTCTAGCAGCCGTCTTATTTGGCGTTGCCACAGAACACTCATCGGTGGTGCTGATGGCACAACTCTTGGCGGAGGAGGTCTAGGTGGTGGTGTCCTAGGCCTATAAGGTGGTGGTGGCGGTGGACGGCTCGTAAACGTAGGTCTACGTGGAGTAGGCCTCACAACTATCAATCTTCTCTTCGGCGACGAACACCGATGAATGCCTTTACGGAAATCACTTTCCGATGGTACATCTTCAAAGTTGTCCATGATGATGATGAACTAATACCGAGACTCAGACAGTACTAGCTTATATAGAGTTAATGACGTGCGCGTGACGCATTGATTTTCTCCCCGTCTAGACATCTGGCCACCTGTTTTAGACATCTGGCCACCTGTTTTTGACGATTTTCAAGGACGAGTTTCATTTTTCCCGTCTAGACATCTGCGTCTAGACATCTGGCCACCTGTTTTTGACATCTGGCCACCTGTTTTCGACGATTTTGAAGGACGAGTTTCATTTTTCCCGTCTAGACATCTGCGTCTAGACATCTGGCCACCTGTTTTTGACGATTTTCAAGGACGAGTTTCATTTTTCCTGTCTAGACATCTGCGTCTAGACATCTTGCCACCTGTTTTTGACATTTTGACAGATAAAATACATGAACATCAAATCAGTTTTTTTTAGTTCATATTACTATCAAAAGACGACAAGATTAATTAAAACAACAGCAGAGTTTATTACGTCTCACTACTACGGTTGATCTTGCCCATAGAGCGCGGAGCAAAAGAACGTCAGCTTTTGTCCTAGATCGGTCGGTTCGGATTCCTTGACGTAATTAAACCCATACTTGTCGTGACTGACAGGACTGATACCTGGTTGATTTAGGTACAGGTATACGATATTGCTCTCTAAACCATCTCCAAACAAAACGATCGTTTAGTAAAGGATCAATGTTTCTTCTTCTTGGTATAGGTTGATGACTTAACGATTGAAATAAAACATGACTAGGGACACCTCGATGTCTTTGACGTAAATAATACACACAGTAATGTCCACAAACTTTGGTGCGAGGGTGTTGATACATCTGTTGATTATAAATCACTCGATCTGCATGGCGTTTAATAAATTGATAGATATCAGGATAGATCCATGGAGGTAGGCCGTAAGAGTCAAAATATTCAGCAGTCACCTGTTTTTGACATTTTGACAGATAAAATACATGAACATCAAATCAGTTTTTTTAAGTTCATATTACTATCAAAAGACGACAAGATTAATTTTGTAATGCAACATGTTTTAATTTGCCGTTAAAAAAGAAAATAAAATTTATTTTCGCAGAGGGCTAGGGGGAATGTCCCTCTGGAAAATGTACAATAATTGAATGAAAAAATAAACAATTCTTAAAGTGTCACTTCATTATGGAGACGGGGTGCCAGTTGCATCAAGCGATACATCGTATCCCAAAGTCGGTTTCGGTCTGTTTCTTTGGTCCATTGAGTAGCTCTTCAATCTGGGCAGTAGAATTTCTGTTTGTAGACATCTCTAAATGCTTTAGGAATGCTGGATTGCTCTAAACTTTCGTCAAATTTTTGCAAAATGTTCGTTTCGTTCACCGTGTCTAGAGCCTCGTAAAAGCAGTGAAACATTATTGTGCCGTCATCATACATCATCAGGCATGAATGTTGTTTTTGACTCGGATGATCAATCTCACAGCCGTAACATTGAGTGTTGGATACTTCGTACATCTTGTTTAATACGGCTTCTGCGTACACCATGTGCCATTGACTATCAATGGACTGACTGTAGCTCTGTTCCATGTTGTAGTTGATGTTGACGAAAATAACTAGTGTAGTGGTCCACAAGCAAATATTCATCTGGTCCGTTTCAAGTCTGAACTGCAGTTTTAATAGTGAAGTGAATCACGTGACATTCTTATCCAATCTATAGTATGTATTTTAGTAGTTTGTAAACGAATGTCTCTCGATCACGTCACGGACTATACCGTAGATCTCCCAATAGATAGGATTTTGACGTAATGCACTTACATCTTCTGTAAAGGTTTCTGATACACATAAGCGTTCTCCCGTAAAAATCTCATCATCAAACATATGATACACAATCCCTATAAAATGAACAGGTGTTTTCACAGCATGTACATGAGTATTCCAATCAGGACTATATCGTATCTGATGTTTCATTCTTCTGTATAATAGGGAACAGCAGATCATCCATACAGTTGCAATCATGATTTCTCTCTGTGTGCACACTGATGTGATGTCAGCCTATGGCATACCCAACAAGTCACGTGATCCCTGATTCGTATCTTTGTACTCTCTCCCATTCCCCATGTTTTTTCTCTCTCTCTCTCTCTCTCTCTCTCTCTCTCTCTCTCTCTCTCTCTCTCTCTCTCTCTCTCTCTCTCTCTCTCTCTCTCTCTCTCATTTCTTTTCTCTCTCTCCACATGTTCACCTTTCTCTCATTTCTTTTCTCTCTCCACATGTTCACCTTTCTCTCATTTCTTTTCTCTCTCTCCACATGTTCACCTTTTTCTCATTTCTTCTCTCTCTCTCTCTCTCTATCTCTCTCTCTCTCTCTCTCTCTCTCTCTCTCTCTCTCTCTCTCTCTCTCTCTCTCTCTCTCTCTCTCTCTCTCTCTATCTCTCTCTCTACATGTTCACCGTTCTCTTATTTATTTTTTCTGTTTTCTCTCTCATACACACCCCAACCTTTCTTTCTACTTTATATTGGTTTTTAACTCATAAATAACAATTCTATCAACTCAACATTTTATTACCCCGCTCAAACTAGAAGTAGTTCTTGGAGGATTAGGGCCGTCCCTCTAAGACTACATACAGTGATACAAAAAAACAAAACAAAATAAAAACAACAGCAGAGTTTATTACGTCTCACTACTACGGTTGATCTTGCCCATAGAGCGCGGAGCAAAAGAACGTCAGCTTTTGTCCTAGATCGGTCGGTTCGGATTCCTTGACGTAATTAAACCGATACTTGTCGTGACTAACAGGACTGATACCTGGTTGATTTAGGTACAGGTATACGATATTGCTCTCTAAACCATCTCCAAACAAAACGATCTTTTAGTAAAGGATCAATGTTTCTTCTTCTTGGTATAGGTTGATGACTTAACGATTGAAATAAAACATGACTAGGGACACCTCGATGTCTTTGACGTAAATAATACACACAGTAATGTCCACAAACTTTGGTGCGAGGGTGTTGATACATCTGTTGATTATAAATCACTCGATCTGCATGGCGTTTCATAAATTGATAGATATCAGGATAGATCCATGGAGGTAGGCCGTAAGAGTCAAAATATTCAGCAGTCTGATGAACATACAGAACATTGTATCAGAAAAAATTCGAATATCCGGATTTTTTCAAAGTGCGCCGCGACAGGATTACCGAGATACGAATCGATTTACGCGACGAAAACGGCGACTTGATCGATAACCACGGTTGACCCATTCACGTGCTATTAGAATTTTAAAAAATTAAATAGTAAAATAAAACAATGTCGATGAATGGCTTTTTACACGAGGATTTAGAAAGAGAATACTTGAAAGTAGACATTTTAGATGAGATTAAAGAGGATATTAATCGCATTCAAAAAACCCAACGAATGATGAATACTTTCCAATTCGACATCAAAATGAATGGTAACTCAATGCTCTTCTGGTTGATCGTGAGGATCTGTATTGACGATAAATGAATGTTTGCCATAAGGTAGATAGTCAGGTAAAACGTCTCTTGGGTATACTCCGCCGAACGAGGGTCCTACATAAGGGTCTCGTGATAAAATACTAATCAGTTGATGAGCATTCAAACCTTGAATACTTTGCATGCTTTCAACAGTCTATAGCCACTTCTCTCTGTTTGTTGATTTCTAATACGTTATCAAATTCTCCATAGACAATGCAGTTCACACTCTCTGCTAAAGCTTGAGCAAATTGAAGTTCGATGCGTAAATTTCCTGTTTTTATCCAGTGTAACTTGCTCTGATCATTGTCTTGATCAGCTGTCAAATCAAAACACCACAAGGTATATCCTATAGTGGTCAATGGTCACGGAAGGGGCCCAGTCTTCTCCTCATCTCCTTCTCCTAATCCTTGATATAAGCTCAAGTATGATCGCAAGTACAAGTTGTTTTCAAAGTCAGGTTCTAAAGGACGAGTGCAAAGACTTTCTCCATTACATCCACTTTACTGACATTACAATGTTGGAAATAAAAGGGATTCTTTGTCGCATCACCATTGAAAGCGGCATTGCTCACCATACCTACTACTATACGTTTTGGCATTTGACCTTGATACAAATGATCTGTAATCTTTGAACGTGTACCAGCAGGAATGGTAAACGTTTTCACTTCTACACGTCTCAAGGGAAATTTAGCAGTACTGGTATTCATATGTTCGTTCATCTGATTCAGTAAGGTTGCAATAGGTTTCACTTTACGTACCACTAGATACATTTGTAATATCTTCAAATAACCTAATTCACCTCCTCCACACATCATGTAAAAGGGGTTCACGACTTCTATTAAACCTTAGGCGTACATCTATACCATTAGGTAGAAATCGTTTCTGTTCAAACAGATCCAAATGGAGACGATCCATCATATTAAAGGTTTTACTTTCACTGATACGTCCATGACGATCAGCTAATCCTGAGTTTTTCTCGACGACATCACCGGTATGAGGATTCAACTTGTCAAATTGTACAGGTTGATCCTTGTACCATAAACTTGTAGCACTAATTTGATATTTTAACGTTTCGTCAGAAAAGGACAGTAACTTTTCGAGATAAGCTCGATATGGATAGGTATCGGTTCCAGGAGTGATCACTTTTCCATTTAGATTACAATCGATCTCGGAAAACAAACTATGCAGCAAATTGTTGACGGGGGTGATTTGACTATCATCTGCTAGATCAGTTCCATCTTGTTTGCCGATTTTAGCTTCTACGTACACATAGGTCTGGTTCAGATCCAAATACTCATCGCCTTGTCCTTTGATTTCAAACTCAATAGGAGCAGATTGTGTATTGACACTAGAGACGGGGTAATATTCCACCCATCTTCCTTCTTCTAAGGTTACATTGGTGGGAGGGACATTAAACAACTCTAAAGCTTCACTACTACACTCACACGAATCTTTTTGCATCATCATCTTGTTAGTCAAAGATATCTTGCTCTCTTCCGACCTGTTTAGATTTACTTGTAGAAGTAGACTGAAAGGGACGTCTCATTCGTTTATTTTTTATACTACTGTTCGTATGACTCGTTGTTCCTATTCGTTTCTTGCCTGCTAAACGAGAAGCGACATGAGAGGGGACATGAGCTAATGTTTACTTAGGACCCGTCATTAAGTTGGTCACTGTTTCTTTTCCTCGTTGAACAAGAGCATTTTTCAATGAACGTTTATTCTGTATCACATCAATGCCCGTATTTAAAGCAAATTTGGCTATATGAGGAATGGCTTTCGTCATGGTAAGTTTGAGAAAGTCTGACCAAATACCTTTGCCATATTGCATATCAGATGCTCTGGGGCGAAATGCTCCTACGAGTGTATTGACTATACTACCTGCAAGTCTTAATGGATTGATGATACCACCCCTCTGAGGAGAGATCTGACCATGAGTTGTTCTCGTTAACGATTGTGTCAGTTTAGGAAAGAGAAGCCCATATCCTTTCTGACGAGGTACCCCTTTATGAACGATGAGTGTCATAATGTTTCACTATCAATACAGTCCTTAGGAATGGATTCAAACGTGGGAACTTGAATCCTTTATAGATTCAATGATTGCTTTGGAGGGTAGTTTCATACTGGGATTAGGCATGATGTACCCCATACAACCACTTAACATAACCATCCAGAACTGACTATTGTCATCTTTCAAAGTCAAATGAACGACGCAAGCTATGATGATAGTAAAGGCAAGAATTACTTGAACAAAGAATACAATTTCATTTCGAGGTATGTTTTCTCCGCACCATTTCCAAGTAGTACTAGGCGTATGACTCACTCTATCAGGTAGTTGCTCGGTGGGCTCATTGTTGACTCTGATAGACACTCGGCTTACCGAGTCTACTGTTCGGTCAAGTTGGATTTGGGGATCCATGAATCAAAACTAGAAGGATATCCTTTCCAATGTACCTTCACTTCTTCTATAACACGATATTTACCTACGCGCCTTTTCTATGATCGAGAATCTCATCGACTTCATAGACATCATCTGTTTTCACAACGGGTTGTAATTCAGATTCGTAAAACGTACCTTCCAGTCGTTCTTGATGATCATCCTGAATGTAATACACATAAGGATAACGATCAGGTACTCGTTTCTCGACCGTGAACAGTTCCGTGGTCCAGTTAGGTAAGTATCCCTTATCAAATGTACGTTTTACTTTACTGATACGTACGCGATCACCTGTATGAAACTTGGGCAATGGACGGCTTTTAGAAGGGGTACCATATAAGGTCTCCCAGACTTCTAACACATTGGAAGGATTGACTTCTATGGGACTTCTAGCGATACTACGATGATATGATTGATTATAAGCTTGAACAATCTGAGGTAGAACGTCAACATAACGACGTGAACGAGTATGAGTAAAATATCTCCACATACGAGCTTTCAGTGTCCTTTATAATCATTCTACAATACTAGCTTTTGTTTCTGTATTGTCTGTCGTAAAGAAATGATTATCATGAAACGTTTGACGAAATTCACGATTCAAAAACTCTTTTCCTTTATCGGATTGTATACGAATGGGACGTCGTCCTTTAGCTTGTTTTAATACTGCTTGAAACCCTCGTACCATTTGTTTGGCAGATTTATTTTTCAAAGGGATGACCCAAGCATATTTAGATAGAACATCAATGACACATAAGAGAAACGTATATCCGTCATTGTGTGTCTTGATGTTGGATACATCAGCTAAATCTAATTGCCATTGTTCATCCATATCGGTCACTCTCGTTTGGTTATGAGGAAACTTTCTCTTAATAGATTTATGAAGCGTATACGTGTCTTGTTCTTTCAACCATTGTTTGACCTCATTTAGAGAAATAGGGTACTTTTGACGTTTCACTTCTCGATAGCGAGGTTGTACACCTGCATACCCACCCCGATTAGAGGGATCATAATAGATGGATGCTAATTTGGCATTTTGCGATGATTTTGAGTTTTGATCCATTCTGGAAGATGAGAACTATTTTGGGATTTTTTTATGGTAGACCAGGCCGTATGAGTCAATCTTTGTCAATCTTTAACAATTTTCTGACTAAGGGGTGTCTTTACAGAATCTTTTATGTCAGTAGAAGGAAGAGTAGGCATAGCATCATAGAACCCTGTGTCATCGTCATCATTATTATCATCCAGAGGTTTAAGGGTACTCATAGCCTTTGGTTTTACGGTAGGTTGATTCATCACTTTGATATAATTAGGGTTACGTATCAAATCACGAGGGACATTCGATTCCACTAATCCTTTTACAAAACTATCAAGTCCCGAGGGTTGATACCCTTTTCTAGGTTGTGTCCGTAAGGCATCAGTTACGAGATCGACCATATTTGTCCCAGGTACGGTCTTCCCTTTGTATTGTATTTGACCGTCTTTTTCCCATGTTAGTATATCAGAATGTTTCTTGAGATGTTTAAATAACAAAGGGACTGTTGGTTTTAATGGAGCAGTGACACTGGATGTAATAGCTGTCATCTTGATCTTGATCTTCCGGAGACATTTCAGCTTTAACATCATCTCTGACTTCTTTGACTTTTTCTGTTTTCTGAGACAAGTTCTCTGTTCTACAGGATGACGAGCTTGTTGTAGATACGTCCTGTATCGATGAAGTTGTTGACCAAACTTTGCTTCAGGAGTCAAATCATCACGATCTACAATCGCATCTAATTCATAACCTAAACACACCAAGATGCTACTTCAGGTGTATGAGGCAAAGGGTGTAAACTTCTTTCTCTCCATTGTTTGAGTTCCTCCATGGTCCTCTCGGGAACTAAGATCATTTTTCGTGTGCTCATAGTTATAGAATAGATTTTAAGACAGAAGAAGCTATGGCTCCTAGTAATGGCGCTAATAAGGGTAAGATAGGTAAAACACCACCCTGTTGATTCGTTAGAATACGACGTCGTTGAGGGACAGTCAATTGAGAATGAACTAGTTTTCTTAAGACCCGTTTCTTTGAACCCAAGTGCCGTTTCTGACGTTTTGTTAAAGGAATCACTCCGCACACCCTTCGGCGTGAAGGGCATACGCCAAACGGTGACCGTTTCCCACAATCCCTCGAGCATCGAAGAAAACCAAACGTTGACGGTTCGTTTTCCCAATTTGAGCGAGAACGACGTCATCGTCCCCAGAAGCACGAGACTATGCTTCGACATGGAAGCCGCCGTGGATGGTGGCGATCTCACCAAAACGGGTGTTTATAATAATCTGGGACGAAACATCGTCAAACAAATCGAGGTGAAGCTCTCGGGGCACACCGTTCAGACCATCGACGATGCCGATAAATTCTTCGTCTATAACGATCTTTGGAAAATAGAACGAGGTAACATGGCCTATCAGGGAATACAGACCGACGATCTAAATATGGTAAGAGCAAAACCCACCAGCTATAAAATACCTCGCGACACTAACGAAGACTACGAAATTGCCGCGGCGTTCGGGAATCGTTTTTGCATTCCCTTGGATTTCGAAATCTTGGAGGCGAGCGAACCCTTTTATCAATCGGGGTTACAAGATAGATTGGAATACATGCTGACGTTTAACGATGCCAAACGCGTCGTCTCGACGGACCCCGACGATGCCAATAAAACGATAAGTTATAAGGCGACCAACATCGCTTTGGAATTCGAAAAAAATCACCGACGTCAATCTCGCTCGCAGCATCAGACAGAGGTACAAGGGAGACCACGCTTATTACTTCAACCAAATATTGCGATATCGCAAAACGACGATGAGTAAATCGGACGGCATCCTCAATTATCAAATCAACACCCCCGCGCGGTCTCTCTCGGGCATTCTGTTTCTCTTCAAAGATATTTCTATAAACAATCCGGAAAAATTTTAATATCCGAGAATCACCAAAGTGGAAACGACCATCGAGGGACAACCGAACCAACTCTTCTCAGCCGGAATGAGACCGCATCACCAATTCGACGAGATTAAAAAGTTTTTCTCGGCGTCCCTGAATCGCGAAACCGTCACGGAATCGATCGCCAAGGAACTCGACCTGAGCGAAGTGACTCTGGGAAAATATCTCAAAGATCATTACGCCCTCTGGTTAGACTGACGAACGACCCCCGAAAATCCTCTCCACGGCACGGGTCGCAGGCTTCAAAACATCAGCGAAGGCGTTTCCGTCCGAATCGAGAGAACGCCAGAGACCGATACCGATCCCTTGGACGTTTACATCTTCGTCGTCAAAGACGGACAGATCAACATGTCGAACGGTCGTTTCGCGAGCGTCATATCTTAAAAAAATTAAAATCCTATAAAAAATGTACATTCGACAACCTCACTCCGCCATGATCGTGGGCGCCACCGGTTGCGGGAAGACGGAGTTCGTCCTCGATCTGTTGGAAGACGAATACAAAGATGTCTTCGAGCACATCGTGATCCTGTGTTCCTCGATCGAGTTCAACAAGGCGTACAAATCGAGAAAGTGGATAGGCGAAGACGTCAAACACCCGAAAGACAAGCGCGTCGTCATCGTCAACCCCGTGTCGAAGACGGGGGAGGAGCTATTGCAGGACACGCTGCGGCACTTTTACGACAAATACAAGGGGACGCCCACGCTATACATCATCGACGACTGTTCGGCCACGAAGCAGATCAAGAAGAAGGCGGACGCCCTGTCCATGTTAGCGTTTTCGGGGAGACACGCCGACCAATCCGTGTGGATATTGACGCAACGCTATAATAGCGCGTCCAAAGATTTTCGCACGCAGATCAAGTGGGTCGCGCTCTTCTTCACCAAGGACAAGTTCAGCTACAACGAATGCTTGGACGAGAACGACGTCGTCCCCGACGAGGAGAGGAAACGTCTCAAGCACGAGCTGTCTCAGCGCAAACACTCCAAGCTGATCTTGCGGACGGAACAACCGACGGATTACAAGTTTATAGAATAATTTATATTTTTTGTAAAATATAAATTTTTTAGTACTTGCGGGGTCTTCCACACGTCTGGGGAGGTCCTCTGTACTTTATGTAATAGTAATGACTTCGCTGTCTTCTGTTATCGCAGGAGGCACACACGGTGTGAGGCGTGGAATCGAACATCCACAGTCCGCACGACTCGCAGAATTTCAGAGGGTGGAAATCGCGTTTCTTCATGTATCTGTGGTGAATGACACAAAAGATGGACTCCGGAGCAAGCTCGTGGGGACACGGCCCGTCGCGAATCCTCCTGGTGGAGACGGGCATCTGACACGACGTTATCTCCTTGGGCTCCATCCCGATGCTGTGGAACATTTGTTGAAGAGTCATTTTTTTATATGCGAATTTTTATTTATAACATGATCAATTACTTATTCATCGTCGTCAGAAAGATCCGACTCCTCGTCCTCCATCGGTTTTCTCTCAACCTTTTCCTTGATAATAACTGGACCCGCGAACGTTGTAATGGATTCGGTCTTAGAACCGACGAAAACGTGATCAATGGTCAAAACAGTGACCACCTTGCAATATTGTCCGACGTAATCCAGCGGGTCAACCTTTTCTTCAGATAGTCTGAATTTGGTCATTATTTTTTTTCCATCCATTCGAAGTTTTGGATAGATGACGTCGCATTTTTCACCTTTCAAGATCTGTAATTCTTCGCAGTTGAGCGGATTCTTTCTACCATGCTCTTTAAAAACAGCCTTGTGCTTCTGAACTTCTTTTCTGATAAACCTTTCGATCTTCGAGACAACGTCCTTGAATTGTTGCTGCTCGTCGTCATCGAGCTTCAATGACATGCTGTAGGACGGTTTATACCTAGCATTCACTCCATATGAAAACAGAGTGGGGGTTTTTATTTTGAGAGGTTGGCACACACCATCCGAATAGTTGTATAGCACATTGACGAAAGAGCCGTTTTTACCCCTGGTAGGAGGTTGAATCATCAACTTGGTTATGTCGAACTGGTCGACGTTGATTCTGCATGCTTTTTCGCTCGTACCCATTTTTATTATAGTCGTACTATTTCTTATGGGATTTTCAAATGTTTTCCTATATCGATATGATGACCACGGCGGTTTGCGTCGCGCGAACCCCTCTCGGGTAAGACGGGGGGAGGAGAATACGATTAAATCCAATAGATTGAGAGAGATCGGGAGACATTGCGTGCAACTGTGCCAGAACTGTCACACTAAAACACTATTACCAATATGTTATAAAATATAATATTTTTTCTGAATACACTAGACGAGAGAGATTTTAATACGAGGGGGGGGGGGGTCATTGAGTGCGATTGGGGTCATTGAGGGTGATTGGGGGTCATTGAGTGCAACTGTGCCAGAATCCATATTATATCACACACAACGGTGTTTTTATGAACGGCCAGCAAACGTCGATTATAAAAAGCATGGCGTACCCCGATATCGGATTCAGAAGCTTGTATACAAAAAAATTCAAACACCCGGATTTTTTCAAAGTGCGCTGTGATATGATTAGGGAGATAAAAATCGATTTACGCTACGAAAATGGCGACTTGATCGATAACCACGGTGTCCCGTTCACGTGCTATTAGAATTTAAAAAAAATTAAATAGTAAAATAAAACCAATGGCTATGACAGACTTTTTACACGAGGATTTAGAAAGAGAATACATAAAGGAAGACATTTTGGAAGAGAATAAAGAGGATATAAATTAAATACAGAAGAATCGGCGTATGATGAATACGTTTCAATTCGAAGTCAAAAACGGAAAGTTAAAATCATCGGGGATTAAAATATTGCTCGATGGTTATCTTATACGAATTGGTTTGTTGAGGGAGTTAAATTTAACTTTTATCTTGAACGATGTTGAAAAGGGAACTTATTAAACGAAAAATGGAGATATAATATTAATAAATCCACCCCTTGAACTAAGATCGGGGGACAATTTAATGTTTTCGGCGAATAAACCATCCAAATCGGGTTCTGTCAACGGCGTAATCGTATTAAAAGATTAGGCAACTCATGGAAGTGTCCCGACTCGTCGGAGACGAGTTAAAAAAATTTTTTTCGCTTTAATAAATAATGAGTAAGAATAATTTGTATCCTCCTTTAGATCCTCCTCACGAGGATATTGGTCATAATTATAGGTTACAACGAGTTGGGGAAATCGAATCAAACTTTAGAAGAGAGATCGAAACACGTCGATCTTTATATAAAAAATTATAAAAGAGGATTGAATGCTACGGATGGTGTTGATACCTCATTAATATCGGGTAGTGTAGTAGCTTCTGGAATATCATTTGCTATTCCTATGTTACTACCTATTCAAATCATTGCTATAATAATTGGTTCAGTAGGAATTTCATTGAAAGGTATAAGACTTATCTTATCGAGGAAAATGAGGAAACATGATGCTCTCAAAAATCTAGCTG